>OX457088.1:12705836-13905836 GCA_949752835.1 Empis stercorea | reverse complement strand
TTATTTTATAAACAGGGTGTCCTCAAAAATGAAAGTGTCCTTAAAAATAAGTAGATATATTAATTTAATTTAAGACTTTTTAAGAAATTTAGAACAATTCAGATAGAAAATCGGAGTAGTTTGCCTACAGAAGGTTCATAGAATTATGAAAAATTTATTTAATATTGTCATAAGTTATACCTTTGTTTGGATGGCCTATTATAGTTTCTCATTTATTAGATATTATTACGATGATTTTACATTTTACTCATACATGATTATATTTATGTAATATTAAAATTAAATTTTAACCGCTAACAAATGTTGTTGAAACCCTATCTAGATAAAATTACACATAAAATTGATTTTTCCGCTAAATATATTTTAAATGATGAAATTACTTTGGCTTAAATGAATTTTTTTTTGTACATATTTTATGCATAGTACAGTACGATGTTTATGCGTATATTATCACAGATACTAGAAAAATACTAATTTGAGAAAAAATTGTAATTTGGTGATAATATGGATTATGTATACTTTTAGCAATTTATATATATTTTATTTTTTTACAAATATATAAACGTATTTTTGTCCTGGTACGTATGGAGAAATTCAAAAAGATTTATTATATTTTTCGAATTTGTATACCAAAAAAGCTTATAAAATTTGTGTAAAGTTCAAAGAATATTTAAAATGTTTTTGAGATGAAATTGTTGTGAGACTAATTTTAAATAATATACAAAAAATGGTTAAAAACAAAAGTAATTAAAATTTTATTAAAAGTATTTGAAAATAATTGAAATTTTTGTTTGTTAAAAGATATAGAGAAGTTGCAAACTTTTTTTTCCAATTATAAATGCGGTTTGAACAAACTCTTTATTAAAAATATTATATTTAAGAAATTTCATTTTAAAAATTTTTTCTATTTTTTTGATAAAATTTGTCAACTTTTTTTTTACTTCAAATTGCTTTTATGTTTTGAAAAGTTTCAATTGTTTCAATCTTAGAAATTCACCTAACTACACGTATGTACAAAATGCTTATATAGTATCTTTTGATGTGAAATTAATTTATGTTTGATATCTCATATATGATTAAGAATTTACTTATTTGGAAAATTAGAATAAAATAGTGATTTAGATAAATTAGAAATGTTGTTATAAGTATCAAATGTAAACAAAAGATATAATTTATGATTTAGGAAGATAAAATTTTACAAGAAAAGTAATCTTTATTAGGTAATTTTTCTTTAAAATGTAAATTATTTTGTGAAATATAATTATTATTAGTTTTCTTCCTTAAAATTGAAAAATATTCCATATATATTTTGATTTTTTAATAAAAATCCATGGTGAATACATACATCAAGAGTTACTACTTACTTTTGTAATTTATCACTTTGCGATGTGACACTATGTTCAGCCCTTATTATATGGGTTTTCCCATTTTACTTCAGTAGTGAAATTTATTTCTGTAGGAGAGAGAAAATTAATATATCTTCTATAGCAAAACAATCGACATATTTACCCAGGAAAAATATAAAATTTACCAATTTATATTAATATATTTATTTCTATATATGTACATAATTAATTTTCAATATAATAAATTGAATAATTAATTTTATTTTTAATAATGTACGATTTCAATTTTATTCAATTTTAACGTAAATATAATTATTTTATTATTTACTAAATCATAATTTTAATAAAAAATTTAAATGTTAATAATTATATCACAAAATGTATCACAAAATACAATAATTAAATAGCATAAAATCATTAAACTCTTTTGGGGATAATTTTTTTGGTTTCCGGTTACAAAATTTGTATATATACAAAATAAAATTATACACTTTTTTGGTAACATAAATATTTTATTTATATAAATTTTAAAGTTGACCCTATTGCACTACATTAACTGTTGTTATTATATAGTTATGTTGTACATATTATTATTCAGTTTTTTAGAGAACGGAAATAATATAATTTTTTTTTTTAATTTTTTAATAATAAATATTTAATAAGTTTACCGCAGTTTATTAATTTTAAATAATTAATAAATTTAATTTTTCACATATTTACTTAATCCTTAAATTCAAAAACTACATTTTTACTGCAAAAATCGTTTGAAAACTTTAAAACTGTTTTATTAAATACGTAAAATCCTTATTACATTCTATAATGATTTTTTCTTTAAAATTGTGGGTGATTTTCTATTGAGATATAATATTTTAGAGTAAAATATACTTAATTAAATTCTTGATTTAAATTAATAATCAGAAAATTTACTATATATTTAATTAAAAATATTATTAAATTTCCTTAAATTTCTTAAATTATATTTAACAATATTGTCTTTGACAATATGTCAAAAACATTTAAATCACAAAATTTAATATATGTACACATATGTATGTATATGTATATAGAAATTTGGATTATTTAAAATATAGTCGTAAATGTAAAGCACATTTTAAAGAATACTAAAAAAAAATCTTTTGGGGCAATGAAAATATAATTGTGCCTAAACTGACTTATGTATTTAATGAAAATTAAATAAGTCAATTTAGGCACAATAAAATAAATGTTAATCAAAATGTAATCATAAAATTATTATAAATATATAAAACTAAATTTAACATTTAAAGTCGTACCACAAGCTTTATGTTCGAACAAAGAATTAAATAGGAGGTAAAATTACCATATTGTAGATACATTATTACCATGTCTTCGACTGATAGAAATATTATTCAAAATTATTGTGAGATAATGCTAATAATTATAAATGAATTTTGTTTGTATGAAATCGAAAATCATACTCTATTAAAGTTCTTAAATTTTCAAACATTTTCCAATTACTCTGAGCTTTATTTAAAAATTTAATTTAACTTTTTTATAACTTTAAATCCTTTTATTAACCAAATCATAACAATTACGTATACACTTTGATTTTTCTACATAAAAAAAATTATATTTAATGTTGCGAAAAATTATGAGCCAATTTTCAAGTTGAAAAATATCTGTTCATGTTGATTAAATTATTATGATTTTATTTTTAAAGTAACATGTCAAAAAAAAAAAAAACACAATACATTTTTCTTAAATCTGAAAAATACCTTCCAGTAGTATTACTTTGTAGTTAGATCTGTATAACAAAGTTGATTTTTTTTTTGATTGGTGAAAAATAAATTTATTTTTGTTAGTCAATTTCTATTTTTATAAAAGATAAAAAAAAAATATGTAGGTATAAGAAAAACACATTTTCTTTTTTGATAAATTTTTGTAGACATAAACTAGTAGACTAGACAGAAAATATTTCGTTAAACAAACAATTTTATATATACTTTACTACGAGTATATGAAAATATGTAATGAAAAACAAAATTAAATATTCGATATTGCCATCAGTTAAATTTCAGAAAGGTAAAAAAATATTGTTATTTTGATTCAATATCTAAAGAAAATTTCTTTTTGGAATATTAAGAACGTGATATTTTTCTTTAAAAAAAAATGTTATTGTAATTCTAGTCACTAAAATAGAACTTATAATAAGTATAAGATATTCTAGATTACTCTGACTGCATATAATACTCGTATAAAAAAAATCTTTTAAGTTCCATTATTGTAGCAACTTAACTGGAAAGTGAAAACATGTCCAAAATATATTAGAAAATTAATTTATTTCATATTATTATTATTAATATGGTTCTCTGATCCACAATCAAATTAGTTATAGGGCAATTTATCCAGTCGTTTTTATTAAATAAGCTTAATCATTTCAATTCAATGCATTTTTATAAATAGGTATATAGGTATTTGTTAATAATCATTTTCAGAATATAATGCCGAATCCTATGAGTATTTCGAATTTAAATAAGAAATATTTTCCAACTTGTTTTCTTGAATCTTTAATGGTATAATATGTGAAATAGAAATACTTAGATCCTATAGATTCGAAATAGAAATACTTAGATCCTATAGATTCGAATTCTTATTTTTCATAATCGTACTATAGTTTTTCACAAATTAAATTAGCTATAATAATATTTTAGTATATTTAGGAATATAAGCGGCGCAATTTCATAAGTAAAAGTCAGAGAAATTGATTATCAGGTTCTAATTTCAACAATTATAAAAACAAATATTTTTTTTTACCATTTGGCTAAACATTATTTTCAAACAAATTGAATAGAATACATAGCAATTGTTTTAAATGCAAATGGTTAGGAGGCTAACCATTTATGTTTTTTCTATACATAATACATTTTTCTATATGTATAAAAATATCTTTTCCTACCAAAATTGAATTTTTAATTAAATTATAAATCTGAATCTGATATGAATTTATTTGATATGTTTAATTAATTAATTGGCACATAATTATAGCAACGACATATGTTAATTAATACTCGTAATATGTACGTAGTTAAAGAAAATTGATTTCAACAATTTGCATTTATAAAAATAATTTATTTAATTATTTTGATTCTAAAATTTTATAAAATCAAATAAAAATATCCTATTAAAATAATTATCAAAGTAAAGAAAAGTTTATTTTAACATTTTTATATAAATATATTATTTATGTATTATGTCCTCTACAAAATATAATTAATTACTTTTAAAAGATGTTTTATTAAAAAAATTCAATTTATTTATTTCGTAAGTTGATATCTCTATATATAAGCTTCTTATTTACCATGGTAAATACATTATTTTTTATTTATTTATTATATAATTGATATTTATACCTTCAGTAACTTAATATTTGGAAGATTCAAAGCTATAAGAAATTAACTATATACATGAAGCCAGTAGATTTTTTTACGTTATGTTTTTATATAATTAAAAAAAAATAAAGCAGTAAAAAGTTTCGATTAAAGTAATTTTTTTTTACAAAAAATTACATAACTTGGGTATAAATATTTTTGTTTCCAAAATGCGGAGTTTAATATTCATTTTTAAACATAAATACAAAAATTTGAAACCTATTAAATCTAATTGTATAATAAACAATTTTATAAATTTAATTAAATTTTAATTACATAATATATTGAATCCTTATTTACCTACGCAAATATGGATTACGATACATACATAATATTATTACATATAAAAGTTTTTCAAAAATCAAATTAATTTAGAATTCGAATATTTTAGACATAAAAAAGTTTGTGTAATTAAATACCATTTGAAAATTTGATAGAATATTTTGCTATTATGGTTAATATAATTTGGGCATAAATTTAATAATAAATAATTAGATAATAAAAATTTGTAATAAAATCGATAAATAATTAATATTAATTTGATTTGCATATACACATATTTATCATACGAAGAAAGGTAATATTTTTTAACCTTCGATAAAATTAATTGAATTATTTTTGCAAAATTTTCCTGTGAAATTAAGTTTAGAAAATTTATTGTTTTTTTTTATGTCCAAAAATTTAATATAAATAAATAAATAAATGCAAGGGAATAAAATTTTGGAAATTGTTCAACTAAGAACTACAAAATACTTAAATATATTATGCACATTTTGTATATTTTTCTATAAAATGGTTTCTAATTATAAATTTTCCTTCTACATACTTTATTTAGGGGATAATCTTATCAATTTTCATGAACCTTTTTTTTAATTTGATATCCTTTTTCTACGGTTTTCCTCTTATATATTACATCTAATAGGAATATTTATTGTACATGTGCAAGGACAATAAAAACGAATCTGTCAATTAAATTTATTTTCGTAATACTATTATTTATTTATTTTTTGTTTAGAATGAAGAAGATGGAAAAACTATTAGAAAATATAGAAAATTCCTGAAGATATTTAATCGAAATATCGAAATGCATAGAGAAAAGTATTTAAGAAATTTAAATGAAATAATTTTTAAATTAAATATTTATAAAATAATAGGAGTTCCTTTATATTTTTTAATATATATATACATATACATATAATTGATATACATCTGATTAAAAAGTTTCCTAGAAATTAATATATGTAAGTATAATAAGAAGGAATTTAAATTGTATTTATAGAATAATGACAATTGATTCTCGTAATATAAATACATAAATGAAATATAATATTTATATATATTTACTTATTTGAAAAAATTGAAACGAAGAAAAAATTTCTTTTAATATTCTCAAATTTCTATAGAATTTTTCTACATTAAAAAATTAATAATCATATATCGTACGACGCAATCTTTCTGGTTTCCGCCTTCAAACATTTGCTAGCGAGTGGGCTGATCTAAGATAAATATAAGTAAAAGGATTTGCAAAATATTTATTCTACATTTAATCCTGGTTTTTATTTTATTGTACTATTAATAAATCAAATTATTATTTTTACGCTTCTAATGAAACTATTTGAAATCGAAATTATAGTCTTCTTAATTTATATCATAATTCAATAATTTAAAATATTTTAATTACTAAATTGTACAGAAATATATTTTAATTACTTAACGTAAATAAATAATAATTTGAATTTGATTTCTAAAAAGAGTAATAAAACATAAAAGGAGTAATTTATAAATAGACTAATTTGATATATAAATAGACTGGTTGGTTTGGAAATATGTACTATTAATAGAAATTATCACATTGAATACATACTTCATTATTTTTCCATTAAATTGACTTAAATTAATTATAATTCGAAAAATAAATATAAGTTGCCTAAATAAATATTTAGGGGAAAAGAATCTTTAGATTTTAGAACAAGAAAAAAAAAAAGAAGTCCCTTGCATATTGTAAAAAAAGCACAAAAAAAAATTAACATATTAAGTAAATAAAAAGATTTCCACTTCTATTAAAATATCCTTATGATATTTCCTGTTCTGCACCTTAAATTTTTTTTATGTAATATTTTCATTTCAATTTTCTTATTTTGCTTTTTTTCCAACATTTTCATATTTTTTTATTTTTATATAAAATTTTTGTCTGTAAATTAATTTAAGTCTTTTGGGGAATTTAATTCTTTTTATAAATTTATGCTTCTTGCTTGACCGACCAGTCATTTGGTTTTTGGTTCATTCTATTCTATAAAACCACAGAGGTAACATTAAAGTTTATTTTAAACAAATTTTTTTTTTTGAGAAATGCTACAAAAACGATTTAGTATAAAAAAAAAACCTAAAAATTCTTAAAAAATCAACAAATAAAAATTCGCTAAAATAAATTAAATGCATAAAAATACATAAAAAAAATTGAAATGAAAATTAATTTAATAAAAATGTCAAAATAATATTTTTTATGATATTTCAGTTTATATTTCAATTTCTATCTAATGAAATTCCACAGAATAAATTATTGTATTTATATTTGAGAGAAATTTCAAAATTTTATTTTTATTTTACCAGGAATAAAATCAAAAATTCTGGTAAGATTAAAGTTAATTTAAAAAAATTGTTTTAACGAAAAATATTGATTATAAAAGATCAATTATTTTATTATAAATTTTAAATATACAAATTTAACTTTTTTTTGATAAAATGACAAATTTATATTTGAGAGACATACTTAATTTACATAATGTATTATGGATGACCAATTTCATAAAATGAATCAATATATATTTATATATAATATATCACTACCTATATTAATTTATTAAATCAAAATTTTCAACACAATATTTTAAAATAATTTCATATAGTTAAATTTATTATTAGGTAAAGTAAATAATTTTTCATAATTTTAATGCAATCTTTGTTTAAAAATATTTCAATAACTTATGTATTTTGATATTCTTCTTATAGTTTGAGGAGAATTTTAATAGTACAAGGATATGACCAAAGCCGTATATAATATAAAGATATTCAAAATGTAAAAAAGACTTAAAAAACTGAAAACATTAGGACGCCAATATGAGTAGTTCACCACAGCAAAATATTTTTGTTAAGATAGTTGAAATAACGAGTTTGTGGATAAGACGTAGAAATTGTATAGAGACGACAGGTACACACATTTTTCGTGGTGAAATTTAATAATATGCGCTCTTTTATTTTCTGTATACTATAATAATAGAAAAAGGAATAAGGACGAAAAAAATATAGAAAAATATGTATGAGATAGAAAGGGTAAGGAAATATATGTATATATTTCTGGTTATTTTGATCTATTTTAACAAAAATTTAGAAACTCATAGTTATTTGGAATCTTATACCGTATTTATTTTCAATTTTGTTCTGAAAAAAAAAAAATTCTTTATTGAAGCAAAAATTCTACCTGTTTTGGGTTTTTTAAAAACCAAAGGATTTTGAAGGATACAAATTTCATTTATTTTTTCAAATTTCAATTTTCTATTTTTCATTATTTTTGGTTAAAGATCAACGAACTTGCGATCGTAGTAAAATTATGAATGATTTTTTTTATAGCAAATACAATAACAATATTTGTATACGGTATTGATTTTTTATTTAAAATTATTCCACTATTAATTTGTCTTTACATATTTAGTTTTTTTAGCGCACTAAAAATATATAAGTGGTCTTCACGACCTAAATATATTATATACGGCTTTGATATGACATTAAGTATTTGTATTATAACAGATTTTTTTTGACATAATTCGTTTGGTATATATACTTACGAAGGAAAAATTAAAGTGTGAATACTTTCAATTAAAACAGAAAGAAATATTAAAGAAATTGGAATAATTTTATGGTATTTTAAAACTGTTATTAACAAACTTTATAAATATTAACAAGATTTATAAATATTATGTGTATAAAATGAAACTATTTAAACAGTAAAACATATACATAGTAAATAAACTGAAACAAAATATGGAAAATAGGGAAAACGTCTTTTGGCATATCGATCATTTTAAATATATTTTTATAATATGAAATTACTTATTATAATTTAATTTAGACACATAGTTTTCAATTTGAAATTGAAAATGAAATTAAAAAAAAAATAGTTAAAATTCATCGAATTTAAAAAGAAATAATTTTCGGGATATTTTTGATTGGGAAAATTAATTAGCCGAGATGAAAAACTACTCGTTATAAAGTTCCTATTAATATTTTTTTTTTCATTGTCAATTACAGTATAAAGTTATGTTAAATTTTCCAAATATCATTTATATTTTTTAATACTATAAGACAATTTGACATTTCTGACATTTTATATACAAAACATCAGTAAAACTCTTATAATATTTTAAAAGCATAATATGTCATATTTAAATATATAACTATATAATACTACAACCAACTTTTCTAAATCAAGGTAAATTTAAATATGTAATATCATATTTATTTTTATAACTTTCATAAATAATTTTTATACTAAGGATTTAACAAAGTTTCTAATTAGGATAAATTCTACCTGGTATAATTAAGCTGAAAATAATTATCATTAAAAAAAAAAGATTATTAAAGTAATTAGAAAATTGTTATAGCAATTAAGTTTAAATGCTCCTTGAATATAATATTTTTATTAAGAATATGTATTTTTATAATTCAAATTAATTAATTTTATAAAATGAAATTAATATTTAATAGAATTCATTCAGTAACTTTTGGAAAAATTTATAATATTATTAAAAATTTTTTTTTATATTAATAATTAGGTATCAATTAAAACTGCACTTTGGAATTATATTTTGTTCCACATTTTTCTTCTACCTATGTAATTAATTTTGTTTTTTTGGTTTAACAGATTTTAAAATCGTACTTGTTGATTTTAAAATCTCTGTTAAACAGAAAAAACAAAATTTTAAAAAAATTTAATAATTTATTTAGAATTTTTGGAAAGTCTGATAATTTTTTAGGAGTTCATAAGAGTTTCTATATTTGTTTGTAAATATTTTTGTTTTTCCATAAAATTACTTTTAAATATAATATTTATAAAAAATTAGAATATTTGTTAATAATATTTCAAGGATTTTTAACAAGAAAACAAAATGAAACAATTTGTTGCTTCTTATGAAAATTTTAGAAAACAAACCTGGCAAAGAAAGATTAAATATTATATTTCAAAAGAAAACTTTTTATTAGTCCCAACTGAAAAATATACCATATGAAATTTTTTCTTCAAAATATTATTTTAAATACTTATTAGTAAACAAAAATATAATTCTTTAAGAAAAATATATTTAGTATATTTTCTTATTAAGTTGGATTAAATAAAAAAAAAAATTATAATTTTTTGTCATTATATAAGTAAAATTTTAAATCCTTTCATAACAAAATTTCATATAATAATTTTCCAAATATCATTTATATGTTTCCTCAAATAAATATATTTACATAAATACTATTTATAATTCTTAATTTACATACATATAAATTTTTATATAATATGTAGTTTAAAAAAATAAGTACTTTTTATATGTGTTTATGTTTATATCCTTAATTATTAATTTCATAAGTTATAAAAATGAAATTTTTATAGTCGTATATAATAAAGAAAATTTATATACCATATTGCATAAGAAATTCAAAATATTATATAATACTTTATGGAACTTATATAAATTTTCCATTTCCATATTTTAGAAGACAAAAATATCATTTATGTTTATATGGTTTATTTTTTTTTTATTTGCCGTAAAAAAAAAATACTCTCTAGTGTTTATGAAAATTTTAATTTTATTTAAATTTCCATAAATTTTCACAGCAGAGAATTTTTATAACCCAAAATATTTCAGTATTTATACTATATAGAGATGTTTTCATAAAACTTATATACTATTAACTATGGCACTGTAACATTAAACCACAAAAGACAATATTTGGGATTAAAACTTAATTCTCTTAAATTTTCCATAAGTTTATTTTCCCTGAGTAAATTTACTATTCATTACTATATAAAAAAGCTTCAAATAAAATATTATATTTAATTTTAAATAAAAATATTTGTAAGGGTTTGTTGTGACATTTTTTTTTCTTATAAGTTTATATTTCGAATGAATATTTGAAAGAATCGAAATTTCGAATGATATTATGAAAAAAATTTATGATTACATAAATTTGTTAATTTTCATACATATTTTGTAATACAAAAATCAATGAATAATATTGGATTTTAGAAAATTTGTTAAGTAATAATAATTTTTGTTGGAAATTAAGTTTTACAAATAAAATAATTGCTATACTGATTTTAAATGGCCTGGACAACACTAAAAATATTTTTTCAATTATATTAGTACAAAATATTAAAACTGAAATTGAGATAAAAGCTAAATTTTTTTTAAATTTTTAAATTGTTTTATATTGCACACAAAATTTGATACTTTATAAACTTTTCTGTATTGTACATTTATATAAATTTGCAAAAAAACTGTGTTACATAATTATTACATTTGCACATGAACATGAAAATATTGAAGCCTAAAGTGTTCATCAAGTTTTTGCACCTACCATTTTCAGTATTAATTTGTTATTTATTATTTTCCATTATTAATTTTTTATCATTTCCAAAATGAATCAAAATTTCTCTTTTTAAAAATCAAATTTAAGATTAACTAGTATTTATTTTGGAAAAAATATAAATTTAAATTGTTAAAATTTAAATATTACTATCAGTATCAGTTTGACTTCTACAATCGCAATATGTCAAACATTATTAATTAAAAAGCATATTTTTTTTTCATTTGTTTTATTTTATTTTACTGTCAAATCGCAAATCTTAACCTCCTTTAATATTTTCCCGAAGCTAAAGCAAAAAAATTAAATAACAAAAAATTAGAGTGCATTTAAAATTAACTTATTTAAAGAAAAATGGTGTATATATACAATTGAATTTTATGGAATTTTATGAAACAAAAAAATTACATAATTCCATTTTTTTTTTATTCTTTTATTTCGTTTTTTTTTATTATTATGAAGCTACTATATAGATAAGATATTATTACAATTTTCTAAGAACAAAAAAAAAAAATAAAATTGCAAATGATATATATATTTTGCTTTAAGCTAAATCTCATTATACTTAGTGTGTGTATATATCCTTTTTGATCCTTTTGATTTAATAAGAAATTGTTATTTTATTTACTATTACTTTTTGTTATAACATGTAACAATAAAATGAGAACTATTATTAAGTCTCGACTAGCTTAACTTTAAGTATAAGTATATTATTGTTATATTTTCTGTTTTTGATAATTTAAGAGAAAATATTACAAAAATTACAGAGGTTTTGTTATATTATTTTATTTAACAACAACTAAAATATATAGTAAAGTTATTGAACGATTTTCTACCAAAAATGATTTTACAAAATAAAATATTTTTCTTGTTTTTGTTGTAATGAAGAACCTTGAAAAATATGTGATTTCGTGATAAAATTGATTATATCCGGATCTAAAAAAGAAATTTTTTTTTTGTAATTACTGCATTATAGATTACGAAAAAAGATTTTAAGATTGAAATATCATTCTTTGGAATTAAAAATAAAAAGATTTATATTATCTGACTCTTATGACTGAACATTTAATTTGTATATTAAGACTAACATTTAGAGTGTAGTCTGTATATTACGTAGTAAGTTTATATTATATTTTTTCATTTATATAATTTACTTATTAATGGAATGGTTCTCCTAATTACATATTATAAAAATATTATTTATGTCACTCAAACAATGCATTTATGTAAATAATCTTCTGTGCATTTATTAGTCAATATAATAAGTATTGTACTTTTGTACCTACTCCACAGGATATCATTTAAAAATGGACAAAATATAATTGATTTATTTAAATATACATACCTTTAATAATTTAATAATTTTAATTAATGCACGAACATGAAATTTTATATAATATTTATATTTTAGATATAAATTTAGGTTAATCATTATAGAAAATGATATAAGAGTAAAATATAAATACATAAATCATTTTCAGATTAAATTAGTAATTTTTCTCAGGTATAATTTAATTATTTTCAACCTTTTTTTCAGAATATTTTAATAATTTTTTTTAAATTGTTCTAATATAAATGAAATTACTTTAACAGTAACTTAAATTACTAAAATATATTATTTCGATTTTTTGTCTATTTTGTAATAATTAATCACCCAATTAATCTGTTTTCCCAAAAAAGAATCTTTTGACAAGGATTAATTTAATTCGAATCTGAAATATATATTTTAGCTGACATTTCAAAATAAAATTACACCCACAATAAATTTTATATGATCAAGACAAGAATATTACTACATTAGCCCGAATAAAATTAATATAGAGAAACGATTTTCTGATTTGTTTAATTGCATTTAGTCCTGGAATAATTTTAAAGTGATGTAATTTGGTTTTTCTTACCAATTTATAAAAAAATATGAAAATATAAAGTATAATTTAACCAAAATAAAATTTATCGATTTTGTATGTAAAACGCCTTTTCCTTTTTTTTTGGGTAAATGATATGCCATAAAATATATTTTTTTTCTGTGTTTGTTTAACACTTTTAAATCTAGGTCAACTATCAATTTTTATAGTTATCATTATCCAGTTTTTTATACTATATAATATTTCTTTTTGTTATTTTCTGTGTGGAAATTGTTCAATACGCCCAAGGAATAAAATAAAATTAACTATATTTTTTCTGTTCAGTATATACGCCAAAACAAATAATATATTCACTATTATTTTTATTCTTAGCACTCAGAAAGCTGAAAAGTATCCATTTTAAATTTTTTTTTTTTCGCTATAATAGTTTCAACAAATAAAAATATTTTTAAAGGTGACTGCACAAAGTCACCATAAATTTTTCTTTACTATAAAATGCAATGGTGAAAAAGTAATGCCATACTCAAAATAAAAAAAATTAACTAAATGCAAAAACGATTTTTCCTTTATAGTTTTTGGAATTTTCGCAAATTGTGAAACGCGAAAGTGAAATGAGAAAAACTGGTAAAAAAAAACTTAAATATATTTGAAGTTTAAACGGCCTTTGAAAATTTTTACTGTGGGTTGGAATGGCATATTAAAGATAGTTTTTTTTGTGTGAAAATAGTGAAAATACTGAAAATGTATGTTTTTTTGTTTTATCTATTTTACAGTTTTATCTATAAGGGTCCTTTATTTACTTATGTACACAACAGTTTTTAGAATCCTCTATTTATTAGTTACAAAAAAATTTTTCAGTGAAAAGTATTTTTTGAATTTTTTAAAATAAATTTAATGCAATTGTTTTGATTTCGGAATTTCTCTTTAAATATACATTAAATGCTAGAAATATTTAATTAAATTAATTTCTTTTTTGTGATATTCACGTTTTGACAGGCAAAATATACAGATTATATTTCAGTTGAATTTTTATCCATTTGGATCTTAGGACATTCGAATGGATGCAACTCTCCAAGGACACTGTTTGGTATTACGATTTTGTAATCAAACTTGTATATAAAAGTCAGCTATTTAAAAACTCCTGGAACATATTTTTATAATAAAGATAAAATTTCTTTGTAAACATTTCAATTGTTTTTTGAATTCTCCGAATTTTATTTCTACTTAAAAAGAAAATTTTAATATACTAAAAAATTAAATAAACTTGTTGAAAGTTAAGTAATTAATATTAATTTAATGAAATTGTCAGCATCAAAATCTTTGTTGTCAGTAGACATAATCTGTTTCATAAATATTAAAACTATTTGTAGTATGTATTATTTTCGTATTCATATCGAATCTTACCATTTTATGTAATCAGGAAAAAAAGGATTAATCGCGATTATGATTACAAATCCACATACTCCCAAACAAGCACGAAATTATAAACATAATGTTGATAAGAATATAATTCTGTAATTTATTTCAGGTAAAAATCTTTGGGTTGTGAATGATAACAAAAATGTTTCATCGCGATGGTCATTAAAAGTATGTAAGTATATATGTAACAATTTATGTTTACTTTCCATTATAAAATTAGGATTTTGTTTTATTTTTGTATTTTGAGTGAGTAGAATTGGAAAATAATCTTTAGGTTCATCAAGATAATAAAATATTTTCAAAATATTATAAATAAATTTTCTTTTCATTTTATATTTATGGCCTTACGGAAAACACAACATATAATTTTATGTTATCTTCACAAATTTCTGTTACATTAATGTATGTTTTGTTAAAAAAATATGTGATCAAAATATATGTATTGTATGTATTTTGTATTAGTATTAGTAATAATTTATATACCATTATGCATGTGGCTTAAAAGCCGAATGAAATTATAGAAAATTTTTCTATACATAATATAATAAAGTTTTTGGAAAATATCAAAATTTAATGAAAATTCAAAATATTAAATTGCTTTATCTTTAAAAATTATATATTATTATAGTTTTTATTTCTCATATAGAATTATTTCCTTGAATAGATTTTTAAATACAGCAAATTTTAATTAAATTTTTATATATTGCTCAGAAAAACAGGACGTGCCAATATTTTTTATTTTTGAATACGTTTTTAATACGACACTTCTCAGAAACATTTTCAATTCTTGTATTATGTAGAAAAAGTTTTTCGAAAAAAATCTAAAATAATATCTTTCATATTAAATGTGGAAAATTTAATGAAAAGTTTTCTTTTTTTTATAGTATTTTGGCATATAGTAATAGCAAAGCCGTATATAATATTATATACGGCTTTGGTAATAGTGTCCTGTCAAATTTAAAGAAAAAATTCCTTAACAGAAGAAACACAAAGTAAAATTTAATGAAAATTTTCTGTTAAAACGATATAAATTTTCATTTAAATTTTTTTAATAATTTTTTATTTCAATTTCTTATATATATCAAATACTTTATATACGTGAATGTATATAGAAAAATATTTTATTAGGTAACTTTTTAACAGATATTTAAGACAATTTTCATTTTTATTTTCTGGAAAATTTTTTATCATTTTTTTTTTTGCATCAAACTGACAATTGAGAATTTGTGAAAAACTTTCACGTTGAAAAAAAATGACAACCAAAGTTTTTTTTCTGTGAAATATAGTTTTTCTCTTTTTCGAATGAAAACTTTCCAATTTTTTGTGTGGAAAATTATTTTAAAAAAATTCTTTTTTTTTTATTGAACGTGTGCGGTTATTTTTTGTATCTTTGATAAGAAACGAAAAAAGAGAAAAGAAATTGACATAAACTAAGAAATGATCGCAAAAAAAGTAAAAAAAGAGTAAATAGAAAAACAAAAGATAAAGTTTTACATTAAGAATTTATGTAAGCCACCTGGTAACAAAAGTGCAATATTCAAATTAAACTTATTAAGAAGATGAAAGAATTTGAAACTTTGAAATAAAAAAAATCGGAATAAAAAGTTTACATAAATTTAATGCGGGCTTTTTTTTTAATTTTTAATATGATTTGCAGTTTTTATTAAAGTTTTTTTTTTTATGATATCAAAATAAATTGGAAAATATTATTGTCATGATTATTCTGGAAGTTATTAAATATTTTATCATATTGCGGTTAGGGATTTTCAGACATTTGAATTGTTCAGGTTTCTTAGAGTTTTCTTCGATTCATAAGTTTTTTTTTTTAACACATTTAAAAGTTTTAATTACAAACGCCTCCATTTATGCAATAAAATTTTATTAAGAAAAGCGACATCTTATTGAAAGTAGTTAATGATTAACAATTACAAAAATATTTTAAATAATTATTAATTTAAATAAAATTGTAGGATATATTTTTATTTTTATGAATTATATAAATAGAAGCATAGAACTGAACAGTGTACTATAAATTACTATGACAACATTTTTTATAATTTGACTGAAATCTTTGTATACAAAGCTGAAATGTAATTTTTAAATAAGTAATGTAAATTTTCTGAGACTTCTTATTCCTCGTTTCTTCGATCAATAAAAGTCCAATGTGGGCCAATTTTGATTTCTGGTAATAGTTTCTGGTATATGATACATATATGTTGCATTTCCGGGTTTGAATAAACCTGTTGCAAGTTGCAGCTCATATTTTAAATTACCAAAGTTTAATTTGATCTGCAAAAGGTTTATTCAGACTTATTAGTAATGCTATATAAGTATATATGTACATAAGATTATTTCCGATCCATTAGTTCCTTTCGAAAATTGCATAAAAATTGATGACTATTATTTTTTATATTATTTTGAGTTTAACTTTTTGAACTAATATATTTTTTTAACATTTCAATTTTGTATTAATATTAAATCAATAATTGTTCATTTAATGATTTTATGCTTTCTAAAAAATAATAAATAAATTAATTTTAACAAAATAATTATCCTAATTTAGCCCATTTGTTTTGAATAGGTTTTGAAAGATCTACTAACTCACTGGTATATAAATTGAAAATGAATAAGAAAATAATTCTTTCTTTTCGACAGGAAATTGTAAATATTTTAGTTTTGGCAAATATAGGAAATATTGTAATTTTAAAAATTTCAAAGTAATTAAATAAATGAACTTTTGTGAAAGGAAAAATTAATTTAATATATATAACTTTGTATAACTTAAATTTTTGAACTAGAATTTCAATAACTTATATTATATTTCTATACATTTTTCATTTCAAAATAATATTCATGTACGTAATAATTATAAAAATTGTTAATTAATATAAATTTATATTCAATAAATAATTATACAATCTAATAATTAATTGAAAATAAAACTATTTAATAGCTTAAGGTATAAATATGATTAAAAATTTGTTAGCCTTGATCTAAAATTAATTATGTGAACTTTTTTTTAATGTTCATCCCTTTTAGTAAAATTGTTTTTATTTTTATATTAAGTATTATGCAATTGGCAAAAGTAAAAATGTGATACAAAAAATATTTGTATGGCTGGTTGCAGCAAATATCAATTATAATAATGATGTACTAAAATATGATGTAAATATTCATAATTTCAAGTAATTGACCATAAAGTATTGTGAAAAATGGAAATCAACGATTAGAACTTTTTGTATTATATTTGATTAATGATTACTAATAGTGTTTGTGCATCCTTCATAAAATAAAACCTATTAATAATCTAGTCTAGAATATTTATTTAAATGAGTAAACAAAATAGAGATTAAATATAACTAAATTATATATAATATGTGTTTTAGTTTTTTTCAGTGTAGGCTTAAGAGTTACTAAAATGCCTGGAAATTGATTAATTTAAAACAATGTTTGTAAAATGAAATGATTTAATTGATTGGGTAGGATAGAATATATAGAAGTATGTGAAAAGTAGCAGAGAAAGAAAGTAAATATAAATATTAAACCATTTGATAGTTCTTTGCATTTTTACAGAACAAGAAAGGTACATATTATTTCTGTTACGATAGTCTGTTACGATAACAATTTTGTTAACAGAATTATATTTTATGTCCTTTTCAAACTCTTCGAATTAATTTTAAATGTTCCACACGTTCTTTCTGACCCACATACCTATATTTTTTTCAAAAATATTTATGACGCATAATAAATTTAATAACAAAAGTTTTCATTATATATTTTTTTAAAATAAATAATTAACTGTGATACTGATCACACTATATTACAAAAACTTTATAAAAATGGCAAAAAAAAAATATTTTTTTTTACAATCTATAAATTATCTATGCTAAGCTTAATTCACGGTTCAACAACATTTTTCAAATAATTTTCAAACGCAAGGTTATCATCTTTATATATCATATAAGTTGAACCACCGTTCAATACACATCATCATCGTCTGTGCCGATTAATGTAATTACCTATACCTATAGGTATATATATACATGATTTTTAAACTCTTTTACCACCAGCAAGAACATGTAGGTATACATTTTTTTACTATTCAATATTTTTTTCCGCTTTAAAACTAATCCATAATATATTTATTAGTTCATTTTCTTTACATAGATTTTGAAACCAAATAATAATGTTCATATTACATTCAATTTGTCTTGTCTTGAAAAAATTTCGAATTTATATAATTTTCTTACAACTTAATACTATTTAATGTTTTTTTTATTTAAACATATTTGATTATGATTTTGTTTATTCTGTCCCTCTGTAGTATTCAATGTATTTAATTCAAATTTTTTCACAATTCATAATTATCATATTTTATGATACAAATATCAACAATTAATTGCCATTTTACATTATTGAAAATAATTGCTGCCATATTTTAAATACAATTTTTTACAATTTCATACTTATTCTGTGTTTGAGCCAAAATTATTGACGGCAAATTTTTGGATTCAAATTATTAATTACAATTTAATTCAAATTATTGTTTGCCATTTTATTTTATGCATGGTTAACAGTTAACATAATTGTACAACAGCAATTAATTATTACAGTCGTTCTTAGATAATATTGTAATTTTACAGAATTGATTAAACCAGCATAGTATAAATAATTTGGAACTTTCAACAAAACTTTTCAAAAATTATGCTTTATAGATCATTATCACACTTCCACTATACAAATATGAAATAGAACTACTATATATACTAAAATAATATTATTAAATAAACATGATCCCCGATTTTTTTTTCCTTTTACCTTTTTGTTTATTAAAAAAATACTTTTTGCAGTTTAACATTTTTTACTCGAACCCAATTTTTGTTTGTGTTTCTCGTATCACTGAACCATGACAGCAGCGTATACAGTATATTTTTTTTTCTTTTGCTGGTTTTTCTCCTTTTTTGTTTTGAATATTTTTCGTTTCATGAAAATCGAAAGTTACAGAATATAAATAAATAAATAACAATAATATACTTATAGTAAATTATAAATACCTGCAAAAGTAAGCTAAACTTTTGAGTTGTTTTACTGATGCTGGCTAGCATTGAACGTACTTTTAGCCATTAAAAAAAATATACATATCTTTTTATTATACTGTAATTTTTATTTATTTATCTTTTAAACATTTAAAAAAAAAAAAAAATACGTTATAATTTTTATGCAAAATGTAAAAATAATAATAATAAAAAAACAAAATTTATACAAAAAAAAAAAATTTAAAAAATAAAAATGTGCTAAAAAGAAATTTTCGAGAAAGTTGTTTAACTACTTACAGTTTTTCTTAATAAAAATATATTTATTTTTGTGGTTCAAAGTAGTGATGAATAATAATAATATGATGATTCAAAATAAAAGTAAACTGATTTAGAGTCTGTTAAATATTACAGTATTATTTTTACATCCGATCAGAAAAGTTTAAAATTTTATTTATAAAATAAAAAAAATTAATAATATTTTGATTCATTTAATTAAGTCCAGCCTGAAACAAAATTTTTGGTTCAGTTTGAAGTTTTCAATAGAAATTATTATAAAAAATTCAAAAAAAAAAAACAATCAAATTAAAGTTTTGTGATCTTCATTCTGACATTTAAATAAAATTTAACATTTTGCAAAAATGAGTAAAAACTTTGATAGAGTAAGTGTTGAATGCGGTTTTTTTTATTTAATTATACCATTTTTTAAGATCAAAATTTTCAAAACATGAAAACTGTTAACATAAATTATTTTCAAGGTTATGGTATTTTTATAACCAAAAAAAAAAATAAAATAAAATTATAATAATTTTCAAGTACAAAATAAATGATTTAACATAGTGGATTATGGGTTAAAATTTAAAAAATATATATAAATATTATACTTAAAAATTTATGTTTGTCATGGCCAAATTTTAACCTCATTGTTTTGTAGTGATTTTTTGTTTTGTTTTCTTTTCTTTTTGAAGTTGAAAAACTTTACTACTTTTTTTTATTTAGTTTTTGTTTGAATTTTTAGATATCTCGCATGTTTTAGCTATTTAATAATTTATCTGATATATGACCTTAATATTTTGGAGTATAATTTACTAAATAGAAAAAATTATTACAGCATATTTTTGTAAAAAAGAAAAATGTTTTACTAAATTTTAAAAATTTGACATTTTTTGGTATAGTTTTGTAAAATGTGAGAAAAGTAAAAATTAGGTAAAAAAGAATTGATTACAAAACTATGTCAAAAAATTTAAAATGTAGACCAATATTTTATTGTAAATTTAAAGTGAATACTTATTAATTATTTGAAATTAGTTTGGTTTTCTATTCTTCCTCAAATTTTCATTTTAAAATATGTATTATTTTTTGTAAGCGTTAAATTGTTCCGTTTTCAACAATAAATGCAAATTTTTCAAGATCTATTTGAAACAATACTATAAAACACAGCAAATTATTTAAATCCTAAGACTGTAAACAGTTGAAGTAAAGACTGTAAAGTTTATTAATTCAATTATATACAATTTTTAAAATTTGATTTTAATTTGAATCAAAATTAAGAATCTATAAAATGCGCTTACTTTAAAATAGCAAAAACTGCTTAAATATCTTTAATAAACCTAAACTGAAAAAAAATATTGAAAATAATTAAAATTTACAGATCTCTTGTTTTACCTTTTATTTATTTGCATTCCTTTATCCGTTTTCTACATAAAAATGTAATGTAAAACTGTAATACATTATTGGCAATACCCATAGTATATAAAATTTTTGTTACTTAGATGTGAAAAATATAATTTTTTGCAACTGTTCAGAGATGCTAATTATAGAGGTTATTAAACTTTATAATAATATATGATTGGAATTGGTCATAAGTATTTTTTTTAATATAAATTAAATAGCAAAAAGTTCATTAGTCTGAGAGGTTGAAAAAAATAAATATTTATAAATATCTGATAATAACATGATAATTTAATAACTACATATACGTTTATTGTTCAATATTTAAATGTTTATTTGTTTTGAATGTATATAAAGCGAGACTAATGTAACTTTTGCTATTTTGAATTTTTCATATTAATGGGAATAATTGCAGTTTCAAGATGCATTTAAAAAATTTAATTGCTTTTAAGTAAATTGAAAAAATAATTAATGTAGATTTTGTAAAAATACTAGATTTAGTTTCCTCTATGGATTTAATACCAAACTATAAATTCGAAAAGTAAAATGATTGATTGCTAACCAAAAGTACAAATTCAAAATTATGAAACGTATAATATGATTGATTGCTATGAATTGATTACAATATATATGTAATTCAATTTGTATTTGAATAGAATGTGTATTAATAAACGGAATAGAAATCAAAATGTTTGCATTTATTGATACATATTGATAATTTTCTCTTCTGTTAATTTAATTTTGTAATTATAAAAAAGTTTATTTAATTTTACAATTTTAATTTTAGTTGAAACTATTTTCATTTTAAAGTAAAAATTGCTTATTGAATTTTATTTGAATATTTATTCATTATTCATTTTGAACGGAAAATGATGAAAAATTTAATTTATTCTATAACCTTTAAAAATATTAAAACTTCAATAAAAATAAAATTGTAAGATCAAATTAACATTTTTATAAGTACAAAATTTAATTTGTCAAGACAGAAAATTATCAATATCAATAAATGCACACATTATTTATAAATTTATACATATTAATTAATTACAATTATTATTATTATTAAAACATGTTTTTTCTTTCTCATAGGCTTATTTTTAATTCACGTTTTAATTATAAAACATTTTAATCTTATTTATATGGTTTTGAGAATAAATTCTTGGTCGACAACACAAAACGCTCACATGTGGTGCATAATTTGTCAATATAATTCTATAATTGAATCAGTATAATACAAATTAAAGGAAATTCAAGCATAATAGTTTAAAAAATTATTAAATTAACTTGAGGACTCTGAACTTTAAGCTTTAATTGATAGTATAAATACAATTAAATACATATGTTTGCCATTAACATATAATTGAATGAATTAAAATTTTAATACATATTATACAATTTTAAAATTAAATTATTATCATATTTTTATCCTATATAGTTAATCATAATATTTATTAGTAAGGCTGTAAAAATTTTGTACTTTATTTACAAGAAAGATAGTAAAAATACGAATATATTTGGATATAATTTATATATTGAATGTAATATATTTCTGTGGATTGAAATTATTCATTTAGTTTAGTTCAAAGGTATTAATTTATAATTACCAGTCAATTAACTTTTGGAATAGAGAACAAATGACGGAATTTATATCTAAATATTAAAATAATTTATTGTTTTCGATAAATTATATCTCTGATTACATTTATAATTTTTAATTATATTTAATTAGTATACCACAATAAATTATATACTATTTAAATTTTAATTAAAAATATTATTTGAATTTATTAGTGATACATATTTATAGCTAATATTTTCTTAATTATTTATTGCGTAAAAAGGGTCAAACTAAAGAAAATTATTTATAATTTTTATTATTTTTAATATGCATATTTGTAATTATTGAAATTGATTTAGTGTTACACGGGGAATAAATGTATTATAAAAATTAATTTTTTATATTTATAATTGTCAATGAAAATTAATCTTAACATTTAGCAATTGACAATATTTAAAAAAAAAAATTGGACCAAAATAAATTTTTGCAATAGAAAATTAAATTCCTTAAATATTATTTTGTATATAATTTATAATAACAAATATTTCTAATTTATACTATCTAAAATTAGTTTTATATTATTCTTAAGGTTAAACCAAATATAATTTAAAAAAAAAAACTTTTAATTGCATATTGCAACCAATGACTGTAAAATGTAATAACTAGCATAAATAATAACATATTTAAATTAAAGTAAAAACCTTGTTAATAATTTTTATTTTAAAATATTTTTTTTTTTAAAGAAATTCGAATAAACTTAACAAAAACTTTAAAAGGTTCCATCTCCATGACATTAAAATTTTGTTTATTATTTTTTTTTTGCTTTATCGAATGAATTTTCAGTATTTTAAATAAACATAATTTTTCTGCAATTATTATTATTGCTCTTACAATACAAATATTTCTAATATTATTATTTCAAAGAAAATACTAAAAGGTTTTACTAAAACGAACATTTTTTTTTACATGACCTTAAAAAAATCATTTTTTTTTATAAATTTGAAATGGGAAAATTAGGTGCAAAATTAGTTATCGATAATTTAGTACATTTTGACATACTTAAATATTTCTGATTAATCGCATTATAGCGTGTTTTAATTTTTTGATTGCATTAATGGGAGATTACTAATCAACATTAATAGTAATCACAAAAATCATCATAAATAATAGTAACTAAAATTATGAAAAATTTATTAAATAAAATTTAATAAGATTTTTGGTTAAATAATATTAAACACTATAAATTTATTTACTATAAAAAAAATATTAAGTTTATAAAAAAAATGAAATAATTTATTACCCACTTTACCCAAATCCAAATGAATGGTAAAAAAATTCCAAAAGTTAAAATATGGTTAAATAAAATATCTTCTAAAATATAAATTTATAATTTAACAAAACGGAAGAATGATCTTTTAATTATACTATGAATATTATGTTGGTATATGTTATGTAAAAATGTTGTCGTGCCTATTAGTTTTCATTTCGTCATTTATTTTTTTATAATTTGACATAAATTAACATTATGTTAGATACATATAATTATAATATGTTTTTGATATTTTAGAATTGCGAAATATTAAAATGATTTTCACGTTTAACGAGCTTAGTTGTTTTTTTTTTTGCACTACTTTTAAACAAAATTATTGTTGGATTGTTGAATTTTTTGGCATCAAATATTAATCTTTTATAATTTTTTTTTTGTCAGATGAAAATTAATGCTGATGTGAAATGATCGAAATTATAATTTATGTTGTATTTTATTTAATTTTTTTTTTTTAAATTACATGCAATATTTTTTGCAGTTTAATTTTATCTTTTCACTAATTTACATATTTTATTATTAGCTATATAATGATTTATCTCTAAATGTTATGAATTTAATTTGTAAAAAATAAAAATTATTTTACAATATTTGACTAACCCTAAAAAGATTTGCATCAATATTAATATGCGAAATTTGACTATTTATAATTTTAAAATAAAAATTATACAAATATTTTTCTGATTGAATTTACTG
This sequence comes from Empis stercorea, assembly GCA_949752835.1. Classification (NCBI taxonomy): domain Eukaryota; kingdom Metazoa; phylum Arthropoda; class Insecta; order Diptera; family Empididae; genus Empis; species Empis stercorea. The sequence goes on along the minus strand of OX457088.1, from coordinate 13,880,890 downwards.
ATCAATTTTTTTATAATTTACAATAAAAAAAAATCTGAAATATGGAAATGATATTTGTAATTTTCTTGTTGTTGTGGAAATAACAAAATTATAATTTATTCCAAAAAATCGATTTCTAAAATTAAATTTGTACTTGTTTTTTGACTGTGCCTTGCCTTTAGCTATATGAAAATAAATTAAACTGAAATTTTTAGAAAAATATTCACTAACAATTTAATTGTTTTAATATAGTCTCATACTGCAACGATTTTGCCATGCAAGATACAAATTCAATTAACAAGTTTTATATTTTATCCATATTGCAGTGCATGACTAAAAAAATAGAACAATTTTGAAATTATATTATTTTTAAAAGTATTAATTAAATTGAATTTTTTTGATATTGCAATTGCACAAAAAAAACTTGAATTTGCATAATATTTATGGAAAATTTAAATATTGTTGTATCCTTGATTTGCTATTATAAAAGAAAAAAATCATTAAGATTTTAATTAATTGTTGAAAATTTTTCATTATAGATATTTATTTTATGGATTGATCGATTAGTTTGGTTAATTCTAATGGTTGTTATGTCAAATTTAGCTGTAGAAATAACAGGATATGCACCAGGTGTTAGATCAGATACATCATTAGATCGTTTACCTGATAATGTAACTGAGGTATAAATTTAATTTGAATTTTTAAAATTTGTGGTAAAATTAATTTATTCAATAAATTTTATATATATAGATTGATGAACCATTTGATAATTTAAATCGAGTTCATTTACCAGCAAAAGATGTTGAAATGCTTAAAATTGAAACATTGAAAAAACCATTAGATAAACCAAATAGCTTAACAAAAGATGTATCACAACAGACAATATTTGGTTTAGGCGGTAATGGTGGTGATGGTGAACGAACAACATTTTTCGATAGTATTTTTAATGTAATTTTTTGTTTTTAATTAAATTAAATTTATTTTTAATTAAAATTACATTTTTATATAAATTTAGATTCCCATAGCAACTTTAAATGCTGTAAATACACTAGTACAAGTAATTGCAACTACTGTCCGACATTCTGGTAGAACAATACAATCAAGATATCGACATCAACCAGAAACAAATTCAGATATTTTAACCAAAGATAATGGAAATATTTCCGGTTTAGCTATATAAGATTTCTTATTTTTTAAATAAAATTTTATTTGTTTTAGAAATAAAATTACTAGATTTAAAAAATTAAATAAATAATTGTTTTTTTTTTTTAAATATTGATTGAAATATGCACGTGTGATAAAATACAGTGAATAACTTTTTTTTAATAAATTTGGTTAATTATATTATGAATTTATTTGTAGAATAAAAATATTTTTTTGTATATTTTTTTAAAATTGTTTTTTTTTTTTAATTTTCTTCTCTCTTTCGGTTACTTTGGATAATGAATAATATTTGCATCGTTAATTGACTGTCAAGTTTCTATTTGCAGGTATACTTAATTGGTCAATATTGTAGCTATGGGGTAATATATGTATGTCAGAAAAAAGTTCATTGAACTGAATTTATTTGGTAATAATTTGTATGACATATATATTATTTCAGCTTTAACGAGTTTTGAAAAATTTCTAGTATTTATTTAAAAATTGATATTTAAGTTAATTACATAATTTATAAATTCATTTTAAAAATATTTTTAACAATTTACGAATTTTACTATTTCTGGTTAAATTAACAATTTGTTATACATAGTAGGTATATTAATAATTTTTTTATTCATTTTTCTAAATATTAGAATCATACTGAAAATTAAATTAACCATTTTTCAAATTGAATTCAATTTCGATATAATATGTGGATAAACTATTTTGACCATTTAATAAATAGAAAAATTCAAACCTGATGCACAAATAATATCAAAACATTATGTAGAAATTTTTAATTTGAATACTATATGATTTAGTCAATGTGAAAAATAATTAAAATTACAAAAAATAAATAAATTTCATCGCCAGTATTTATGTACTTAATTCATAAAATGGACTTCAAGTAAATACGAATCAGTAAGTATGTACTCACTATTAAAAAAAAAAATTTCATTTTACCTCCTTTTCCTCTTAATATTTTTTATTTAATTTACCACCAATATTTTAAATTAAAATAAAATATTAATTCCGTAGTACTTTTTATAGATATTATTTTTTTTTTTGTTGCAAAATATAGTGAATTCTTTTTTCCACTTCATGTTTCTCTTTTATATATCAGAATTTTAATCATCATGATTTTAATTATAACAAAATTCATATATTATATAAATTAAATTTTATTATAAAATTAATATTCATTTTAATGGAAAATAAAAAATCTGATAAAAAATATATACTGATTTATTAATGGTTTTCGATTATAATAATTATTTCGTATATTACAATGTTCAATCCAGAAATTCAAATATTTATGTGGATTTTGTTCCTGGAAAATGAATATTTTTCGCAAAAAAAAAAAAGAAGAAAAAATCCAATTTAACATAAATTTGAAATTGTAAAAAACATTTTATGATATTAAAGTGAGTTTTTTTTATATTAACATTACATAAATATATTTAAATGTTTTTTTTATATCTCTCATTTTACATTTTTTGGTTCATTTTCAATAATAATAATGAAAATCAATCTTTACTAATTGAAACATTTTACTTTTCCAAATGGAAAAAGATATTTATTATGTTCTAAAAAAAATTTAATATTTATTTTTATTTTTAATTAAAATGGAAAAAAATTATAGCTATGTACCTAAAATGAAAAAAATAAATAATTACCAATTAATATTCTCTATAAAAACAAATATATAAATTTATTATTCAAAATTTATTTTAAGGTCTTAATTAATGTCCAATTTAAATAATTAATTTTAATTTGTTAGATGAATAACCTAATAATATTAAAAAAAATATATGCTTAAATACCAAAGAGAATTAGACATAAGTATTTTACCTTTTTTTTTTAAATTATAATATGAAAATAATAATAATTTAGAGTTTAAAATTCTCGTAAGGTTTTCAAAAAAAAAAAAACAACAAAATATGTGAATCGTAAATAAATATGTAAATACTTAATGACGCCAAAAACCTTCTTCAAATATTTTACATAAAAACCTTTAGGGAATATGTTTTTCATGTTTTCAACAAAAAATATAAATAATATTCAACCCCTTGAAACCCTAAATAATTAAAATATCCTTATTATAAATCATATTTAATATAGTTAAATATTAAATTTAATTTGTTAACAGGTCATAATAATGTTAGCGTGACATAATAATAACAAAATTTCATTATTATCAATCTGATTAAAATGAAAATATAAATATAAAATATTTTGATATTAAAATTAATGAGAATTGTAACACCTAAAAATATGCAAAATAAATTTATTTATTTGTATAATGCTGTTAACAACAGATAAATAATAATCGATATATTTCGATATTTTTTTGGAAAATGTTACATAAATTGAATATGAAACGAAAAGTCGTTACGTTACCTATGTTTTATACATATATTCAATAATTTGTTAATATTATGATTGTTTTTCAATGTTTTGATTTCAAAATCCTAAAAATAGAAATTTTTAATTATAATTTGTTTTGTATATTATTTGTAGCAATAATTGGGAAAATAATAATTATTAAATATTAATTTTTTGTTTATCAGAGAAAAATTATAATTACCTACTTTTAATTTTTGTGTATAATTACGTTTTAAACCCGAATATATGAATAAATTTTAATTGAAATTTGTTTCAAAATATTAATGTTAATGTCCAAATTTTACTATTTGTAATCATATTCCAAGCAGTTTTAAAAAAGTAAACAAATTATTTATTAATTGTTATTTACATTAAAAATTTGAGTATAATTAAAATATTTAAATCAAAATTTTCCAACAATTAGAATTCTTAATATTTTTTTGTAAATAATTAGGAGTAATATTTTTATTTTAAATATTTTTTGACAATTTTTCTATTATTTTTATTTATATCAGAAATTACAAAACTTAATATTTTCATAATACACTAATTTCCTTTTAATAATTTCCTTAAATTTATTATTTTATCTATACTAAAGTTTCAATTTCGAATAATAAATTTATTTTTTATATTTCCTAAATGCAAGTTAATTTGCATTAGTTAATAATTTTAACTTCGAAAGAAAATATATATACATACTTAATGAGATCTTAAATGCAAAAAAAATAAAAACTTTAAGCTAATGACTCCATTCCACTTAAGCTAATTATATTATGTTCAAGTTCAATGTTATATACAGAAAGTTTTCTAAAAAAAGTTAAAGATATTCTTAATATACCATCAATGCTATAGCAGCGTATAACATATAGTAATGTCATCGTAATAGTTTTTTTTTTGTCAATATAAACTGGTTTTTTATTTATCTTTATATATTTAATTGAAAATTAATTCTGGAAAACATAATTTATGTTAAAAGCTTTAAAAAAATTTGAAATAATTCTATAGGAAATAATTAAATAAGATAAATCATTACAGAAGTGTGAAATTTTAATATAATCAAAATATATATAATAATTTAGTGATTCTCCAAATTCGATTCAATATAAATTGTAAAATAAATTATGATTTTATATTTTTATTTGTTTGACTTTTAGATAAATTTGTAAATATAATATTTATATAGATGTATTATGTAGCATAATAGCAATTAATTTAAATTTATATGTTTTATAAATTAATACATATGTATATTATTTGATTTTTATCGAGTGCTAAATGCTGGATGAATGTACATTGTATATTTTGTTACACCTCTTAATTAATTGTATTGCTGTGGCTAGTGGTAAGTTGTTATATTTGAATTTATACGACACTTTAACAGTGTCAACAAAATTCAATCAAAAATATAGTATAATAAAAATGACATAAACTAGATATAAATTTTAACTTGTTTCAAGACGGAAATGATGATGTTAAAAAAATAAACCTTCATCAGATTCCGATAATTTAAAATACATTGAAATTTAATAAAGAAAAACCAAAAATTATAACTAAATTTATACTGAACTTGTAAGATAAGTGCATAATAACCAGTATAGGTGCCAAAATATTACACAACAAATTATATTATTGCAAAATTTTAAGTATATAAATTTCACATAGCAGAAAATTGTTAAAAATTAAATAATATATTACAAACAACTGGTAATATTATAATAAAATAGTATCTAAATTTATATTGTCACAAGTACTGATGATTATCAAATATAATCTATAAATTATTTAAATCTTTATTTAGAGACCATCAAAACATCACATGCTTTAGAAAATTTTATACTAAAAAGTTAAATATAATTTATATTTTCTTATAATTATATAAAAAATATTTCAGGATTTTTAAAACTAAATTTAGCTACTTTTAATTGAACGTTAATTTAATTACTATTTTTGAAAAATCTAATCTAAAATCCATGAAATTAGCTAATAAGTATTAATTTAATTTAATTCTAATATATTTTAATTAATTTGTAAGAAAAATATTTTTTTTTTAAAAAAAAGTACAAAATTTAATGAAAATAATATTTTGTATATTTTGACTCAATAATACAAAAAATTATCCTTAAAAAGAGCAAAAACAAAAAATAAACTGTGATAAATAAAATTATGGAATAACCAAAAGATTAAAAGAATATACCTGTTAGTAATTATATATAAACCAGTTGGTAAATTTTGTTTTCTTGTTTTTGTTATAGAATTTTTTTTTTATGTTTACAATCTTCTCATAGAAAACTTTTCAAAGTATTTAATAAAATAAAAATTTTATCTGTCAGATATAAAAACATAAAAAAAGTAAGTATCTTTTACAACAAATTTTTTTTTATGGTTAATATGTAGTGGGAAATTTACAATATAAAGATTTATTTTTTTTTAAATTCTCTTATTATATTTTCCATTTATTTTTCTTAGATCAAAACTTAACACAATCTTAGAATTTGAAATGGACAAAAATAAAAATAGTGCGAGTCGAACTGTCGAGCGCGAAACACTTCAGTATAAATTTTCAATAAATTATTTTATTTTATTTTATTTCATTTTATTTTTTTTTTTTTTGTGTAAAAATTTATGATTATTAATTACATATTTTGTGTAGACATTTTATGAATAATAAATTAAATTACAGAATTTCAATTTTATTCAATTTTTGTGTGTTCACGATTTAAACCAACAAAATATAAAAATTTGTTTTCGTTTTGTGTTTATTTAAATTAAATTAAGGTACAAAAGTAAAACGTACAAGAAATTTGAGTTATGTTTTTAAAACTTTGTATATTTTTTGTGGTAATTGGCGCTGCCATATGTAAACCGCAGGTAAGATTCGCAATTATGTTAAACCAAAAAAAAAAAATTTATTTATTATGGAATTTTTTTTTTATAGAATTTACCATTTTATATTTTTATTATTGTAATTACGAATTTATATAATGTTTTGGAAATATTTTGTATTTTCAAAGACATTCTTTAGAATATTTTATTATCTGTACGCTAATATTCCTAAAATACGCATTTTTTATAAAAATTGAAATAAAATTTAAAATTTAGAGAGAATTTAATTCAAACCGAAACCGATAAATCGGAAATTCTGATGTTAGTCAAATCGGAAAACCGGAAATGGGAACAGTATGTGATTTTGTTTATGATTTAAAGATAGATATATTAATCAAATTTGAAGTAGAAAATCAGGGCTGTAAGAAGTAGCTAATAATAAGCTTAATAATAATTGTTTACGTAAAATGTAATTATAAATCGATTTTTAAATGATTTTGTAAGAGTACAAAAATTCAATTGAGAAACTACAGAAATTTTGCGAGATATAGCTAGATTTCTTAACTAGATTGACGTAGTTATAAAATGGTCTACACATTGAAAGAAATTCAATAACTAAATAAACAACATAAATCATTAAATGTAGAATGACTCAATAAATAATAAAATTGATTTAAGAATATTGTTTTAACTGCATTATGTTAATTTTTAGATTCACTAATTAATCATAAAAAAAAATGTGATAATAAAAAGGAATTAATTTTAATATGTAATTAATTTAGAACTGGTTTTCCTTATTTTGAACCATTTTTTTTGATTCAATGATTAACTTTTATTTAATTAAATTATATCAAAGAAATTTATTTTTTGTATATATTTATATTTTTATGACTAAATTTGGAAAGAAACAATAAACTTTCCATTTTCCTTTATAATAAAATTAAATTCTAAAATCTAAATTTTATTATTCGTATAAAATTGAATAATAAAACAAAAACCAGTAACCGGTTAAAGTATGTAAAATTGTTCAACAACAAAATTTAAAAAACAAAAACAAAAATTACCCAAAAAACAAAATCAGGTTCACTTTCAGTGTCATGCTTCAGCAGAGAATGAAAAGCTATATATAAAATAATTATGCAATTTTCCAGATACGATACAATTTAACCTTCCAATTTATACTTTTTTTCTGTATTTAATTGCGGATATGTAAAAGTATCTACGTAAAATATAATTTACAAAAAAAAAAAACACAAAATGTAAAAAATGTAATTCATTTAATTACAGAAAAAATATATGTATAATAATTTAGTATTAAGAGATAATCTTGTTTTAAAATAATGATCTTGAAAAAAAAAACTCTTTTTTCTATGCTAGAAATTTGCGTCATAAACTTTTAAGTATCTTAATTAACCTTGAATTTATGAACTTTTTTCCTTCTGCTGTAAAAATTTAATTTAAATGTTCAAAATGGCACACAAAATTTTATTTTAAATAAAATAATTTCCAAATAAATTTAAAACAAAGAGTTAAGCAAAAACCAAAGTAAAAAAGTAGATTTTGTAAAAAAAAAAAAAAAAATTAATGATGTGTAACCATTTATCTAGGTTGAAAGTTCGGTAGTAGTGCAGAAAAAAAAATGTTTGGTAATTTGGTACAATTTTAGACAAAATAAAATGTAAAAAAAGATTTGTTGATAATTGTTACTGAAAAGGTTCTATCATCGATTTAAAGTGTTGATTGGAACGTGGTGCTGTCAAAATTAATTGGAAAATATATTTCTTAAATTTTTTTGAAATGTAATTGTAATTATACTCATAAAATTTGTAAAAAAATTAATAAAACAGCTTAAAAAAAAGTTAGTAATATTTGTCTAATGCAATTAAATTTCAAATTATTCAATTTTGCAATTTTTATTTATAATTTTTTAATAGTTAATCGTTTAATTAGGTGCACTTTAGCTAATGGTATAATAATTTCACAGTTAAGGTTTTCAATTTCAGTCAGTAGCATTTTCCGCCAGTCTTAAAATCATTAATTACTTTAAAATTTAACAAAAATTTAAATGGCCATTAGTAAATAAATAGAATTTAACATAAATGAATTAAAAATTATATTTATTTAATATAAGCGATTTCGGTCTTTGTCAAATTGAACACAAACAATGATCAGCTATATCGATATCTGATCAACTAATGAATTATTGTACATATAACGATTTATATACCAATATTTAATTAATTAATACACACTTTAAATTAATTAAATATTGAAATTTAATAATAAAAATTAAATTAAAAACACCTTGATTTTAATTATTTCCATTTAACTATGATTATATTTATATATCAAATTAATTTCTTTTCCCTATAGTAAATAAATATTTCTTACAACTTGACAGATTTATTCAATATTTAATTTAAAACAATTTCAAATTCTAAACACGAAAATGTATTTTGTATATAAAAAAAAATAATCTTTGTTTTTTATCTAATTTAAAATATTATAAAAAAAATTCTACAACAAAAAAAAAAGTTAAATTTATTATATTAAATTCAAAACATGTTCAAAGATTATCAGATGCCAAGTTATGTTATGAGTGTGTCAAATGTAGCAAGTGTGACGTAAAATAGTTGAGTTGTGACAAAATTGTAATATTATCCTTTTTTTTAATATGCAATATCATTTCCTTTAAATTTTTTGATAAATCTTATTATGCCTAGTTTAAATTTTCCATATAAATAGAAAATTCTTATTTCCAATAAAATTTTATTTCAAATAATATTGTTAAGAAAGATTTAAAGTTTAAACAAAATTAAATTAATTGGAAATTTTATAATGATTAATTTCGATATTAAACATTATACATGGAAGTAATAATAGCCCTTGTTAAATTTTAAATAAATATCGTCGCACATTCATCTTTTAAACATAAAACCAGTTTAAACAAAATTAATTATTGATGTAAAAATATTTTGAATAATTGTTAATAAACTAAATTAAAACCTTGGCTGTCAGCCTGTAAGCTAAAAATGGAAATTAAACCAGTTTTTCATTTTATTTAAATTTATAAATTATTTTAGAATTTTTTATTACGTATTTTAAATCATTTAGAAATTTTATTCAAAAATACCATTTTTCAGGATTAAATTAATCATTTTTCGTATAATTTTAATCATATTGCCTATTAAATTAAATATTTTATAAATAATAAATGATCATTTTAGTTTTTAATTATTTTTCTATATTGAATATATAGATTACAAAATTTGAAATACTTTTGTTAAATAACGAATCAAAAGTGAATTAAACTTGTTGAAATGATGAGAAGTTACAAACATTGCCATAAATTTTTTATTGCCTACAATGTTGTAAATTGGAAGTTTTTCTTGAATTATTGAAAAATTATAAAATTAAATTCATTTGTTGCCATAGTAAAAACTATGGCAACAAATGAAATTGGTTTAATTTAATCTGAAAATTGTACATATATTAATTATTTTATATTGATATTAAAAAAAAGTTTATGTAGTTGTGTTATACACAAATATTTCTTTGGACAAAGAAATTATGTAGTCTAGCATACTTTGGGAAGAATATGTATATGTATATAGAAAATTTTTCATGAAGCAAAATGTTATTGAAAATAAAGTTAAATGCTTTTGAAACGACAATGTGAGGAAAAATGTGAAATTCTTTTTTTTTTATATACAAACGATTAACTTTTTAGTTCATATACGAAATGGAGAGCATAATTTTATTATTTCTTTTATTCATAGTTTCATAAATATTAATAATAAATATTAACACACCTGAAAGGATTACTATATATGAGCATAAATACAATTCCCTTTGATTTTTTTCGTAAGTGCAATTATTTTCGTTTGCTTTCGTCTTTCAGGAAACAAAAAAACATCCACAAAATATTAAAAAAAGAATATTTTACATTAAAAAAAAAACTAACAAACAATTTCTCTACTTTTATTACCAAAAAAAAAGGTAAAATTTTTATCAAAATAAAAGTTGTTCTAGTACAAGAAAAAAACTTTAAAAAAACACCAAGAAATCAAAGTGAAAAAAAATATATGTATAAAAAAATTTCTATAATAAAAATTTATAAGTATGAAATATTTTTTTTATAATTTCCGTAAAACTTTTTACCATAAAACTAACTATGTAAAAGCATTGTAAAAATATATTAAAAAAAACAAAAACTTTGTTGTTAATTAATAAATTTTCAATTGAAATTAATTTCACCTTTAATTTTTTTTTTCAAAATATAAAATAAGTACTTAAAAAGAAAAATATTTTCATTAGTTTTTTTCTTTGTTGAAAAATATGAACACTACCAATTAAAAGTACAATGGAAAAATATTAATTAGTAAAAACAAAACCGCGCTTATAATTTTTCATGGTCATTTTTTGAACAAAATTTTAATTTTATTTTTATTATAAAATTTGAAAATATTGATTTTAAGCAAATCAAAGAGAAAAGTTTATAAAATAAAATTTTCCATTCGTTTTCCTCTTAAAACTATGAGGATTCGTTCTTTGTTTAATCTTTTTTTCCTTATTGGCTAGTAATAATAGGCTCAAACATTCTGCAAAATAAAATACTTGTTGAGGAAACAGATTTTATACCATTAACTCATTACAAACCAACACTGGAACAATTGTTATTTCAAAAACATATTAAAATTCAGCTTTTTAAATGTGGTGGGTATAATAAATTACATGTTACATCTAAAACGTCCGATTAAAACTGTACACCGCAATGTATGCTATATAATTTTACCATATAAATAAAATTGATGGTAAATTTAATTAAAAATTTTGCTGTCGATTTCTAAAAGTACATAATTGGCTATTAAAATAACATAAAAAAATACAATTTCCATTTTTTTTTTCAGTTATTAACATTTAATGATGGTAAATTTGGTGTTAATTTTGGTGGTTATCATGCTGAAGCTGGACTTGGTGGTTTATTAACTGGTAATAATGCACATGGTGGTTTAAGTGCATCAGCTGGTACACCACATGGTCAAAGAGCAGCAGCTGGTATTGGAGGATCTGTTGGTGGTAATTTAAATAATAATTATTATCAACCTTATCCACGACATCATAGAAGAAATCTAAACGGTTAATTCATTACTAAAAATACTGAATTTTATAATTAAATTACCTAATTGTAATGAAATTATCTAAAAAAATTTAACTACTATTTTGGCATAATAATATAATTAATAAAATTATTATTAATTTTATTTTCTAAATTGAATTTTCTTGTTTTTATAATTTTTTTTTATAATTTGCTTTAATGAAAAAAAAAATTTCCTTACGTTTAGAATTCTTCCTGATTAATTAAAAATATTTTTTGTCATAAATTTGCTAAAAAAAAAATCCATCAATTTATAAGTATAAATTTTAATTGCTTTCATTATAAATATAAAAATCCTTTGATATTTTTGTTGTTGTTGATAAAACGTAAGACTAAACTTTCAGAGTAACTAAATTCTGTTTCAATAATTTAAAAAAATATCAAAATTGTTGCTTATTTCAATTTATGTTTTATTTATGTCTAATTAGAATATTAGATGGAAAATTATCTAAATAATGAAAATTACAAAATTCTTAATAGCAAAAAGTTTATATTTTTACTGAGAATCTGGAACGTAATATAATTCAAAATTTATTAATTAAAATATGAAATGGAATAAAATTTATTATTTATAAACAGTGAAATTTATTATTTGAGGGTGTAAAAAAAATGAATAATTTGTAAAGTGCCTACCCAAAAATTTAAAACATATTCAGCAATATGAATATTTTTTAAGTTATAGGAGAAAGCTTATTTACTATGAAAATAAAGAAATTCTATTTTTACCAACTTTTTAATTATTATTGTTTATATCAATTTGAGATTTGAGATTGAGATAAATTTGAGATTATTTATGTTTATGTTAATTATTCAGAAAATTTATTGTAATTTTGTTAAAACAATATTTAGATTATGGAAATTCCAAACAAAAATTTGACAAAAATTTATTATTAGATAAAGTTATACATATTATTAAATGAAACAAATTTTGAAATTAATTTTTAAAAATTTACTCATAAGTTATAAAATTATTTTTTATACTTTGTAGTGTACTATACCAAGGCTTTGGTACTACTATAAATATTTGAATTATTTAGATTAAATTGCAAATATTTAAGATAAACTATTTCTATATTATAATATTAATTATACATTTATGATAAATTTGTGAGAATATGGATTAAATTAAGTATACAATAATTATATTAAAATTTAGATAACATATACATTATATTATGTAATTAATTAGAATAGTAATATTAAAATCACTTTGAGAAATATATTTTTTTAAATTTTTTGATATAGCATTTGAAAATCTCTAGTATTGTAGTTCATTACCGTATAATATAAAATTTTTCAAATTGTTGAATATTCGTAATTTTCATTAAGTTAAACAAAGGTGAATATAAAGAAACAATGTGATATAACTCAGCATGTTATTTATCACGAAAATTTTGGGATTTATTCCGAATTTATATGATAAATATTTGAACAAAAATTTCCTATTCTAAATTTTTTTTAATTAAATGAAATTATTTAATGAAAAATTTAGTATTTTGTAGTTTTTTAAAACTTAACTATGTACTATGTTGAAATTATTTAATTCGTAAATTTGCATTAGATGATTTTTCCTTTAGGACATGTTTACAAATATGTAATTAAATTGAACAAATAAATCAACTGTGTAAGGTATTAATTTAAATATCTTGAAAAAAAATTTAAATTAAATTTTAATAATAATTATAATTATAATTAAAAATGATTCCAAGAAGAAAAATGTTAATGTACTTAGTCATTAAAACAAATTTAGCAAATTAATTAAATAACAAAATAATAATTTCATTAATAAATAATTAAACTCTCATAATTTATAGCAGCAACTCTGTAATTTAAATTTAATTATTATAAGGCAATTTATTAAATCGTACTGAAATTTTTAATTAATATTATAATTACTTATGACTCAGAATTATTAAGGGAAATTGTACAATTGTAAAATGTAAATATTTTATACAAAATTAATTTCTGCTTCAAAGAAAAATGAAAAACAAAATTATTCTGATATCAGTCCATTGATGTGTAATACATGCTCTATTAAACAATAATTAATGTTAATTGTTTATATAAATAAATCGAATATATTTTAATTATATTTTAATGTAAAAGTATGCAAATTATGTTATGAAATTTATTGGTACAAAATTATAACATTTTTTATTAAAAACAGTCACAAAAACTTAACTCTATAGTAAATATTAATTAGTACATTTTATTTGGACAATTTGTAACTATAATATTAAATTGTCTATTAAAATGTATAACTTTTTCTCTATCTAGATAGAACTTTAGGTGGTGCATATGCTGGTGCAACAGCTGGTCAAGGTATTGGTGCCCGTGCTGGTTTAGGTGGAAGTGTTGGTGAGGGTGGCGCATTAGGTGCAAATGCAGAAGCTGGTGGACATAGTCGTACAGCTATTAAAAAAATAGAATATGATAATCAAAATTCACAACATGGTAGTGAATCTAAAATTGATGTAGAAGGTCAAGCAAATGTTATACAAAAAATTAAACCACCAAAAAAATATGTTGACACTTCAGAAAATGTAAGAATATAAAATTTATTTTAATTATATATTTCTAAATAATTTTATTGTACTTAAAACTTTATAACTGAAATTCTATTTTATATATATGTCTAATTATATACTACAAAATTTAATCAAATATCTACGAGTATCTAACTTTAACACTAATTATATTTTATACACTTTATATAATATTTATTATATGTATTTTCATCTATGTTTTGGTAAACCAATTTATAATGGGATAATAAATCATATTTATAATACATACATGTTATTAATTAATTTTAATTATCTTGATAATATAAATTTTTAACAAAAAAGCACGTTCTATCACCAAAAATTGATACAAGATCAGATGTTATAGAAACCAAAAAATCAGGTGGTCAAGAATTAAATAAAGAAATTCAACCACAACAGGTATTAGTGTTTCGTAAACGATTACATCCACATCGTCGTCGTTTACATTTAAGAAAACAAATTGTTCCAGTTTATTACCAACCTATTCAGGTAAAAACTATTAACTAATAATGGTTAAATAATAATGAATAGTTTATTTAAGATGTACATATATATTATAGTTTTTGGTTAGATAGAGTTTTGTGGTTAATTAGTAAAATTTAAAGGTGATGGATATGGTTTTGTATTTTTAAATTTGAAAACTAATTTAAATAATAATTTTGATGACAATAAAGAACAATTTCGCATGACATAAAAATAATATAAAAAATGTAATTAATTTCGGTTAAGTTATGTACCGTATAGTAAATTATGGAGGAATATGAAATATATAAATTATGCATTTAATTTAAGTTAAGAAAAATCTTTTAGAAGAATTATCATATCAAAACAGTTTATTTAATAGCCATAAAATAATATTTGATTTAAAAACTCTTGATGCCAATTTACAAAAATAATTGGAAAAGAAATAAATTGAATTTTGCGAATTTTAATTTAAAAAATCATGTTTAGATCGCTTCTACATACAATAATTTACGTATGCTAACGTTTTTTAATATAAATTCAAAAAATATCAAATATAAATAAGAATCGTCCTTATCCTTATATCTAAGAAAACTCCCACATATTTTAAATATTCCAGTTTAGTTGCTTTTTTTGTTTAATTTATTTGAAACATATTATTTACAAAAAAAATCATAACTCTAGATAATTTTTCTAGATTTTTATAGAAATCTAGAATTTTTTTTTAAAAATTAATAAATTTTTCAATAAATCATTGCTCGTACAGGTAAGAAAAATTAAACATAAATTTAAATTCCAGAAATAAAGCAATAAAAATTCATAAAAATAATTAATCTGTTTACATATTCCATATTTTTGATCTGCTTCAACCGATACAATATTGTTACAATTCAGTTTTGGTATTAATGTGATGGCAATGGCAAATATCATTTATAGATAAAATTCTTTTAGTATTATTTTATTATTCAAGGAACAATTTTATTCCTTTGATTGTTATTTTATAATTCTTGATTATATGTTGCATATATTTATTAAGATTTCGTCCTTTTCGTTGTAATCTTAATAATTACAAATAAAATATTATCTTCTTATTGGTCTTTTAACTTTGTCAACATTTTCTTTTGAGTTTTGTATCTCATATCTTTTATTTATTTATAAATATGAAAATGTGGGGACAATGTGGACGAAAAAGTAGTTTTATTTATATAACAAATATATTGTAGATTTTTTAGAGAAATATTTGATTAATTTAATCTAAAAAAATAATAATGTCAAATTCCTGAAGTTACCAAATATGTGTATTTAATTTTTATAATTTTATATCAAATTCCCCTTTAATAATATTATTAGTTCTATTTTAAAAATAATAATAACAAAAAAAAATAATTTATTTTAAGTAAAAGACATTAAGTATTGAACGCCCAACATCATAAACGACATAATAACTTTAGGCTATATTCATATATATGACATACAATTTTAATATGTTTTTATTTATTGTAAATCAAATATAAATAAAAAGTTGTGGGTGCTGGTTAAGAATGATTTTTTTTAAAGAACATTTTTTCTTACATTTTTTAAAAAGTAGGAGTATTTTTTAAATATAATTATATTTAATAAATTTTTGACAAATATGTTGTTTTTTTATGCTTTTATTGACAGGAAGTTGGAGAAAGTGAACATATTCGTCCTGTAGCGCCAGTAAATGTGGTTAAAACAAAACAAGTTTATTTAAATA
The DNA here is from genome assembly GCA_949752835.1 of Empis stercorea. Taxonomy (NCBI): domain Eukaryota; kingdom Metazoa; phylum Arthropoda; class Insecta; order Diptera; family Empididae; genus Empis; species Empis stercorea. Next base: position 13,864,659 of record OX457088.1, on the reverse strand, counting down.
ATCCAGCTCCAGCTACACGATTTTCTGGTTCTGCAGAAGCAAATGTTGGTGGTTCGAATTTCTTTGATAGTATTTTTAATGTAAATATAGTCCTCTTTTGTGCATAAAAATGCATCATTAAAATCATTATTTTTTTTTATATAGATTCCAATATCAACTTTACGTGCTGTTAATGGTTTCCTTAATCAAGGTTTCGGAAATGGCGGTATTGGAGTTAGAAAAACAATTGATGTACATCAATATTAAAATAAAAATATTAAAAATTTACTTTAAAGTTTCGAAAATACATTTAAATTTTACAGAAATCATTTTTTTATAAATAAAATGTGTAATAAAAATTAATTCTACATAAATATTTTCAATTAAATTTAATTTCCGAAGAATTCAGGTTGTTATGCGCATTAAGAAATACATAATTTAAGGAAAAAGTAAAAATTTTTAATGTACTAGATGGTCAATTATGGCACTGTCGCGTATTTTAAATAGTAATTTTCATCTTTAATCTAAAAATACTATTTCGCATTAAACGAAAATAACAAAAAAAAAATACATTTTGGTATGTTGTATATTAAAATTTATCGAAAAGTTGTAATCGAGTTCATAAGCAGAAAATGTAAAAAGGTATTTATAAAGTACAATAATGTTTTTAGAGCAAAAAGAATTTTTAATGTTGTAAAATATATTTTATATATAAATAGAATTTCAAATGAGATCATAAAAGTTATAAACGATAATTGAATAAGTATAATTTTTTTCAAATATTTGAATTTATGTAATCTTAAAATTAGTATTGACTATACTTCGTAAATGTAACGATAAATTAGCAAAAAGGCTTACTCCCTAAATTGATTTTTAAAAAGATTAAAATTGAGGGATTTATTATTAGAAATTATTTGTTGGGTTTTTCAAAAAAAAACCTGATGTTGTTAACGTAACGCTTTTCTGTCCGCATATCCGTCCGATGTAATTGCACAGTTTTTAAGCTGTACAGAATTTTTATAATATTGCGAAAGTTTTATAACTTCTTTGTCTACCTTACAAAAATAATAATTCTGGACTACAACATTACATAAAAATTAGTTAATAATTAGTTAGTCTGTTTACCGATTTACCTCAATAACTTCATTATCATTTTTACGTCAAACACGGAATATATTCTTAATTATGTTAACCAGGTAATTGGTGACTTAACTCATTGTGGTTATTTGTCAAGTAACAATATTTACTAATCCATATGTATAATCTATACATATCATAAATTTTTCTATATTTCATAATGTGAATATCATAAATTTTTCTATAAAATGGCGTCAAATTCTGCAAAATGGCGACTTCTCTATCGAATTTAATAAAACTCTAATTTTTTTTTCTTAAAGACATCATTTTTTCGCCTTTAACATTATAATAGCTAATTTTTATATCCCTTTAGCAAATTTCTAAAAAAAAAATTCTTATTAGCATTTTTTTATGACTTTGCAAATAATGTTTTTTTTAGTATGTGTTTATTATAGAAAAAAGATACTTTCATGATTTTGTGAGTTTAACATTCTTAATGTTAACATAATTTTAATAGTCGATTTGTGTATTCTTTTTTTTTTTTTTTTAAATTTTTGTTGTTTTTTTTTTATTAACTAAGCCTTTTTTTCCTTTTAAGCTAATAAATATACGTTAGAGACGATAGAATCTTTTCAAATTCTTTGTGTGTAACTGGTGCTGATGACTGGCATTCATTCGGTCATAAAATTATATATAGAATATTCTTTTTTTTATATAGTATATATTTTGGTGACGGAAGGAAGGAAGGAAATAGAAAATTGTATTTGTTATCATGTTAATGGGATAATGTTGTTGTTGGTTTTGGTTGGCGGAAGGATAATATCAACATAGAAAAATAGGAATTAGGAATGAACATTTATGTATATACTATACATATATTTAGTTATATATTATTTAGATAGGATAAATATTTTCTCAAAACATTTGAATTAAATAAAATGTGTTTAGATTAAGTGGAATAAATATAATATAATTTTTATATATTATTTTATATATAAAAAATGTGTTAATGTAGTTAACTTAATTTTTATGACACTTTTTTTTGCTTATAGACTTTATTTTTGTGTCAAGATAGCAATTATTCCAATATGTGACATTGGATGGGAATTTTGTGCACGTAATTATATTTATTTTGGATTATCTACCAGTGAACTGGTAATAACATTTGGCCAATTGCAAATGATTATGACTTTAGACTTTAGATTAGACTAATGTTTGACACATCTACAGTGTTGTATATTCAATTTACGTTTTGTGTGATACAAAACTATATATATGTATATTACATACTATTGTATAATTAATTTACGTACATATATTTTATTTGCGAGGCGAGAAAGGACAATGATAATTTAATTGTAAGAAAAATTAAAGCTGTTCATATATTGTAGCAAAATTTTGGGTGATTGAATTTTTACTATCATATTTTAATATTTATTTAATATTTTGGTATATAATTATATTTTTTACAAACTTTTTACAAAAATTACTGCCTTAATAAAATATTTCTATTACACTATAGTAAAACTCTCATTTTATGATTTATAAAATAATATTCCACTTCAGTGAAATGGTAAAATATATCCTATTTTTGTAAATCATAAACAGAGAAAAATTCTAGTTGAAAAATAATAATAATAAAATAAGAAATTATATAGCAAAAACTAATTTTCGTAAAATTCATGGTTATATGATTTCCCTTGACTATTTTGCCTAATATCCTTGTTAAAGATTATTCTACTGACAGTTTAAATTCATTACGTGTGAAGATTATCCATAAATAATAGTGTTAGAAAAATGAATACATATACATATATATAGGTAAATAATATTTGATAATAATCAAATTATTATTTCAAAAAATCATGAATCAAAAATGAATCATAATAAAAATCTGTAAAATAATTTTTTACTTGTTAAAATTTTTACTGCTAAAAATTTTAAAATAATTAAATTTTTGAATTTGTTGAATTTTTAATCTGAATAAATGCTTGGAAAATATTTTAAATGGAAAATCTCGACAAAAAAAGCAACCACACATAGATAAAATTATAGTATATTATTTTTCATACCAGGATATTATTAAGTACAAACAGAATATTAAAAAAAAGCCTTATGTTTGGGTCTGTAAACTTTTCGCCTTTATAATAATATAAAATTATTATCCTTAAGCTTTTTGTGAATTTTTGTGATCATACAGACATAAAAAGTTTCATGTTCATTTGTTTACCATAGCGGAAATTACAGCAAAATTATAGAGAGAAAATAATTATTATTGTTTGAAAAGTTAAATTAGTAATTAGGTTACAAAATGTATAACATCCTTTTTTACATTTTTTTTTCGTGTCCGTTCTATATTTCTCTATCGTAATTATAATGAATTTGGTTCTGGTTCTGATTTGATAATATTTTTTTGTATCTTAATCATTATGCAACTTAAAATTAAAATATCTTTTGGCCAAGGTATACATTTTTCAAGCAGTCTAATTTAATTTTAAAATTATCTTAAAAGTTTTTGTTATACTTTTGTTTAATTACTAATTTAGACAGAGTTAATTTGACGTATAATTGTCTGTCGTATTAGGATTTATTTAAACAACAAACATTATATTATTTACTTATAAAATTTTCATCAACGCGTTCACAAATTATATATTTTTACATTTTGAAAAACCATCAAGTTTTAAGCTGTTCAGATTATTGTGAAAAGATATGGTTTCAATGCAAACCAAATAGATTCCCGCAAAAAAAGTCCCTTTTTTATACAAAAAATATTTTTTTAATTTAAAAGTTTTTTTTTTTTTTTGAAAACTGATGGAAGATGTAATGCAAAACTTTGCAGACCTTTTAAATATTATCAGTCCATAAATTTCAATTAGTCTAAAACAATTTTTTGTAAATAAAATAAATTAATAATTTTTTTTTGTACATTTTAAATGAATTTTTTTAAAGATAAATTTAGTTGTTAAAAATATATTATTTTTAAAGATTATTAATAAATTTTAAAGATTATTAATAAATTATTTAGAAAATAGATTATTGACAATATAGATATGTTTTTTGATAAATTTTTGATAATTTCTTTAAATTATTTATGTAAGTTGAAAGTTTACGATCTAAAATTCTGTAGTAATTGATCAACATTGTAAACATAATTAACTAATTTATATGTTTTGAAACTAAATTGATTTATTGATTATTTTGAACAAGTTAAAATTATCCTGGAGCAGTAAACCATATAATATTTTGTAAAATTAATAAATTTATGAGACAATAATATTTTGATTTATCATTATATTATTTTTGGGAATAAGTTTATGGTTTACATATACATACATATTTTATTCAAAACATTAGGGTGAATAATATTAGAATACGGTATTGTTAAAAATTAATTATTAATTAATTTTATATATATATTGATGTCATAATTATTAAATTGTACAAAATTAAATTAATGTCATTATTACATAGAAAAAATTATTATAATTAAATTAAAAAATTAATTATACACGTTAATATATTAATTCTATATTGATTTGACAAATTAATTATTTACAAGTCAATTAACAATTTTAAATTATTTATAATATTTATTAATGTTATTCACAAGAATTATGTGTAAGTTTAATTTTGAAATTTTTCATTAATAATTTATATTTTCTTTACAGAAAATGTTTTATAATATAAAATTTATAATTTTGCCATATTAGCTGCTACTAAGTACAAATTTTACTTATATTACATATATAAATGACAATAAATTTTGGATTAAAATGCTTTGAAATTGAAAAATAGAAAAATTACCTAAAATATTGTTAACCATTCATGTATAAATTGATATAATTTCCTATCCACAAGGACTACTATATAAAAAAAGTCGACGTAATATAAACGATATGTAAGTATTATAGTTAGCCAAACCATATTATATTGGAATAAGTACAAATTTTTTTGTCATGTATGATTTTTTATTAGTACTTATGCCATTTTGAAATTTTTATGTAACACTGTACTTATATTGTATAAGAATTGGTAAAACATATTAGGGTATAAATTTTCGGTACATAAATTTCCTAGTAATATAAAATGATATTATAAGTTCTTGTGTTTAGCATAAATTTCTAAAAAAAAAACCAAATTGAAAATTTGTTACTAAATCAGAAAAATTGTTACAATTTTTTCATGTATTTTTTTATACCCTTGGTTGAATTTGGTTAGTTCTTTGTTACCGTCCATTAAATTTATTTTGGCAATAAGTCAAGCTAATTTATTATTTATGTTCTTTTAACTTAATGTTTAGTATTTATATTTAAAATTTAGTATTTTTATTTTTGGTATATATAAGTATTTAAAATTTAGTGATTTGTAAAGTGAATATCTAAGTGTGTTTTTTATGTGACGATATAAATGTTTGACATTTCAATAAAAATTATAGCATAACCTTTATTTTATATTTTGTAATTACAAATTACAACTTATTCTAAAACTTTTTAGATTATTTAACTTTTGTAACAAGACAAAATTATTTCAAATTTCATTTTATTGGAATTTTGCAAATTACAAAATAATTTTTTTTTTATTTTATTTTTATGATATCGACGTTATAATATTGACCTAAATTTTTAGATAGCCACAGGATATTACTTTATTCCTTTGGTGTATATTAGAATAACAAAATTGTAATTAAAATTTTCTAGTTATATAGCATAAGTTATTCCCAAATGGAGTATTGGATAAAGATACTGTAATATTTCTTCAATGCTCAATTTCCCTCAAATTACATTAGAATTAATTATTCCTATTATAGGTATAGGTCAATTTATTGATTTTAAGAAATAACAAAATTCGAATTTTCGTTTGAAATTCAATTTTTTTATGTTAGTAGATAAAAGATTAAAATATGTATACATTAAGTAAAATGGATAACATAAATTTTAAGGTTTGTAAAATTGGATTTTCATATATGTACTATGTAATGATTTCAATCTAAATTCTCATTGAATTCATGATTAAACTAAAATAATATAAATTTACCCATTTGGGATTTGAAATCCGTTGAGTGGATATATAATACTAATTCGAACAGTAAAAAAATTGGTAAAAATCATTTGCTTTCTATAAACTATAATTTTGTTTATAGATTTTGTTTAATTTATCGAAATGATATTTAGGATTCAACATCAACTCATTAAAGTATTTAATTGGGAGGAAATTGTAAATTTTCATTTTGTACTCATTAATATTTAATGGTAAGATCAAGAGAGTAATTCAAAGCAAAAAGTAATTAACAAACAACAAATATTAACAATTCTTTTGTAATTTCAAGAAATTAAAAATTAATGTTAAAATTATTCTATTATTGAAAGTTGTATAATTTCCAACTAATATTTAAGAATTCGATGATCAAATATATTATTAAAATATAAAATCAATTTTACCCATTTTTATATTTTTACTAAAACGAGTTGAAAAATTATTGAATAATATTATTTTATGGAAAATTTTATTAAAATAAATAAATGTAAAATAGTAAAATTAAATATTTGAAATAATAATAAATATATTTTCTCTATAATATTACCGAAAAGGTCACGTCTTAACTTTATATAGTAGTATGTATATGTATAATGAAAATATCCTTTTTATAAAACTAAAATGTGGTGTGATATTTTAGATTTAGATGGAACAACACATTTATTGCGGTTATTTTCTTCATATACCAAATGTAAAAAATTACTTGTTATATAAATGGATTTGTAATTCGAAAATATGAAAAAAAAAAAAAAAACATTTTTCTTCATTTCGATGTTGCGGATCAACATATTTTGAACATAAAAAATTAAGACATAAAAACACAACAGATAAATTTTTATTTTTATTTTCTGGATATTTTGATGATATAAAATTTTTCCAATAATATTTAAATTTTTTTTTTCTGCCTAAAAATTTATAAAACATTTCAATTGAATTTTCGCTAAAAAAATTATCATCTTTCTTCAATTTTGAATTTATCGTTAATTCTAACCAAAACATTCGCTCAGTTGGTATACTAAAAATTGTTATTTTCCTATATAAATTTTAAATATTTAACCATAAAACACTCAAAATATGTTACACAATAATATTTTTTTAAGGTTTTTGGTTTTAAGTATAACTTTTTAATATAAAAATATCAGATATCCTTTATCCCTTTTTTTTAGTTTTTTTTTTGTTCTTTGGTTACAATAAAAGTTTTGATGTTCTGGAAATATTATTTATGTGCATAAACTATTTTCCAATTAAATTTGTCGTTGTTTTTCTCAGAATTTTCATTATTTTTCGTGTATCACATATTAAATTAATTACTTTTCAAATGGTATTCTATTATTCGTTTTTCAGGAATTTTTCATAATTTCCTAGAATATTCGAATTATTTTTAAAACGAAAATAAAATATTTGTTTAAATTTTTCTATATTTTAAAAATACAATTAAAAAATATTTAATTCAATTTGCAACATTAAATTGTTCGGAAAGATTATTTAAAATAATATTTCAAATGAGTACGTAATTCAATTTGAAAAGTAGCTACCTAATTTAATCTGAAAATGATATATACATAATGTCAAAAAAAATTTCTTTTCCTTATTAAAATATAATTTTTTTATAAAACCCCCAAAAAGGACATTTTATACTTTTTAAATTTTTATTTGAAGCAAAAAGAAACACACTTAATTTTTTTTTGTCATTGCCAACCAACCTTTTGGGATTATAATATTGTCATCATCATTTGAAGAAATTTTACTTTTTTTTAGAAAATTCATTGAGAAATTTTTCATAAAACGTTATTTTTTTCAACTCTCCTTTTTTTACAATAAATATTATTTTTTTGTTAAAAAAAGAAAAGTCCAAGAAAAAATATTATTAAAATGACATTGGTCATTATTTTTCTAGGTACATTTTTTAAAAGAATTTTGAAAAAAATACGAGTTCAAGTAGATCCGCACATTTTTATTTCAATGCTTTATCAACAGAAAGGACAAAAAATAGAAGAAAATAAAAATAAATTTCATTTACATTTTCTTAATTTTTGAAATGCTTTTAGTTTTGATCCTTGTATTACCCTTTTTTTCATTTAAAATTTGTGTTGTTTTTTCTTTGTGTGCAAAGTTAATTAGTGGAAACGAAAAAAAAAAAAAAATTTGGAAAACATAAATGAATAACAGAAAATGTAACAGAAATAATAAAAATTTATTTAATCAAAAGGAAAATTGCGTTTTTATTATTACTATGGAGAACCACTTTTTATTTTTATTTTAATTAATCTAAAATGGCTTCGGTGCGTTAAATAAATTATTTATTGTTTATTTATAAAAATTATAATTTAGATATTTCAATATAAAATTCTGATGTGGTTTTTTTTATAGAAAATTGATTAGGTAAGGGTAAGACTTTTAAAATTTGGTTATTTATAAAACATCACACAAAATAATAAATAAATTGAAAAATTAAATTTGCGGTTTCCCAGTTGAAAGCAAATAAATTTCTAGTTTTATCTGTATTCGTTCTTGGCCAGACTATTTGTCACTTTACTGTAATTACCTATTACAGTAAAGTAACAAAGAGTAATTATAATTTATAATTATGTAATAAATTTAAAATTTAAAATTTATTACATAATTATTATTCCGTCATTATTAAAATTTAAATTTTCTACATTTAAATTAAATAATATATTTGTCTAAAGGATATATTTTTATTACATAATTGAATCATAACATTAATAAATTATTTAAAAGTAAAAAAAAAAACAGAAATGTTTATTTAAAATATACAAAGTGAAACAATTATTTATAAATTAATTGCAATTATTATAATTAAAACAATAAAACAGTTTTATGATCCCACTTAAAATAAAATATATATAAAATAATAATGAAGAATGAAAAATGTATTGTACATTTTTGTACATATATATTTATTTTACTTGTTGAATCCAATTTTTTATATACACTGTGTAAGATAGAAAATAGAATAGAATATTTTAATTTGAAATGAATTTATTTAATTTTTATAATCGACATTTTTTAGCTCTTTAAAATTTGTTTAATATTATCATAATTAGTCGACTCTCTATTACTGAAATCGACAAAATATTATTAATTATTCTATAATTGATTCAATGTAGGAAAATAAATATTAAGAATATTTTGAATAAAACCGTGATTTAACTCTGGAAAAATCTAATTCATACCTACAATTACAGTAAAATCGCCTTTTTCATTTTAATTCCTATATAATTTAATTTCTATAGTTTTTTTTATAAGGTCATTTTATATTGGAAAAATGTCATTCTAAGATTTGTCTTGTTTTTATTAAATATCCCAAAAAAGTTATTATAATAATGCGAAAGAATTAATGCAATAAATTCCTTACTTTTCGATATTTTAGTGAAGAATTTCCTTTTAACATGCTGTGTGTCGGGAATATTGCGTGTCTACACATATATAATATAAATTATAATTTCAGTAAAAAAATAAATTTATGACAATTTTATTTAAATGTCAAAATGAAATAAAAAATATTCACAAAAAATTAAATAAATGAAACATTTTATTAAGTGGCAATTCCCACTAACACATATTTACCGGAATTTCCTGAATCGTTTTTAATTTAATATTAACAGTCATTAATGTTTTTTGCACTCAGTATGGGTTCTATACATAAGTAATAAAAAATATGTACATAATATGTATATTAATAAAGCTATTTTTAATTGTAAATAATTTAAAACATATTTTTCTATTGTAAACATTATAATTAAAGATAAAAAATAAAAAAATAGGTTATGTTATAACATAGTTACACACATATACATATAGGTATATACATTTTTTAAACAAGTTGTTATGGAAATTGTGAACAATTTTATAAGGATACTCAAATTATACTCCAATTAGCGTATATGATTTTAAATATAGAAATGAAGAAAAAAACGAGATGAATAATTTTATATAGTTTTTTATATGTATGTATTTTCATTTATCCGGTGTTGGTTTCAGTAAAAAATTGATAATTATAGAATGATAAATTAAAATTGTATTACTAATTAGATAATATATGACTACAATTCAATAGTTTACAATTATAATTATAATTAAACCATGAAAAATATATTTGTTAACAAAAATTAATCAAAATTACTTTTTTAGTTAAAATTTACAATTCCTTGATTTATGAGCTGACTATAATTTTTAAATAATAAGTAATTCAAAAATATTGCTACATAAATATGCTTATGCTATCATGTAAAAATTAACATCAAGGATGCACTCTTTGAACATGTAGCGCCAGAAAAAGTGGCATATTTAAACACTAAATCACTGTTTTCAGATATGCAGTTTTGTGTCACTAGAGAAATCTATAATCTAGAGAATATAAATACAATGGTAATATCAAAAAAATTTAATACCTCATTTTGTTAATTCAAAATTGAAGCCCAAATACTGCAAATAACATGTTAGCATATGAAGCTTAACTAAATGTTGTGATAGTAGGACATTTATTTATAATTGCGAAAATAATAATTAAAACCAAAAATTCATAAAGTTAAATAATAACCACATAATTGTTTTTACTAATTAAAAAGTAATTAGTTAAAAATTATAATAAAGTTTATTTAACATTTTAAAATTTATACATAATTACGTATATATTTTTGTATAATATAAAAAAATTTTAATTTCCGAAAATGTCCACAAGAAAAATTAATCTTAACGTCCATGCAAAATTGTCGTGAAAAATAATCAAGGAAAAACCAATTTCCTGCAAATTTCTTTAATATTTTTCATTCTTTTGTCAACGAAAATAAATAATCTTCTAAACTAAAAAAAAAATCAACGTATATCAACTTTTTTTCTATTTTTACTGTAAAGGACATTGAAGACTTTTATTATTATCAACAAAAATTATAAGAGTTTTTTTTTCTGAAGTAAAATGGTTAAAATCTCTGTAGAATCTGACGTAGAGCTTAATGTATTATATATATTATACAAAGTAAAGTATATATCGTTATATTTCTTTTTCTTGGATAAAATATAAAATCAACAAATTTAAAATTCAAATTTTAACTTTAGGTTAATAATAAAAAGTATATTATATAATAACATAATACAACTTCACATTGTCAACATTTTCGATCCTTAATTTTCTAATGCCATTTTTACTTGGCTCAATAAGAAGATATATAAATTATGTTGTATGAAAAATCAGTTTCTTTTCATGTTTTATTTCGTTCGAATTTTTACTTGCTCTTTTGCTTTGAGAGAAAATGTAAAGCAGAAATCTTTATAAAAATGAGAAAGATGAAAATATCTACAATGTATAATTGGTCTAACATTTCAACTGTCAAAAATAAAAACTAAAAATGAAAAAAAAAGTGTATCCTTCAAGTTCTTTTGCTTACAATTACTGTCGTTCCACTTAATATAAATAATTTATTAACATTTTCTGTAGGTATAGAATAGAAAATAACCAAAATATAAAAAAGAAATTTATATACGAAAAAGAAAAACTCATATTGAAAGGACAATTTTTATGTGGAAAATTTGTTTTTTTTTTCTTCAAATATAAACTGTAGAACACATTTGCGGCCTTAACGAAGCTTGGAACCAAAATAATAAATTTTTCGTATATTGAGAAAAAATATATAAAGTTAAAAAAATTTATGTACGAGTTATTAAAGGATAAATTATTGTTAACAAAAAAAAAACAATTTCTTTTTTATTTGTAATATAAATAAGCTTTTTTTTATATTAAGATTTTATGGATTTGAAACTTAAAATATTTCATTTTTTTTTTATTAACAAGATTTTGTTATGAAATATTTTTTGATTTGAATAAATAATTTTTATATTTTAGTTTTTTTTTTAGTGGCAGAAAAATATGATTTTAAAGTAAATTTTTATTTGGAGAATTTTGATTTAACATTTAATTTTCAATTTATTTATTGCCATAAAAATATTTACAATATAGTTTTAATAAAATGTTTTAACATGTAGAGTTTTAGGAGATCCTTTTCAACTGCAATAGCTTAAATTTTAGAGTAATTTTTTAGTTAAATTTTTATATACATATTTTCAAGGAAAAGGCATAAAAAACCTTGATTTGATTATTTATTTTATATATTTTTTTACATTTTGTATACTTATTTATTTTATACATTTTTTACATTTAACATTTATATGGAATTCATATTTAAAATTATTTCTTATGACAATATTTATTTCAAGTTTTTTTATAAATTTTAATTTTAAAATAATTGTAAATGCTTATCAGAACAATTAGATAAGTAAAAAAAAATAAGTCCATTTGAATTTCCTTCTTAAATAAGTATATTTCCATTTGATTTTTGTCCCAACTAAAGCAAAAAATTCATGTTCAAAAATTCAAATCAGAATTTCAAAATTCAAAAATTCAATTCAGAATTTACACATTTATGTATAATATTGTAGTTGTGAATTAGTAATTTTAGTTCCCTTTCAATTTATATATTATAAAATTTTATAAATCAAATTGAAAAACACCAAATTCAAACCAATTCGAAAAATATAATTATCCTTTCTCGCATTTAATTGTAAATTTTTACATGCTAAACAAAATTTTATATACAAAAATTATTCTATTTTTTAATTATTTCCTCCAATGAATCTGATATTCTTTTTTCTCTTAATTTTGACCAAATTTACATGATTTTAATTAAACTCTTGTGTTGATTTGTTTATTTTATTGAAAACAAAAAAAAATATTTTCCTAGAGAAAATTTTGTAATATTTGGGAATATGATGATATTTTAATGTACTCGAAATATAAACACAAAATGTTACTTTTCAAATAAATTTAATTTTTATGGTTTAGTTTACATATATAGGTGAAATACCTATCATTGGTAATTTCATAAATAAAATTATAATGGAATGACATAAACATTGACCTACAAATTAATATAAATTAAACTTTATTAACGATAATGAAAAAATATGTACTATAAAAATGTTCAACATAAATTCAGTGTAGATACATTTATGTTTATACCGTATATAAATTTATAGTTTTATATAGGAGTAATACAAAAAAAAACCATAAAAAAATAGAAAGTTTTTACCATGAACATAATAAAAATCTATATGAACAAAATAATGTGACTATCTACTTTCCGGTAAATACACTATCGTACAAATAAAATCCTTCTTTCCTGAATTTAAAAAAAAACACACACTCACACATTATAACAATATCAAACAAACAAAAAATATGAAAAATCATTTCCCTATGGATGAACGTGAGATAACAGATTTTTTTCAGATTTAAATATGTATATGTATGAAGGTAAAATAGAAAATTGAACTCGAAAATATGATATAAATGAAATTAAAATTATATTAAAGTAAACATAAATATATTTCCTTATTTTATTATAATTTTCATTATACTCGTGGCTTCAATGATTTCCTCTTATACCATTAAAATATGCTTGATAGAAGATAAATTATTGTCGTTTAAAGATTAAGAGGAATGAAAAAAAAAATATAATTGTTTTATGGATAAAAAAAATATGTTAATAATTTTTATTTTTGGAGAAATTATTAAATGGTTTGGTTTTTCGTTAGTAATATTATAAAAATCTCTTTATATCATATCTAACTACATAGTCGATTAATATTATTATCTGACATTTTGAGAATTTCGTAAATATGGACAAATTGATTTCGTAATAAATTATTTAATATTCCTTTTAAATAAACTAAACTAATACATACCATTACTCATTACATAAAAAATAATTTTAAAATTGTAAATTAATTTAAAAAATTAATTAAAAATAGAAAAATCATTTACGTTTAAAATTAAATTTCAATAAATGACATTCATTAAAATTATAATTAATTTGAATTTTAAAACGCGCTTTATCATAATTATTTTACAATTTCAAAATTATGAAAACTATTTTAGCGAAAATAAAAAAAAAAAAATTATGGAAATATTTTATGATTATATGAAAAACAAAACATAAATTAAAATAAATAAATATTTCCATTTAATTTCAAAAATAACAAAAGCATATTTTGTATAACATAATAATGCGAATAATTTAAGTAATATTAGTTTTATAGACAGTGACAGGAATTAATAAACATAAATATTTACAAATAAATTAAAATTGAAAACTATAGAAAATTTTAATTATTTATCTTTTGATTAATTTGTATTAGAAATAATATTCAAATAATTTTAACACATAATAATAATAAATAGAATGTTTTAAATGTCGAAATAATTGGTAAATATTTTTGTTATGCTTGTGCGAAGGATAATTGGGAACAAATATTATTATATTTTGAAAGCTTGAACCCAGAATAGAGGAATTTTTTACTTTATACAAAAAATTAACATTTGTTTCGAATTAATTTTGATATAAAATTTAAACTATTTCATTATTTTTTCGTACTAATTCCATATACGTAATTAAACCTTCTTTAAAAACACCCTCGTAGTGCTAATGATAGACGTTTAAAGTTTCAATGACTTGTTATAGCAAAATGACAGTGACAGGAATTCACTGTATTCATCAAATACTTATAATTTTATATGGATTTATATTCATCTGTTCTGTAAGCTAATGGCTTTATTAGTGACTATGACACCAAAAATTTTCTTATATTAAAAATTTACAAATTTCTTCATTTATTTATTGCTTTATAATTAATTCCTTATTGTATATTGTCATAACTCTTTGAAATAAATTTGATGTTCAATTAATTTAATTCTCATTCTGCATAACGTAATCAAATCAATATTACCATCAGATTTCGAATTACTTTTCTTTCAAAATTATTTTAAAAACAAAATAGTTTTCCACAATCTATTTTTTGGTGTCGAATTAATTTATTTCCAATTTATAGTTAAAAAATGGTTTTAAATTTTTGACATGAAATTTTGATGTTTGGAATATTCGAAATATTTATTATTTTATATTTGGAAAATTATTATATTTTATAATTAATCAATTTGTTATAGTGATTGAATTTGATGGCATTTTGTATAACATAGTAATATTGTTTTTTTAAATTGAATTATGTACATTGTATTGAAATTGAATTGGTATTATAAAACTTACTAATAAACTATTAAAATGAAATAAATAAATATTGTAGATGGAAAGAATAAACTAAAACACTATAAAATATTAGTTCAAGGCAATAAATGAATTTATAATTTAATTTAATTGGAATTATGATTAAATTGTGTTACTATGCTATTAATGTTATAATTATTAATATACATATTAAATAAAATTAAAACAGGTTAGGTACCTATATGTATATATATGTAATTATTTATTAATTAAAGGCAAAAGGAAAATTAATTTTTGAAAAGCCTTATTAGAAGTTTAACGTCAATATAATTGAATTTAACAGTCCATGAATAAATATTTGTAATTAAACAAAATGTGTCAGAAAAAGTATATGGATTTTACTAACAGATATTTTTTAAAATTAAGTTTATTATATTTGATTTTAAATTTATGTTACATTTAAAAATTTGTATACTGAAAATGTTTAGATAAATAGTCGCATTATTGAAACATTTTCAGTATACAAATTTTTAAATATTCCAAGAAATTTTATAACAAAATAAGATCACTAGAAAATTACATATACATAATTTATATTTTTCATTAAATAAAAATACTTATATATTACTTTCAAAAGCATAATTACATATAATATATGTAAATTTCAAGGTTCATTACACCATATTTAATTTTAAACGTATATACACAATTTTCATATACTCTTATGAAAATTAGTTTTCCCATTTGAATAAACGTAGATAATTTTCAATAAAATAAATAATATTTATTTACTCCTACAGCAAGAAAAAAAAAAAATTCAAAAGTTAAAATTTTAAGCTTTTGGTATAAAATAATTTGAAATTCTATTCTCATTTATGAAAATACTAGTTGAACAATTGACTTTATGGTTTCATTATTTAAAAATGGCGCGTAGAAATATATTTTATATCTTCAGGGAATGAATAAATACAATTTATTGAACTTTAATTTCAAGTAAAAAGTTTTTCTTTTTATTTAACAAAATTGAAAAGTTTTTGTTTGTTGTTGTTGAAATAATTTGAAATAAATTATTTTATATCATTGTCCACAATATCCACAATATATTTTTTGAATTGGTTTTTGATTTGAAGTGGAAATTCTGTACTTAATGATATTCGATAATAGAAATTGTTATCCATTGAATGCAGACTTTGAGATATTTATATTAATATAAAATATATATTTAAAAAAAAAAACCAATTATAAAATATAATTGAAACATTTGCTTAAAGATAAATAAGTGAAAATGCTGCAAGATAATTTCTATATTTATTTACTTTTGCATAAATTTTGTTATATAAGTATGTATAATATATAATTTTATATTTTTATATTTGCTTTGGAATATACTAAAAATTATAATTAAATATTACTTAAGTACACTACTTAAGAATTAAGTACATTACTTAAGAACTAAAAAATAATCGTTAATTAGAGACAGGCAATTCTTTTAAACAATTAAGAAGTATAATATTTAATTAGTAATTTTTTGTATTTTTCTGTCTGCACTTTAATTTTCCATCTGAAATTTTTTAACTATATATTTATATTCTACATAACAAAAATAATATCAAATTTAAATGAAAGTATGCTTCACCTTTCAGTGTTGACGTCGCACTTCCACGATAATATTTTTCGCTATAATAAGTAAAGGAAATTTTAAATTATTTATGTCGGAAAATTATCTCTCTATAAAATAATATTATTTGGTCGAGAATATTAAAAAACTATCCTCTGACTCTGTAGTCTGTATTCTAAAAATATATAAAGAAAAATGGATTATTGGAAACGTAGCGGTAAGAAAACTTATTTAAGTAATCATAATAATTGACTAAAAGTATCCTTGAGACAGTTTTTTTCTTGTTCAATGCTCTGAACTGTAAATAATATGTTTTCAAAATTATTAAATATTAATTTTTTTTTTTAATAAAATCAACGAAAATGAAAAATAAAAAAACGATACTCGTATAAAGAAGATGAAAATTTTATTTAGTAGAGTTCATTTTAAAGAATTGTGTCAGGGATAAAGTAATTCTGTGTAACTAATATGTATATCAATATTGTGAAATTCAGTGAACAAATAAATGAAATAATAAGCAACAAGTAAAACTAATTATTGTAAATTGTTTTCAGTTCATTAATTTGATAAATATTCATTTGACTAATTAACAAATTTTATCAATTTAAATTTTATTTATCATAATAATAAATTGACAGAAAATTAATATTAATTGGAAAATTTTGTTGTTTAATTAAGATTATATAATATTGTAAGGACCATCAATACTAATTAATACTCTCTATTGATTTGAGATAATTTTGTGCCCTACTAAATTATTAAATTTAATTAATATATAATTTAAAAAAATTTAATTTCGAAATCTTTGCAAGATAATTGAAATTGAGTATGTATACGCACCAATTTTAATTAACGTAATTTTATATTTGAAAAATATTGAAGTTGAAAGATATCTGAACTAGAGAATATAGAAAAATAAAACAATACTAATAAATTTCATTTAAAAATTTATTTAAAATTTAAATAAATTTTAATTAAATTTATTTATTTAATTTTCATATTTAGATTTCTCTAAATATGAAAATTTTGATTTTGTATTTAACATTTCAGTTAATTTACACATTTCATAATGAAAAGTATTT
Organism: Empis stercorea; assembly: GCA_949752835.1. Taxonomy (NCBI): domain Eukaryota; kingdom Metazoa; phylum Arthropoda; class Insecta; order Diptera; family Empididae; genus Empis; species Empis stercorea. The sequence goes on along the minus strand of OX457088.1, from coordinate 13,846,789 downwards.
TTTTATTATATGAAAAATACTATAAAATGCCTAAAGGATTTACACATATTTGATAGACTTGCATGCATTAATACATATATAGATTATTTAATATTAAAAATATAAATTTGAAAATTCGCTAAGATGAATAATTTCAATGTGAAAAATATTTGAAATTTCATAAATGTATAGGTCAATTCTGAATAGTTTTTGTTAAAAAAAAAATTTAGCATGTTGAAATTATATTTTTTAACTATTTTTAATAAAATAATATTAATATATAATATTAAGTCAAACATATATTTTAAATTAACTCTTGATTTATGTTTCTAAATATGAATGAATATAATTTTATACCATATTATGATCAGTCTTTCAGTTAGTTTGTGGTATATAATGCTGAGACAAGGAGTTATTTGAATATATTGTATTACATTAAATAACACTATGAACAAGTTTGTAGAATATTGAAATATAGATATTATTGCCAGTACATAAGTATAAATTAAATACAGTTTTTGTATCCTTTGTTGAAAACATGAACTGAAATTTTTTTTATTTTGTACATTCTTTGTACCAAGGATAAAAACAATTAAATTTTTTCAAATGTTTTTTTCTTCTTCTCTAGCAAATTTAAGTCCCTAGGCTGCATTACGTGTGTTTTCGATAAAGAAGAAGAATGCATGTAACATTCATCTCATATCAATGATTTCCCAAATTCAAGAAAAATATATATAAATTTATCGAACCATATAAACCCAAAATAGCATTCCAACGATATTCTTTTATATATCAATTACATTTTGGGGACATTTTTTTAACTAATACAAAAATATTGTAGAAATTTATATAGTACCTTTATGTATATTAAAGAAAACTTTTAAATTCTCAACATATTTTTTTATCGTTTCTTTAAAATTTAGTAACTTCAGGGCATTCATTATCAAGTTTTTACAAAAATTTCAAAAATTTAATCAATTTGGTTTCAGATAAAATACATATATTTAAAACTATACATATATATAGTGTAATTGGTAAGATACATTTTTAATTATAATGATATATTATGTATAGTACTATATTCTGATGAAAGATGCCTCAAAGTTGTTAGTTAAAATAGTTTCATTATGGATTTAGTTTTTGTAAATTTAAGTTTTTCATCTTCAATTCTCTTTTCGAATAATTTAATAATATGAAATTTTATATACAAAAAAAAAACTTCTAAATTTAGTAAAAGTTTAAATTTATAATTATACTATTTTTATTCTGCTTCTTTTACACAAGATATAATTATGGAATAAGATTATTTGAAAATATTCTGTCTTCAATTACACATTAAACTTTTGAACAAAAAATTAAATTGTTTAACTCGATTTTAAGAGTCAACAAATTTTACTGGATTCAAAAAGTGGAAAAAAATATAGTATAATATGCCAAATTTAATTTAAACAACAATGTTGGAATTGTTTCATTTTTGTACGTGTTGCAGTTATATGTTACATGTGAGTGCATAAAATACTTTTTAAGGTAATTTTTTATGAACCAGAATTATAATACTTTTTACAAGTCACTTGACTGACTCCTTAATTTTAAGAATTTTTAAAGGAATTTTGATAGAAAAACGTATATTACAACTTGCTTATTATAATTATTAAAACTTATAAATGTGATAGTACAATATTTTTGAAAATAACAATTTATATATTAAATATGAAATAGTTTAGTTATATTTAATTTTATTGAAAATGAATTTATTTTTCCTGTCACGTACCTTGTTACTTGTTCTACTTTTTAATAAATTTACACGGAATATTTATTTCAAAATTATATGTGGATTTAATACAAAAATATTTAAGAAATTTCAAATTTATAATGTGGTGAGGTGATTATATTTTTGAGAGACATATACGTTTTAAATTATGTCGACATTAACATATGGCCTTGATTTCTGAGATTTATTTTAGATTATTGCATCTTCTCAAAATAAATGATCGAGATGAAAATATCGGATGAATATTTTAATAACACATATTTAACTTTTATTTTTTTCGTTCGAAATAGATGTAAAAAATAATGACGTCAATGTAAAAGTACACTTATATATAATTATAGTGTATTTTTGTATATACATACATATATTTAAATCAATTATTAGAAATATTATTATAATCTGAAAATGAGTGTTCAAACACCTGGAAAACTAAATTGATATTCTGTTTGCAAAATTATGCAGATCGAATTGAGAAATCTTTTAATTTGCCCAAGAAATAGCAAAAAAACCTTGAATAAATTTGGGTTTTATTTTCAGAAGAACTCTTTTTTCATGTTGGTTAAAAATATACAAATCTTTGCCCGATATTTATGTACTATTACTATATACGAAATTAAAGATTGAAATATATATTTTCAGAATCTATATGATTATTTATTCTATTATAGAATTATAGTACTCAGAGAAGGTAACAGACTTTTTTCAAGTTTTTTCTGCTATAAATTCGGCAACAAATTTAAAGATATTTGGAATTGGTTTGGATATTCTTACTATAATTGAAATTCCCCGTCCATAGACTCCAAATTGACCTATATTAGAGAATTTTGACTCCAAAAAAAAGGTTAATTTTATTAATGTAAATTTATAAATGTGTACATAGTTTAATATTATTTAATATATCTTATTCTGTATTTGTTTACAAAGATATTACTTGAGATTTCTTTCCTCAATTCATTCATATAGTTTTATGAGTAAAACTTTTATATATTAAACTTTATTTTTATTAACACAAACACAGTATAAATCCACCTATAACATTACTTTAGGTAAAAAAAGTGAAAATATTTAATCATAATATTGCATTAAAATTTTTCTGTATATGTACAAATTACTAGTATATAAGAAAAATATAATGTGTCTGGAAACTTTTGTTTAAACTTTTGAAATTCTTAAATAAATATTATATAGAAGTAATCTTAATTGCAATCAAGTTTTATTTATCCAAAGTCAAAGTGAAATATTTTTTTATATATGATTCACTAATTTCTTTTGCATTTTAAAAATATTTTATATAAAATTTATGTTTACTCTTTCTCTTGTAACTATAGTAAATAACAAGCAAGCGTGAAAAAAAATGTGATTTAAAAAAAGTAAAATGAAAAATTAATTAGTGAAAATGCATTACATAAAAATAAGTAGACATTTCCCGAAAATTTACTTTGTATCTATTTCAATACTTTTTGCAAGAACTTATTTTGATTCCATATTAATATTACAATTTAACTAACTGTATTAAATTTTATATAATATTTAGTTATATTAATTTTTATACTTTTATCCTTATTGACACCAAATTAATTCCAAAATATTTAATAATTATTGAATTCATTTAAATTAATACTACCTATACTACAATATAATAAAGAGTATTAAAATACTATACTAAAATATATCCTATATAGTTTTACGCAATGGTTGACATAAAAAAAATCTAATTTTTAGTTATAAAATAAAAAAAATATTTCAAATATGATTTAAAATTTCGAAAAATAGATTTTATGTACTCGTATATAATATAAAATTATTGAATTTAAATTTAAATCCATAGCTTTTCACATAATAATTAATTCTACAATTCATACATAGAATAGGAAATTCAAGAACAATAAATGTTCTTTAGAATTTAATTTAATACCTATATATATCTTATTTTATATCTGAATCAATATAGAATTTCAATTAGAATTAGAAATGTTCTATCATATCATTTGACATCGAAAGTATTATGTATGTATATAGTTTAAATTTCAAAATTGCACATATATGTAAAATAATTGTGTTAAAATATATATTAAAATTAAATTCCATAAAAATTTTCTTGAAAAAATTTTTATACATATTTATATAATAATATTTCATTTGTATTTAGGAAAATAATCACCTGGCATTAATCAACACTATGGTCAATTTAATTTTATGATATGTAGTTGTTTCAGGGAATTAAATTAATATTGCTTACGTATATCTTACTTATGTCCTACAGATTTTCTGGTTATTAAAAATATTGCAAATGTCAAATTTTTACAAAAATTATCTTAAATTTCAAAAAAATAAAATTTTTTTTTATATAATTTATAAGAATTTATTTTAATAGTTTTCCACGATTTTGTATTTTGTAGTATATGTACCTATATGTATTCAATATTTTCTTAGTTATTCGTATATTATTATTGAATAAATCTTGTTATAAACATCTTCAATTAACAGGATCTAAAATTATATACCATGCTACTAATTATCTTTTATTACACCATTTTGATTTTCCTCTAAATTGTTTGATTTAAAACTATATTAAAAAATGCTATCATGTACCAACATATACAATAACAGAATTAAATCCAAAAATTTTTACAAAAAGAAACTAAATTTTGTAAATAATATTTTAAATAATAATATAAACATTTTATATATTATATTATTTTAATATCGATTTAACTTCATATTATTCATGAGTTATATTTGTGTTATTTAAATAAAATTAAGATTTTGAAAAGATACATGAACATAAATATGTACATATATACATATTTTGTAGATTGACAGCAAAATATTTAATATTTTAATACGATATTCTGAAAATATTAAAATAATAAAATTTGTGAAATGGAAATTTCTACAGAATTGTATTTTAACTTCAAGATTGTCAGTTTTACATTTAAAATTACATAATTCTGGTAATATCGTAAGTCAGATTATTATATATATTTATATATTTACTCGTATATATACAATTTCCATTTTCACAGAAATATTATAATTATTCAAAAATAATTACAAACATAATATATTAATAATTAGAGTCTTATTATAAACTGTAATCTAAATAGAAAATCTTATATTTGATTTTTGTCTAATAACTTTTAATAATTTCAATTTGAAATATTGTTTTAGTAAGGTTTATTATCATGAAAATGTAACGAATATAGCACGTATTGCATAAATTACAGGAACTTGCCTTCTGTTAATAATATATTTTCATATAAGTTTATTAATAATTTCATAAAATTGAACCGCAAATTATTTCACAACACGAAAATTAAACACAAATTTAAACAATAATTATAATTAAATTTTTAATAATGGAAAATAACAACGAGTTGTGACTACCTACTACTAGTTTTTCATTTTCTTTTGATAATTGAGAATAAATAAAAGTATTATTTATTTATTTTTAAATCTGTGAAATAAAAATCACTTACTTGAATTATATAAGACAATGTCTAAACCAATGTTATATTATATATTTAGTATATACATACATAATGTATATTTAACTAAAGGTTTATCAGACTTGATTATTTTATTCTCGAATTTTCTGCTTTAAACGACATCGCCCACAAAAATTGTAAATTTTTAAATGAAAATAAACGTTCTTTTTTTTTCGTCCTGGAAAAATTACGAGAAGCAACAGCATCAGCCGTTGTTAATTGTATATGTATATATAAAATTATAATATCTCTATACATAATAATAGTAGAGATATAGAAATATAGATAATTTTATAAGAGTATATTTTAAAGGACATTAAACAATGCCATTTACGAGAAACAGATGTTATCCCTCTTGCTAAACTATAAAACTATATATCTAGGTATAATGTACAATTATAGAGTTTACTACATATAAACTTGTATATATGTATATTTTTGTATTGACAGTGTGTGATTGTGGATAAAAAGTGTATGTATAGTGTACGTGCTTATTTCAATAACTTATTTTACAAAGAATGTTTAGTATATTATGTACATATATATATATTATTATTATTGTGATACATCCTTGTATAAAGATCATTGCTAAGAGCTCTTCTCTAGATATTATTTATAGAAGTTCTTTTTTATATTACAAAAAAAAAAAAAAACCACAATAATAAATTAGATTTTAAGAGCTAAAAAGATAAATTAAAGTTTGACACATTTTGTATCATGTCCTTATTTTGCAATAAGGAAATATTTAATTTAATATATTATTATTTAGATTTTTTCTCTTGCAAAATCATTATATAAAATTGTATTTAAAAAATATGTAGAACAAAAATATGCATTTTATTAATATACAATTTTAAAAATAGAATTAAATTTGTTAATGAAATTGAATTACTGTTACTGCTGAATACTACAAAATAAGTAAATTTAAAATGTTCCTAAAACAAACATATTTACATTAACCAGGTATTCAAATAAATTCTTTCAAAATTTTTAGAAATCATTTCGAAAAAATTAGACAATTCAGTATTCTTCTTCCTATTTTATCCTAAAAGGGAAAAAATAAATTATATATGTTAAAATAGTCTAAGAAAAATCCTGCTCTAAATATTTATAAAAGTTTCTGTTATTTATTTTTTATAAAATATATTTTTAATTATATAAAAAAAAACTTATTCCATTAACGCATTATTAAATTACTTACTAAATTAATTCCTTATATTTTCTCCTTTTAGGCAACTATAGGTACATGTATTATTTCTAGGAAATAATTTATCATGGTTACGTTAATTATTGCGCAAATTCAAATTATTACAACCTTTTAGTACATATTTATATTCCAACAAAATTTAATTAGCTTAATCAAAGTTAAATTATAGTTTAACAGAATTATCCATTTTTTTTGGAAAATCTAATATCAAAATTCAAAGACTAATAATAGTTTATCTAGTTTTTTCTCTACATAATTACGAGTAATTTATAATTATCCCTGTGTATCGTATTCGTATAGATATATTATGTATATACAATATGTTGTATTAAGTAGATAAAATATTCAATTAATTTTATAAAATTAGATGGAAAATTAGTTTCTAATAATCTGTTTTTTGATACACAAAATATCAGATTATAAAATATGAAAACTTTTAAAATCGTTGTTTTTGGCACAAATTTTATTTCCAGATTTTCCCAGAATCCTGTAAAAAACAAGCAAAATTGTTTAAAAATTGCTATGGCTATTGGCAAAATTTCAATAAAATTCAAAAGATTATTAATAAAAGCGCTTTACCCACTTCTAAATATACAAAAATGGATAGTTAAAACATTTTCTAGTATCTTTAGTAAAGTATTTTTCATTTATTTGCCCATTTACAAAATTGCAGGATTTACATATATAATTTTTTTTTTACAAAAAGTAATAAACCGTGCCAGAATGTCAGAAAAATGTTTATTTTATACAAAATCAAGATTAATATCATTAAGTGAAAAATAATATCAATTTAATTTATATTTAATTTAAAGACTAGAAAATTATTATCTAACCAAAAATATAAAATTTTAATTGTGATGTTGAGAATTTTCCCAAATAGCTGTTTTTTTAATCAATGCTATTGAATTTGAACCAATCGAAATGCACCAACTAAAAATATACTTTTATAGGTCGAAAAATCATAAAATAATCCTGGAAAATAAAACCATGGTAATTCTTATTGAAATCATATTAATTAAAAATTACTTCACTGAAATCAAATTCAACAAAAACTATTTTTCTCTTATTTAACTTTACAACTAAATTTTTGAAAAACAATTTTATACTTAATCTCTGTTTTCCACTATAATTTTAAATAGTCTTATATTTCAATAAATATTATGGTGAATTTAATATTTTTGTGGTTTCTTTTTTCAAAACATATTTTGCTGAAAAATAAAAACTTTTGTACTTATACAATACATTGAATGTTTTTACAAAATTGAAAATTTTCGTATGAAATAATCATAAAATGTTTACTAGAAATTTCCAACAATAGTGACATAAAAATTTTGTTGTTTTAGAGTTTATACTAATGAAAAACTTTTATATCTATCGAAGACCACTTTTATACTGTTGACATTTTCAAACTCAAGCAAAAAGATGTGACAATAAGTATTTGCAATGAAAAATAAGATTTATAAAAATTTTCCTTTCAAATTTTGCCTCGTTCTTTTCGTTTCAGATAAGATAGAGGAGGATACTGGAATTTTCAAAATCTGGGAAACAAAATGTCATATGAAAATATCGATTATGTGAAATTGAACTCATAAAAAAAACGAAAATAATATTAAAAATAATAATGAATATTGGTGAGCAAAATACATTTTCCATTATATTAGATTATAATTTTATTTACTGGAACATTTTAAAAGGATTACTTGGAGAATATAAATATTGAAAAGTATAATTATTTACCAAACAAGATTTAATTTTTAAATTATATTTATATAAAATGTATTTAAAATGAAATACGAAAATAATAGTACATAAACATAATATTAAATAAATTATAAAAATTATTTCAAAATACGCTTTAGTATTGAAAAACACAAAAAATATTTTTAGAATTTTTTTTTTGGGAAATGTATAATTGTCAAATTCTGAACACCAATTAATATTTTCCACATAAGTAGAGAATAAATTCCATATAATTGCTAAGAAGCTCATCTTAATAATTGATTGAATTCTATTTAATTTTTCTATTTATTTTAAAGAATTTTAATTTTATTCTCTACTACGTATCCGAAATTTCTAATGCGTATAATCATAAATTAATTTACTATTACGATCATTTTTTTTAGTATTTACATAAATCTATTATTAGGTATCCTAATTAAATTAAAAATTAAAGATTGTACTTAAATTTATTATGAAATTCTTTAAGAACAAATAAAAATCAATTATTTTTATTACAAGCCAAAAAGGACATCTTTTTTTGTGTACAAAAACAACACCCATAATATATTGTTTGAAATTGAATTGTTTAAACATTTACCTTATTTTTTCAATGTGTACAAAAATAAAAAATATATGTATTCCCAATCCTAAATCACATCTACGCTTATTTTTCTTTTTTGTTGCTATTTTGAGCTTTAAATATCATTGCTCCCTAAACTGTCTGGTAAAGGAAATTTCAATTATACGCTATTCACATAAAATTTCATATTATTTTTAGAATATTTTGTACAAAATAAAATAAATTTGTAAGAAAAGTTTATAATTTTACAGAAAATCTAACCAGATACATATATAAATATAAAATTTCTATTTTAAGAAAAATTAGCCTAAAAATAAATTTTGAAAGTAAATATATTGAACTTTCGTGTTAAAAATTACTACAGAAGAACATAAATATATTTTTGTATGTCAAAAATTAATCTATTATCTTGAATATCTTTTGAATAAATCATGATTTATTTATGTCACATACTAAAAGATAATCAAATTCACAACAAGAAAATTCATAAATAATCTCATATAAGGACACAATCATTAAACTAGATACATATACATATAAGATATATCATGACATGATTGCCGGTCTGGCTATTTTATTTGATAAATATTTTTCTTCAAATTATCACTGGAAATTTCTGTGAGGCTATAACACAGTCCTAATCCTGTACGGACGACTCCTACCATGAGTTGCACAGATATATATGCATATATATATATACACATATATTAGTCTTCAGAGTTTGCTTCCGTTTAGATTTAGATGGATTATAATTTTTGTACTGGCTTGTGGCAATATAAAAACATATTTACCAATCCTGCAATATCTAGTAAGAATTATCATTACAATTATGCCTTTTTAAAGGAAAGAATGGAGCATGGTTTTCACCATAAACTTAACCATTTTATGTCTATTATCTTGCACATACATACGGAGAAATGAAACTATCAGAAATGTATGTATGTATACTCATATTCATTAAAAAAGTTTGAAATTTAAAAAATGCAGCCAAATTTTAGATTTTAATTTCGAATAGTGTTGGTATAAAAAAGCCTATAAATATGAAATAACAATTTATACTGCGCAATCTTTATTTTATATAGGTACATTGATCTATCAAGTGTGAAAATTCTTAAAATGTAACATAAATAATTGCTCGTTTTTTATAAATACATTTCTTATAATAGTTTAACTTTTTTCCACAACATTTAATTTTAATCTCAAAATTATGTGAAAAAAAAAAAGATTTAAGTGAATAAGTTTTTAAATTTTTAAAAATATTTATTTTTCATTTTAAAAAAAGTTTAATTTTCATTAAAAAATATAAATCAAATATAAATTTTTCAAATTGTATTTAAAAAAATAATTTTTTGTTGTTAAAACACTTTTATTAAAATATCATGGGATTTAAAATTCTCTGATGATTTTCTATTTATAATATAAATATTATTTTCTTCCCATTTAAATAAAAAAAAAAGGAAAATTTGAATTTTTTTTTTAATCAGAAATAAAAATAAATTTTTATACACGAAAATTAATTTGTTTCTTTATCATTATGATTATATTTTACATCCTTATTTATATATTATTTCTTCTTGTATTTTGTTGTCATCATATTGTGTTTGTTATATAAAAATTTTTATTTCGCCTGTCATAGACAACAACGATTTTTTTTTAAAGAGAATAATATCAAAAAGTAATTTTAATGGTCTACAACAAAATATTCACTGACATGATATACTCTACTAATTGTATAGGGAAAATTATTATTATTATTATTATTATTATTTTTCAAGGATATTCATAGCTATATATATACAACCTTTTAAATAAATACACAAATATCCTTGTAAATTTGATGTTATATATTAGTATGTATAGTTAGTATTAAAGTAATTTAAAAAAGGAGGGAATAAAATCACTACAAAAACATATATAAGATAACAAAAAAGAAAGTTGTTGTCATTCTTTATGTTTAATCCTTGGTCCTTTGAGAATAATGCTGTGTTTTTTCTTGGGCAGCCATCAGATTTTTATTTTACTGTTATAATAGTACACTTATAGACCAAAACATTTGGGAGACAATAGTCTTGATCTCATACTATGATATTGTTATAAATATATTTTGTTAGATAATTTTTAATATAACATTTTTTAGAAGGACAATTTTATAATATAAAAAAAAAAATTAAATATAAATAAATATTTTTTTTAGATAGAAAGAAGAATATATAATATTGTTAAACTAATATGGCAGATGTTGATTTACTTTTTAAGACTAATAATAATAACAAGAAAAATATTTAAGAATTATATATAATAAAAATAAATTTAATATTATAAAATAAGGATTATAATTATTTTGTTTATGAAATTTAATTTTATCTATAATAATATTATTAAATTTTTGTTTTTAAATTACCTGGAATTTTTTTTACTAAAATTTGGTAGAAAAAATACTCTTAATATCAAATAAATTCTTTATAAATTGAATTTTGATATACAGTATGTAGAATTTTATTTTTATATTTTATTTAATATTACTTATATTTCAATATTCAAATAATATTCATTGAAAATATTTTAGAATCGCAATAAAAGTTAATTTGATATTTAAATTATATTTTTAGAACTTTTCCATGGGATGTTGATTTAAAACATATACTACGGTATAAAAATTTATCAATTAATTGTTTTATAATAGAAAATTTAAGTCGTATTTATGATAATTTCAAGGTGTGAAAAAAACATACTTTTATTACACCTTGACAAAATTCTTTATAATTTTAAATTGTTATACTTTTTTTCATAATTTGTGATTAAAACATTATTTAATTGATGAATAGTATATATTTCCACCTTAAAAAGTAAATAAAAAATTAATTACATCTCCACTTTCTACACCTTCAAATTTGAGGGTGTAGAAAAGTGTACACTTGTAGAAAGTGTAGAGGGTGTAGTCAAAAGAACGCAAAAATTTTCTACACCATGGAGGGTGTAAGAAAGTGTAAGAAAGTGTGTCTGAAAAGAAATTGGTGTAAGTAAAATTACTTCCCAGGAAATAAATTGTCAAATAATTTGCTTCCTTAATTTAGATGTAAATCCTGTTCATAAATAATAAATAAATAAAATGGAAAAAAAATTATCTGAAAAATTTATTAAATGACTTCAAAAATTGAAAATCTTTTCATAAAAATGAAAGGGTTTATATTGCTTTCTAAGAACAAACATTTTTCCTTGCCTTGGGATGTTTAAAAAAAAAAATTTGTATAAAATTAGACAGCATTTGAAGATTATATTTTACTTCAAGAAAAAAAAAAATTAAAAATATTTTCTTAATATATTTTTGAATTCATATTATAAAAAGGATCATAATACGTCAATAAGATTAGATAAGAAAAAACTTAACGAAATTCTGTCAATTAAAAAAAATTATAATTTTTTGATAAAGGCATAATAAAAATTCAGGTATCCTGCAAAAAAACAGACAAATAAAGGATATGTACAAATTCTACTATATGTATAACATTCTGTCCACCTACATTTTATAAGATATGAGATTTATTTATCCATATTTTTTCGGAAAATAATATTTTAAAAATATTCTTAGTTGAAGAAATCAAGAAATATTAAAGTTAAAAAATGTTTAAAAATATCTTTAGGTGGGCTTACAAAGCTTAGTACCAAATTAGAAAGCCTCTTGTATACACCATTTACTTACTAAGAAACGTAATTGTGTAAGAATATACAATATTCTTGACCATTCTTATAGAATCTGTAAGAATGGTATATAGAACATGTAAATTTTTTAAAGAATTTCATACAAATCTCGACCATTTTTCATTTATGAAATTTACATTTAATGCTCGCCTTGATAATCTGATATTAAAAAACGATTTTAAAAAAATAATTTAACTTATTTTTTTAAATAATTGAAAAAAAAAAATTACTTAATTAAAAGCTAATTTTTGAAAAAAGTGTATTTTTACCTACAATTATATACTTAATCTTCATTCACCTTTCCTGTTGATTCCATAATTGAATATAAATTTCTATGCAAAATATGAAAAAAAAACCAACTTCCAAAATAAATTCAAGGTTAAAATCATTCAATTGGTTACGTTATTTATTTTCAATAAACTTTCACGTTCTCATTTGTTATTCCTGTATAATATATTTCAATATGCTTCAAATATATAAGCTAAATTAATGACAATATTTCATTTCATATATAAAATGTTCGGAAAATTTTCATTTTGGATAGAATTTTGAATAGCTATTATTCTTGCTACCATTTTCTATTGTTATTATAACCGGAAATAAAATAAAAAGATTTATTTTCTTATCTTACTTAAAATGGTTTGAAATCCATAAAAAAAAAAACTGAAAATTTGTAGAAACCTTTTTTCTTCATTATTCACCAAGCTAAATCAATAATAATGTCTGTCTAGAACAGGCACGTAATGGGCAGTTTTTGGTTTATTGCCATCATGATTTTTTAATAAAATGCCTTTTGATTTTTAATTGATTTTGCATTATTTGTATAAAAAAAAATTAATTATACATGAATTATAAAAGTTAGAATTACAACATAGAATTTGGTTTTATATAACTAATTATTTTCTTAAATAGGATAAGTATAGTATGTTAATTTGGTTAATTGAAGATGATAGAACACTATTGATTAAGATCGCTTAAAAGCTATATAATAGAATTTTTGTCTGATAAAAATTTATCTTAAAATCAATTTTCGTATTTTTCATTTATTTAACTTATATAAGTAGTAAAATTATTCCTTACTATTTGCTTATAAATTATTTCAGATAAAAATATCAAATTTTTTATACTATAATTGTAAAATAATTAATTTCAATTTATTATCCTTAAAAAAAAAAAATTATTATACGTGATAGTATTTTTAATTTAAATAAACTTCCGAATCGTTTTACATTAACATTCCACCTTTCCTATATTAAAAATTTATTGAACTAACAAAAATCTAAGATTAGAAACATTTTGCATTCTTATAATATTTTTCAGAAAAAAATATCCTTTAGCCAAGATTTAATCAAAAATTGATATAAATGATGTGGAAAAGTTTTAGCATAATTTTTTAGGATCATTATTATATCGGAGAAAATTGAAAAAAAAAAATTGGTGTGAATGTGTACGTTTCTTTTTTGGGCAATAATAAGAAATCCTAAAATCCTTTTGATAATATATTATTATCAAAAAAGGACCATATACTATGTACAAAAAAAATAAAAATATATACCGTATATATGTAGGTCTTTGTTTTCCATAGTTAACAGTTGATCAAGTAACAAGAAAATTACATTTAAAAAAATAATAAATATATTTTTTATAAAAAATACTTTTCCTTATTTATAACTAATGAATTTTATGAAAATGAACGAAATTCAATATAATTTTTTTCCCTTAAAATCATTTTTATTGAAATTTATTTTCTTCCTGGTCGATAGATAGGTTGATTTTAATATTTTTCTTATTTTTTATTATGGTCTGGAAAATTTAAAAGGATATTTTTATGGCGAAAATTGGTAATCAATTTTATATGTTAGGAAGTTTTTTGGTAAGAATTGATTTTGCCCATGTATAAAAAATTTTGCCCATTTTCTTCAAATAAATTTATTACTAAGAATTCAATTTAAATATGAATGTAATCAAATAATATATGAATAATTATCATTTATAATTTTGGATGAATTTAGTTCATTTAAATTTATGCATATATAAATTATATATTTTCTTTTTCTTGTCCAAAGGAATTGTTTTTATTTCTTCAAGGAAAGCTATTTCATTAATCATAAGCAATTATTTTATTGCTATCTATAATATGTGTATTTTATAGATAGTTTTTCTAGCATTCTCACATCATTTGGTATGTGAACTTAGCTACATGGTATTCTACAGTCCAAGTAACTGAATTTCTGTAAATATGTACATGTAAAGAAATCTTAATTTAATTCCCATGTTACTAATTATAATAAAACGTTTTACGATTTTATCCTTAATATAAGGATTATTATAATAATTTCACTACATTAATAAAACTTTGTTATTTAACGCTTATCTTTAATTACATTTTGTTATGTATAAAATTACTAATAATTATTATTTGAATAAACTTATTTTTAAGGACATTACACAGTCATTTTTTTTGTAATTATTTGCAATTATATTTTGTTAGTTTTGAAACTTTTGTATATTTATTTAAGTAGTGAAGATCTGTGTTACTTTTAATTACTATTTTGTTATTATCTGCTTTTATGTATAAAAAAGTACATACTATAATATAAAATCAATTATTTTAGATTAACTTTGAACCAAAAAATTTAGAATAATATTGACTTACAATTTTGCTGAATTATAAAATGATATTTGTTAATATTAATTAATTTTTGGTATATTTTAGTAGCAGCATGTAAATTGAATTTAAATAACAATTTACATACTTTAAATATATAACCACTTCAGACATTTTTATACATATTTATTTATAAATTGAATTGAAATTGAATTTCAATAGTTTTAAAAGTTAATTTCGAAATATTGTTAGTTATCTCAGGCGCCATACATATATTTTGTTGACAACTTTGTCATTGGATTTTTTTTCTTTTAATATATTGACTAAAATATAAATTTTGGTATTTAATTTAAATTAAAAAAAAAACATCTAAACTCAAAGCTACTAATTTATAATTAATTCTAAATGAAATATAATTTGCAATATATTAGCAAAAGTAGTTTTTTGTTTGTTTGATATATTTAAAAGCTTTTGGTCCTTAAAACTTTATAATGGTTATTATATTGTATGCTTTTAAATTTATTAACTTTACTGTAGAAGATGAAAAACAAAATTACACTCAATAGTTGAAAGAAAAAAATTCCCATGATTCATTTACCCCATTGAAAAGATAAAATCTTTCATAATTTTCTTCAAATAAATTTATTATGTATGTATTAATAATTTCTAAAAACTTTTTTCGCCATGATATCATAAATAACCAAAAATATAATAAAGAAATAAATTTTCCATCAACAAAAAGAAAAAGGCTTTAATCATCGAAAGCACTTTACTCATTGTTATTCAGAGGTAATTAGGACCTTTTTGATAGAAATTAATTTAAAATTTTGCTGTTTACATAAATGTGGTATGTAAAAGGTTAAATGAATTAATAAGAAAACATTTTTTAACGCTTGTTGATGAATACTAAAGAAAATGATGAAATATGGTTAAGAGATTATAATAACGGCAACTGTTAAAACCGTATATAATTAAATTTTGTAGTAATTCATTTATAGGATATTGATACTAAATTATTTTACCTAAATTGTCATCTGTAATTATCAAAATTTAACCTGTAAAGTCCATTTGTTTCAAATGTAATTTTATGTCGTTAATTTCTTCATCATTAATATTAATTGTATAATAAAAATAACTTAACTACAAATAATATTAGTCTAAAAGTGAATTCGGTTACTAAAAAATATAATATTTCCGATTATGTAGATTGTGTTACTTGTTATAACCTAAATGAAACAGGAGAGTAAATGATGAGAAAACATTTCCAGTTGATAAAATAGACAAAATTATGTCCACCATGCGCAATTGTGATTTAAATTTTATTACTAATTTCATCACGATATTTGGATGAAATTCTGTTCTTCTATTAAAAATTCGTTAAACGAATTCTGCAATTTATTCAAAGTTGAATACTACGAGGACGAAACTTAGTTTTCTAAATAAAAAATAACTTTAATTTATATTTTAATTTTAATTTTTTTTTAAATATTTATTTTTATTATTTACATATTAATTTTCACAATAAATACATTTATATTTTCATTTTAATATAATTTATAATTTACATAATATAATATTAATTTTATATTACATAAATGTTATTTTTAGTATATACTTATTAGCCAAAAATTAAATATCTATTTTAAAGACTATATTTTTCATTTATTAATTATATTTCTTTATATTATTTACTTATATACCTACTAAAAAAATTTTTGTTTGAATTATAATTTTATTAATAAAAATTTGTTAAATTTTTGTATATATTTTAATTTTATCTTTAATTTTATAGCATAACAAAAAAAAAACAATTTTTTTTTATTTATTTTAAATACTACGATAATTTTCTTATTCAACAATTTTGTTATTTTTTATATACAAAAACAAATAAATAATATTGAAAATTAATATTAATTTTTAGAATTAAAAAACTATCAATATAAAATAATATATAAGATAAATTTTCACAGCATATTTAGTAGAAGATTTACACATTGATTCATTGTATTTTACATATTATATATACAATAATTTCTTTTATATATAATTAAATAAATTTAATAAATATCTTAAATATATGTAACTATAAAAACATAATTTGTTTTTGTTGATTTAATATAAATAAAAAATATATCATTTAACAATAATTTTATTACAAGAAAAAATATATGTAAATATGGAAATATATAATTATATAAATAAATTGATTAATTTTATACTTAATTATGTAAAAAATTTCATACAGAATTTTTTTGTATTCGTTTTATTGTAAAGATATGTATTTAATTTTTTTTTTTTAAATTACACAATTTCGATCCAAAATTAAAAAAATGAATTTCAATCAAATTGTGAAAAAAAAATTGTTATGAAACAATATTTTACATAATATATTAAATATTAACCAGAGAAACAAACTCGACGTAAAGGGAAACTGGCTTGAAAAGACTAAAAATTTAAATGAAAATATAAAAAAATGTTAAAGTTTAAAATGTAATTCACATTTTATTGATTTTTTTTTTTAAATTATGGCTAATTGTAGAAAATTTATTTAAATTTATTTATTAATGAGAATTTCAGAGATTTTTTCAATATATATAGTATTTAAATTTTGTAAAATAATGTTAAATTGAAATTTAATGAAGAATTTATCAATTATGCACTCCACTCCATATATGTATTTTCAAATGAAAATTGCTCTTTTAAATACAAATTTTAGTTAATGTTATTGAGAAACTTTTACAGTCCATCATATCAGTCAGGATCATAGTTTACGTCAAGTTTGTTTTTATAGCATTTAGAAGATTTCAAAACTATTTTTTTGAAAACATTTCAATAGTAATAAAAAAACATTTCAATTTTACCAATTATGATGAAAACTAGGGGCTCATATTAAACCAGTTTTTTATCATTTAATAATTATTTGTTTCAGTAAAAATTCATTAGTAAAATGAAGTGTTTTTTTGTTTATAGAATTGTAAAATTTTAAGGACATCGAAAATTTTAGTTTTGAACCATTTCAAACAAACAAAAACTGATTAATATAATCAGGAAATATGTATTAATATTAAATTTTCAGCGATCTCTAAATTTTTTTTTAACTATAATATAGACATTACAAATACAAAAAGAAAATACAAAAATTATTATTTTGATATTTTGCCCATTTCATTTATAGAAAAATTATAAATTGGAATTTTATTAAATTTATTTTCAGACAGATACTTCTTTTGTATATTTTGAACGATCATTTAAATCTAATAATAATTTATCATTTTTTCGATGTTTTACTTTTCGTCCGCTACTACTATTATCACCAACTGTAGCACCACCACTACTATTATTTTCAATACCACCATCACCACTATTATTACCACCACCTGTTGTACTACTACTGCTACTATATTCAGCAATATCAATACCACTACCATTTTTACTACTATTACCGCTACAAATATTACCACAATCAATATTTAATGCTTCTAAATCTATTTTATTTGATCTTATATCATTATTTATTTGACTTTGACTACCACCATAACAACAATCATCATCAATTTTCATTTCATTTTCTATTACACCAATACATTTTTTATTATTTGTAAATTTTTTATCATCAGTATAACAGCTACTATCATCTGTCGAATGAAATGATAATTCATCAATATCAATATTTGTTTTTAATCTTAAATTACTATCTAAATTTAATTCACTATTAGTAGTTATTAATTTTTTATTACCTGTTAATTTATTTGATTTATTATGTGAACATTGTTGTTGTGATGAAGTTGGTTTAAATGTTGTAAATGTTGGTTCAATGGCATTAATACCAGTAGTTGAATATATTAATTTAGTTTTACAATTATCACATATTAAAAAATCTTTATTAAATTTATGATTATCACAGGATGATGAATGTATTGATTTTGGTGCAGCATTTTGTTGTTGTTCATTTAAACTTAATTGTTGTTGAAGTGTTAATAAATTATTTGAACTATGACATTTATGTTTACGTGATCGTATCGATGATTGTTTTGATTGTAATGATGGTGAATTAATTTTCATACCACCATTACCACTATCATATTTTTCACCATCTACTGCATTTATTGGTACAGTACAATTTTTAATTGTATTTGTACATAAAATTAAATTTGATTGATTTATATTTTTATTATTATTACTATTATTGTTATTATTATTATTATTATTATTATTATTATTATTATTATTATTATTATTATTGCTATTACATGAATTATGACAATTATTTTCTAATCGATCTGAGCATAAATGTTGATAATGTTGATGATCTTCTAAATCATCTGATTGTGAACACATACAATCTAATTGTAAATTTGAAAAACTTAAATTATTTTTATGAAGTTTTTCATTTGATTTTTCTTTTTCATTACACGATTTTATTAATATAATTTTCGAACAATTTTGACAAACATTTTTTGTTATCATCATATTATTTGTATTTTCACAATATATTAATTTATTTAAAAATTCATCACCTGTTAATGATGTATTTATTGATTTTTCTAATTTTGTTGTTATAATTATATCATGATTATTATTTTTCGTTTGTTGATGTTGCTGATAATTTATTTTTTGTATATCATTATTTTGTATTAATGTTAAACCACTACTGCTTATACCACCTGTCGATTGTAATGGTGGTTTTAATGTAAATTGTTGTGTTGTCATTTTTAAACCATCTAATAAACTTGCTATTGTCATAACAGCAATACCTTTTGGTGGTGCTGATTCTTGAATTCGTTGAAGTTGAACACTTAATTGTCGTATCTCTTCAAGGGCTTCTTGGTCGGATAGTTTTGTGTCTATTCATTATTTGTATACAAAAAAGAGAAGAAAATTTAAAAATTTGATGATAAATGAGTAATCAAATCTGGGAAAAAAAGGCATTTTTATTTATTTTATTTTTTGAAAAGGAAAATAAATTATTTTGATTATTATAATTTTTTAGAATTCTAGATAATATTTTATTTTGTATAGTCATTTTATGGTAAACAGACCGAGTCATTGATTTTTTTTTCATATTTTATATTACTTTTCTATGAAAAATATTATATACAATTTTCTTTTCGGTTTCGGTTTAATAGTTCCATTAAAATTTCAAAAAATATTTCATAAACTTCAACTTATTTCTACTTAAATTATATATAATATACATTTTAAATTTAATAGGATATAATAACTAAAAACGAAAATCTTTGTTTTAAAATCATCTTAAAAATGGTTTTTATTTTAATGTAGAAAATTAATAATAAAGTGCTGGGGTACAGCAAAAATTTAGAAAAAAAAAACTATATTAACCAAAACCCATGTAATTTTTGTACAAAAACTTTGTACAATTTAATTTATATAAATTAATGTTAGTATATTTTACCTTAAAATCTTGTAAACCATTTAACTCTTTTAACTTAATTCGCATTTTACCCTCTCACACAAAAACATAATAATTTCAATTATGAAAACAATTTTCTTATTATATAATATTTTAATTAAATTATTCTTCGTCTAAAGAACTATGAAAAATTAACAACGATTACAAAATTGTTTTCATTAAATCCTTTCTTATACATTTATATATACATAAGAGTAGTATATTTTTAACTTACCAGCAGTATGCATCTGTGCTGTTGATGTAGATGTACTTGGATTAGCAAATGTTCTTATTTGAGGACGAAAATTAAATTTAGCACCTGATGACTTAGCACCCATAGAAATGGTTTCTTGTGATTTTCCACTACGTAATACAATATAAACCTTTGGAAATGATATAAAAAATAATTATTATTATACATTTAAGAAACAGAATTAAAATAATTTAACATAAATACATATATAAAAAAGATAAGTTATGGAGTTTGTTAAGAGCACATTTCTTTGAATTTTTTGCAATAAAAAAATAATTATGCCATTTTTATCCATCTAAAATTTTGCAAAACAAGTTTCAATAATAATTTTATATGATTCAATATTCTGCTTAATTTTACATAAATAATAGTTTGATATACATAATAAGTACTATTTATATTTATAATTTTCTTGAGTATAGTTCAAATGATGAAACAGATAAAAGGATAAATGGATAACAGATAAAAGGAACAGATAAATTCTAATGAATTTATGTATTCAGTTTTATATAATCTATAATTAAAATTAGCTTTCTCTATCACAAATGTTATAAAATTTCTTAAAATACTCGGACAGACTAAATAGTGAAACTAATTATAATATTCTAGAATATTTGTTGAAAATTTATAAATATTAAATATATTTTTTACCTTGCTGCCAAAAATTAATCCTAATAAAAGCGTTACTGTCAATTGTGTATGACAAAAAAATATTATGAATAAAAGATCAGGATTTGCTGGTGATTGCAAAAATAACCTGAAATTTGATATAAAAATAAAAATATTAATTAAAAATATATACTATATTTTTTTTCTTTGTTATATAAAGAATATAAATAAATGGAATTAAGAATTTCATTTTAATCCTGAAAATTTTATACTTACATGGAAACATTTAGAAAACAAGTAAGTAAAAATTCATTATAAATTGCCATTGATATAAAGCGACTTTCATTAAATTCAGATGGAGCTTTACGTACCATAATACATAATCGAACGCCCCATGCAAGAAATAAAACTTCCACTGAAAAATAATAAATAAATATTATATTATATGATTTTTATCTACAAGAGAAAAAAAAAAAGAAATATGAAAAATTATAAACATATATATACGAACAAAAAAAGGATTTCCGTAATTACAAAATTATATTATTTCAAAGTAAAAATAAAAAATTATGATTACAATAGCTAACTAATACATTAACAAACATTATAATTTTGGATTGATGTTGAAAAAAATGAAAAGGAATTTTATTTTAGTAATATAATATATTTTTTTTGCCATAATGATTAATCTGTTTAGCATAATAAATTATAATTGAATTTTCATAATTAATTTAAATCTAATTTCATTATGCGTCCTATAAAATAAAAGGTTTTTTTTTTTCTGTTTGTAAAATTTTTTAATTAAAATTTTTTAATATCGGAAATTTTTGGTAAAATTATAGGAGTAAATTTTTTTTCCCGAAATTTTTTTATGTAACATAAGGACAGAAATGAATGATTAAAAGAAAATATTCTTGATTTTTGCTTTTGAAGGGAAAATTTCAATTAGAAAATTTTTTATATACATACTTCATACTTTGATAGAATAAAAGGATATTATAAAATCAATCATTTGAATTGGGGTTTTCTAAAAAAAAAAATATTGAATATTTTTTTATAAGTAATTTCTTTTAATAATATTTTTTACTTTTATGCTTTTCAATAGGGAAGCTAAATTTGTTAACATGAAATTGTGACTGATGATTAAGGATATTAATATGACATATAGTAATAATTAATTGTAAATTATTTTTTTTGCATAATAGGTAATCTGTCATTTGTTATCATTTAAAAACTTCAGTTATAATTGTAATATGACATGTATATATATAGAGTTTTTTAACCGCAATCCTTTATTCAATTGTCTATGTCGCAGATGTTTTTCTAACAATAATTTATTATAGGATATATATGACTAATTATTGGAATATATTTGTAAGTAAGAAGTATAATTTCTATGCCATCCCAATTCGAAATTATTTTTTTAAATTAACTTATAATTAATTTAAATAATATTTTTCATGTATATCTTTATCGGTTTACGAAAATATTTAAGATTTAATTTTTAAAAAATATATTGACATGTAAAATTTTTGATAAATATGTAATTCATTTGAAAATTCATTCATATTAAATCATATTAAATTTCAAACTAATTTTAGTTTATAAATTAATCTTTATATAAAAATATTGATCCTTAAAATTAATTTCTTTCCTTTTTCGGCTAGTTTTTTTGTTTTTTAATTATTTCGATAATTTAATAAGAAATAAAAATTTATCTATACTTACTTGATGTAAATGTATAATCCCACCAATCAGTTCTACATAAAAATGCTTTTAAATCGTCAGCTGTCCGACCGACAACAACTTCTGGAGGCGAAACAATTGTACGAACTAATAAACATCCACCAATAACACCACAAATAACTCCCAATCGTTTCAATAAAGCAGCATCTGTGATTTTAACAGCTTTTGCAGAACGTACACGAAATATTACTGATATTCTGAAATATAAATGTTTTTTTTTTGTGGTATTTAACTAATGGAAAAGTTTTTCTAGCTAATAAAATATGCTCAGTAATGAAGTTTATTTATTTGATTGAATGAAAAATGGTAGAAAATTAGTAGAATATCATATAATTGATTTATTATTATAATAAAATAAATCAACAATCGATCAAATATATTCCAAATTTCCTGCCAACAATTTAACTATAACAGCAAATCGATCAATTATTTTGTGTAAAAATGAAACTGATATCTTAAATTGAATTTAAAAGCCAATCAAATTTAATATAAGAGGTAAATATAATAAAATTTAAATTTAATAAATCAATATTTAACAGATTTTCATAGTAAAATCGAAAATCAGATTTAATATTTGTAAAAGAATTTAAATAAAATATTATTTAAAATTTAAATTAAATTTTTGTTATATTACTTATAAATTTTATTATAAGATTAAATACAAATAGTAGAGAATATCATTGACCTTTTTTTAACTTAATATATAAACTTTATTAGGTATCCATTATATAAAAAGGACAAAATTAATTCTTAAATTAAACTTTAATAGTAATCTTATATAAATATAAATTAAGTTTCTTTAATGTTTCTTCAATGTTAAAACTTTAACCATAAACACATTAAGTTTTGATATTAATTATTAAATTACTAAAAAAATAATTTAAGTGAGTAATTCGAGAAGTGTGTCTGAAGAATTGCAAAAAAGGAGAAGTTGAATTTCTATTTTTGATTTTAACTTAATGGTTTTATATTTTTGTTGAAAACTAGAAATTGAATCTACTAAATTTAATTAACAATTTTAATATGAGTAAAAAATATGTGTAAAAATTAATTTATATAATGATAAATATATTTTGGCAAGACCAGCCCAATATTTCAAAACTTTGAATAATATAAATTTCTACTTATTTTTTTTTAACGCTTTTATTTTATCTATTTACAATTTTGATTCAACTGCAAAAAAAATCGAATCGACAAAAATTTCACTTATATATTCTTTCGACATTGAGAAATTTAATCAAAATTTACTGTGCTCAATAAAAATTCCAACAGACCTATAGAAAAGCTTTCAAAATAACAAATTTCTTGTTACACAATATTAAAAAAAAAAACACCATAAAAGAAAAGAAACAGAAGATGACAACGAAATGTTTAAAAAAAAAACACCAAATTCATATCATAAAAATGACACAAATAAGATTAAATAGTTCCATGAACAAGACAAAATATTATAAATATACAAACATGGATTATGAAACCACTCAAAAATAAAACCAAACTATGTCAACTTTTTTTAATGTAATTAGTATTTATTCTTTTTATATTGTATATGATGGTATAACATTTTTGTTAAACAACATATTTTTTATAGTTTTCATTTTTACAACACCAACAGCAGATAAAAAGAATGTTGTATGTATTTCCAAAAAAAAAAAAAGCAATATGAAAAGAAAATCTACTATTTACAAAAAAAATCTATGTTATGTTGTGGTAAATATTGTAAACTTTGAAATTTTTTGAATTTTTTAGTGTTGTCATTTTTATAATATTTAAAAAATTCTATGTATCTATATATGTATGTATTATTATTATTATAGTTTTTTCTATTTACCTCCAAGTTTTTAACATTAGAGCACCATACGTTAAAGAAAATCCAATTTCACGTAACCATATCCTTGCTGTACATGTATATAATGAAGGATGAGGATACATGACAATTGTCTGGAAGAAAAATAGAACAAACAGAGAGAAAAAAAATTATATAAATAGATTATTTTATATATAAATATTTAACGATATGAAAATAAAACTTTTAAATCATATAAAAAAGTTAACAAAAAAAAAAAAAATAGAATTTATTATTACAGAAAATACGTAAACATATTTTTCGAAAAGTCATAAATTAAATTGTAATATAATTCGTTATTTTATATTCTTTAGTTATTAACCTTTTTATATTATGTATAATATTTTCGTTTTCAGATTTAATCTAAAATATAAATCTTAAATTTTTACAAAATTTCCCTTAATTTTAGATGTGCTTAAATTTAAATTTACATTTATTATTCTATTATCAGTTCGGAATTTATATCAAGAGGAAAGTTATTAAAATAAATATATGTAAAATATTTTTTTAAGCAGAAAATTTTTTAGATTATGATTGGTGCGACAGAGTCTTTGTATTTTGTGGGTTGAAATTTCAACATGTTTTTTTTTTTTTGCAGTGATCTGAAATATAATGACATTTTGTTGGTAGTAAATAGTCTTAAAAAGCTTTTAATTCGGATATTTTTCTTACTGATATTATCTGAAATTATCTTTCTGTTTCGTTCTGATATGATTTGACTATGAATTATAATAGCTAAATAGTCTTATCATTTTCCAAATATTATAATTAACAGAGTGGCTTTAAATTGTCTCAAAATTGTACAATAAAATTTGCTAGCTAAAATACTGCAGGGTCGATTAAATTAATAATAGTTTATATGTATATCTATAATACTCTTCTGTTAATCAAAAATATCAATAAATTATACATCACTATCATAACAGTCAATTGTGGATTTTGTATATTCTACTTATTAAATGTTGTATGAGAGACCGCAAAGGACTATATAATTTGAATAGTCCTTTGTCAGTATTAAACTGTTATAATATTATCATTACATATTTTATCCTCTGACTTAGTTATAGTATATAGAAAATAGTTAAATATTAAATTATTTCTAATGATGTAGGAATTAAATTTTCACTTAAGTAAATTCCTTTCTGTTTGTGCATGAAACCGAAACCAATAATTTTAATTTAACTTATTTAATAATTAATAAATAATAATGTATGAAATATTGCTTTTAAGTTATTTATAAGGATCATTTAAATAAATAATAATAATCTACAAAAATGTATCTATTTGAGTTTGGTATCTCAGCATTACAATATTTAAATTCTTATTAAATGCTATTAGAGTAGACAATAGGAAATGGCATGAAATTGTAGTTATACAAAAAAGATATATGGGTTTAACCAGTGTAAGAGTCTGTGTTGTAAGATATAATCCGTTTGTATCACGAAACAATAATCAGTTAATATAATGTAGTACATACTATGTAATTAATTTTGATTGAAAAAAATCAATATACCTACTAAACCTTAATTTATATTTATATGCTAACGCACTCTATCATAAATATTTTTTTATAATATTTTACTTAGTTTTATCACGAAAAAAAAATATTTAATTTATATTAATTTTCTTTTACAACATAAACATAATAAATATGATGAATTTATAAAACACCGAAATTTCTCTTTTACGGAAATAACAATATTTTTAATTAATCCATCATACAGAGAAGTAATAATTTCAATTTCAACATACATATTTGAGACAGTATATGTATAATGTACATAATATATAATATGTTTATTTATCTTATGAAATTGATCTAATTAAATAAAATTAGACTGAAACATAAAAATCATAATGGAAAAAAAGGTAAACAAATCAAATTTAATAATAAATTAAAACTTTTCATATAATTAATAAGCAAAAAAGTAAAACCATAATTTTTTCTTATCATTATAACATAAAAATATTTTTTTGAATAATTTATAAATTTTTTTTTTTGTATTAATACTCAAAGTTGACTTTTGAACAATAAATATAAATTATAAAAGGGTTGAAGAAAAGTTAACATACATATATGCATTCTACAATATATAAAAAAACCTACACGCGTAAAACATAAAAAAAAATTGGTTATTTTTCATTGAATTCATGAAAAATAATTTTCAAAATAGACAAGGGTTCGTTCAATTTTTTTAAAACTTTTCTTTAATATATATATCCGATGAAAAAGTAAAAAGGATTTTTGTGAAAAAAAAAAATGAAAATAAAAATAAACCGAATTATGTAATATAAATATTTAGACAGTAAACTATCGATATAATAAATTATTTCTTCAAATTAAATCTCAGCAAATCAATTCCAAAACCATAATTAAATTATAAGTTCTATACAAATTTAGTGAAATGAATAAATTTAGAAATGATAGTGAACTAATTAAATAAGGAATGACCTTAAGCTACTCCAGAATTGCTAACCAAGCCGCACATTCGGAACACATTTGTTTTCACTTTTAATGGAAATGAATTTATTAAATCGACGAAATATAATACCAACTATATTTGAAATAAAATAATTTAACTATAGCAATTTATTACAAAACCGAAAATTATTATTTTATAAATGATAAAGTTTCAATTAAAAATTATTGAACAAAAAAAATGTTTTACAATCCAGTTCTGTAAGATACAAATATGTTTTGGGTCATACTGCAACCCTCAAAAAATTAAAATTGTTGTGTCCCCGGATATTGTTGCCATATGCTTTTCCATAACTTAAAAGAACATATGAAAATTTGAATCTTAAAAATGATGTAATTTTGGATAGAATTTTCAATCTTAAAAAAACATAAGTTCATTTTTGGTTAGTGGAGAGGTGTATATGTGTCTTCGTCCTACCATTTATTATTATTTTTAAGCATATAGTTGCTATTTTTATATTTAAAAACTTCATTATTTTTCCGTAATTTTAATATTAAATCTTAAGAGAATTCACATTAAAATAATATAAATTATTTTCACGTATATTTTTAAGTGCTCAACCTCCTTGTAGGTCATATGTCGTCATCTTCATGATATACGGTTCAATGACTATACAATTATAAATTAGTATGAAAACAAATTTGAAATATTTTTTCCCACTGAGAATTATTTCCTTATAAGGTAAAGTAAATTCAGTATATCCTTGTAATTTAAATAAAATTTTGAATCTTAAATTCTGGTTCTTTACTGTTATCACTAAAAAAAATATTTTGTCTATAATATTATGTATAAAATTTTGATCTTTATCCATAATATTCACGATAAAGAGAATAGTATTAATGGTATATAATCATAAAACCAAAACGGCATCGCACAATTTTATCATTAACGAATTATATTTTATATTATGTTACTTATCTTTTTTGTATAATATTTTTTTTTTTTTTCAAAAGAAGGTTTGATATGTGAATGATGTGTTAATGAACAGATTTTTTTTTTTTTAAATTACAAAAAAAAAATATAATTTAGATTTTAAATATTATCCTAAAGTATTTTCTTTGGGTATAATTATATACAATTTGTAATGTCTCTTAATGATACTTAAAGGAAAAACATCATTAATTTTTTTCTCTTTTATAAGAGTTTGCAAAAAAAAAAAAAAATCAGTTTGCATGTTTACAATGATGAAATTATCTTAAAGCAAAAATATTACATTAAAGATTTACACAAAGAGATAGAATTTCTGAAATTAACAATATAGAATTAATAATTATAACCGTAGAATTTAAAGTTAGATTTAAATTGTAATCAAAATGATTATAATTATTATCTATGGTAAATGAAAAAATGAACTATGAAAATCGTTGAAAATTGATTAGATTATAAATAAGTGTTTAAAAAATTCTGGTAAAAAAATATCGAATAGAAATTAGGACAATTTGAAAAGGCATGTAAGACATTTTGAATTCAGGAAAACTAAAAGTTACTTGTTGAGATGTAAATTTAAGTTTTTACGAAAAATGAAATGATGAATTTATACTATAATACAAAATTTTTGGCAGTAATTTTTTAACTCTAACTAATTACTAACATTAATAAAATTCCTAAATCATAACTTTACTTTACTCACAGTTTTTGTTGTTTATTATTATGTATTAATACTAAAATAAATATTTGTCTTTTCAATATAATATTATTAGGTATATACGAGTATAACTTTTTCAGAAAAAAAAAATATCATATATAATATAAAATTTTCCCTTTATCAAAGATGATGTTATTTTTTTATTATTATTTTTTTGTTAATTTACAATTTATTTTCTTATCCTTTTCGATTTTAGAAAATACGCATTAAAAATTTTTACCAAAAAAACCATAAAGATAAATATTCGTTTAATACTTTTGAAAAGGGAAAAAGTTATCTCTGTATTATTATTATTATTTTTTTTTTATGGAAAAACAAACAAGTTATTTCCTTATTTTCCAAAAAAAAAGAAATATTTTCACAGTGTATATAACAAAAGACATAAGAAAATATATATATGTTAAATATATTTTTTTAGAGATATTTTAACATACAACCTAAAATAGAAAGAAAAAAAATGAAAATGTTGAAAATATTTCCAAAAACGTAAACAAAGTTTTCATTTTGTTTATTTTCCATAAAAAAAATAACAAAAACAAAAAAAATTAGATAATAATTTTCGACATAAACACAGAAAAAACATTTCTATATAATTTCATTGTAAGATATGAATATATCTAAAGTATATAAAAAATCATTACCAAATAAATTTAGATTTTATAATGTATAAAAAAAAAAACAGGATAATTCTCTATGGGAAAAATTATTTAAAAATTTGTTTTTCATTTTAAGTACATATTATATATAGGAAAATAGCTTTAATAAAATATTATACATATATATTTAATATAAATTCTCTGAAGGACTAAATCGAAAATTACTTAGAAATAATCAAATTTTCAAATGTATAAAAATAGGAAAAAATACTTATATATAAAATATTAAATTGGAAATACATATATTTATGCAAATTTTTTAATTTACATAAATATAAATATTGAATTGCATAAGAAAATTTTGAAAAAGTTATCAGTAAAATAATATGCTAAGTGTTAAGTCTTTTCAGTACCAATATAATATTTATGAAACTATGAATTGCAAAAATATTGATTATTTTATTAACTTTAATGAATCCAAATTTAATGAACCCAATAGTATTATTTTTTCGAGATATATACTTACTATGTTAAGCATAAAAATAGTTGTATTGAATTATGTAATGTAAAATCTTTGTTTTTACTCAATTTTAATTCCAGCAAATAGATACATACATGATTTTAGGAATACATGATCTATATCTTTGTATGAATTTATCGTATTTTATTACTTAAATAAAAATAATGTTTTACACATCCCAAAAATTACATATTTTATTTACCCATTGACTAAAGAAATTATTGAAAAAGGCGTTTCTTATTTAAGAAGAAAATCCTTATTTACGTACATAAAATAAATCTAAAGTTTCTACATAAAAATCTTAATCTATATAATTATATAAATATGAGTAAAAAAGAATTTCAGATAAAATAAGACAGTTTTCAAATTGAATTATACTTTTATAATATTTTAAACATTTAAATGGCAACTTTATCACATTTCTTAAATACAATAAAATAAGTTTAAACATGGTTGAAAAAACAGAAACTGATTAGATTTTTTTTGGAAAAAGTTTAAGTCAAACAAAGAAATAATTAAGTCAATTTAAAAAATGATAATATTGTTTTCAAAAATGTGTAAATTTATTGTTAAGTTACCAGATTATTGTTATAGTTAGATAGGTAGATAGATTTGAGTTGGGGTCGGCAGAGTTCTGCCTCGTCACTGCAGCCGTGGGCTTATTGTAATAAACCCTCTTTATTCATTCGTTTGACAGACCAATATTGTTATAGTTACTCTTTTAAAAATTTATATTTAAAATAGTTTATTATTTTGTAGTTATAGTATGATATAGTGATAAAATTTGTTACTTAAATTTCTATAAATTTATATAGATGTTATAACAGAAAATATTTACAAATCAAAATCAGAATTTTTTATTAAAAAGAAAATTCTAATTTATAAAAACTTTTATTGAAAAAATATTATATAAAACTTTGGTAAAAAAGTTTTAGTAAAGAATTTCTGTTTAAGTATTTTCCTGTTTGAGAAAAAAAATTTATTTTCTGAACTAATTTAAAATATACTTAAATGTAAATAAAACTCTTAGAAGTTTTATTTGGAAAAACGCTTTATATTATATAATATTGTATCAAAATTTTGTAAAATAATATTAATAACTATGGTAATTCTAAAAAAAAGAAATTTATAACTTTACATGAATCATAAAATTCATTTATATTTTATAATCTTCTTTTGAGTAAAATAATATTTTTTTTTTAAATTAGAAAAACGTAAATTCTATCAATTAAGTAAATAAAAATATGAAAAAACAAACCATGAGTTTGTCAAAAGAACATCTCCTCAAAATCGCCTCATGTAAAAGTATGAGGTATTGTATAAACCAAAACAAATTCCATACAAGATATAATTTTACATTGTCGATATTTTATTAACCAATTTATGAGATATAATGCTTCCTAAACAATTTTCAATTCGACATGTCTATGCCTACGTCTGTGTCTAGTCTAACGTCTTCGCTTGGGTGTTGGAGAAAATGAAAATATATGGATATTATACAATAGCAATAATAATATTAGGTACATATTTGTATTAATTTGTATTTTGTTACAAAAAATCTTTATTAAAAATTAAATGAAACGAAAAATAAATATAAATAATAAAATTTATATTGGAGTTAAATATTCAATTAATACATTAATAATAGATTTGCAGTATATACTCTAGGATAATAGTCATAATAAACACTATATAAAATATTTTTTATCCTGTAAAAATACTAATAATATTTTTATCATAATATTAAATTAGAAAATCAATAAAATATTCGTATATATATAACTATTTTGATATAACATTATTTCATTGATTATAATCATTGTTTTAATATAATTTTACTTATATATGTATTTTGTCTGTATCTTTACAAATCCACATAAAACTTCTCTTCTACTTATAACATACTTTTACTTATGTTAAATGTACATATTTCAAATATGTATACAATCATGTATGCTTAAGAAACTTGTATCTAAAAATAAATGAAATTTTATGCACTACTTACCGTACAGTAAATAAAGAATGCCCCAAGTGCTATAACTCTAAGCAATGCTGGGCTGGCAGCTCTAACTACCTGAAAAATTGTAAAAAAATACGGAAAAAAAATATTTTTTATTTAATATTTTATAAGGAAAAATATTTATTATGCTTTTTTTTTTTTACTAATGTATATTTACGAAACTTTAATATTATATGGACACTAGGAGAATAGGAAATTTTTTTGTTTGTTTGCCATGTTTTAATAAAGCATTAAGTGGCAATTTGTGAAGAAAAGTTTTTCCCCCTTAAGCGAAAAGTTTTTTTTTTGTAATAGAGAAAAAGAAACTAGATAAATATTAGATGTGTATCATAGATACAATTGGGAGTTTTTTTGTTTGTAACAATTAAATACTTCACTTTAGACAAATAACTTTGACTTTCCTGCGAAAAAATTAATGATCTTATAAAATATTAAATATAAATCACAATTTTTTAATTAGAAAATATTTTAGGCTTAAAAACAATCACAAACAAATATTATTAATATTTTATTATTACACATTATAATAAGTATACCATAACCTCGTTTAATTATACATAAACTTTTAATTGAATAAAAAATATTAATAATGAATAAAATTTTACTGAAAATCCTTTTGATCCTTTCAAATAATTAATATAATTTTGATATTTCAAGTTTTAATCACAATTTTGTGTATTTATGCTACATTAATGTTTAATAAATAATTATTATAAGTTCAATAAAAAATTAATTTAAATTTTACATTAAAATTACGAGATACTGGAAAGAAATCAAAAAAATCAAAATAAATTTTTATAATTTTTAATTTGATTCAAGTTTTTTTTAATAATATTTGAATTGATTAGCCAATTTAAATAAAGTTTTGAAGAATTTCAAATTAAATAAAGTTTTTAATGGTCAAGAAATAAGTCAACTATAAAATTTGATTTAAAAAAAAATATAATAAAATTAAAAATATTCAATTACATAATTAAAATACAGAAAAAGTTTTGTTTTATAAGACATAAAATTTTATTTAATAAAATGTCATAATCTTTTGATTTTGATTTTATTTTATTTAAAAAAGTTTCTTGTAATTTAATTTAAATTATTTTGTTGTTGACAATTCAATTGGAAATTTTCCTTGAAAATAAATTTGTTTTGCATAATTTTTAATAAGAAAACGAGTGTGCAAAACAATTTCAATTTAATACTTGCATTTATAATAAAATAGTTTTTAAAATACTGAGAATATATTAACAATTTATATTCAAATGTAACATCAATATATACATAATATAATTATGTATTCGCAATTTTGATATTATCTTAGAAATATAGTACTATTATTTGAGTCAATTTTTTTGGATAAATTCGGCCATAGGAAAAGTGCGAACTAAAATATTATTTAGGAAAAGTGCGAACTAAAATATAAAAAAGAATTTGTTAAACAAATTCAAATGTTAAAAAAATATAATAGCTTTCATTTATAAGAAATTTACAACAATAAAATCAAAAATCTAATAATAAAATATAATTTGCATAGTACCATAAAATAATTTTATAATAAATATTTCCATAGAAACATAATTTTTAATATTTTGTACAATTATTGCCATTTATATTTGGATGTACATAAAAATTATTTCTATAAAAATTATTTCTATAATATATTTTACCTTAACTTGTTGATACCGAAACGTAAACCATGCAGCTGGTGGAAGAAATCCAATAACAGCACATGCTAATACAAGAATACTTGTTCTCATTGGCCAATTCAGAGCAGCAACACAAGGTGAAGCATCTTCACAATAATCACATCCTTCAGCACAAGGTAAACATTCATATATCAATGGTTTATTATATGTTGAATTTTCACCCTGGGGAACATTGTAAAAAAAGACAATTTTTTTTTTATATTTTCTAAATACATAGATTAAATTAAAATGTAAAAATAAATTAAATGCACAAATCTTTTTTTTTAAATAATTTTACCAGCATAAGCTTTTCATATTCCTCTTCAAGGATACTTCCATTAAAATATTTTTGTGATGATGTTGTATCTGGATAATAGAATCCTTTCCGGCATATACATTTATATGAACCACGACGGAAACCTAAACCAGGAATTGGTTCACACTGTTGGTAATTAGAAAAAAAAAACGAAAAGTTAAATAAATTTATTAAAAATGAAGGTCATAAGGTTAAAGTAATTATAGAGCTAAGAGATTTTGTAAAATTCTGAATTGAAAGAAAATATGAAGAGAGATTATGGAAATTAATTTTATATTTGCAATATTAAATTCTACAAAAAAATAATATTGAAAGGGAATATTTTTGAGTAAATTTATACTAAAGCTACCAAAGTGCTTTAAATTTCATAATTTAAATTAAATAACGTAAACTTTCATAAATATAAATATCTTCTTTTTATATATTAACTAGTTTTATATATTAACACAGAGATGTTCCCTGAAAAAAATATACAATATTATTACTTCTATACCGTGAACTGTTTGTAGTCAAGGACTCATTGAATGATTGAATTTATATATATATAAAATGAAATCAGTAATTTAAATATTTATATAAATTCCAAAGTTTTTTATCATGATTGTCATAACAAAAATTGATAATCAAAATTTTTCATTACGATTTATTTATTTCATTCTGTATATAAATAAAATCATCCTGGGCAATAACGTACAATTTATCCTCAATATGTTTAATATTTATATATGTCAAAAATATGGAAATATCGTACATTATAATTTATGTAAATATATAAATGAAGATTTTTTTGAAAGAAAGAAAAAAAATTCTTACCATTGTTGTTCTTTGTTTACATTTATCTGTACCAGCAAATATATTTAGGGGTTGTGTTGTTCCGGGAGTATTACGCTGTGGACATTGATCAATATCAACACGTCGTAAATCAATATCAATTCCTGATGTTCCCCTGCAAATGAAATATAATAAAAATGTAAATATACAATAAAAAAATTATTATTAATATCTATAAATAAATGAATGATAAAAAGAAAAATTGATTCATATTTCTTTAGCAAATCCCTACGTCAAAGCTCTAAATTTCATTATAAATAGAAAATTATTTATTAATATAAAAATATATTATAAGAAATTTATCAAATTGCTTTTATGAAACTGAAAATATAAAAAAACTAAAAGACCGATTGAGAGTAAGCTTAAAATGATTTATTTAAATAAAAAAAAATATAATATTTAATTTTAGATAGCCTTGTAATATTTAAACCTGGATAAATATTACCTAGTATCAAAGCCGTATAGAATATTTTGCTAGTATGTTAATAAATTTTAAAACGCTTTAAATTGAATATTAATATTTTTATAAATTTTAAATTACAGTTGTTAAAGGACAACTTTGGAACATATTAGTGGTAAAAACTTAATTGAATATTGTATAGGAATGTCCATTGGAGGCATACAAAGTGGTTATAGAGTTGTTATGTGAACTAAATTAAAGTATATATAGTGTCATTAATTTAAAAGAGACTACAGTCTGTTAAGTGTTATATAAATATTTTGTATTTTGAATAACTTGAAATCAATATTCAAAATAAAATCAATATTTTTTGCATTTATTTATGTATATACCCAAATATGAAATTACAAATTGCGCAAAACAAGTTATTCAAATGATAAAAAAATATATAAATTAAATAAACGAAACAACCACAAAATTTACAAAATATGACATCGTAAAAATCAATAATTAAATATTAAATATAAAACATTAATTTAAGAAGACGCACAGTAGCCTAATCGTATAACTGAGATATCCCTAGAACGCTTTCGACCAGACATTTTTAAATAGGAATTTCAACCAGAGGTCTGGGAGGGGGACGTTCACTCCTCATGCTTTTTTCGAGTTTCCTGTAGAAACTCATCATCCTTAGAAACACCGCAAAAAAGCAAAATATCTATTTAACTACTTGGCTAATCCGCAAACCGCTGGACACAAATATGTGTCATATTCTACCAGAAACTAAAATGTGCAAAAAAAATATTTACCCGAAACTTCCGCAAAATTGTAACTAATTACATTTCTAATAAAATGTGACCCATATGTGTGACATAAGTTTCAGGAAAATTACAATGCCACATATACGTGACGTTGAGGGGTGAATGTAACGTAATCTACTGTTTTCTTTCTTTTATATCGTCATTTCATTAATTATCGAAAATTATGTAGAAATCCGTAAGTGTGGATATTATATAAAATATACATAATTATTAAGTATGCCACATAAAATTATGTATGTATATTTTTAAGTGCAATTTTTGAAAAATATAATATAAACTATTTATACCTCTTAGTTACAATTTTTCTTCACACAAAAACTTGGTATACGTACTTATATTTATCAATCCAATTATTTTATTTAAATATTAAGTAAATAAATTTAATTTAAGTATATCAAAAAATAAATTAGATTTTTTCTTTTTCATTCTTGTGTATTACCTTTTAATATTTTATTGTGAAATCCTAAATTTACTGTCAATAAATTTTGTACCCAAGTAGCTATATAATATAATAATATACAATTCCATCAATTGATATACCCCATTCTCCCATCAAATCACAATTTAACATATAAATTCAATATACATATATTATTATTAAAATTTGCATACACATAATTTTGCTTCATATTAAATATAATATGAAGCTTTTTTCATTTTTATGCATAGAATTGACCTAGAATTGAATATTTATTGTGTAATTTCGAAATCCAAAAATATATTTTTTTAAATATGTTAAATTTTTAATGTTTATATAATTAAATAATAAATATTATCTATTGATTTTTATTTTGTCATAAATTTCTTTACTATTACATAAAAATACCAAATAAATTTTATTTTAAAAGGAACTTTTACTTTTTTAAGTCCCATAAATTTACCACAAAAAATAAAAATTATATTTTATTTTATTTTATTATTTTTTTTTTACTTAAATCGATCTCTTAAATTTACTGGCATATAGATTTCTTTTTTTGGTAATAAGAACAAAATGAGGATATTCATTTTGGGTAATATTTAGGGTAAAAAAATATTGAAATATAATATTATATATATTACAATCATAATCTATTGTCCTCTTTATTGTGATAAAATATATTTTCTTATAAAAGAAAATTTCTTAATAAAATAAGAAAAGATACTTGTTATTTTATGAAAAATATTACGAAATGAAAATGTAAATAATTTGTAAAATATTTTAATTATTTCAAATTGATAATGAATTGAAAATATTCATAAATTTATTGGTTTATAATTTATATACTAGCAAAATATTGTTTGTTTTAAATGAATTGAATAAGATTAT
The DNA here is from genome assembly GCA_949752835.1 of Empis stercorea. NCBI lineage: Eukaryota > Metazoa > Arthropoda > Insecta > Diptera > Empididae > Empis > Empis stercorea. The sequence continues at coordinate 13,809,260 of OX457088.1, read as the reverse complement.
TGTGATTTGCTAAAAAATAATTCAATATATGTAAATTTAAGTTCAAAAAATTATTATTTTAAAATCTAATAACGACTAAGAATATTTTTCTGATAAAACATAATATTTGTTTTTCATTTTGGTTTTTCTTAGAGTGAATTAATTAGTTATATAAGAAACTATTTAGATAACTATATTTTAAGTAATCGAAATCGAAATTATACTTTAAGCATAAAATCATAAAAATTTCGATTTAATTTATATTTTTTGATCATTCAATCGAGAAAACAATTAATTTTCTTATAAATCATTGCATTATTGTTAAGCATGTATCTTAGACAATATTATATTTTTACGTATAAACAAAAACAGAAAAAATTTAAATACTTGAAGAAAATTTTATAAAAAAATTCACTTGAATAGTTTCTTATTTTATATTTAAATTTCTTTACGAACTTTAAATTTCCTTTGTAAATATTTTCCAAGAAACTAACAATACTAAAAGAACTTCTTATTTTGTCTCTATAAAATTTGGTAAATTTCCAAAGTTAAACATAAATAGTTTTTTAAATATAAAGGTTTAATTTTTTTTTTAAATGTTAATTGTGCCTATTTTAGTAAAAACCAAATATATAAAAATAACTATTTATATTGCTTAAAATGAAAACCTAAATTTTATAGGCAATAAGAGAAATTATATGCAATTAAAAAAGTACATATATTAATAATATGTTAACCAGTTAATGTAAAAACCACAAATGCAAAATTAAACAAATTTATGAAACAACAATTTTTTATGGTATATAAAAATTACACAAAAATAACCAATTTAATATCGAATTTCTACATAATTAGCAAAATGAAAAGTTGGAAAATTACATTTTGTAAAACAAATGTCACAAACATGATAACTTTTAATTAAAACATATTATTTCTGTCAAAATGTTAATGATAAATTGTGGTTTTATTTCTTGTCATTGCAATTTAACTATATATGTACATACATATATGTGGTACAAATAATATTTAATTAAAATTCGATATATTTTCGACTTGAGCAGAGAATAATTTTGTTTTGAGTCATTAAAAACAACGTTAATATTTTTATAATATAAAAATATTTTAATTTTCAATTATTTTTCGTGATATATAAAAAACTGATACAGCTATAGATATGCATCTCTTGATTAATAGAAACTAATACATATTACATTAATGATTTTATGAAAAAAGTAGACAAATTTACAATTTTAAATTTATAGAAAAATATGCAAATAATTGTAAATTTAACAATGTTATAAATAATAGTTTACATTACGCCAAATGCTAATAAACATTATACAGATATACATTTTAAGCCTGAATCCAGTTATGTATGTATAAACATTTTAATTTTAATTTAACCTAAAATTAAAGGTAAATTATTAGAATTTCAAACATATAATGACGAACAAATTAAATGAACATTTTTCATATTTTTATAGGTATAAAAATTTATTTTTTACATACATTAAATTTAATTAAAAACCGTTTAAATAATAATGATAGAAAACTGTGAAATATTTTAAATTTAATTATATACAAATGAAAATTATCAAGCAAATAAAAGATACTTTCAAAAATTTGCAAAGTTTTATTAAGTTCTTTTTATTTTATATATGATCATTTAAATTTTTTGAAAATAATAAAATTATTATATATTTTATTTTTTATATCCGTGTCTGAGAAATTTTTATGTCATTATTATTCATAAGATAAAAATTATCAGATACTATGTTGGGTAAATGTTAATAGAAACAAACATGAAATTTATGCAAAAAAAAAAAAAAAAGAAATAAAAATTATTTTCTTGATAATCATTTTTAATGGGATCAGAAATGAATTTTCTGAAGTAGAAAAACAAAATATAACAGAGAAAGAGAATAATAAACATTAAAACTGAAAGTTCTTATCATTATTTAAATGATAATTGAGTTTTATTTCAATTTTTAAGGCAGAAAGAAAAAAATTTTCTTTAAATAAAATTTAACTAAAAACAAAAAATGGAAAATATAGAAATAAAATATTTATAAGTCATTTAACAGGAGGCGGTAAATCTTTTTTTTTTTTTCTTGTATTATATCTGAAAATTTTGATGATTAAGTTTAATGAAATTTATTCTATATAATAAATATTAATTTACATTTTTCATTTCAGAAAGAATAAAAAAGATGATTTTTTTTTTCTATTTTTAAGTCCATAGAATTTTCAAGTCCCACCCAATAATCTCATAATTTGAATTTTAGATATCTGTTTTGTGTGATATATTGATAATGAAAATCTTAAAATTAATTTTATAATTCTCACAATTAATTAATTATTAAGCATTATTTAATTATCGATTTTAATACTACCATATATTTTTTTGATTTTCTGTAATAAATTTTCAAGTTTATTTGAGAGAATTACGAAAAATTCTTATACATATTATTAATTACCTAAAATTCGTCGAAAATACTATTGAAAACCAATAACCAACGATGGAAATATAGAATAGATTATGCATAAAATTAATCAATGATGGAAAAATCATAGAAAATTTTTAATCTCAATTTTCCCCGAAAATATACGCAAATAATTTTATTATAAATCGGGTGGGTAAATACTTTGTACAAATAGATAAAAATAAAACTGTACCAGGAACAGGTCACATTCAATATTCCAAGGACAGCTACACATGTACTTATAAAGATTAATGTAAGTTATATACTTTTCCAAAAAAGGAAAGTTTTTATCTATCTTCCTTCTTTTCAAAAAAAAAAAAAAACTTTGTGAAAAATCTTTTAAAAAAGGAAAAAAAATTTAAAATGTAATTTTCTTTTAATGCTTTGGGATTATATATACATTCATATATAATAAATCATAATTTTGAAAGAGTAGTAAATTTTATATCAGTACTGCGTACTTTTTATTTATATACGAATTTGGAAATTTACAAGGAAATCATTTACAAATCCCAATCTTTATTTTATATATTTTTCTCATCCTGAATATTTTCTATTTTGTCTAATACTGAAATTGTCTAAAAGTTAAATAAGAAAAAAAAAACAAAAATTATTATCAAAATTTTCCAGAAAATATATCTTACTCTTTGAACACTTTTAACATTTACATGAATTTTCTTTTCATTTCTTTTTTGTCATAATTATTTCCTTCAACAGTTTTCACTTCATCACAAATAAAATATATAGAATCCTTTATACATTCACACACAAAACTAAATCTTTATTTAGCACTTTCATTACACAAAAAGGAAATGTAAAAACAAAAAAAGCAAATAAAGCACTTTAAGAACACTTGAAATATTGTCAAAAATAAAGGAAGTTTATTTACTAACTGAAAAGTTTATTTTAAAATTAACTTTTTTTTTGTATATACGGTAATGATAGCTTATCTTTGATGTGTAACTTTAAAGATTATCCAAATTTAAAAGTATACAAAATAAATTTTTTCAAATTATACTTTGTATAACATTTTTTTAGCAATGATATCAATATTTATGATTCCGAAAAATATAAATTTTGAAGGTTTTTAAATTAATAGTTAAAAATAGTCTCTCAAAGTTCTTTATCAAAACCACTGCAATTCTAATTAATATTATGAAAAAAAAAACTTGTTTATATTACCATTTCTTGTTATCAAAAAGAAATTATAGGTAGAAATGTAAAGACACCTTAAAAATCGTTTCCAATAGCACAAAATATAAATCGGACTTATTTGGTATCCTCAATTAGGTATTACATTTCACTTATTGAATAAATCAAGTATTTATTTATTTTTGCTCATATCTACTTCTTCACTAATAATAATATATAAAGGATCCTTTAAGTTTAACTATAATTTTTACCTACCATCATCTTTCTCTGTTCGGAATTTTATAATTATTCCCTCAGACACAAAAATATTATACTTAACTATATATAAAAATGTAATAGCTTTATATAATGGTTAAGTTAAAGTTCCTAAAGTTTAACATTTCTTATAGTAAATTTATTTTTATAGCATGATACTTTTTTTTTGTAAAATTTCTTTTCTATATTGAGCTATAGAACCGATGACCTCAATTACCTGAAATAAAACTTATCTTCTAACATTATACAAAGAAAAAATACTTTATATAAATTGTGAGGAACTAAAACAAAATTAAAAGTATGTAATAAAAATAAAACTATTGATTGTATATCCATAAGTGAACGTTGTTAGAAAGGACCTATTAAAGATATTAGCTCGCACCCTTTTTTGCTCAAAGAATATTCCAATATCGATGACAAAAAAAAAATCGTATTATCGTATTGCAAAGAATATTCTCCTTTTTTGTAATGGTTTTTTGTTGGTTATGCCTTTCAATACATATAAATTATGTAACCTTTTTATCTATTTTCTTTGTTTTATATAAAAGTGACCTTATGTGTGTCCTTTGAATAATATTTTCTTTTTACTTTCAAATAATATATTTAAAGGATACGTATACAGATATAAATATACAGGTTGTTATTGATTATATATTATTTTAGGTTTAGGTTTTTTATAGTAAATATCGATATAGAAATTTATATAGAATAGAAAGGATAATTTATCTTGAATGGAATCTTTTAAGGATTTCGAAAAAAATCTATCAAAACAGATTATTTTGGGTTCAATTTTAAATGTCCGAATAATTTTAGATTATAAAGATTTTAGGGTAAATACAAGTAAGAAGGTAAATTTTCTTTTTTTGGAATTTTTGCTAATTTTTTTGGTATATGAAAAATGCGTGTATATTACATTCGAAAAATGATCTATAACTACGACTACGACCTATAAAGTAGTTACATACTTTAATTGAAAATATAAATTTTAAAAATTTTTTCGGTATTTAATATTCAATATTTAAGTAAATTTCTAATTTATGTAAACACTAACTAGAACTACTTATCTTTAATATATCAAATTTGGTTTATAAAACTCTTTCAAAAAATTTAAATTTATACATTGAAAATTTTTCTATTTTACCATAAATTTGAAAATTACCCAAAATCAAATCTGATATTTTTTGTTATTGTAAATTTTTACCCAAATATAAAAGCACAATCTACAATATATTTTTTTTTTATTTATTTCATTTCGAAATAAATTTTTACTAATATAAATTTCCACTTTAAATATAAATAAGTAAAAAATGGATAAAATATTAAAAATAATACTAGAAAATTATTTAAGAAATAAAACTTACTTAAAAAAATATGTTGTATTTTCGTTATCATATCCAAAAAACGGAACTGTATATGTTAGCATCCAAATGTTACCACCACCACAATCATAATATGGTTTTGACCATCTACCATCTTCATATTTTACAGCTAAAAATTCATCCTCTTCCCGATCAGTCCGATTCAAATACAGGTGAAATGCTTGAAAAGGAAAAAAATAAATTAAATTTCATAAATTTACTGTCAATTGTTTATTTATTAATAATATATTTTATGTTCATTTATTTCTAACATTTCTATTAAATTTATATATTTTAGATACATCAATTTTAATTGAGAATTTTCACATGTTTTTGTCAAATATAAAATTGATAAATATTATTTTTGTATTTTACTATCCAAAAAATGGCACGTGCAAATTATATTGATTATTTAATAAATAGGAAAAACTTTGATAAAAACAAGATTTTTTTATTTTTTTTTATTTTTTAACGAAATTTATAGATATAAAAAAATGTTTGCGTGTTCTTTAATATTTACTTTACTGACATTTTAAAGATAGTTTAAAAATGTATTAAAAGTATATATATAGTAATTTATTTCTTTGCTTAATTTCAATTATATTTATAATTCGAAATATTTTCAAAGTTCATAAGAAAAACTTTCCAAATAATTACAAATGTAAACAACATTTAATTCCAAGGAAATGTATATTTTTTTTTTTTCTTTTGAAAGAAAAGTTAAAATATCCCACAAAATTTCCTTCCTATTTCCTACAGAAATTGTAATAAAAAACATTAATTTTATTTTTTTTACATCAGATTTTTTTTTAGCTTCTGTTTGCTTTCACCCGAAATGGCCAAGAAAAAGAATGTAAAAGAAACTTTCAAAATTTCAAAAATAAAAAAAACTATTTCTCTTGTTATTTAATTTCCTGCAATTTAACACTTTTAGCAAAATAGTAAAAGATTTATTATTTTAACTAAACCGCAATTGCAAAACAATTCTCTGAAATATATATATATTTATTTATTTTTCCTAAAATATTTTCCAGAAGAAAATAGTTTTAGTTAGTGCAATATATTTTCTTTTGTTTTTGAAAAATAGATTACAATTTGTTCGTATATATTTTACAAAATTTAGTAAATTTTAGAAATGTCAGTAATTTTATTGATACTCTATATTGTCTTGTCGTGATAAATGTAGGAAATTCAGTTTCATTCATCAGGGTAAACCAAAATTCATTTATTTATTAAAAAAAAATATATTCTCAAAACTTTTTAATGTGATTAAATTTGGTCAAATAATTTCTCAATTAATTTTATTAATTTAATTTGTAATAGAAAATTGACCATAAATATATTATTAAATAAATCTTTTATGGCAATATAATACTATACATTTATTATTTATATTTCTCGGTAATATAATAAATTCCTAAATTATTTAATTAAATGGTCCAGTAAACTTTATGTGGTCATATTAGGAAATCGATTTAATTGTAATGTGTCAATATACATGTACATATATAATTTTACAAACCAATTTGCACAACCTTAAACAATTCTAATTTTTTTCAAATAATTTTTAAAGGCAAATATAATTAAATATTCGTTTAGGTGTTAACTTTGGTTCAAAAAATGCTTTAAAAAATCTGTAGAGAAAAATATCGTAAAATGGAAAAATTATTCCGAGGGCTTAACGATAACAAAAACTTTCATCCTAAATGAAAATCTAGTTACAAAAAAGATTTATTTGGCTTCCGGCTGATTGGAATAAAAATAAAAGAAATCAATTAAAATAACAATTTTCTTAAAGTATTTTTTTTTTTTAATTGTTTAACTAATCCTAATTCTGGGAAATATAATTTTTTTAGCCTTAATATATTAATTCGATTAATTTATTATCCTGCAAATACCATTATATAAAAAATAATAAAACTTTTTTTTTTTTATATTTATAATTAAATTTATTCTTTTTATTTAATTTGCTACGCAAAATTATACGTGTTTTTTATGTTGAAATATTTTCATCAAGGATATAAGTTTTTTTCGTTTTATATAAATTAAAACAAGTAAAAGTTTTATACTAAAAGAAAATTTATTAAAAGAAAAAGACTATATTTGCAACAATAACAAACAAAACCAGCAGGATATTCAATAAATTAGTAATTATTAAAAATGTTATGTAGATGTGTGTGTGTGTGTGTGTCTTTTCATTGAATTTTCCGGAAATTATTTTTTTCTTTTTAACTTCTTTCAACACGTGTAATAATCCTTAGTGACCTATAATTAATATTTCTGCTTATTCAAAAAGGATGATAAAAAAAGTATAGTAAATATTATTATAGAAAGATTTTTCTGGAAAGAAACTTTATCCCAGGTCCCAGGATTCCAAATATTAGATTATTGTAATTTTGTTGGAGAAACTTTATCCCAGGTCCCAGGATTCCAAATATTAGATTATTGTAATTTTGGTTTTTCATTTTCTTATTTAATTAATGACTATACAATTAATTAATATTAAATATTATAATTATGTTAATTTTTATATTATATATTTAAAATTTATTAAAAGGTTTGATGTTATATCTTATCGAAAATTTGGTAATTTATTAGTTTTATAGAGTTACATTAGAAATTAAGCTTATAGTAAAACAGTAAATATAAAAATAATGATTAAAGCGTTTATTATTTAAAGTTGTTTAAATATTTTTAAAAGAACTTGAATCATGATAAATTAAAAATATTTTATGTAAGTATGTATATTGAACTATATTTCAAAAAAGTAATTAGTTTTTCGTTTATTTTATACGATTTAATAATTTAAAATAAATCCTTAAATTAAGAAAATCCTCAAATTATTTTCATACACATTATGTACATTCATGTAATTCCAAATATATATTTAAAAATGTTTATAATTTTTTTAATGTAATTTCATAAAATTAATTTACAAAAAAAAAAAAACTTATAGAAATTTTTGCCTTGAATTAAAAATGGAGGATTATATAGAATATTTTGTAGAAGGATTAAATAGATAATATAGTATATTTTTATTTTTCTAAGTATATTGCAATTTACAATTTTGAAATTTATAAATTAAATAGGATTAACAAATTTTTATGCTAAAAAATATAATACTATTAAAATCTTAATATGTTTTATACATAATAAATTTAGAAAAAGTTTCAAACAAACAAGTCATTGTTAATTTTGTGCAAAACAAAAGTTCAGAATTTTTTAATAGTTATCATTTATATATAATGTTTTTTTTTCATAAGAAAGTATAATTTCAATTATATACTACATCATAATATTAAATAATATAGTAATTTATATTTCATATAGTGAAAAAAATATTTAAATAAAATTTTTTAAAATAAAAATTGTGTTTTATACCATACTTAATTTTTAGTTTATTTGAACCTTTTCATTTTCAAGTCTTACATTCAAAATTAGAAAAATTCTTTGAAGAAAACTTTTGACTTTATATGATGAACATAGTTTTATGCCTTTTGTATATTTTTTAAATTAATTAACCAAAAAAAAAAATAGACAATTTAGTCAGTTATTTAAAAGAATAGAACAAAGTTTGTTGGTTTTTAGTTTTTGTGAAACTTTTCATCCTTAGTATATCGTCAACAGAGTAAATAGTTAAAGAAAACCTTGTTTGTGTAGGACATTCTAGTTTGTTTTGCTGCCTATCTTTAATTAATTATAATATACTTTATATGTACATGAACTTTAGTTTAAGTATAGCTTTAAGCAACAACAACTACAAAATAAATAATTAGTTTTCTTTTTTTTCAATTCATTTAAATCTTAAAAAAATTTAAGTAGCACATTAAAATTCTCTCTAATTCTAGAAATAATAATCAACATTAAATTGTTATAATGATAAGCTAAATTAAAGTTTTCAATTAGAAATCTTGCGAAAGTTAAACCGAAAGAAATTTAATAGAAAATTTGAGTCACTGGGCTCTATATTGAATCAAGTTGTTCGAATTGAATTCGTTTTTTTAATTGTTATTTATGCTAAATTACAAATTTATGTTATGTCTTGTAATTTATTATCTATACATCAACAATTGAAAATCCGATTCAATGAATTTATTTTTAGTTCTCTCTCATCATCCAAAAAATAATCAACTAATTGATTAAAATTAACAACCATTTCAATTTTTTGAAGATTATAAATTTATAGCAAGAACTAATCATAAAAGAATCCATTACTATAATTAATTACAATAAATTTGGTCGTAATTACTGATTTATTCGTCATAAAATCAATTACTAAAAAACAAGTTTTTTATGACCATTTTTAATGATAGAATTTTTCAAGATTGTCTCTTGCATTTTAATAACACAAATTTATTCGAATGAAAATTACCAGAGTTAATTTTAAAATAGTAAAATAAAATAATCCGTGTAATAACACACACCAGATAAAATACTAAAACTTAAATTTTCTTTTTATAAAAATTCTCCACTCTTCTTATGGTTTTATGTTTTGTATATTCAACTAAAAATTTCATTTCTTTTCACAAAAAAATAGAATTTTATATTATATAAAAAAATTTAATATGATATAAAAAAAATAATATAATTTCCCTAGGATTTTCCTATTTTTTTGCATTTTTTTTTTGTTTTCTTTTCATTTTAAATATCCACGACAACAAGAAAATAAAAAAAAAAAACAAAACGATATATTTTATATTTTCATGTCTGTAGCAGAAAAATAGTTTTTAAATTTTTTTTTTATATTTTTATTATTCTTCTTATTACATAAAAAATATATGTACGAGTATATGTGATTTTCCGCGACACAGGAAAAATAGTAATATGAAAATAACAAATTTTCCATACCGTTATATAATAATAATATTTAAGTATCAAGAGAAAATTCTACGTGACAGTTTCACATAAACTCAATCTAAGCAAAAGTTATGCTCTTAAGGATGCAGATGAAATTTTTAAGTTGTACGATTTGATTGCATTAAGAATTTTTATTACTTTAAAATGTCCTTTGATAGTTGATGGGAAAAAATAATATATGTATGTATAATAATATTTAAGAATAATAATGTTGAGAAATTTGTTTTTATTTTTTTTTTTTTTATGAAAATTCCTGACCGAGCAAATCATTCCAAAATCAAGGATAAAATTTTTTATTTTTATTTGAAATAAAAAGGTTCATAAATTATTGAAGAAAAAAGGGTATGTGGCATTTTTTTTTTCTCTTCTGTTTGATAAGTAATTTTATTTATTGATCTAGAAAAAATGTTTAGAATCTTTTGCAATCTTCATATATGTATGTATATATTTTTGGAAAATTCCTTATGTTTTATGAAAAAATATTAAACTTGAAAAGAATATAAACTTTTAAATAAGATTTTTGTAAATTGAATTAATCATAAAAAATATTGTTGAAAAATTTATATTGAATTGAACATAAAAAAAAAATAACCCTTATAAAACTTAAAAGAGATTTTTAAAATATAAATTTTTTTTTGAAAATTGGTAATTTGACCTTAAATACAATTTTTCTTGCACATCAAATTTTGGTTCATGTTAACAAAATAGGTTATGTTTTACAACATCCATCATGAACAGCGAACGGATAGAAATAAAGAGTAAAAAAATTTCAAGTTGTAGAAAATGTGTTCATAAAAAATCAAAATTATATCTTTGAACATTTTTGGTTTACAATTGAAATACGAAATATATTAAATTTTCGCAAGTTGACGAAGTGAAATTATTAAGTGTATTTCATTTTTTGAATATATACCAGCCGAAAAGAATAGGTTTTTTTTGTCATATTTAAGTACATATATCTAAAATGGCGCCCTTGAGAAAGCAATAAAAATCTTGTAAATTGCTTTTAAAATTCTTTATTTTGTTTTACTTTTTTTTTTAAACAGAAAAAAAAAGAGAAGAAAGGGATTTCTTATATTTATAAATTAATACATATTTGCCAGCAATAAATTCGGATCATGTATTTTGAAAAATAAAAAAGGACATTAAAGGAAATAAAATTTTAGAATTTATTTATTCCTTGCAAAAGACAATATTATTTATTTATTACGTGTAAGTGGCAATAAATTTGATTACTGCAAATGAAATATTAAAATCCATAATTGTTTCTGATCTTTTTGATATTTTTATTATATTTAGGTATGATTTATTGGCAGAACAATCAAGAGTCCTTCATATAAAGACAATTCAATTTATTTTAAACAGATGCAACAGCCTCACTCAACTATTCTGTAGATTAGTACAAAATGTAAGTATAAAAATATTTATTCAATTAATTATACAATTTTTATGTATAAAAAATTTAAGAGAAGAATAAATTATTTTAAAATTGGCAATGAAAATAGTTTAACTTTACTGATATTTAAATTGTAATTAAAATAAAATAATAACTAATTACTATTTATTTATTTTAATTATAATAAATTAAATTTTTCCAAATTAAAAAAGTTATATTAAAAATCTGTATGCATGTTGGTTGCAAATCACAAATTATATATTAAGTAATACATCTCAGGGAAAATTTCTGTTGAAAAAACTTAAAATACGAGTACATATTTATATATTTATTATAATTTTTTTCGAAATATTAAATATAATTTTAATTTTAAATAGTTTTTTTTAAATTTAATTAAAGATGGAATTTCCAACTTAATATAAATAAGATATTTAAAAAAATCGTTTTTGTTGCAATCAAATGCAACAAATGAAAATCAAAATTATTGAATATGTATATAACTTTTGCATTATAAGAAAAGTTATTACAATCAATCGAAACCTTTTGATTACTTTTCTATATTGAATTGAAAAGGAAAATCAAATGAAAAATAATTTCCAATTAATGACATACAGTTCAATAATAGTTAATAAATTCTAGTAATACCCATTTGTATACCATTTTTAAAACATTTTAATTCTTATTTAATTAAAATTCTAATCATTAAAATACTTTATTGGAATTTTAATAAAATTCTTATTGACTGATTTATTGCAAAAAGAAAAAAAGTAACTATAAATAATTTTTGTAAATTTTATTATACGAAATATTTTTCAAAAATTTCGATCCTTTTTACTATTCAATAAAAAAAATTATCAGACTGGAAACAATTATAAATAAAATTCTAGAACCATAAAAGAAAGAAGAATAAAATCAAGTCAGTATTGTAAAGCAATTTATAAATTACCATAAGAATAAAACATATTTTCACAATTTCATACTCGAGCAGACTTTTAAGTTGTAATATAATATTGTAAATATATATTGATTTCGCCATTTGAATCACTGATAAATCATGTTTTATTTTAGTGAGTAGAGAAATATTTAATTGTAAATATTTATCGTTAAAATTATGAAATAGTATTTGAAATACACATACAAATTAATAAATGAGTTAACCATAATCACTATAACTAATATAAAATGGTTAGCAAAGGTATCTAAATTCAAGAAATTTACATTTTAATAAAGATTATTATATTTACCTTTTATATATTGATCATTTCGTGCTATGACACGTTCTGCATTTTTTCTAGCTTGAAAAAACCATTCAGATGTATTACCAAGATAATCATATTCAGCTGCTAAATCTTTAGCAAATGATGCACCTTGATCTGGTGATGGTAAACGATATGCAAATGGACAAAATAAACCAGATTTTAATGGATGTTGATCCCAATCAAAACAATGTCCAGCAGCAAATATATCATCATCAAATGCAACCATTGATAATACAGATGCATGTAATAAATGCTCAGAATATTGAACAGCTGGTGATGTACTTTTAAAAATGCTTTAAAAAATATATAAAAAAAAAATTTTATTAGGATTTTTGTATTAAATCAATTTTGATGTTATGTTAGAACGTAAATAGAAAGTAAAAATAATATACGAATATAATGTATCACAAACCCTGTGTGAGTCTAAGTTCTACATCATTTATGTAAATAAGGCTATTACAAATCCTTTAATTTTCATATTTTATATGTTAAATTTTCTTTTGATATAGATTTCTTTAATTCTAGATTTAAAGTATACACTTTACATATTGTCCAAATATTCATTTCTAACTCAAACGAAAAAGAGATAAACAATGACAAATGGAAAATAGTGTTTCAATAATCGAGAGCGAAATGTGAATAAAAATGTCGTCACAGTAAAAGTAGTCATGTTATTTCCTTCAATTTTGGATCAACTATGCACTATGGCCTTGTAGTCACACAATAATCGTACTGAGTTGAAAATGGCAGGAAACCTCATAGATTAAAAATAATAATTTTAATTAAAATTAAAATTATTGTAAAAATTTTTGATTTAATCGGTAGTTGATTTAATATAAACGTGTTTTTTTTTCTTTCAAAAACCAATTAACTATAATTTGGACTTCGGACATGAATCCAATTTCGTTTTTATGAAACCATACAAATTAATGGCAACATTTTGTTAATTTATACAACAATTAATTTTTTACGGGGAAAAAAAAAACCAAAAAGTATGCATGCATGAAAATATTAAACAAAACTCTAATTAAATATTTATTTAATTATGTTTTTAATTAATGTACATATTTATAATTATTTTTATTTTTTTTACTATTATTTTAATTAAAATGATTTTTAAATTTTACTATTTTATTTAACATGTTTTGGTTTTTTGTTTTAAGATTTAATTCGGAATTCTATTAAAGAAAAAAATAATAAATTTAAGCTAAATTATGGAATGTTAAGAGGTAGTTCTGTACAGCAGAAATTTAATAATCTTCTCACCAAGGATACAAAATTGAAATTGTTAAGGTTTAATTTATAATATTAATATTATCGTTTTCCTGATTTCACTTATTTAATTTAATAATTTAATGTTTTTTTTAATATATCTTCTAGAATTCTTCTTTTGATCTTAGAAATTGATTATTTCAGAAAGAATCTTAAAAGCCGACATAAGCATCTTAAAAAGTTTATATAAAATATTAAATTTTATATACTAAGTAAGTAAAATATTAAATGTTATATATAACTTTTCAAGTCGACAATATTTGACAAATTTTCTAGCAAATCTAACTTTTTTTTCCAGATTTCATATTTGTGTATAAAATTATGCTAATTTAAAATGTTCTCATCTTTAGCGTCTATAATATATAATTGCCTTCAATATATCTTATATAAATATTCGTTTAATTTTGGCTTCTCTTCTATCTATAATATATTTTTTATTAAATATTCTATACGTCTATGGCTTACCATATATTTAATATTATGTTCCATAAACAAGTTTAACCAAAATATTACAAAATCAAATAATAAAAAAATCGACTAAATTGTATTTTTTTAAATAATTTTGTATTCATATACAAAGTTAAAATAAATTAAAAAAGTTTTTCATTTTTATGAAATACAAAGGTAAATATTTTAATATGTTAATGTAAAATTGCTGTAGAAATGAAGGCAAAACATTTTATACTTATGTTGGTAGTTACGTTTGTTAGTATAACAACCAAAATTTAACCGAACAGAACATAATTTAAGTTCAAATTTAAATTTATATATAAATGTTTAACAAATTACATATTATATGACGCTATACTATATGTATAATATGGCTACCCGCCAGTTTATAAATTCATGCATATATGATGTACTAAAAAATATTACATATACATAATAGGATATAGATATAGGAATAGGATATTATTACGATTTACATATGTAGAAGTTTTGTTTAAATTTTTGGAAATTATAATTTCTGTGTTTTTGTAAGTCAGTTCGAATATATAAGAATAGAAAAATTAATTTAAAATATTTTCAATGTTTTGATAATATCATATCAGTTTTATTACTTATGAATTTTTTATAATTTTCCTTCATTCGTAATCGATGTAAAATAAATTAGAATTATAAATATAATTGATAAATTAAAATTATGATATTTAAGTACATAATTTTTTTTGATATTTTATTGAGATTTATTGCCATAACATTTAATTTATAATAATTCATTCAATTGATATTAACAAATGCATCCAATATAATAATTTTTTTAATTTTATTATAATTTATTCATTTAAGTATTATGTTATTCTTCGTTATGTATTAAAAAAAAAATTAGAACAAAAATTTGATTTATTTAATTAACGATTAAAATTGTGACAGTTAAATAATTATTAATTAATATTATTATCAGATTATAAAATTAATAATAATTATTCTCATTTCGACATTAATTAAATTACAATATTTTTTTTATTTAAACCAATTAACTATAATAATTATCCTTAATCTTATACCAAAATGAAAAATCTATAATCATAAATTTATCTTTATAGATTTTTGTAACAAAAATAATAATTTATACTTATAAATTTACACTTATAGAAATAATTTTCATCTATCTAATACTTTTTGTAGTTAGAGAATAAAATCAACTTAGAAATATTTTGTAATTGAGCTAAAGGATGAATAACATATATGATAAATTCTGGAAAAAATTGTACCATTCTACGTAGCATTCCACATTCCACGAAAATATTATACAAATATTATAAATTATCTCCATAGTTAATCAACTTATTAAAAATGAACAATTTGTAAATATTTTCAAAAATGTAAATCTTTAAAAAGAAGAAGAAAAGTTAACTATATTCTAAATAAACTTTTGAATAGACTATTTATGAAAGAAAATATAAATTTTTAGTTAATTTTCATTTTAAACTTCTCCGTAATCAAAAAAACAACAACACTAAATAGATATTCCAATGAAAATATTTGTGAAATTTTATAGCTACAAGCGGAAAATAATGCAGTGAACCAAAAAAAAAAAAAAAAGTTCAAAAACTAAAATTCTTAAAAGATTTCCATAAATATTTTCAATGTCACAAATCTTCAGTTCCATTTTTTTGTTAAACTACCAACCAACCACAACAATAATGGATAATATTATTTTTTATTAAATGCAAAAAAAAAAAATTTATGAAAATTTTTAAGAATTGGAAATTTAATATCAACAACAAAAAATTTTATTCCCCGGAAAATTAAAAGAAATGAAAATTTTTGAACATAAAATTTAAGTGCTGAATGTAATTTATCAAAGTCATCCCAAACCATTACAATTTATATAATTCACGAAGGATAATAATATTTATGGTTTGAAAGTTTCTTTTTCTATTCCTTGTTTTTGGTTCCTTTTTTTTTTAAATAAACTAAAAGAAAAAATTGTTTTTTTTTGTTATCAATTGTAAATAAAATATAGACGAAAGTCCTTATTAATTCTAAAATACAAGACCAAAAAATTTAAGATTGATTATTATTAAAAACATTTTTAATTGATAGGATTTTTTTAAGAGTGTCCTTTTCTTCTGATTTTATTGGTTTATAATTAATTTTGTAAGCAAGTGTTAGTATATAATAAGTTTAAGTATATAGAATTAGAAGAACAATTTTATTATACAGTCACCCAATTTATTTAAATTTTGTGGTATGTTTTTTTGTTGGTTGCTGTGAGAAGGATTATAAGAAATTTATTATAAAAAATGACAGTAATTTTGAAAGGGTTAATTTATTAGAGGCGGAAAAAATAAAGCATGATTTTTAGATATTTATTTCTATAGTAGCAAACACAAAAAAAAACAAGATTTATTAACCTAAATTAATGGATATTTAATACAAATATACTTACGCGTGTTTGAAAATTATGATAACATTTTAGATTAAATCGTAACATCAAAAAAAAAAAAAGTTCTTCAAAAAAAATATTGAAATTTTATTTAATGATATTACAAAAACGGAAATGTAAGATTAGTTTGTGAATTGGACAAAGTAAAATATTTGCAATTTGTATTTTCCTTGTCAATGTTGAAAAGGTTTTTTTTTTTTTTTATATATTTATTATTTTGGAACATTTTTCGTTTGACTACAATTTTTTTTTTGGTATAAATAAGATTATTGGTTTAAGTAGTTTTTAATATCCTTAATTCGTTAAATTTAAATATTAAATTGATTTTTTGCTTATGGTACATAAATAAATTTATAAATTAATTCCAACAACACTGATTAATTTTGCAATATTAAATATCAAAATATAATAAAAAAAGAAAATCTATAAATTTAAAGCAAAATTTATGTAAAAACTGAAAGAAAATTTATGCAAAATGAATTTCTTCAAGATGATTACATTAATTTTCATTTTTATTTTTATTTTTTTTTGTAGGAAATTCTTTATGAAATTTAATCTGCGAGCCTTGGAGCAATTTTAATTTTTTTTATGTCAAAAAATTGACATAAAAAAAATTAAATTTTTATTTAAAATACAAGTTTTTTGTTCACTTAAATGAAATCTAACCTTTTTATGGCTATTCCAATTTAAAACCTCACAAATTTTGACATTGATATTGTAAACAAAGGTTATTGCTTGCAGCAGCTTGACTACTTTTCCATTTCAAGAATTTTCTTCGACTTTTCTTTGCCAGATTATTTAGATTTCTTCTTTTCCTTTTATATTTAAAGGAAGCACTATTTTTCACATATTTATGAGTATTCCTTTTAGCTTGAGTTTCGAATTAATTTGTCGACAATGAGGAAAGTAGGCTTACATCAAAATATTTATTGTCTTACCAAAAATAAGAATAACAACAATGTATGAACGAAAGTGACAGTTTAATGGAAAAGTTTGTTATATTTTTATAGTGAAAAGAATTAAAAAAAATTCTCTCGAAAAAAATAAATTTTTTTTTTTAAATCATTGACATGAAAATTAGATTAATTTCCATAGAAATATAAAAAGCACCATGAAGATTTATTTTTATACGAAAAATAAATCATGTAGAATTGTAGACAATGAACAAGTGAATTACATTACCAAAATTTCGTTCATATTCGTTTCAACAACAAAAATCAATATATACCCATAAAAGGCAAATTGAAATGATTCTTTTGATGTTAATGTAATAATTTACACGTTTTTCTTATTAAAATCATAATTTTATATTCAAAAAAATAATTTAAAATTAATTAAATTAAAAATGTATAATATTATATTATTTAAAAAAAAAATCGTTTGATGTAAATGGAATTATGAATAAGAAAAATGAATATTTTTCGCAATGAAATAAATATTTTTATTAATTGATGAATTTCTGAGTTATAAAATTTTATAAAAAGTTCATCAGAGAATTATATAATTTTAATTTTATATAAATATTTATATTTCTTGTATAGAAATATTAAAAATTTGTATTAATTTTATTTCTCCAGGACTTAAAAACAAAAAATATAATATGATAAAAAAAATTTAAATTTAAAGAATAAGCGCACACCTGCAATTTGCTTCCCAAATTCGAGGAAGCAGAATCTGTTCAGAACGCAGAAAAATAATGAAATTTAAGTTTTATGATTTCCTTTAGAAATTAAGGTACAAAATTATTAAATTTTGTTTATCAACTTCCAAAAAATAATTATATTACTACTCAATTAAATTTATAATTAAAAAAGTTATGAAACTTTATAAATTTTCCTCCAATAAATTCAAATATTTTCCGATATATATAAAAAAAAAAAAATTATAATACAAAATATAATTTCACCACAAAATGAAAGCAATTTTAAATCCGTTAATTGACATAACTTTCCGCCACCGTCAATTAAACAAAACCAATAAAAAATGTCACCAACAATATTTTCAATTTTGTGTTTATAACTTTAATTTATATTAAATGGTAAATTAATTAATTTTACCCAAATTATTTTTATATTTATTTCGATTTTCAACTAATCAAAAAGTAAACTTTTTTCATCTTGCAAATTTGTTCAATTAATTATCTTAAAATGGGAACATTAAAAGGTAAACCAACCACAAAATTAATAAGATAGATATAAATAAGCCATATTTTATCTAAATTGAAGGAAAAGTAATTTTCATTTTTCAAAATATATAAATGGAAAATTGTGTTGTTAACAGATATGGAAAAGAAAGGAAAAAAATTAGGGTAAATGAAAATTATAATTTGGGTTTTATTGATGGAAAATTTCATATTATACCATTCTCAGATTAAATTAGTCAAATTTTAATAATTTTTCAAATTTAAATAGACATATTTGTTGGCATTTTTCACTGTTTAAAATAATTTAAAAAATATTGTTAGAAGTTTCTTATATTGAATAATTATTTCAAATATATCTGAAAAACTACTAATTCAATTGTAAATTTGGTATTTTTACTTCGTTTCCCTTACATTACAAAAATTAAATTCATTGTAAAATTAAATTATTTCTTAACTTCAAGTTTAAAAAAAGAAACAATATCTATGCTATGGTATTCTATTATTCCTAGGCAATTTATTAAAATTACTTTATATAGTACATATAAAAAATTGCCCATAAAATAATTGAAATCCATTTGAACCAATATTTTTATCAAATTATTTTTACCCTTAGAAAATATTTTCGTATACAAAAAAATTTAATAATATTTTATACTAAGAAAATTCAATGAAAACCTAAACACGTGCACAGAAATTGAAAAGTTTAAGAGGACAAAAATAGCAACAACAACAAAAATGAAAGAAAAATCGATTTAAATCAATTATAATTTAAAAGCTTTTTTTCTTGTTTGCTAATTAAATTCGTAAGTTTAGCACATAATAAAACGTAAAATCAATTTTAAACTGGAAATACAGTCGAGATGAACACGTGAAATATATTTCAAGGTTATAATAGTGGCGGAGGAGCGAAATGACAGACTGACTTCCTTCCCTATATATATTTCAATTTCTAAAAGGAATATGAGACAAAAGGAATTATTATAAAATTAAATTTTCATTTTGATTTTTCTGAATTTTCCCAAAATAAAAAAAAAGGAAATATCTTTGTGAAAAATCTGCTCAAAAATATAAATTAAATATAAATATCGTTTTCAATTTATTGTTTAATATTGATTTTTGAATTTAGATATCAATTTTCTTTATATCCCATCCATTAAAATCATACAAAATTTCAGGATATTTTTTTTTCTCTTTTATGAACTCAAAGTTAATTTTTTGTTTTTGGTTTTGTTTTGCCTTTTTTAAGGGATATCAATTTTTAGCAAAGTCAGAAAAATGGAAAATGGCAAAAAAAAAAAAAACAGAACCGAAATAAACAAATCAAGGATGAAAATGTAAACAGAATATTTTTTTTTTAATATAGATTAATACAATATTTTTATTTCTTGTTATTTATTGGTTTTGATGGGTTTTTGATTGATGAATTTTATAATTATTGTTAAAAAGTTAATGAAATTTTGTTTAATTATGCGTTGAAAATGAAAAATTAGAGGGTGTATAAATTATAGAGAATTAATAATATTAAATTTTTATACCTCAAAGATTGCATAAAAATTAATTAATATTTTTTTAAGACAAAGTAAAATCGTTGCACAAATAGATGTCAATTTAATTTAGTTTTAATTAAAGTAATTTTAACTAAAAGAAAAATTATCTTTATTTAAAATTTTATTATAACCTTAATGTAAAACAAAATAAGAATAATCATAAATTAATGGTAGTTTTATATTGCTAATTGCTATAACTTAATCGAATAACTAATTTGTTTGTACGTGAAGGTTTTTTTAAATACTCAATTAAACGAAATTTCAATATTATTATTCATAATATATATGTAGACAATGTCACGATATTATTACCATTTCATGCTACTAGAGTCTATCAAAATATGGAAATTATAACACCATTGGTAAACTTGAAGAATTATCTTCTTGTTTACAGACTTTGCAATCTTTAAATTGTACTCAATTAATTTCAGATATTGCAATGATAATAACACTATCGTTTATTTTTTATCGATTAGTATTTAATTCTGATTTATGTTATAATAATTTAAAACAATAAATAACGAAAAAAAAATTCAAAAAGTTTACATAAATTTCAAATTATTTAATAATTATTTCAACTTCCTTTTTTGAGAAATTATCTGTTAAATTATATGTACATGTATTTACTTGTATATAAGTGAAAAACCAACTATTTACCAAAACAATTTTTCTATTTTACGTTCTTTTATTTACCCAAAGTATTTTTAAATTTTGAACATTTTCCTGTTGAATTTGTTATACAGGAAGAAAAAATGCAAGGAAAATAAAAAAATTCCGACGAAAGTTTTATAAAATATAAAATTTAATACTAATATTATCCTAACACAACATTGTATGATGGCTAACCCATTTACTTAGTTGTCCAAATAAATGAACGAGGATATTACATACAGTAAATACATTATTTGTAAAAAAAAATTAAATCAAATTCCTTTACATTTCATTTAGTAAACAATGTATATACAGTATATACTAATACATAATGGATAAACTTTCGTTTTAGCTGGTACATAACAGAACACTAAAAAAAAATTCAAATGAATTTCTAAAGTTTACATTTAATAATTGCACCTGCAAGGTTGTAAAAATGACAGTAACATATTTAGGTACATTATTTTTTTTGTATATTTGGTAATGTTGACTATATGGACGAGAAACTATATATGAAACATCTAAGAGAAGCCAATATCAATAAAATATTTTATGTGAGAAGGGAAAAATATAATAAATATATATATATAGGAAAAAAAAACTACAAAAAATATTTCATCGGATTTCCTGTACTGCATTCTTTTACTTTATATCTTTTGCAGACAAAGTTCAGGAATTTTATTTTTATATTTTTTTCTACAACATTAAATAGAAATATTTTCAATTTTTTTTTTATTAACTGTACTCTAGTAATTCTGTCAATAGATTACGGACAGCTTAGCTAATATTGCAATATATATTCTTTAGGGTTTAGTAATACCTACTGTTAAATGATAAGAGGATTTGTGTAAATCTGAAAAATGTCAGTATGATTTTATTATAATCATTATTTGAATTTGCCAATCAATTTAAATTAGGAATCAATAGAAATATTAATTTTAAGTTTTTTTTTCTATATGAATAAACAAAGTTTGAACACAAATCTTAAGAAAATAAAATTTTAATTCAAGCTTAAATAATTGCTCAATGTATAATATTTAGGTTATTTAAATACCAAAAATTTAAGTTAATCTAAATAAATATATTTACACTTAAAATCTTGATTATTTTCCAATTCTTATTTCCCTCCCCAGCCTATAATAATATTATGTTTAAAAATATATTTTTTAAAACCTTCTAAAATTGTTTGTTGTTTGACAAACACATAAAAATTCCCATATGATAAATAAAATTTTGTTAAATAATTTTTTTTTTTTAAATATAATTCTTTATGATAGGAAAAATATTTATGTTATAAAACTTTTTGGCCCCCATAGGAGAAATTTAAAAAAAAAAAATAAAATCCATACCATAAAATTTTATTTAAAAAGTTAAATAATTACATACCTAGTCAGCATATTTGCTCGATTAACAGCAACTTCTGCTTCAACTCGAAATCTATCCTGTGCATAACGATCAACAACACCTTCTCCTAAATTAAGTGCTGTACCAGCTTTACAATTTGCTCCTAATAAATGTTGTGTTTCAACAATTTGTAAAAATTTTGTAACCACATCACGTCCTTTCATTAAATTTAAACGATTATTACGACTAATTTCATCTAATTCTGATAAATCTTCTTCACTAATACCATCAAATATATTTGCTAATATTAATTCATCCTCAATAATTGCAGTATCATCATCATTATTACTATTTGTGTTATCATTGATATCATCAAATTCATTATTATTATTATAACCACGATTATCATTAAATATACCAGCATCACTGTCATCATTTTGAATAGTACCTAGACCCATACTTCCACCACCACCATTATTATTTACATTGATAATATTAACTGAATGATTTGGTTCACCAAATTTATCCTGTTCTAATGATAATAATAATACATCTTCATTTTTGTTTTCAATATTTTCCTGATTTCGTTGTAGATCAACAAAATCATTTTCAAAAATTCCATTAGATTTATCAATTTCCGGATTATGAGAATTTTTAATTACAGATTGCTGTCCATCAAAATCAACAGTTTTATAAACTGATAATTTTTGATTATATTGTGGTATTGGTTGTTGAATATTTTTGATTGGATTTTGTGATTTAGTATTATTCGGTAAATTGAAATCAATTTCCCTACTTTGAAAATGATTTTTTTGATGATGATTTTTATGAGATATATTTTTTATATTACCATCATTTTGGCTATTTACAATATTATTTATTGATTTTTTCACAGATGTTTCATCCATTATATTTTCTTTAACATTACTTTTCCAATTATTTTCATCAATATTTTTTAATTTTCTCTCTTCATTCATATCAGTTAATTTATTTAAATGTTCTTGATCTGTTAAAATATCACTATTATAACTAGCATCTACATTACCACCACCTCCAGCTGGAGCTGCATCATTTTGATAACCAAATTCTTGATGATGTATAAAATCATCATCATATTTCGTTATTGATGTTGGTATTTTAATATTATCTTCATCTAAATTTTGATGGGATTTTAAATATTCTAAACCTTTATCAACATTCTTTTTAATATTTTCCATAATTTTCTTTTTACGTAGCTTTTTACGTGCTGTCGTTGGATAAAATAATGGAAATTGTGTTGATGTTAATAGTGCTGTTACTGTTCCGGATGGTTGTGATATTATTAAAGATGATGATGATGATGATGGTTGATTTTTTTTAATTTCCATATATGATGTTGATGATTGAAATCCTCTTGATTTTTGTTGTGTACTATATAATTGTGTAGTTTGATTTAAATAATTTGTATTATCTGTTAATGCCCATATATCACTACCAAATAATGTACTACTAGTATTTATATTTATAATTTGATTTTGTGTATTATTACCATTAATAGTATCATTATCAAAATCATCAATATCATAGTCTAATGTTAAATTATCAAATGCTTGTAAACCCCATCGTATATGATCTTTTTCATTTGAATGACGTACTCTTGAACGTCCATGACGTATGAATAGCATATTATCTGGGGATGATTGTAATGTTGTGACATTTCGTATTTGATGAAGCATAATCATACAAATTATATATAGCATTATGGTAATGCTATTAGTAGTGATTGATGTATGAACAATCATCATCATTTCGATTTGGGAATTATTTTTATTTTGGTTAAAGGATATTTTTCGACAATTTTTTGTTGTTGTGGTTAACGAATATTTTTTTAGAACCTTTTATATTTTTTTTTTTTTGTGTTATAAATAAAATAGCGGAAGGAATTAAATATTATAAATATATATTTATATTTCTATAAGGAATATATTTAGATTTTTCACTATTTTGGGTATTTCATAATCCAATTTCACAGTTTGATTATTTTATATTGAGTTTTTCTCTTCATTTATTTTATATTTTTATATAAATTTAATTTGAATTGAAATTTTCATATATTTTTTCACATTTAAATTCACATTTCAATATATTTTCAATTTAATTCATACTTTTAACAATTGAAAACACCTTTTTAATATAAAACATTGAATTTATATAGTTTGTTTTTTTTTCACTAAAACCATAATTTCATTTTAACACTTTTTTTTTTAGTTGCTGTTATTTATATAATATTTTATGTTTACCTGAGTAATAAAGTCAAATGAAAAATAAGTAAAACAAATTGTACTATGGTTATTTAAAATTATATATTTTTTGTTAAATATATTAAAAATTTTTGAAAAATTGTTAAATTGTAATTAATGATTAAATTAGGTTATGTAAAAGATTAAATTTTCATATTGACTCAAATACAATAATTTTAATTATTAATTATTGATCCGTAATTTAGGCTATTTGAAGCGATCAACAAACGCAAATAAACATAATATGATTTTAAAATCATTCTTGCAACGAAATTTAAATGTTAATAAATTAATATGGGTATAGTTATAATTGCAATTCATCAATAATTAAATATATATATATGTAGTAATGAAAAAGTTTCCTCTCAATAAATATGTTCATTGTATACTTTCCAGGAGATAATAGTTTACACAACTTTTTTTTATACTAAGATATATATTATCTATATAGAAGTGCTTTTAAATTTAATAGAAAAATATTATAGAAAGTTTATATATTTTAACTAAAATTTATTGTATATTTTACTATTAAAATTTAATATTATATTACTTTGTAATTTTTTACCTTCTACTCCTTTCTAAATTCTATATCAAAGGAAAATATATATTTTAAGTATTTTTTTTTAGCGAAACTTTCAAAGAAAAATCACGTAGATCGTTAAATTGTATTTAATGGTTCTTTTTAGTAGATAAAGTTATGTTCATAAATATTATTAACTATAAACGAAATTATTATATATAGCTAGTTGTTTTCTAACAAACAAACAAATATTGTATAAACTTTCATAGCCTATGGTGTAAATAATTTTCTATACAGCATAAAAGTTTTTACGATTTTAGAAGTTTTAGCTTTTATAATTATTTTATACTAATAAAAATCAAATTAATAAATTTATATACCAACAGATTTTACCCAAAAATTATATATAAAATATCAAATTAAAGTTCATATTGAAATTTAGAATTTTTAATGGAAATTAGTGAGAAATTATTGAAGAAGGAAAAAAATTTAAATATACTTTAATTGTTGCAAAAAAAAAAAACTTAGAACAATTAAAGTATATAACTAATTGTTGTTCGACAACTTTTTCTAAAAGGTTATATTTTTATATTTATATTTAAAAGTAATTAAAAAGTTTTCCCCACAAAATATCACTTCATTTATTTATGTATTTTGTTATCAACATAAAAACTGACAGGAAGTGAATTTCCCATTTATTTATTTCTATTTTTGGTTATTTAATCTGTCAATCACAAGTAAGTACTAAAAAAGAAATTCGATTTAACTCTTAGCTAAATTCATTTCCCAAATTCACAGAAAGAAACAAAGATTTCTTTATACTTTATATTATTAAATGTTTTTCTGTACTAGCATTTTCCTCTATTTGGATTCAATTAAATTAATATCCTTTTATATACCAGAAAAATTCTTTTAATACCATTTAAACATTATTATTTGCGATTTCATCAATTACGAAAAATAATTATTTCTATGCTAGTATATGAAAAAAAAAAATATTATTGATTATTTTTCCTTATGCGTTTTCCGTTGACAAGCATGAAGAAAATCCATTAAGTTAATTTTTTTTTTATTTGTGTACTCTATTTGCTCATCCCAAATATTTCATCAAAAGTTAATATATCAAAAAGAAAAAGGAAAATACAAAATAAAGAAAATTGGACAAAATAATCCAAAGGCAATCCATTTAAATATTACATTAATATATTTTTCGTTGTTATTTTGTAAATGTTTTACGTTAAATATAGCGTAAAAGATGTTAAAAGAAAGGAAAAAAAAATGTGAAAATTACTTTTCTTCATAAACATTTTCTAAGCTAGATTATTTTTTATAAAGATTTCAATTTTTTTTTTCATATTATGTATATGTAAGTTAATCAAATATATTTTGTGCAGAAATTAAATTTGTTTACTTATTAGTTTAATAGATTATTATCTATACAGAAAGAAAATATTTGGTCATATTAAGTTTTGTCAAAAGGACCTCTTGGCAATGTTATGTAAAAATTAGAAATGTAATTATTTTCATTTATTAAATTTTGTAATAATGTATATTTATAGTCTATTTTCAATGTAAAATAATCTCTATCCTCATTGATAGAAATTTAATAAAGCAAAGTGAATTTTGACCATAAGCTTGTGAAGAATGCTTGAAAAATCACAATAATTATAAAATTTTCATATGTATTTTACTTAAGAAGATGTCATTCAAATATCTAGGATTTAAAGAGCATCAGAATCTAAAAAGTCGTAACATATACAATGCATAAAAATAACTATAAAATGGTTTAAATATTAAACCTCTTCAATTATTACAATTTTTCTAAACGAAATCAGCACACATCATGATAATCATTTTACCTATTTTAAGATATGATACACAAAACAAAATTTTAAACCCAAACATACTATTAAAAAAAGGATTTTTTATAAAAATCTATAATAAAGTTTTTCAAAGAAATATAAAAGTTTGAAAATAATCATGCTTCTAGAATACTAAATGACTTGAATTTCTTCTGTATATATGTATAGCTATTAAAAAGATAAAAGGTCATGTACTCCCGAAAGTTTTCCATCCTATCCGAATACAGAAAATTCAATTTGTTTTTGTAATGTCCTTTTTTTTTTGCTGTTGTTTTGATTTCTTAAAAGGTGCCGTTGAAAGTTTTTACTATAAAATGAGATGGATTGAAAAATTATATAATTTTTTTTTTTCTTAAACTGGATATTTTAATATTTGGGCTCATACAACTGGTGTAACATATTGGATGATTAAATTTAATGTATTTTATATGAAAAATTATTGTAATAATCTAAAATATAGAAGGTAAAAAAATTCAACATTTACCTAATATAAAAAAAATGTCTTTTAAAATGCTATTGTAACTCTAAATTGACATAGTAACAAAAAAAGGACTATGGTAACATCTGACAATATTAATTTTTATGTCTATAATTTTCACAACAAAAAAAAAACCCTTTATATTTTTTAGTAAATATTTCCTAGATTTAAACATAAGACTTTATTTTACATAGTCGACATTATCCACCGACAATCGCAGATTTTTTTTATTTCTGTACCTCGTTTTGTTATAAAACAAAAGACAAAATGTGGAACAAAATTCGGTAAATATGAAATTTTTAATTTTACATTTTTATATTTACATATAAGTATATAAAATATCCTACAAGAATCATTTCAAAATGTCGACAGAATAAAAGTGGTTTATCATTGAAACGAATTATAATCAAGTGTTCTTAGAAAAATGAAGAAGAACATACCAACACCCTGTAATTTTATATCAACAATAAACCGAGAGCTAAAAAAATAAAAATGAAAATAAAGATTTGATTTTTTTTTTCATATTCACAAAAAAAAAATCTATTTTCAAAATGAAAAATAATTTATTTAAGAAAAATCTAGCCATTTTGTCATTTCGTTGGCTTCAAAACCAACATAAGAAAAACAAAATTAGTAAATGGTGAAACTAAACATTTTCAAAAAAAAAAATGATTTGTTCATTTTATTTATTTATTTATTATTTTTATGTGTGGCAAACAATGAAAACTCATTTTATTTCCGAAATATATTGTACATACAATATAATTTTGGTTTTTTGAAAAATGATAATGATATTTAAGGTTTACTTTTGTTGTTTGCCTTTGGTGTGTTCATGTATCTGTGTGGGAAAAATTAGGTGAAAATCTCAAGGATAATTTAGTTAATATATTGAAATAAATTATAAAAAAGGATCAAGCATAATATGTATATACAAAAAACTTTATTTAGGAGTTAAAATTATAAAATTAATTTATTCTAAAATAATTTTTTATTCTGAAATAAATTTCCTTCCAAACATAATTTTTTTGAAAACCAAAAATTTTCTTTATGAATAATTTGCTATTATTAATTCAATATTTTGTTTAAAGAAAATTACTTTTATTTATTATTATATTTATATTTTTTCTTTATGCTTTTTTATGCTGAGTCATTTGAAATTGACACTTTTTTCTATATATACATATTATACATAATATATATACCATAGTCATTCTATGCTGACTTTTGATTTTTCATTTTTATGTTGTCTACAGAATTTAAAAATGGTATAATATAATATTTAGGAAAAAACAAAATCCATTAAAGAAAATGATTTTGGAACCTAAAAAAAGATGAGACAAATAAAGATTGCAAAGGACGAAAAGAATGAATAAATAAAATATGTATTATTCCTTATTCTTATAAATTATTTATTTAATATTTATTATTTAATTTAATATTATTTTACTTTGATTTCTTTATATTTCTGTCGAATATAAAAAATTACACTTATCATATCCAATTAGTAGTATGTATCACCTTTCTAAAAAGATAAATTCCTTATTTATATAATTTATATATATAGAAAAATCTAAATGACATTAAAATGAAAATATTTTCTTTCGTATATTCTTACGCCTATATAAAAAATTTATGAAGTATGTATAAAAACTAAGTAATATTTTATTTACTATAATAGAATTGAAAATGTCGATTAAATATGCGTGGGTCAGGTTAAATAATAAACTTAAAAAACAATTAATGTTAAAGGTAAGAAAATTAACATTGAAAACGTGTTAAGGGCAAACATAAAGTCTATGTATTTTAATATTAAATCAATATTTATATGTAATAAGTTGATAGCTCCGTTTATTAGATAGAAGTTCAAAAATCAATTAACCCTGAATTACAAACGTCTGTGTATAGTACAGTCACAATTAAAATAAAATTCAAATTAAATCATGATTTTCTTAAGTTATTGCTATCATACTTTCTTGAATCGTTACTAAATGTAACAAATTAATTTACTTAAATTTTATATTCGATTTAACTATTCTCTAATGTTATTCGAATTAATCATATTTATTATTACATTAAGATTTTATTAATTGTAATTTAGCTGTATCTTTCCTAAATTCAGTTAGTCAAATTGGTCCATTGGATATTAAGCAAACAATGATACCGATAATTATAACAAACGCCAACTAACTTAGTAAAATATTTTCTATATTAAATTAATATAATTTTATGAATATACTAAATTAATAATTTCAATTAAATAAACATTTAAATTTAAATATTATTATTTTACACGAAGTATATATGAAAGTTTTCTTCAATCACCTTTATCAGGTGCAACCTATTTTTGTTTTATGTTTCGTAAATGCAGGGTTAATAAAAAAAGTTTAATTACTAATATACCTTGTGTAGAAAAAAATTATAATGTTGAAAGTTTAATTATTCTTTTAAAATTATACAAGGATATTTAAATTATTATTCTTACTTGTAACATGACATGTAAAATATAAAAATAAAATTTTGATAAATAAATACAAGGTTAACAATGTCCGCCAAAAATTTTATTTATTTTAACGGAAATTGTCTAAGGAAATTTTGCCTTGAATAAAATATAAATAAATATAAATTACTTATTATATTTCATTTCTTTCGTTTTCCTTTCATTAATTTAAAACTTTGTTAAATTCTAAAACAAAAACCAAGCTATACTTAATATAGCTATATTATAATTATATTGTTTGTATAATATTAATTACAATTTACATATTACGTATACTATAAGTATTTAATTTTTATAAAAATAAAGTATACATTAAAATATATAAATCGAATAAATAAAAGAAATATATTAAAAAATTTCAAACGACTATAAATGTATATAAATAATAAATACTCTTTATTATTATCCTTTAAAAGGTAAGTATCGTCCTAGTAACTACATACTTTAAAAAGAAAATTAAAAAAATATTAATACAAAATTTTGTTCACGTATTACCAACATATATAAGGGCTTTGGTTTTACGATATTACTAATTTTTGCTTATAATTTTGTTTACACATTTCTTAGTGTGTTCTTTAATTTAATTTAATGAATAAATAATCTTATGAAAACCTAACTATCAGATATAATTTATATAATAATTTTATTGAAAAATTTCATATAAATTTAGTATTTAATATAAAAATTCTAAAAAATTTAAGATAAAATGTTTTTTAGATAATTAATATTCAAAAATATAATTAATTTGAAAATAATTTCATTATATTTTAATTTAGTTTTGTCAATCATGATCGGTTGGATTTCAAGTTAGCATAACAGAAAGGAAACTAAAGGTGATTTTTGTTGTACATTTTATTACTTAAAAATTTTAAAAAAATTAAATGTTGATACTAAACCTAAAATATCATAAATATTAAAGTAAAATTTTTCCCAATAATCAAGTAACATGAAAAAGTCTTTTGTAAGAAGCTAAACAACCTCATTAATCTCTGTTTTATGACATAAATTATTGTATATTATTTACAACCCAAAAAACAACAACAACATTTCTTCCTTGACATATATACTAAATTTACTACTATATATATTTCCTTTTTGTGTTGTTATTCAAAAGACACCAATCCCCATCCGTGTAAATTTGTTTATGTTAAAGCATTATTATACTTTTTCACATTATAAATAAAGAAAATCATTTTAGAAAAAATAAAAAAAAAAAATTTTATTTCTATAGAAATATAGGACTAAAAAATGTGCGTGTCCTTATAATGTTCAGTGTGAAAACGATAGAATTTGTTTTGGTTTTTTCTTGCTACCTATACTATAGGGAATATAATTATCAAAATCGCTAATTTTCATTATTTATTTTTTTCATAATAAATTATTTGTACATAATTTAATATTTATAATAATAATAATAATTACATTATTCGCAAATTTTACCAGTCAAGAGTTTCATAACTAATTATATAAAAAAAAAAAGACTTTTCTTTTGAATGATTTTGAAATATTTGTAGAAAATATTATTTATAAAGATTTTCACTTAATTGATTTCTTATACAAAACATTATTTTAAAATCAAATTAATATTAGTTTAACCGCTTAAAAAAACTTGTGTATTGGAAAATTTATAAAATAAAATTTTATGGTGTCGCAGCATAAAGTAATATTATTAAATGTTGAATGAAACATAATTAATTTTATATAGTATAATGCAGGAATGCAGCGGAGTTAAACTTTAGTTAATATATTTTTTTTTTTTCAGTTTGATTGGCTGTTAAAAATATTATGTCATAAATATTTAAAATTTTAAAAGCATACATTTAATCTTTCATCTAATTTTCATTCCAATTGCGAAAATATTATCATATATTGTTGGCTAAGCGTCGTTAATTTTAAAATAATGTGTATGTTCCCAAAGCTAAATTTATAATTATTATATTCAGAATCAGAAATGTTATGATAATATATAATTAGGTATTGAAATTAAATAGACATTATTCGTGATAACACTACTATTGGTATTATGGTATTCCAGAAAGGTTTGATAGTCCTGAAATAAAATCACTTTTATCTTTATATACATTATTTGCAAAATCATTTCAGAAAAGTTTGTTATTTACCAAAAAAAAAAACTATGTATATATTTTTGTTACAATTATTATGTTACAAACACAAAAAAATTTAACTTAATCAATAACTTCTAAAAAATATTTAAAAGCAAAGCAGAAATATTTAATGTTAACAAAAAATATATATAGTAAAAACATTTATTTTAGTGAGTTTTTCTCAAAAAAAAAGGAAATTTAAGATATCCTACTCGTATAAAATACAAAATCATTGCAAAAGTTTTTTTTTTATTTTTTGAAATATTTTTGCTGTTTGAAATTTCTATATTATTATTATTATTATATATTGCAAAATGAGGGTAGTATTATATGATACAAAAATGAAATTACAAAAGAGAAAGTTTTCATTCAAAAACCCTTTTATATTTTATTTATAAATGATTCCTAAAAATATATACATATTTAAAGCAAGTAATACTATATAGTGTACATATATAATTTTTCCTCAATAAAAATGTTTTCAATGGTTTTAATGTTACACCGTTTACAATTCACATCATATATGTACCTTCAATTTTATATAAATGTGTATGTTACAGAAGAATTTACATATTTAATGTACTTTCTTTATAAATTTTTTAAATGAATATTCAATTTTATAGCCATTTAGATATTTCCCTATGCACAAAAATATTAAAGTTGATTTATGCATGTAAGTTTGAAATAAATAATTTGTATACTGAAAATATGACCCCTTTTTTTTGAAATTTCTATTTACAATTTATATTTGTAATTAATTTGGAATAAAAATATATAAATAAAAAATTTTGTAAAATCTTAAACACAATATTCTTTAACTATAAAGAAAAAATTAAATTTTCTGTAAATGATGTAATATTTATTTCTATACATAATACAGAAAATACTAACATTATTTTAACAACGTTATTTATAATAATTAAATATTATAACGAAAACAATCTAATTTAGTAAAAAAAAATATATTTTTTAGCTAAGAAAAGAAATATATCTAAACTTTCGTAATTAAGTATGCTTATTTTCTAATTAACCTTATTAATCCTTTTACTATAGTTCGTCCTAGATAGCAATTTACAAATTAATGTGAGTAGACATTGTCGTTTCACATATAATAAATATTTTTTGTAATATAATATATTTTTGTTTTATGATCATATAACGAAAATTACAAAAAATTAGATAAAATACAAATACATATAAGACAAACATACATTTATATATAATTTAAGGATATAAAGATATTAAAATGAATTTAGTATTTATGGAAAATGTTCTGGTATGTTTACAATTAAAATCAAAATAAAGTTTTCTGAAACCAAAATAATGTCTGTAATATTTTTTTGGAAAAAATAGAATATTTTTCTTAATATTTTCAGATATATTTTAGATTTTCATTTTTTATATAATTTTCCTTAAATTTGATTTATACCATGATTACATATTAATTATAATTTCAATAAGTTTAGAGTTAGAGTAACAAATGCAGGACTGATGTATGAAAAAAAATATAAGGTATACAGAAAAGTTTAAAATTATAGCTAAATGTTTAAAAGTATATTTTTCTTAAATATCATCAAATTCGTACATTTCAAAACATTTGTTTTAAATTGCAGAAAAAAAAGACTAATTTAAATTTGAAAATTTATTTAATTATTTACCGAAAATAAAATTTTCATTAAATTTTCACATTGTACAAATAATGTATACCAATATTATTTTCACACAATAAATCATAAAATCATTCAACACAATAAAATATAAATATTTTGTAATTTCATAAGTATTCTTAATCAAGGATATTTATATTTTATTTCGTAAGAATATCTACTGTCATTTTATTTTTTAAAAAAATGTATTCAATTGGAAATACATATGTATATATCAAAGTGAAATTAAAATTAAAAAGTTAAATAAAAAATCAATAAAATATCCTTACGTATACGTATATCTTCAGTATTACGAGTAATAAACTTTTTCCTTATTATACATACATATACATATTTGTATAAATACATATTTTAAAAAATTCGGCACGTGTTTTAAATGTTATCGAAAATTATGATGATTATATTTATATATATATTTTTTGTGGTTTAAAATTCATGACTTCAAAAAAAAAATTCTTTTAAAATTGTGCTGAGAAATTCCAAAATTTAAGTATTACTCCGAAGATAAATTTGAATAAAGTGAAATATTTGTCAAATAAAAAGTTATCACTCATATAAAAAAAGAAATAAAATGTGAACAGTAAATTTAAGATCATTATAGGATAATCTTTATTCAATGTTAAAGAAAAATATCATTTGGAATATAATTTTTTTTAAATATCTCCGCGCCGGAACTAATGAAAAATCATAAAAATAATCATAAAATTTAAAAGAAATATAAATATAATCATTGGGAATTTATTCATTGGAAAAATGGAAATAAATTGTAAAATTTGTACAATATTAAAAATAATTTTTTGTATTTAAAACTTATTTGCATTGCATATCCGTAGGAGTAATTGGATATTGCAATTAAATAAGAAGAAAACTTTTTATTATAATATAATCGATTTTTTTTATTACAATTATTTGTATAAATCAAATATTATCAGAATAAAAATCAAATATTTATGAAATAAAATTAATTAAATTTTATGTTTTTCAACTTTATATCCCCGTTTTTTATTTTGAATTTTTGAAAATTTCACATTTATTATTGTTACAGATTTCCAGGAATTTTATAAAATCAATTATTTACGGGACAGAATGATGTGAATATTCACAAAAGTTGAAATTTAATTATAGAGGTATTTAAAACAGCAATGTGTGCACTACTATATATCCTTATAACAAATAACTATTCTTATCCTGTACTAAATCTCAATCGATTCTTATATAAAATTCATAAAATTATTTAAATTTATTGGAAATAAAATTGGAAAATATAAAATGTTAAATCGATTTTTAATTTTTTTTACCAAAAAAAAAAAAATCTTCATTTAATATTAAATATTTATATATAACATTTTAAATTTAATTATTAATATAATATTAGATATTTAAGTTTCATGTAATTTACCAAAACCGTCAATACCAAAACTTAATGTATTTATAAAAATAGGTTTTTTTTATAAAGTTTAAAAAACTTTCAACACCAGAATATCTAATTACCGTCAGGTATAAAAAAAAGATATAAATATAAAATTATTGTTTTCTTCGAAAATATAAATTTTTCTGACTTTTTAATTAGTAAAAATTTTATAATATTAAAAACAATTTACTTGGGAAAAAAATTCATATAAATTATTAAATAGACAAATGTTTAATTTTTTTACACAAAAATTATTAACTCCAAATGATTAAATATGGTTTTCATTATTTATAAAAAAAAAAAATTATAATATTAAATATTAAAGAATATTTATCTAACTTTGAATAATAAAAATTTCTAAGATCTTGGAACAAGGCAATAAAAGGATTAATAAAATTTTATAAACTTAAAATCTCTAAAGAAAAAAGAATTTTTTTTTATTTCTAGATTTATTCATTTTCGTCCTTGGAAATTTATTTACCCAAACAAAAAATTTTTTTTTAAAGAAATTTACTTATAAATTTTCTCACTTGTCTTTTGAATAGACTTTAAAAGGATTTCGTTTTTGTGACCATAAATTATATATATATATATATTTAAGTATATCCTTTTTTGTACAAAATTAAATTATCCGTTTTTTGGGGTTTCAAAGAATATTAAATAAAATAAATATGATATTTTATTGAGGAAAAAATCAAATAAAATATTTTATTGGTATAGAAGAACTACTTTATTATAAAATTTGATATGACAGAGAATTTTCCTCAAAAGGCTAAATAAGATCATATATAAATTAAAAATGGAAATAATTAATTATATATGAAAAGTTTGAATATAAAATAGTAGTAAAAAGCGATAAAGATTAGATAATAATATTTACCTAATATCCTTAACTTGCTAAAATAATATTTATGATATATTATACTAACGAATTTAATAATTACTCACTTATCCTTTTTAATTGTTTTAATAAGTACGGTAATTTTATAGTTAAATTAATGTCCTAAAGGGATAAACTTTATTAATATTTTTATAGAGATATAAATTATTAAGAAATTTATATAAGGATACATTTTTTTAATAAATAAGTATAAACCAGATTAATTTATATATCCATTTTTCAAATTGATTTAATCTTGTACTAATTTATTTTATTCAATTTTGTAAATATTTTAACCAATATAATATAAATATATATTAAAAATAATTAATTAAATTTGAAAATTGATATAAAAGAAATTTGATAAATAATTACTAATTGAAACTTAGTAATATAAAATTATTGTACATAAATCATTCTTTTTGAATCTTAAAATATAATAATAATTAAATACGTATAAATATTTATAATTTCTTAAGCAATTTCAAATGAACAATTGCCAAACATCTTTAAAAATTGTCGTCACAAATAAATTCCAATTAATCGAATTTAATTATCTAAATTTACTTTTTTACCTAACAACAGAAAATTTAAATATATAAAAAATAATTATTTTCTTAGAATTCTTTTTTAAATTATTCAAACCAAATAAAAAAAATTTAAATAAATATTTTTTAACAATTTTCTTTGAATAAAATTAATTTCTGTAAAAACACAAATTTCATTTTATTCCTTAAAATTTCGATGTTATTGACAAATGACAAAGTAAATATTTTAATGGTTTTCGAAAATTGTAATGATTTTAAAATGGATTTTCATCATCAAAAGGATAAATTGTTATGTTATAATTATTATTTTATAATGTATTACGTATTAGAATATAAACATAATAATTATGTATCAACATCAAAAATGCTTGACACACATTAAGCATCCTTTTTCGCATAACACTAATTAGTGATAGCAGAAAGTGTATTTGTATGAAGTCCTTTGATATTTTTAAACATAAAAATAAATTTATATTTCTTATAAATAAATTAAATGTTTTTTTTTATATGCACGCAAATATTGTTATTAATTAATATTTCTGAATGTGTTCAAATTTTTTTTTAGTTAAAGGATTAAATATTTTGGTCTATATATAATTTATATACTTGAAAATTATTTTGACTATGTAAATAATATTTTTATTATTAATATTTTTTAAAGTATATTTTCACAACAAATCAATATTATCACTTTATTCATAGTGTGAGCATACATTTTTTTTTTACATTATCTGAAATATTTTCAAACACTGCATAATTTTATGTAATATTTATTATAACATATTTTCACTTAAGCACGTCTTTTTGAAGATATTTGCATTAAATTATAAATATTTCACTCTTATGGAAAAGAATTTCATTCATTTTGTTAAACAATTTTTTTTTATGAGCAAGGTAAAATTATCAACTTAAAATTTATGAATTTTTTGACACACAAACGAAAATTTAAATACTTAAAAATATATTTCCAAAGAAAAATCAGAAAAAGAAGAACTTCTTTAAAATATTTAAAAATGAAATTTTAAACATTACAAAAAACAAAAATTTAATATTAGTCAAAATTTTCTTTATATATTACAAAATTTAATTAATATTATTATTTATTGCACAAAACAATTTTCATATAAACCGTTTTTAAAATATTTAATTTCTAATATAAATTTAATTTTTCCGCGATCCGACCAACCGCTTAGCGGTTCCATTTTAGACTGATTGACTTAGTAAGGCAAATATCTATTTAGTTAAAGACATTTTACACCATTTTAGTTATCATCATTTTGTTATATGTGCCCGAAATAATATAATTTCATAGCAATAATTCAAAAAGGAAAAAGAAAATTTTTCACCCTAGCAATAAAAATGATTTTCACCATAGCAAAATATTCTCCAACAAAATTTACAAATATATTAAATTTGTATGTATGTAGGTCTAGGTAGCATCCAAATGACCAACTGTAGCATAATTTATTTCAACATAATGATTTTAAGAGACATAAAAAATGTAGAACAGAAGAGAATTTAATTTAGAATTGTTGAAAAATTCAAAATTGACCTTCTTAAATTCCACCCTAAAATTTGAAATATAAAACAAATTATAATTTTTCTTTTTCAATTTTAATTACTAGATTTTTTTCTAGATTTTGATTTCAATTTCTGTATTTTATGCAGATCAATGTTAATGTTTCAATTTTAACATATTTCCTGTAACTAAATTTTTTTTGTAATAATTATGTTAATGTAATTATGAAATATTTATGTTTAAAAATGATGGGGGAAATATATGATAAATTTAAATTGAAAATTATTTCCATACATTATTTATTGTTGCAATTTCAATTAAAAATTCTTAGTAATTAGTCCAATTTTGTTTACATAATTGTTTGTAATTGAATTTTAGCTTTTAAAAATTAAAATTAATATATTTAACAGGTAAATTTTTTTTAATCTTTAAATAAATTTTTCATTATTAACAGATTTAATTATATTCCCATAAGTCCAAATTTAAGTTGAAACCTAGTTACAAATTTTAGCTTTGTGTCCAAATATTTCTAAGTAAGATCAAAGATTTTAATTTTATGTAAATATTTAATAATAAATAAACTGGAACTAATATGAACTATAATTTTTTTTAATAACAATATTTGATTTCTTTTTAGTATATTGAAACGATAATTACCATAATATTAATTTAATATTTTCCCAAAATTATTACTAGTTAACTAGTACGTATATATGTATTTAATTAATGATAATATTTCATTTTACTATGATAAACAAATAGTAATCATAATAAATATTGAAAATGTTGACAATTTAATTAAAATCTCTTAAGCAAAATATCTGTCAAATTGATATTCACCAATTGTTAAAGAGAACATAACAAGAGAACATAACATGCGCTCCTTAAAATTATATTTTCGCTTTAAATACTAAATGTTTTTCTCATATTTTCTCCACTTCGAAAAGTAAAAGGAAAACTTTAAAACCGGCTAATAAAATTTTCGAAATTCATATATTTTTTTTACATATAAAAAAAAATCCTTTGT
Source organism: Empis stercorea (assembly GCA_949752835.1). Taxonomy (NCBI): domain Eukaryota; kingdom Metazoa; phylum Arthropoda; class Insecta; order Diptera; family Empididae; genus Empis; species Empis stercorea. The sequence goes on along the minus strand of OX457088.1, from coordinate 13,769,878 downwards.
AAAATAAAATATAAAATTAATCACGTGGTTAAACAACACGTGGTTTTTTTATTATGATTGTAAATTACAAAAAAAAAAAATTATTGAGAGAATAAAATATTTTTCTAGTTTATATTTAGGAGTATTTTAAAAGGATATACAAATAGAATATAGCTGTATTATATTTTATACGTAATAAAATCAATATTACCATCACTTTGCATTTGCATTGCAGCAACAATAACCAAAAAGAATCTTTAATATTCTACACTCGAAACTTTAGAATTAATCGTCCAAGTTCAAGGACAAAAAAGTCTACTCAAATCTCAACAAGAAATTTTTTGTATTTAATTTTCTAATATGTGATAACAAATTTGTAATTTCCTATTAATTGTGTGATACAAAACTTTATGATTTTATATATGTTTAACATAATAATTCCTAAATATTATCTACAGTATTGCAGCATTGCATATATTTTAGAATGCAATTTAAAATGATTTATGACTTGAACATAAATCTGTATTTATTATTAAATACATACCATTTGTATAATAGTAAAATACTTCATATGAATTTAGTGTACAAAATATAAATTATATTAAACGACATATGTATATAGCAATATAATTTCTTAGATAACTGCAATCATAAAATATAATACCTATATAGGATAGTATAAAATATTACATATATTGATTCAATAATATTAAGATAAACCATACGAAAGAAATTATATTTAAGGATAGTATAAATATAAATGGTATCAGATAGAATCATATCTCTGATGGTATTTATTTATAAAATTGTTTTAAGTTCAATTGGAAGAGCATATTTGGAGAGGCTCTACAAAATTTCTTTAAACAAATTTTTCTTGATCAAGTCCGGCTGAAATTCGATTGATATTGGGTTAGTATAAAAGTTCTTCTTTTTTTGTATTAATTTTGCTGCTATACAAAATTGCTACAAAAAAATATTACTAGCACTTTTGTAGTAAATTTAGCACACAAATTATTTTATGTTCATACAAATTCGAAACAATAATGTAAATAAATCATTAAATTTTTTTTATTGTTAATGAACAATTTATTTAATCGCTATTTTATGTTAAGGATATTTTTATTACGAATATGAAGAAAAAAGTGATAATTTTTTTTATTTTCCTCCAAAGGAACATAAATTTGGAAAATATATAGAATTTCCTGTGGTTGGAAAATGTAAGTAATTAAATGTGTTCTTAATTACATTACTTCACAGAATGGCCAATAAATTATTTTATTACTAACTTTTCAAATGTTTATCCCTTAACAACGAATATAATAATTTTAATTGTAATATACATAATAGAAGAACTAAATTTACAGGACATATTTACGAAACAAAAAAAAAAAGTTTAATTTAATGAAAAATAGGTTTTGATTTCAATTAATGTGAAGATTTTTCCTCGACGAACATTCCATAGCAAATAAATTATTATTACTATACATTATTAAACCATAAATGAAAATGGATCAAAATACATAAAATGTTTCTATGTAGGTAAAAAAACTGGAATTGAATTATTTGTTTTTCTTTACTATACGATGTACTTATTTGGAATTAAATTTATCAAATCATTTTCATATCCAAAATATTGTTTTAGACTAAAGGATACATTTTTAATTTTAGCTTTATTATTTCTTACAGTAAATTGCTCTACATACAGATCGATCTTCTTTTTATACACAAATTCTTGTACAATATGAAGAAAGCTCAGTATTTTACCAGACAATATTTATATTTAAATTGATTTCATATAAATTTATATTATTTGCCTAAATATATGCAATCAAAAACCAAACCGCCCATTATGTACTTGTACCCATATAACTAATGAAACTAATTAATTTTAAATTTCATTGGTTTTAATTTAATATTAAACAACAACAAAAATTATATTGTCCTTTTTTGCGGTGTTTCATATAATAAAAAGAAAATTTTAAATGTAATTTTGTCGAACAATACATAATATTGGTCCTGCCTTTTCAATTTCATGATTTAAATATTATTATAAAAACTTGAAAATTTTAATTTTTTATTAATTTTAATTTTTTTTTTTTGTGAAATTCTATTATGTTGTTAATTGATGAATATTGAATTATTATAAAAATTTAAATATTTAATAAAAGTTATTTTATTCATATAATAAATCAATAAAACAATTTAAAGTTTTTATACAAAAAATTTAAATAATTCATAAAAAAAAAAGAATATTGTTTTTTATAATACAGAAAAAGTTTCTCATCATGTCTCTAATTTACCACATTTATGGATATTTTTTTGTGTGTCCTTTTTTGAACAAAAAAAAAATGTTTGTTAATTTTTTTTTTTTTTGCCTTTTTCTAAAATAATATTTTAGTAAATAACATTTTCTAAATAAAAAATATACAGATATATGTATATGTATGTATGTATATTTTAACCAAAAAATCTATAAATGGGTAAAAACCGAAAAATAAACATTTCCCAAATCTACAAAGTGTGAACTTTATATTTTACATTAAAAAAAAATATATATAAAGTTTAACCAAAAAGTTTAGAGATGATTTTTTTTTTAAAACTTAACAAGGATAATTAATTTTCTCTATGAAAATTATTTGTATACATTTTTTGTTATATATGTACCTAGGATTTTTTAGGGTAAACAAATATTATATAATATTTATATGTTGACTTAATATGAATTCCTATTAATATGCAATATAAAAAAAAATTCTGGTTATTTTAAATTTATAAAAGTTTGAAAATAAACTTGAAACTCATTATGTTGAATAAAATTTAGAATTTAATATTGATGGACAGAAATTTCCAAAAAAATAAAATAACCAAAATGTAAATTATATTTTTAGCTTACAATCTATAGAAATTATAATGTAGATTATTTAAATAAACTTTTATAATAAAAAAATTTAGATTATAATTTAAACAAGGAGAAAATGGAAAATTTAATTTAAATTTATTTCACTTTAGTAGATAAAATAAATATTTTAAATTGTATAAAGTAAATATGATATGTGTATAGTACATTTTCCTCGAATTAGACAATATAGTGAAAAAATTAAAATATTTCAACATATTTATATGTATTAAAAATAATATACTTTTAACATAAATATATGAATATAAAAAATTACGAAATATGTATATGTATGTATAAATAAAATTAATTATTATTATGCTATATAAAAATGAAATTTAATATTATTAATAATTTTTTTATTATATATTATTATTATTATTATTATACTTTGCTAAAAGAATTATACGCCCACAAAAAAATTAATTAGGACTATGATGAATTATACTTTTAGCACATGTTTTATTTTTAGGATATCTTAAGGATATTAAATTAATATCCCTTAAAAGATAAAAATAAACGTAATAAGTATATTATATATAGTTCTTATTAAATTCAATATTGTTAACAAGAGAAGAAAAAAAATAGTCTGTAGATAACAATAACATGAAATTGATAATAATATTATTAATAATACGGAAAATAAGGAATTTTTGCAATGCGTATTCATTATTTATTGCAATAGATAAATTTTATATTATTTTTTTTCCATAATCTATAATAAAGACTAAGATCTCTCATTTTCTAGACAAATAATATTGAAAACATGATGTTTTTTTCGAAGTTTTTTTTTTTGTGTTTTGTTTTCTGTATTTCCTTAATAAATAAATTTTTATCAAAATTTATTAAATCCTTATTTTCTCATAATATCCATATATATATACATATGAAAAAAAAACAAAAAAAAATGAAAATATGTATATATACCCTTTTAATATATTTAATATTGATTTGGATATGTTGATAAAAATAAGAGAGAAATTTTTATAATATAAAAGTACATTTTTACTTATCATACCCAGATAATATTAAAATGTTTTATATTATATTTAAGTCAGGACAATAATTTACGCAAATATATATATATAATAATATTTTATATATGTATATATATATATGGGTACAAGGATAACCAATGGATAAACACATCATTAGATATTTTCTATGCGTAAATTATCAAAATGGGGGACTCTTAATAGGGATAATAATAAGAATAACGACGAAAAAATATAAATATATATTTTTATTTTTATATATATCGATAAGAACTTAATTTGTTTCATATAAATTTTATTTTTTAGTCCTTTAATAGATAAGATATAAATATAAAACGTAAATGAACAATACAAAAATTATCTAAAGAATAATATATATAATAATATTAATATATTATGTAAAAGATTATTATGTTAAAAGCTATCGAAAAAAAATGTTTAACATTTTTTTGGATTATCAAATAAATCATTTGGCAATAAATTATTAAGTATGTACATATATAAATATCAGGACAATGAAGTTTTATTTTATTTTATAAGAATATGTAAATATTGAAATATTATGTAAAACTCTTAAATGTTCTTACAAGATATTTAATATAAAAATATTAAAATGATATTTTCAAAATACGTATAATAAAAATCATTGTAAAAATAAGAAATTTAATTAAATTACGAATTAAGTACCAGAATAAATAATTTCAATATTATTTAAAAACAGCTCATTATTTTAAAAAGGATATACATATTTGAAAAATTCTAATTCAAAAATACGTGTTACATATAAAAGGTCCTTTACAAATCCAATTGAACTCATTAAATTACACTAAAATCTATATTTTGACTTTTATTCAAAAAAATATACTAATTTTATATACATAAAAAAGAAGGTTTATGCTCTAGCTTAAAATAATTTCAGATTAATTTCGTTTATGTATTTTGAACGAAATTATTATTCTCTAATGCTGTGAATACTATTATTTATATTTATATTAAATTTATATACCATAATGTGTGTGACAATAAACTTAAAATATCACGAAAGAATAACTTTTTGTTCAAAGTAAAAATGTAGATTATTTTGTCATCAACATATTACATTATTAGGTTATATGTGTACATATGTATATATAAGGAACTATCTTCATTTTTTGTACATATGTATCTATAAGGAACTATCTTCATATTTTGGGAAATAACTTTAATATTTAATTTTCCTAGAATTTAAATTAAAAAAAAATTCTCTTTAGTATTTTAAATTCTCAATCTATAGGGATAAAGTTAAAATTTAAATAATTTTAAATTATTATACAAAATTTATCTACTTTATTAAAAGTATATAAGCTTATTCTAAAATTTTATTTATAAATTTTAATGTAAATAGTAATGTAATTTATTTTAATATTATTTCATTTTTCTGAAGAGATACAGATAGTACATAAGTATTTGCTGTAGAAACTTTACAAAATGCATAAAATCTTATGGATAAAATTTTCATATGAAAATTTAGTATTATTGTAAAAATTTACAAAAAAAAATAAAATAAAATATTATTATTATATTTGTTTAATTAAAATTGTATAATTCAGGTAAATTGAAATTGAAATTTTATGTTAAACAAGTTATATTCACAAATACGAAAAAAAACGAATTAAAATTAATTTGTAAATTTAATTAACAAATTATATAAATATAAATATATTTATATAAATATTAGTTATGTAATTTCAGTATTATATTATTATTAATTTAAATTTAAAAAAATAATCTACAAATTGAAAAGGAAAATATTTTACTTAATTAAAAATATGTAATATAATAAAATATTAAATTTAATGAAAATATATAAATTTATCTGGAATATATTAAATGACATGAGGAATTGTTATTATAATCGTTTTTTATTGTAATTAAATATCACATCCTGGGGGCAATTTATAATTTGATTGTGATTCATAGAATCCATTATGTGACAGATTTTTTTTACTAATTACATTTTTTTTAAATTCCGTAAAGTTCTTATTAATTAAAAATATAACTATAATATAATAATATAATTATAAAGCATAGCTTTGTACAACACAAATATAATGTGTCTAAAATTCTTTTTAAAACCTACTCTTAATGCATATTTAAAATTTAAATCCATATTAAACTTTCTGAACATTATGTCATTAATTATGCACATTTTATACTAAATATATTTTTATAATTAAAAAGGACGTGCACACTAATTAATAAAATATTTAAACATGAATTATTGTATATATTATTTTACAAAAACTAATTAATAATTTATTTTAACAGAGAATTTCATATTAACTAAACGTTTTTAATTAGACCATCAAAGAGCAAAATTGTTTTTACTAGAAAGGCTTAGAGTATAATAATTAATGAAATAATGGATTATTTACACAAAGTATGGTATGTAAAATATATAAACATACTCGCAAAATATAAATTTATTATTAGAAAAAGTCAAATTTAATATTTTAAATCGTATATAGTCAAACTTTAAAATAAGTGGAAAATTGAAATTAAATTTAATTGGAAAAGGGTATTTTTTTAAATAAAATATCAAGTAATTTAGATTTTTTAATTTAAATTATTTCGTAAATTAAGAATTTTTTATCATTTAATACAACGCGGCAAGCTGGGCGACATCGTTCTAAGTTAACACAATCAGAAATAATTGTAAATATTTTTCGTTACAATTTTTTAAGATGACAATTTGTGTCAGTCAATAAGAAAAGTTGATTTATATTTAATTGTTATATAAAATAGCCTAAAAAATTATATTTTTATTAAGAATTTAAATTTTGAAAACAACAAGTTTTATAAAATTATCTCGAATTTTTTTACTTAAAATTGATAAATATTTGATTTATTATTATTTCAGTTTATTACATTTTTTTATAATAATTAATGATTATATAATAATTGCCTTTGGGGTGCGCTTTATCTCTGAAAGAATTAATTTTTAATATAATTTTATTATTATTAATTATGCAAGTATTTTTAATCTCTAAACTATTTTATCTAATTTATATTTAGTAATAATTTATTATTTTTCAAACATAAAAATAAATATAATTTATAATGTTGATAAATTATACTGTCAAATTATGTATAAGATAATTTGAATTTGACAGTAAAAAGTTAGTAGATTATTTAATTGAATTAAGAATTTTTCAATATAAAGTTTAACCTTGTTTCATGATTTGCAATTAAAATTTTCGAAACAATAAAATTCTTTCTTGTTAAAATATTTTCATTTTAACAAATTTTTAAATCTTTTCTATAATTTAAAACTAGTCTCTATTAAATAATTAATGAATTTTGAATAGTTTTCCTTTGCCTAAGAATAAAAATGTAGAAAATATATTTAGATTTTACATGACTTTATTTAAATTAATTGAAAATGTTCCCCAAAATTTATAACCGAATAACCATTACGTGTATATTTGAATTTAAATTCTATTTAAATTCAATTTATGTATTTTAATTACTAAAGTTAAAACACACAAATATATTAAATTATGCCACAAACAAATAAAAGAAAATGGTAAATTTTGACAATCTAAAAAGAAAATGTAAAATAAGCCATTACAATCAAAAAATAAATTATTTAAGGAAAAACTTAAATATAAATTTTCTAAGATTATATGAACAACATAAGAATAATAGATAAAGAAAATTACTTTGTTGACCTAAATAATTCTTTCATGTTTTCAAACAAATTATATTATTGTAAAAATTTCATATGATTTTTCATTGTTATTTACAGATCCTTGCAATGTAGAAACTTTGAGTAAATATATATTTTTATTTTTTTGGGAAAATGGTAATTCATATAAAAACTTTTTCTGTTTATGGGTAAATTGAAAAATGATTTTTCTTTTTTTCAAATACATATACATAAAACCTAATTAAAAAATTTATTAAATATTTTTTATATTTAAATTTGAATTTGATTTTTATTTATACATTTTTGGAAAAAAAAAATTTTTTCAACACACAAAAAAAGAAATTTAATTAATATTCTCTTTCAAAATTAGTCCTTAAATATCCTTTTTTTATTATAAATGATTTTGTAATTTTTTATGTTATAATGGTAAAAGTGAAAAATGTGTTCAAAACATGAATTTTATAATTTTGTTATTTTTACATTTATTCGAAAACATAAAAATATATATTATTTTACTCTTTTATTGAAAATAAGGTTTTTACAATGGCAACATTTTTATTTTATAATGTAATGTTATAAAATGTGAAAATATATATACGTATATTGTGTGTTAAAGGATCATCCAGCACTAACAAAAAGTGAAGTTAATTCCATTTAAGATGACACTATACATCGAATTTTAAAATATACTCGTAATATTACTTTTCTTGTATAACTTTTTTTGTCTGAAAATAAAACATAAATAAATTGTCGTGTCATACAAGTATTATCATAAATTTATAAAATTATGTGAAACTTTTTTTTTTATATAATATTCTTCTTCTTTCAACGTAAAGAAAAATCGTTAATAATGTTCAAAATTCCTTTAATAAATTACTATCATTAGTTCGAACATTAGAAAGTAATAAATTTTTATAACAAAATTTTCAACACTTTTTCTTACCATAAACAAGAATTTTATAAAAAATTATGTAAGCTTTAAAATTATATAAATATTGAATTAGTAAAGAAATAAATAAATACAAATTATACTTTAAGTTCCTGGGGAATATTAATTAATAGTAATTAATTTTATTTAAGTAATTATTCAATATATTTTTTTTTTATATACCAGATTAAATATTCACATGCTGTACATTTTATATTTTTACCTTAAGGTAAAACTAAGTGAAAGTAAATAATTATTTTTAAACAAATCATTTTGTTTTTGCTGTTTTTTTTATGTTAAGAGGAAATTGACTAAATACGTTTTTACCTTATAAATATATAAAATATCTAGGATTTATATAAACATAAATAAATACGGAAACATTAAATGTTGTTAGTATTTTAGATTTAGATAATTGCAATTAATTTTTATATTGTAATACGAGACGAGATTATCATCTCATAGTAAGCTATTAGTAAATTGGTGCTATTTAGTTTTAATAGTTTTTTTGTAGAATTTTTTATTGGAAAAATATCTTAGTTCATTTATAATTTAATTTTTGAATTTGTCTGTCAAATAGGCGAGAAGTTTGACTTTCCTAACTATCTGACCCAAGCATTCTATCTTTAGGATTTTGTTTCCAGTTTCTTATACAACATTGTCTAATAAATCTTAATCTGCACTAATTAATATTAAATTTAAAAATAAATTAACTTAAATCGTAAAAATATTCGAAGAATACAATTATTAAATTGTAAGTATTGTGATTGTAAACCTAAAATGAATGAACGTAATGTTTCGAAACTTGATATAATTAATAATAATTAAAATTTTAAATATATAAATTTGTAATTTATTTTAAATTTATGTGTTTTTAAATTAATAATCAAAAACTTTTAAATATAAAATATAATTTATATATATACCCCTATGATTGCTATATACATTTTCTAAATACTAATAAAATATTTATATTTAAGCTATAAAGATTTATTTTTCATAGATCTAAAGGTAAAGTATAAGAAAAAAAAATACAAAAATCAAAATGTTAAACCCATCTAAATTATACCAAAACAAGAAAAAAAAAAGTGTATTTATATGGCAAATAATTAATTAAATCTCCTCTAAAAGAAAAATTATCCCGAAGGTATAATAAAAATAAATCTGTTCATTTCATGCAATATTAACTATTAATAGATAACTATGTATATATACAAAATATAATTATAAGATTCTACCCAAAATATACATTATACGTATAATAATATAACAGAAAATTAAAGGGAAAAATAATTAATATCAAATTATATTAAATATCTGCAGAAATATTAAAATCTTTTAAGATTATTGTTTGCGTACAAAAATTTAACAATTTTAATTGTAAATAAAGTTTCTATCTGAATATCGATTTGTAAAATTATAAAGTTAATATTTTTTTTAAAGAAAATGCTTAAAAAATCATCTTAATCACTTAAGGCTGTTATATAGAGCTAGATATCTTATAAATATCTAATTAATTTAATTTATAAATATCAAAGTTTTTTTGAGGGCTAGACATTATTTTATATATAGACATAAAGAATTATGCCAACAATCAAAAAATTCACTAGAGATTGTAAAGAACTGGTGAAAGAAACATTAAATATTTCTTTAATTATTCCCTTGAGAAATTTAAATAATGTTTATACTCATTTATATTTATATTATTAAATAAGAATTAAAAAATTTTGTATTGCTAACAAATTAATTTTGAGATTAATGATAAAAAAATATTCGTTGGTCCAGACCAGACACAAAAAAAAAAAATATAAGAAGAATTTCTTAAAATTCCTTCAGTCAATATAATAATGTCTACAAAATTTTCAAAATCAAGTTTACAAATATAAAATGAAATATTTAAAGGAATAAAAAAGAAATGAGACAAATCAATAAGGACAAAATTAATTTTAACTTAACTTTGATGTTATCAAGTTCAATTTTATTGAATTTTTGCTTTTCATTTCAGTTTGTGTCTGGTAAAAGAGGGATCGAAAATATAAAGGATAATTTGTGTTAATTATTTTCTGGTATTTTGATAAAATTCAATTCGACTTTTGTTCAATATGATATACAATTTTAATTGTGAACAAAAAGTAAGTGGATAATAATGTACATATTTATAAATTTTTAATTTCGTTTAAAACTGAAAATAAACAGATAATAACAAAATTAGTAAATATAGTAATTATATTTAATAAAAAAACGAATTAAATCGTTAAATGTAAATATATCAAGAATTTGATTTTATTGAAATTGTAAAAATATATCTTCAAGTTTGTAAAATGTTGAAAACTCTTTATAACAAGTAGAGGTAAAGAAGAAGATTATTGCTAAGTATAATCATTTCAGATTAAATTTCGATTTCCAATTTATATTATTTATATTCTGACTACAAAATACTTTGATTAATATTTTCCTCAAAATTATATTCAGATTAAAAATTCTGTTCTTTTTCATAGTCATAATCTTCAAATAATATTTATTATTTATTTTTTTGTAATTATCTTGTAACGCTAAAGAAAAAATAAGATTCTATATTACATAATACATTTTCCTTTACAACCATAATAATATTCACTAAAAAAATATACTCCTTTATAATTTGAATCCTTATTTTTTGCTATTATCCAAGTCAATTTCCTTTAATTAAAATTACTTAGTTACATGAAAATTAGTGTTGTTCCTTTGTTCATTTAACTTTTACGAATATTATAATTGTTCATCTTAAATTTCATTAAAGAAACAATCACGATAAAATTTATTCAAGCAAGCAAAAAAAAAATTCTATTTACTTAATTAATAAATGTTTCAAAGCTTTATAATTTATTTTTATTACAACACAACATAGTATAATACTTTTTATTTTCGCAATATGTATTTAAATCGACTAAAAAAACTCTCCCAAATATTATATAAAGATTTTTAATTAATATTAATTTAGGTATTTCTGGTTTTTTTTTTTGCAATAAATATAAAATTTAATACAAATATATTATTATGCACCAAACAAGAGTTTTATTCAAAGTCTTTGAATAAAAACTTTACTACATATATTTTAGTATAATAAATTATAAATTACCATAATTAGATATAATCATTTAATAATTTTACAAGTTAAATTTTAAAATTAATATTAATTAAAATTTTATGTATAAATTTTTTGTGGAAAAAGAATATCTTCATATAAAGAAAGTGTTATACCAAAAATTATTATAAATGTATATTTGAGAACAACCAAATTTATGTATAATCTAAGTTTTGAAATATGTTTAAAGTTTATCAGATATTTTATTACTGGTAAATTAAATAAAAAATCTAATAAAGTTATGAAAAATATAAACTTAACTAACAAATAATAATTCTGTCAACACTTGATTATCAGATTAATTGGTTGAATATCGTTAAACATAAATCTTTTATAATTATCTTTCATCTTTTCAACATTTATATTATTTATATTGGTAATTAATTTCTATTTTTTTTTTGTAGATATATATACATATTATGTATATTGTAATATAAATCATAATGTTATGTATATTCGAATGAGAGTAATAATTTAATTGAAAATAGTTATGGTATTCAAATTTTCAATTAGTTTTCTAAATATTTCAACTTGGCATATAACTTAACCAAAAAAGAATTTTTTTTTTCATTTCATTTTATTTAGGTTCTATTTTAGTGGCAAAATAAACGAAATCGATTATATATCCATTTTAAAACAATCAATCATTCAAAAATGCATTTAAACAATAAAACCAAAGCCGTATAATATAAAAAAAACCTTTTGATAGGTATTATAATGCGTATAGAAATTATAGGCAATGTTTACAGGTAAAATTTGGTAACAAAATTTAAATTGTTTTGTTCTTCAGATCTGTCAAAAACATAACGAAATCACTCTATATATGGTATACAAATATTATTGTTTAATTCTAACAAATTGACCTTTTCAATAAAATTGTTATCATAACTAATTAGCAAAAAAATATAAAATAAATTTCTTTAATAAAACAAAACAAAAAAAAATTAATTAAATTTTTGAAAATGTTCATAAAATATTGAGACAATTTTTATTACTCTGCTAAAATATATGTTTCTTTACATTTTATTTTGTAATTTTCAAAAAAAAATGTTGTTCATTTATCCTTTCTACCAAAACTTAATGAAATATAATCAAATCCTTATAAATGGATCTAAATGAATTTCACAAAAAGAATGAAAAACCATAAATACGTTTGAGACATGCAAATGCTTTTAACAATTTATGTTATTTTTGTTCTTTTTTGATTTTGTTTTCAGTTTTTGTACAGATCAAAATGCATTTCAGTACATTATAGAAATAATGGCAGTTTGGATTCAGGTCAGTTAGAAAAATTTCTATGTATTTAAACCCATAACCTCTTTGGGTATTTAAATTATAAATTTATATTGCATTCACTACTATTTGGTAATAGTATTTTTTTCTGCAATAATCATATTAGCTTTGTATATAGAAATATATATTACTATCACTTGACTCGTTTTTTCTGATGATGGCCATAGGAAAAGTATGCGAACTAAAATATAGTAAATACCAAAACCGTATATAATACGGCTTTGGTAAATACATAATCATATAAGTATTTGGGCTCTCTAGGACCGTCTATATTTTGGGATCTGAAACATAATTTTTTTTAGTTTCAATCGTTACTACATAAAAATATAGGTATTTTAATTACCTTTAATTCAAGACAGTATACGTTGGTCTGCGACACTCGTAGTCCATACCCAGTCCTCTGTCTAATGTACTAAAATTTTAAGATACAATAAAAAACCATACGAGATCCTGAAATTTCAATCTTTAATTTCATATATAAAACATAAATATCCGACAAGGATTTCTACATTTTTAACCAACCTGAAAAACAAGTTCTCCAATATAGGTTAATTTGCTGTCTATGGACGGATAATTTTATTTATAATAACATTATCCAAACCAGTTACAAATATCTTTTAATTTGTAACCCAAAGAAATAAGAAAATAACAAAATAAATTATAACAACGAAATATTATATACAAATCCGACATTTAAAATAAAATAAATATGTCTCAGATCGCCAAATATATATGGTCCTACATAGACAGTCTAAATATATGATTTATTTCTTTACTATATTTTAGTTCGCACTTTTCCCATGGCGATTTATCAAAAAAAATGAGTCTACAAATGAGATGGTACATACTATATTTCTATATGCAAAGATATTAGACAATTTGAAGTCAAAAATTTAAATTGTTTGTATTTTGCTTTAACCAAAGCCTATTTGCTTTAACTATGTTCTGAATGTTACAAATACATATAATCTAATCGGAATATTTTAATGAATACGTGTAACGAAAAATTGAATTTTGTTAATACATAAATAATTCTCTTAAAATAATTATTTATGTAAATGCTTAAATATACATGGATATATTAAAAAACATTAATTAAAATTGTATTCGAATATACATATAAGATCAAAATAATTAATTTTAATCTTTATTGAAAATTTATTTACAATTTAGAATATACTTAATTTTCAGTATTCTTAATCTATTGGCCATAGTTGTATTCAATTTAATGTCAAATCTATATTTATGCCTAGAGTATACTATAAAATGTTAATTAATGCATTAATTCATATTCAGTAAAGTAATTATTTTAACAGGGTAAATTAAGTTCAATATTGATTAGGAAATATTATCAAAACTTACAAAATCATAAAACTTTAAATAATGATCAGTATTTTTTTTTTTTATAATAATTAAAAATCAATTGCCGGTCAATTTCTATCAAATACTATATTTCTCTGAAATGGTTAGCTATGTAAACTAAAAATTTTTTAAGATAGATCTTAATTTAACTATAGGTTAAATCGAATACTACTTAATAAAAATCAAGATAAAACACCCTATCTATAAAATCTTATCATTAATATAAACAAAAATCCAATTTAATTTTAACATCTGTTCAATTATGTTTTTGATATTTTCTTACATGTACAACACTAACACAATTATTATATTATATAATACAATTTCATAATAATGTTATCGAAAATCCACAAAATCTGTTACATATAAAAAAAATACCAAAAATACTAAAAATTAAATAAAGATAACCTAAAGTTAACTAAAAAAAAAAAAAAAATTACGCAAACTTAACAAAATTAAAATTACCATAAAAATATCTAAACAATATTCATTTATTTACCAGAAACCACAAAAATCGAGATATAGCAAACCAAAAATAAAAAAATACAGAATTTCTCTGTTAAATGTTTTGTAATATTTGTAAAAAAGATAATCTATCTATTTTGGCCAACTAACTACAACCAAAACCAAAAAAATCTAACAAATTCAGCAAATAAATAAATTTCAAGTTATATTTTTATATTTTTTGCTTCCTTAAAAAATAAACCTTTTTCTATTTTATACTGTAATATTTTTTTTTTATATGCTGATGATTATTCTAATCTTTAAGGACATAAAAAATTGTTTAAGTAAAAATGAACTAAAATTTGTTAATAAAATTGTTCATTGTTCAATGTTTCTAGCCTATGGTTATTATGTACTGAACAAAACTATATATAATCAAAAAATGGAGAATCTTTCTATACTAAGCCAATGTCAAGGAAGGGAAATTATATATATATATATATATACCGATATAATGTAAATGCCTACGTTTTTATGTAATCCTAAAGGGCAAATTGACAAAGAATAGGAAATCATACTAAAATATTGACTTTGTACAAAAATAAAGAGAAGCAAAATTTTATTGGTATATCAAGGCTTTGGTTATAAGATCGACCATTGTTGGGATTTAAATATAAATTTCCATATCAAATGCAATTTATCTAAATTTCATAATAAATATTCATTGGTTTTATAATATTTTATGACACAATATTAAATAGATGAAAGAAAATTGTAATATGTAGTAATCTGTATATATAAATTTTATGAATTAAATATATTGGTTACACGTGTGGTGTTTGTTAAGTTTTATAGTTTCTAAGAAGACAACAAAACAAATCAAATTATTGTAATAGAACATTAAAATGGAAATTATTTATCCTGCAGGTGCAATTGTTTTGAATTCATATTTAACAACAAATTTTACTATCAAAATTCATTTATATTAATATGCTCCATGTAAAATGATATTCGATTAAATATTTAATTTTCAATCATAAAATTAAATGGCTAGCAAATTTCACTTTTAATTATAAAAATAGAATAGTACAATAATTTTATAAATATAAATACATATGTATATAAATTATTTATTAAAATATTTTCTAAATTCATTTTAAAATAGAATTTTTTTTTAAAAATTGTAATAATTTTTCGAAGTAAAAGAATAAAATGATTTTCTCTACTATTAATTGCATAAAAAATGTCGTTTTCTTTTCTAAATATTTTAAATATTTGTTTGACATAAAATGGTACGCAGAAAATTTAAATTATTTGAATAAAAACTCATAAGAAAATGTCAATAATGTAAAAAAATCTTAGATTTTAATTAGTTTTTTGTAACTATTTCAATTTCCAATATATGGTTATATGTATTTAAGTTTTTTTGCAGATACATAATATTACGTATATTATTATTTTATCCCGAAATAGTCTCTAAAAACTTAATATTAAAATATGTACAATTTTTTTAGGGATAACCACAAACAATTCCCAATAGACAGAATCTTTCACGAGAATCATAATTAAATTTTTTTTGTTCGTCAACATTTTTAAACTAGAAAATTTTTTTCTGCTATTTATTTTCTAAATGCCCATTTCCCTTATAAGAATTTTAGACATAGTTTTGAATTTTAAGTTCTTTTTTCATAGTGAAAAACAAATATAAAACTTTTTATGAAAACAAAATTTTTTTTTTATGTACATATTGTAAAATTTGGAAATTTGTTGCATGTCGTTAAAAGAACTTGTGCAACATATACAATATATTTACTATAAAGTATATACCTTGTTAATCCTTTTTACATACAATATACACATTATTGTAAATATGGTTTGCGGCATTATTGCATAATATTTTTTCCCCCAATTTTTTGGTTTTTGTTTTGTTATTTTAATATGTAAAAAGTTTTATGCATGATCTCCGTTTTTAGCACATTTCCAACCAAATTGGAAGAAATGTGTATATTAGTTTCACTCTGTCTGTCCGTCTGTCCGTCTGTCCGTCTGTCCGTCTGTCCGTCTGTCCGTCTGTCCGTCCGTCCGTTTACACAAACTTCTACATCTATTAAGATAGAGTATTAAAATTGACCATAGATAGACAGTAATAAAATAATAGGTCCAGTAGAACAAAATTTTCTTCTATCTCTTTTCCCCTCTGAGTTATTCACCCTCTAAGTTCGAAAATTGCCCATATTGAACATCTAATAACTTTTAAACCAATAAAAATTTTTGAGGTCTGTAAAAGCAATAAGATAGGAAAATCTTTTATCTTAATTGTGAAATTAACAAATTTTTTAAAATTTAATTCTTTGATGTATAAAAATACCGTTATCTTCATACAACTTTTTTTAGTTTTTTTAACACCCTGTATTTCCCAAACTGCTTATTATGGAAGGCTGAAATTTATTTACCAAAGAGATATCTAAAAAATAACTAGAGTCTCTGAAGAAATTGTATCCGTATCTCCCCACCCCTTTCCGTTGTGGCCCTTCGAAAATCAAAAAATTACATTTTTAATTTACTTGTATAATTATAACCGCGCAATATTTTTAAAAACAAATAATGAGAAAACTTTTGAGAATCATATTTCTTTAAAGTGCATTAATTAATAAATTATAATCATTTTCCTCACACTTATAATTAATCAAAATGCATAATCATATAAAATTTTGCAAAAAACGAATATTTTGCATATTTTTAGGAGCTATATAAATAGTATATTGGTTATTATTTCATATCACATTATATTCAATCAAAAGCAAAATTACAGAGTTTATATATAGTTTATATATATTTTGCTAGGATAATAACCTAGGAAGGAAAAAAAATAATAAAATCGAACAGTGACACATTTTTTACCTATATTTACTATATCATTTGTTATCTTTCCTATGTATATAGTACATTGAAAATACTACTAAAACTGCACAATTTACACGTACAGGAATTCCCATTGTTTTAGAATAGCTCATAGTTCTACATGAGGCGATTTGGAGGAAATGTGCTTTTGACAAACCCGGGGTTTGTTTATCGTATTTTTATTTTTCATTTTCATTTCCAAATAATGTAAATATCTCAAATAATATACCATGTTGTTTATTATTATTTTATTTCGAACAACATATTTCAAAAAATAGTTTGTCAACAGAGATTAAACAACTTTTTTTCAAAATTGAAAAAACCAAAATTATAAAAAAAAAAAAATTTTAATTTAAAATTTGTGAATTTTTATGGAATGTTAAAATATTTATATTTTTTTATATTTTTTTGTTTTTTGTATTTTAATTTATATATATTTTAGAATATAAATATAAACTATACATACGAGGAAATAAACTAACTGAAAAGTTTAAATTTTTATGAAAATATTGTTATATTGGTACAAGGAAAATTAATTGATTTTGTTTTTTGTTAATTTTTTTAAACAATATTTTATTATAAAAGTTTTATGCTAAAATTATTTCATCTGATATTTCATGTATCATAAAAAGTTTTAGGAATTTATAAAATTCAATTATTATTTGTATGGGAAATTCAGATGAAAAATTATTAAGTCAGTATACACATTAAAGTAATGTAACAACATATATAAAGAGGCCTATTTAGTATTCAATTTTTGATGAAGCTAAAAAGTTGTATATATATGTTTTTTTTTAGTTATGAAATTGTATCAAATATCTATTCCCACTGAAACTAGCATATGATTTTTCTATAATTCATTACATTATAAGTGTACAACATGTTGAACAGAAATATTGTCTTGTTTGAAGATAATTTTACATTAATATTTCAACAATATCCAGCAAAAAAAAAATCGAAACATTTTGAAAATAATAAAAATTAAAGTTACAAAAGTAAATAATGATTACCATACTAAAATATCCTTTAAAGTTTTACTTTTTTAAAAATTAAAATGAAAAACTTTTCCTTTCATTATTTTTATAATAATATTGAACTTAAAACTATTTTAACTACCCATTCACTTTTATCTATCTTCCACGCATTAAATGAATGCATTCAAAAGGACTAAAAATACAAAAGCATTCATACCATAAGAATATCTCATTTATATTTATTACATATTTTCCATTATATTTCTATATACATTCATATAGACATGACATCCTGTCAACTTAATACCAAAAACAATTTTGTAATTAACAGAAAGAAAAAATTTATACAACATTGTTGACGGGTTCAAGGGTTAAATTTTCCATTCTTTTTATATACATTTTCTTATTATTACAATAAACGTAAACGTCTTCTATAAATACCACTGTAAATTCTAAGGAGAAAGCCATTTTATGTCGTCGGACGTTAAAAATATTATAACAAATGTTAATGTATGTATATATATACAAATAGGTTATAGAAAAGTTTTGAAATTGTAAGCATTTTCAACAGGATACAATGACATTTTTCTATATTGTAACTATATGTAAAGGGCTTTCACCTAGGAGGTGTATATATTATTGTACATTAAAAGTAGCTATTATAATTCTTCATAAAAGAGAAATAAAACAGGTGACAAATTGCTTGTTAATTTGTCACCTCTTTTGTGTTAACAAAAAGTTTATAAGTGAGTATTATATATTATATGTATATGTTAAAAAAATTAGATCCTTCTTGATAATTTTTTTTTTGATAAATTATCATCAAGAATATTATATATGTTTATGATGTAATTATTATATAAAATATTAAATATATATATATACTTATTTATTTTATTATACACTTTACGAGTTTTATTTTCTTTTTTAGGCAATTTTTTTCCAATTTTTATCAATATTTTGATGACTAAAATAATTAATATAATTTTTTTAAAGCACCATCTGTCTTACATATAATTGGATGAAAAATTATTAATAAAATTATTAATAATTTAATAATGTAAATGTAATTGAAGCGCTAAATAAAGCTTGTTAATAATAATAATTTAAAATATTACTGAGACCAATTTTTTACAACTTTTACAATTATTAACAAAATTTCATACTTAATATTACCATGAACAATCCAATTATTTACTCGATTACAAAATGTTTAGTTATTACCTTTAGGACTATAGTAGTAAAAATGAACTGAAAATGATGCGGAATCAATTGTAATTAATTTAACTAAATTACCACGTTCGATATATCCGATATGATGTATGCAAAATGCAACTGTAGGTAAAATTAGTACATTTGATTTATTGACATTTGAATTTAATTAAATTTTTATTTATTTGATTTTGTATATCATTTAAAAAAAAAATCATTGATATTTTGATATGCTTAATTTAAAATTAATAATGTTATAATGTTATCTCAACAAATACAATTTATCCAAAATGTATACACAGTTATTAAATTGTCTACAAAGGATATCCGTCAACTTTTACTCATTAAAAAATATTTCCTGTAAATCCATTGCGACAGTTCACTCTTTTATAAATCGTGATTATTATTTCCACCCATTATTAAACTCAGTTTTAATTCACCAAACCAAATAAAATTTATCTAGAAAAAATACTCTATTATCAGTTTCGCAAATTCCTTTCTGTCATTCATTTTCAAATATTCAATAATATATTGTAAATTATGATTTCACAATATATTCAAAAATTGATTTTGATGGTTTTGGAATTTAATTTAAGCGTTTTACAACAGATGTATAAAGAAATACTTAAAGATATATTTTTGGGGATCTTTTTTTCAACAAAAAATTGTGAAGAAAAATCAAAATAAAACAAATCGTTTTCTTTTATCATTTATTCAACAGTAGAGATATAAACTTTTTTTTTTTTTTGATAAATTTATTTACCTTTCCTTTATCTGAACAGATGTCAGATTTCTATAATATGTTTGAAGAAAAAAAATTAATAGCTTAGAATTTATTCCAAACTTTTTCCATATATTTTTATGAAGAGTTATTGAGGTTATATTGAGGAAATCATTTTAATAAAGAATCCATAATTCTTAAATGATAATACCGTATAGAAGAAAAAAAATTGAAATAGATAATCCTTTTTCATAAGGTTATTTTTTATACTTTTAGCATAATCAATTTAAAAGATTTTTTTTTTATTTATGATAAACTTTGCAATCATGTCACGAGCATAATAAAAATTCAAATTTATTTAGCAAATAATTTTTTATATATAATATTTTTGAGAAGGTTTTATGTGATATATTAATTATTTGTGTAGTATGTATTTAATATTTATTTCCTTTTTTTATAACTACAATAATTTCGAAGAAATATTTTATTTTTCACTATACGCTTGAAATTCAGAATGGAAATTGACATTTCTACAATCGACAACATGATCGGTAAACATTCACTTAGGCTGAGATATACATACATATCACAAGCCATTACATTTCAGAATTTCATATTATCTCCCCGTCATTGTTAATTCCAAGTGACTGTGATCATAAATAAGAAGTCACAACTCAACATTTTGCTAATAATTTACCATTCCAAAAATTATTAATTTTTTTAATGGTTCAATTATTGATTATTAATAGTAGAAAAAAAATATATAAAGTTTAGAAAACTATTCCCAGTATAATTTATTATTTCTAAAAGAAAATTAAATTTATTACCTTAATAATTTTCAATTTTATTTCATGTAATAAAATTTTCTAACAATTTATCCTCAAGATAAAATTTATATTATATCTTAAGATAAAACTTGCAGGATTAATGTCAAAACTTTTATGGATTCAAAATTAAGTTCACTAACTATAATTGTAAAAATTTTATATTTTAGGAAATATATATATAAATTGATAACTATAAGTATAATTACAAATATGATTATATTTTTAGAAATAAAATATTCCTTTTTTACTTATATAAATCAATTATTAAATCAAAGATAAAAGAAATATTCTCTAATTTTAATCGAAAATCAATTGACTAATTTAATTAGTATATTAATTTTATTTATTTCCCTAGAATATTATTTGAGATAAATTTTATATTTTATTAATATTAAATTATAAATTATTTGTTTATAATAAAGTTTGATGGTATATAAAATAATTTATATATAGTTAAGGAAAATTGTAAAATATTTAATTATATATTTTTTTGGAAAATAAATTTAATTTCCTTTTATACATATACATACATATATTAAAATTTCATTTTAAATTTATTTCATATGAATATATGTATAACTTGTAACTTGATTAAAAGTTTCTGATAAATTTTCAACTATTTTAGTGCTGTAAATTTTCTTTCGCTAAACTTATCATTTTCAAATATTTTTCATTAATTTTGTAAACATTTTAAATTTTATTTTTAATCCTAAATAAATTCATTTTAATTTTTTTAAATGTTATGTATATTAAACATATTGTATTTTATATTCTTATCTTTTTCTGTTCCATTTCTGTTACGACGACTAAAACACAAATAACAACCAAACACAAAGTAAATTGTTATTAAACATATTGGTAAAAGATTTAAAAAGGCAATTTTCTTATTTTGTAACTTTTGTCATTTAAAAATCCAGAACCAAAGTTTATACAAGAATATTAACTCCAACAAAAAAATAGTTTTTGTTTTTTATTGGCTACACACAGAAATCTTGCCCAGAAATAAAAATGAAATCCAATTTCACAGTTGTAGTTCTTAGCAAAAATAAGATATCTTATTGGTAAAAGTTTTCTTATTTATTTTGACCAAAAGTTTAATAAATTTATTTTTTTCTTTAATTTTATTATATACCAAAAGTTTTGAACACATGATTATATTTTGAATTTTTGTATCCTCTATTAATTTTAACCGCAAAGAAATTTTAATGGTTGCAAGAATTTAGTCAACTATAATAAAAGATGTATATGTAATTTAATTTGAATTTATGGAGGAACTTTATTTATAATATATTATGAAATACTTTTTGATAATTCATTAAATAAAATTATTGGAAGAAACTAAAGTATATTAGCTTAATCTCAGCGAGATTAATTAATATTTAATTATAGAGTGGTAAAAAAAAATAAATATTTAACATTAAATGAATGATAAATTTTCAAATACATCCTTGATAAAATCGGTGTAAATTCAACTATTAAATAAATTTTGAATGAACTTTCAATCTAAATTCGAATCAAAATCAAAATTTTATAAGATTGTTTAATTATTCTTATCAATTTTTATAAAATGAATGAAATATTTAAATATTTTTTACTATTTATAAAAATTTAATCAAATAATGAATAAAAATATTAATTATTCTATATCTTTAAATATTTATTATTAAATTTAAATTTCATCCAAAAATCACTTATAGTATCCGATTACTTTAAATAATGATGATTAATATTACTTTCGAAAATTTTGTATACAATTCAAATGAAAATATGCTGATTTTAATTTATTCCAGTACGTAAAACGTATAAAGTAAACATAAATTAAATAATATAATGAAAATATATTTAAAATTGAAATTCATTTACCTGTATGCCGAATCGGTAATGAAATAAATATTAAATGTATCAGATAAAAATATAAATATTTTGATGATATTATAAGTCAGCAATATAACTACAACCTTGTTAATATATATACAAATTGGTATAGTATCAATTTGTATATACAATTTTTTATATTAAATATCTGATTTAATCAAATAACGTAATTTATTCTTGAATAACATTATGGGTATAATAATTTTAATTTAAATACCAATTTCTAATTTTACATATTATACTAAGTTCAGATACAATTAATTTATAGTTCAATAGGCTAGGCAGAACTAATTTCGTTCAAGATTTTTTTCATAAATGTGTCGAAATTATACTAGTTTTAAGAAAAGCCTAGTTATGTTTGAGCGTTTAGCTTGATACAAATTTCTCTAAAATTGTCATTAATAATTTAAATAATTTTAATAATTTTTAATTTTTTTGTTATATTTAAATCTAGCAAGTCAATTTCAATATTTGCAAAATTAAATGGGTCCATCCAGACCACTAGCAACTTAAGCTAAGCATAAGCGTTTTGCTCAGATCTAGCAATTGAGGGTAAATAAGCATCTTAATCCGAGCCCTAAAGCACTAAGCTGCTTAGTGGCCTGGATTTGGATGCGCCCAATGACAGAGTGTTTTAGAGATATCAAAATTAGTTAAAATTTTATAAAAAAACCAAATCGGTAAAAATTTTATTAATTTAATTATTAAACTTAACTTACTTAATTATACAATTTCAGATTATGTTATGTGTAAAAATTAATTAATTGAAATTTAATTCGATAGTAAAATTATTAGAGCATAATTGTAATTATAATTGTAATTAAATTATTAGAGACTAATTGTAATTATATTTATTAATTAATTATTTTTTTAGGAATTATATCAAAAATGTTTTTAAATTTATTTAATTTTCCACAAATCAATAATAAATCTATTTATTTATTACAAAATAATTTTTTTAATTATGTACATCAGTGTAAAATACAATTTAAGATATAATTCCCTATAAATATTCACTATAGTGTATAAATTTACAAAATAATGTTAAATTTTTTAAAAAAAAACTAAAGTTCAGTCAAATTGAAATGATTACCAACAGTTTTTATTATTATAATGTATGTATATGTATTTTATTATGGAATCTAATTAAAACATTTTGAACAATAATTAAAATTTCATGTACCAAATACCTGTAAATTATTATTATCAGTTTATAACATTTTAATTGATTTTTTTTTTTTGAAATTCAACTTCGACCTTTCATTAAAATTATAAATTAAAACTTTTAAAATCTGTTATTTGAAATTTATTTTTCGCATTAATTTTAATTTGTAAATGTTATTATAGTTAACAGAAATATCTTTCAAAAAAAATTATAATTTTAAACAGAAAATATTTACAATTAATTATTTTGGAATTCATTGTTTTTTTTTTTAAATTACCAAATAATTATATAGATTTAATATTATTACAGATTTATATACTCGATTATTTGAAAAACAACATAAATTATAGAAGTATCAAAAATATCAATAATTTTTCTATATTTCAGGCATTGTTGTATTTTTATTAAATTCTATGCAACAATATTGATTGTTGCATAGAATTTAATAAAAATGATAATTGAAGGTAGTGCAAAATCTCAGGATATAATAATAGAAGCTATTTAAAGTTTATTTTTGACACTATACATACATTTTTGAGGACAGAAATGTTTGAAATAATATAGTTTAAAATTTATATTATGTACACAGATATTTTTCGACTTTTTGCTTATGAAGGTGCCCATATTTTCACTTGGTTTGGATATACCCTCGTATTTGTCTTCTTGCTGGCATTATATTATTATGCCTTCTATATTAAATATGGTAAATTTTTGACATTTAACATCCTATTATAAAATATCATCAATCATCGATTAATTCAAGTTTATCATCGCACATGTGTGAAAATGATTTATAGCAAGAAAAAAATAAATATTATATTTCTTAAAAGTTTTCTTTCCTTTCTTTTCTATTTCTCGAACATATATTTAAAGGATGCCTCGGTATGTAAAATATATATATAAAAAATAAAATAAAGTATATAATTTAGGGATATAGAAAATTCTGTTATTATTTTTTTTCACCTTTGTTATCTTGTCTGAAAAGGGAATAAGGATTTTATACATATCCCTTTTATCAAAAATAATAATAATAATTTTGCATATAAACTTTTTTTTGAAGCGAAATCTATAATAACAAAGTAAGTATAAGAACCGGATATTAAATGCGATATATACATTGATATTATATATGTAGAGTAAATGTTAAATTTTATTCTTTACAAAATTTATATCTCATTTATGATAATTTAAATATCTTTTTTTTTATCATTTTCTTCTAATAGAAAATTTACAATTTATTAGAGATATCATAAATTTTATTCCAAGTCAATATTTTTAGCTTTTTATATACTACTATTAAGATATTGTAAATTTTGTTATCCCCCATCCATCTAGTTTCGATTGGCGTTATATTTTAATTGACATATCAAAATTTACCCAAAAAGATTTTTTTTTTTTAATATTAAATTATTTATATATTTTTGCTTTTAATAATAATATACATAATAAATATTTATATGTTTAGCTATTTTATTATCATTTGAAATTTTTTGAAGTCAATAAAATAAAGAAAAAATGTTGATATTCCCAAAGGAAATTACAAATGACAGTCAATTATTTATTGTATATTAAAGGTAAATATTTCAATAGAACTATAGATAAAAAAATTTGTCTAATATAATATAAATTTGAATTATAGTAAAAATATATATAAAAAAGAAAACTATTAATATAATAATTTGTTTTAATATTTAAATAGAAATTTTAAATTGACAAAATGATTGTGTAAAATGATTTTAATGTTGGATCGAAATTTTTTGATAATTTATTTGTTATGTCAAATTTAAATATCAAATATTTCATATGTCAATTTCAGTATCAAACAATATTTATATTTTTTGATTATTATTAATAATTCATTCATACATGATACATTCTTCTATATTTTTAGTTCAAAAGCCCGATGTAGGTAGAAGACCATGTCTTAGGGGTCGCCTGACATCCTGTTGCAATAATAAGGGACATATTAATTGTATATATCGATTTTGAACCATTAGTTCCTTTAAAGAAAAATAAAAAAATAAATATTGCAAAAAAGGACGCAAAGTAAGTTTGACTACATTTTTAAAATTGTTAATTGACTTAACATTTAAAGTCCACTTAAAATGATATTGATTACCCATGATCTGATACTCTAGTAGAGCATAATTATACTATACATATACACCATAAGCAACTGTCGCTCCCAAACTTAAATTACTATTAGATTATAATGAAATGTTGACCCAGAAAATTTAATATTACGATACAATTTATTTTCTTCTCTAAAACTCGTACGTAATAATAAATTTTACCCTTTATAGAGTAGTAATTTCATATAAATTACGAATTATTAAAGCTATTCTGACTAAATTCTTTGGTTCTATATTACAACTCATAAAATTTAACATTGTTTTTTTATATTTTTATAATCAAAATAAATTACACACATAAATATTAAAATGTTATTTTTATGTTGGTGTTTTTAAAATCATTTTTATAACACAATACGGTGCGTAATATTAAAGTATGTTAAAAATTATATAATAATACAAAAATGATTTAATGTAACATAAATTCATATACTAAAAATCATAATAATAATAAATATAAAAAATAATTTCAATTGTTCATAATATCATTTGGTCACCTGAATATTTAAATATTTTATATGTTTATATGATATTTTACTGATTTTAGAAAAACAAAATAAATTTATAAAAATAAAGGATATTGTAATACAAGAGAATGTTGTGCTCTGGTCATGTTGCAGTTACTCCAAAATTTTCAGTAATTAGCATTTGTTGTGATGATTAAATTAATTTTTCCAGGATAATAGCAACATTAATATATTATATACTTTATATATACTGATAGTATTTCCCAATTTTGCATAATTCCACTAAAAACCCTCAAAATCAATTATATAACAAAAATTTATTCAGCTGGCGAGATTTAATTAGAAAAAAAAACTGAAAACAATCATTGTTTATTATAAGTATTGAGAATATTAAAAAATATATGCAATTTCACACAAAATTGTCATAAAATTTTATCGGTTTTTACATTTTTCTTAAACACGAGGATATTGTAAAAATGTACAATGTGGGTAATCTTTATTATACATGAATTTTTTGTTTCCCCATTGCCCTAAAAAACAACAAATTATCGAGATGTCAAACTTTGCCATTTACTTTAATATTATATTTTTAAATTGAAATAAAAAAAAATTTCTTATATATTATTAATATTACTTTTATACAATTTTTTCTTTCGTTTTTCGAACATAATAAAGTTTTATTTGAGCATAAAGAGGGAAATATTGTTTTAAAGGTTAAGAGACTATTTTCAACTATATATGTATTTTGATTAAATTTTTCTGAAAATTTGAAAATAATTTCTTATTATGTCAATTTGTCATACTAAAGTTTGACGAAAAAAAGTTATTAACAAAATATAATAAATAAAATGATAAAAGATTAAAGTCAATTTTATTATTTGCTGCGAGAAAATTTGTTGACGTAGAAAAAATAAACGTAAAACAGGAAGATCGATTTTGGCTCTGAAAAAGTGTTAAATAAATAAAATTTAATTTGGTAAATTAAATTTCTTAAGTAAACTCAAAAAATTAACGTTCATAGAAACAAATGTATACATATACTATTAATCACACGAGTCAAACAAGTATTTACGACACCAATTTCATTTATTTTCTTTACAACAAATTATAATATTTGAATTTCAACAAACCTCGATGAATTGATGTGTAATAATTTGCAATTTCCTTTTTTAAAAAAATGTCTGATAGCGAAATGACAAAAAATTTACCAAAAATAAAAATTAAATAAATTTTATTAGACAAAAATTATTTAATATTTATTTCAAAAAGACACTAAAATTTGAGTAAGATTCATCAATATTTTCTTTTTCAATATTCAATAATAAAATTTCAATTATAATTAATGAAATTGAACAGAAAATATGTTATATTATATGTACTTTTTAATTCACTGAAATAAGAAAAATATTTCAATGTATAAAAAATTTAATAAAATTATATTGTATTTAGTATTTATAAAAAAATTTCATGGTTGATATGATATTATATGATCAAAATCAATTCCATAAAAGTTCTTACAATCTAAAATATAAAAAAAAAACTTTCTCTGAAAATTTTATGATAATTTCATTTTGAAAAGATCATTTGATTCTAATCTACCCTATTTTACCTTTAGAACAATATCCTTTTTGAACATTACATTATATAAATATAAAAATGGTAGTAAAATTTCATTTTATGTGACTTTTGTACGTCTCTCATTTCAATATATTTTTTTTTTTTGAAACTTAAAAGCATCACGTTTTTAACTAACTATAAAAATTCTTTTTTTTTTATATATTTATTACATTTTTTTTTTTAGATTTGTAAATTGCATATTTTATAAGCACATTTTATTTTATCAAAATTAAATAACAAACAAAATTATTCATTCAGTTATGAACTCTACTTTAATTGAATTTTGAGCATGTTGGTATATGCCAACTGGAAAATAAATGAGTAAAATGCATAAAAAAAGTATTAATTAAAAAAATTTTGAAAAAAAAAAATGGTTTTACTGCATTTTCTGAGCAATATATTTATTTATGGATTTGTCTAGCCTGGTCAGTAATATCTTTTTTATAAGATTTAATGTGCAATTTTACATTTTATTCAGTATTTTTCAGACTTTTCTTCATCTCTAATATACTATATAATAAATTCTTTAGGAAAGTCTGAGTATGTATAATTATCTTATAAAAATCATAAAATTTAAGTTAAAATCCTTTAATTAAAATTAGAAGATGCTATTAAATTTTAGTCCTTCTTATGCAGTTCTAGAACAAAGGTGAAATTTTTATGTTTGACGTTGACCTCTTTATTGCCTAAAGATTTTATTGAAAATTATTATTTATTATATAATTTATAAAATAATAATTAACATTTTTAACAAACTCTTAACTATCCTGTAGTCAATTCACTAAGTATTATTTTGATAATGTGAAACAAATATGTAAATTTTGAAAAAAAAAAAATTTTTTTTTTGACTGTATGTTTTCGATAATCAAAATGTCTTGAAAATATGTCACACCATAATAGATTTTCGTTTTTTTTTTTTTGGAACTTTATATATTTTATTCATTTTTATTTTGGGGTAAATACCTTTAAATGAAAAATTCCATGTGAAATTTTGTACGAAACATTTATAAGGATAATCGATTTAAAAACAAAAAATAAGAAAAAACATTGAAAACTCTAAAAGTTAAACAGTGTGAAAAAGAGACTAAAATGATTTTTTGTATATCCACCCTGCATATACATATAGGACATTTGTGTATCCTATTTTCTATTTATGTATATTTCAAATTTCTTTTAACTTTAACAACATTTGAATAAATTTAGTCAGGTGTAATGTACTTTATTATATCTAATTTTTTTTCCTTCATTTTTTATTCTATTTGTAAATCACTTTTCATTTTTATTTCCTACATATTTTTGTCTGTGATGTGATTGACGTGAGTATATAGTTGAAATTCGCACGTAACACAATATAACAATTTGATTATTCAGTGTTATATATAGATATGTCCGGATAAAAAATATACATAATTTATAGTATAAAAATTTTAGACGTATGTATAACTAAAAGGAGGATTTAACGTTTAACTATATGACTTACGATTGACTTTTTTTACGAAATTTATTATTTTATTTGATTGTTTTGATTAAAAATTGATATAATTCTTTATAAATGAAATGTTAAGATTAAAATTATTTCTGAAAAAATTGATTTTCTTAAGAATCCTTAGGTTAGGTCACCTAACCTAAGAATCCTTAAAGGATATCTCTTGTTGTCTTATTATATAAAATATAGAATCGCCATAAAATAATATTGTATCCTTTGCGCACTTTATATCGTTTTCGCTTAGATGATCATTGACATTCAATTAATAAGGAATTTCGTTATCCAACCATCAACAAAATTTCCATAAAAAAAAATTACCTAAAGCAAAAACAAAAATTAAGCATATTTGCAGACATTTTTTATGAAAAAAAAACGGAATTGTAAATAAATCGAATTTTTATGTTCTTTTTTAAAAAAAAAATCTCTTTTTAGCAATGAAAAAAAACTAGTATTAAAAAAAATCATTTTAATTGCATTTCCTATCACATATTGCGATATTAGTTAAATTTTCTTTGGTATATTTGGAAATTGTCAAAACTTATTTTATGAATTTACAGATTTTAAGGCACAGTACAAGTTTCTGAAATTTATATCAAATTATTTCAATCCAAAAAATAAAATAAATAAATATTTTTTTAATAAAACTACCTATAAACCGAAAACTTTAAATTTTTAATACAATGGATAAGCTTTAACAAGCGAAGCTTAATTTTTTTTATATAAGTTATAAGTGCTTCATAATATAAAAAAATTATCATTTAATATTAAAAATAATAATTGAAATATGAAATAAAAAAAAAGCCATCCGGTATTACATACGAATTTACAGATTTATGGTTTAGCGACTATTATAATATGAAAAGGATTAAATTTTATATATTTTTTTCATTACTATTATATACGTCAAATGTTCTGATTTAAAAAAAAATATCGTATTCACCAACAAATTTCCGAAAAACATTAATCAACATAAATTATAACACTTTATTATATATACATAAATATCATTTAAAATTAAAATTGATTTATTCAAACAGAGAAGAAAATCCATTTTACTTTTATTTTTATATCCCATAGTTCAAAATATAAAATATTTTTATTTCATGTTTTTCTTGTACCAAAAGAAACTAAATTTTTAGAAAGGTGATAAAAAAAATATGATTTTTTTTTTTATGAAATGGAAAATATATAATGAAAACTAGAAAATCTCATATGTCATAATTTTTAAAAATAAGTATACCATAAAATCTCGTTCACAATAAAAAGTGAATATAAAAATGCAGTCATGCCGAATGTTTTTTTACAAAAAAAATAATAATATAACCCTATAGAATATATATAGGATTAATTTAATCCCTGAACAGCATGGAGAACAACACACTCATAAAAAAACATTCCATATCTGAAAATTTAATTTCTCTATAGTTTATACATAGTGGAACAGACCTAAACGAAATATAAAAAAAATTTATATGAATTTAATAAATTTTCAAATAGGTTATAAGACCGTTATATTAGTATATAATAGCATTAACTTTATAATTTGAAATATATAGCAAGTAGAATGAAAGCCGTATGTGTATATACAGCTTTGGTAAATCGGTTATAAAGTGAAGCTCAACTATTGTAAAAAGTTAATTAAAATTTTGTACAAAATAGAAAATTGTGATACGACAAAATATGTATTCAGCACGACAAATTAAAGTCACAATATGAGATGATATTTCTACTATTGTAATAAAAAAAATTTACTGATTGTTAAATAATATTTTTTTTTACATTTTTAGTATGTACATATTTAGTTTGTGGTTCAAAGTATAACTAATTTTTTCGGGATAACAAAATGTATGCCAAATATTTAATTTCTATTGAAAATTAACATTGAAATGAAATAAAAATAAAGATTAAAAATAAAAAGTTTCACCTTTTACATTATTTATTATATTGAAAATCGATAATAATTTCCATAATTTCAGATTAAAATGAAAAGTTATATTAAAAAAGTTTTGCAAGATATATAAGTAATTTTCTTGTAATTTAAAAACTTTCATTTTTATTACAATTTCAAACTTTTTTGCAAAATCTCTTATATTAATAAGTATATACCGAAAAAAATTTATATACCTACCTATATCAATATAATCACCATTTTATACATATTTATGAAGTGTTAAAATCTTTTCTATATTTTAATTTTTATAGTTTTATTCTTTCTTATTGACTTGTTTTTTTAAAAAAAAAAAGAAAAACCACCTTTAAAAAAAAATAGGAAAAATAATAAAAATTATAATCACGCAAATCTTAAAAGAAAATTGCACATAAAAATAATTTTTAACCTTGGGTATAATACATAGAAATATATTTTATTGAGTGGGAAATAAAATATATTTCTATTTTTTTTCTATTTTCATTTTCTTGCTAGTTTAATAGAATGAATGTATATATTATATTAAAGTATTAGGATCGGATTTATTTATTATAATTATTATGTAAAGCACCATATAAATCCTACCATTAACATAATAATATAATCTATAAACAAATTATTTTAATATTAGATTATGTTAGATTTTATGTTAAAAACCACAAAACCGATGTATAATAATAAATTATAATAATTTTGTTGGTTGGTATATTTATAATTTTTGCAGGTGAAAGATTTTAATACTATCGAAATATAAAACCAATTAATTTAATGGTTTTTTAATTTGGAAGGAAAGAAAAACTTATCTCATCATCAGCATACAATTTGGTGGAAAATGAATTCTATTTTTGGAAATAAACCAATACGTGTTTTTTTTTTGGCAAACATTTATATACCACTACCATAATTTATATACCAAACTGACCAGACTGACAGAAAAACAAAATTATATTTATAATAAATTATGACTATGCATTTTAAAGAAAATGTTTTCCAGATTTTCATTGTAAAAAAAACTTTCATGATTTTTTCTTTGAAAATAATAAATTTTAATTTTTACAATTTCAATTTAAATACGAGTGAGTATACATTATACATAATAAATTTTACTTAAATATTTTTCATTGATCCCAAAATATAAATGTACTAAATTTATTTTCTATTCAAACTTATAATTTAAGAAATTATGGAAACCTTTAGGTCGATTGTGGGATACAAAAATAATTAAAAAAATGTATTTTTCTGTAAGTACATTAATTTATTAGATTGTCATATACGTAAATTTTTTATCTAAAAATTTTTATGAAGATAATTTTTACTATATTTTTTTGTGGAAAAAAAATTAAGAGATATGTGAAAAGCTTTATTTATTTAATGGTACAGAAAACTTTAAATAATATTTATAGTTATAAGGACATTAAAGTTAATAAACATTAAAATGGTAAACTTTTTTTTACTGAAAAAGGAAAACTAAATATTTTTTTTAAATAAGTTTGTTAAAATTTCAATCTTTTTTTTGTCCTTCCACAAAATTTATGGGAATAATTTTTAACATAAATCTTATGCAAAGTGAATACTATCCACAATCTGAAGGATTTCCATTCTATGTTGAAAAACTTTAACAATTTAAGCTCAGTACTTTTTAAAATTTATTATACTTTTTAAAGTTTATTGAAGTGATTTAATGGGTGACAAAAATAATGTAATAAAATTATCAGTATATTTGTATCAAAATTGGTTAAACTAATTACTAAATACAAAAAAAACTCGTACAAAATATTTTTGGAGATTTAAAAATAAGTATTTTACGACAAACAAATATTCCAATGTAATTCCTTTAAATCTTTTAAAATCTTTTAAATATCTTAGTTCGTTTTTTTCAATATTTATAAATTTTCTATCGATATAAAGTCGTTCTACCATAATACAATAATGTATCCTATTTGCTATTATAAAAGCATGGAAATTACAAATAAAATTTAACAAAAACAATTTCCAATTTTCTCAATTTCCAAATATTTTTTAAAAATTGTACTCCTATTTAATTTTTTTTTAATAAAAAACGTGATAAAAATTAATTATACATATTACAATTTTTTTTCTATTTTGGAAATGGAAAGAGGGAAAACTATGTCAAACGTGACAATTACAATTTCAAACAGAATTTTTTTCTTCTTTAAAACGTAACAAAATATGTTGTTACAGAAAAAAGGAAATACTAGAGTTTTTTTCTACTTATTTATGTATAATTTGAATTCATTCAATACAATTATGGAAATTGCTTATTTAATTTGGTATAAAAAGAAAACTAATTAAAATCATTTTCCAGAAATTTTTCATTAAATTATAACCTAATAATTAGAATTTAAAATGAATAATTAAATTCTTGTAATGTAATTAAATAAATAGTCTTTCATTATATACTTTCAATTATTTAATAATATTATTTAACATTTAATATTTTTTCACTGAAATATTTTTGATAAAAGTTAAAGTAGAATGGGTGAGGTTATATATATCGTACCTTATGAAATATATTTAATTATGAAAAATTTAAAATATTGATTATTATATTTATAGTCTATTTTCAATATCAAAGGTATTTTTGTTGGAAATTGTATTTTTTTTTTAATTAGTAGTTAAATTCAATTGCACATAATTTAATTTTAATTATATAGCTCCTCGGGATAGAAACGGGAAATTAATGTTTTTCTTAGTAAATTATGTATAATGATATAAAGAACTTTGATCTATCACTGTGATTCGGGTTCAGGTGGATTAGAGTTCCCTACATCATGTTCATGTATACATTTATGTTAATAGAAAAACAAGCTACATTTATATTATTTTATTTGCGCTAATCTTGGTCTATAATATGATCTCTTTCAAACAATCATTAGAATTAATTGAAAATGTAAAATAAGAATAAATTATTACTGGTCCATTAAATAAATGATCCTAATCCTGAAATTTGAATTTGGAAAAAAAAAACTTATAGTAGATACTAAATAATAATTGATTGTATTTATAAATTAGGAAACAAATTTTAATATTACAAGAGAAATTATAATTTACATTTTACCTAATCATCAATTAATAATATTTAACAAAAATATTTATTTCTATAAATAATTCATATTTTATGAATTGGTATTAAAATATTTTATGAAAGAAATATATTATTTGTTTTCTTTATTAAGGAAAAATATAAATTCTCATAATAATTTATTTTAAAAGACTTTTCAATTTGTCTAAGAAATTTTATTTATGCTTTAATATCGAATAATTAAGAATTCCAATAAAATAATGAAATCAGATATTTTAGATTTTTTATATCGTTGGTGAATGTTATGAAATGATTGTATCTCCAAAAATACTTGATTGAGTTAAAAACGTGTAAAATCAACCGCAAAAAATATTGATTTTTACATCAATTTGCTAATTTATGCGATAATTGTGATAACACTGGATTCATATTTACTTTGTAAATTGATATTGTGTCCTTGCTACACGGCATAAGACATAATATTCTTATTCAATGTGACATAATTTTCAATAAAACGGAAAATTAGAAGAAGATTTTAATAAAAAAAAATAATCTAATTTTTTTATTAATTTGACTAAAGAGCTGATTAAATGTGATTGACAATAAATTTTGTGGTTTTATAATAATTTTTGTAATATATTCATATAAATAAATGATTTTTAGTTTTTTCGAAAAACGACTTACATTCAAAATTCATCATAAATGTATCGCTACATTATTATCTTCTATCTAGCCTCTCTAATGGCTTAAAAATAAAACAAAATTATTATGTTTCAAAAAAAAAAATTCAAAATAAATTTTTATCATATTTTTAATAGACTACAATTATTTTTATTATTTTTTTAGGAAATCATAATATTTATTTTTCTTATTCAAATTGTCAATATTATAGATTACTTTATTTTGGTTGAAAGAAAATATCCTGAAGAAATTTTCTTTTATTTATAATTGTAGTCGTACATTATATTATTTCTTTGGCAAGATTTTAATGGATATCAAGATCAACATAAAAATTTTCTGTTTTTTGTTTAAAATAATAATGGGGAAAAATTATATTGAACGGAAATAATTTTATTTTTAGAGTAAATTAATGAAGACGAAATTTATGTAAAGATTTTTATTTTTCAGAGAAATAGATAATATTTTCAAATTTTTTTTATTTTGTTTCTGTATTAGAAATATGATAATATGTATTATGTATTACTAACTCCTACTTTATTTATGTATATTAATTATTTATTTATTTTTTTCAAATATGAAAATTTTAAAATATTTTGATTAAAAAATTTATAAATATTAAATTTGTTCAATGACTTTTAGTTAATGTTGCTTAAATATCATATAGATAAAATAGAAATTCCAATAATAATTTTCATGTTCTAAAGAAATATGGTAAATTGTGAAGAATAATTCCGAAATGATTTTTTTTAATGTTGAGTAGGACATTATATATCATATTTAATGTAATTACAAATTTGTGGTGATTTCAGTGTAAACTTAGTTTTTATTACAAATTCAGAATGAGTCATAAGTTCAGAATAGTCAACTAAAGATAAAGTTTAACTTGCTTAATAATGTTCATATAATGCAAAAATTCTGTTCGCCAAAGTTAAAAGTTTTTCCATACTATATCTGATATAATACCATGATTGTACTGAAGACTGTGGTATTGCCATATGAAAAATCTCCTTCATTCTATAAGATATATTTTGTCTAATTCAGCATCTCAAATAAATGTACATCTCAGTTTTATAGAGAATCCTTGAAACCCCACTAGCTTTAATCTTTTAACTTGCTAAAAATTACAAAAATTTGAAATGTATTTAAATAAACTTTAATGCTTATTTTACGATTCGTACCGCAAAACTTTAATGCTTATTTTACGATTCGTACCGCAAATATGAAAATTTTCCAAAATACAATTTTAAATAAAATTAAATTACTAAATAAAAACTATCGATCCTAAAATAAATGTAATAATACCAACAAAAAAAAGTTAAAATAAACATGAAAAATCAATGTTTAAAACATTAACGACGAAGCCAATTTTTTATCCCAAAAAAAAGGATATTAAGGTCAGTTTCTTAATTGTTAACCAAATGACTATACGTGATTATATAGGTTTATATTTTTTATTTATATTGTAGAATTTACTTATTATTATTTATTTATTAAGTTAAAAAAATTATATTTGAAATCGAAAAGTTATAAGTATTTTTACTTGTAATGAAGTTTAATATTTTGATCGTCGGTAATTTCTCATTTAATTTGTTTTTTTGAATGTTTTTTTTCATATTTTCGAAAGAATCTAATTTGTGAAAAGTAATATTTTTTCTTCTAACAATTAATATCAATTTTATTAACTTATTAATTATTATATATATATGTATAATTATCCTTGAAATTGATTCTTGATTCTTTTATTAAATATTATTACCGTATATTGTTTCTTTTTGTGTGGTTTTGACATTTATCCAAAACATAATAAATTATATATACATAAAATAAATTATAAAAAATATTTTTCCCATAAATTTTATCTTTTGAATTTTACTTGAAATATATCTTACCTGGGATACAAGAAAAATATTTATTATATTAAATATTTTATTATAAAAAATAACACTTGTGAGTGTTATTGTTAATTGGTCCATTCAATATATATTATATTATATTATTAAATAAATAATATAATATGAAAAATTTATTATGTATAAGAGAAAATTAATTACCCAAACCATAAATGATTACGCGTGCAAGTAGAATGTCTGGAATTTTTATTTCTATAAATAAATCATCAAGTAAAGGTATCAAAATGACTAGTAGAACTAAACAAAAGATAATGAAATTTTTTGTACTAAATTTATGTAAACTGCGAAAGAAAAGTTATATTAGAATTTTTTTTTTTTTTTTTTTACATTATGGAATTGATACTGACACTATATATGTACAATATAATATCTTCCCACCATTAATAAAGTTTTTTT
This sequence comes from Empis stercorea, assembly GCA_949752835.1. NCBI lineage: Eukaryota > Metazoa > Arthropoda > Insecta > Diptera > Empididae > Empis > Empis stercorea. The sequence goes on along the minus strand of OX457088.1, from coordinate 13,731,835 downwards.
CAATAGATAATATGTTCACAAAAATAACATTTGGGATTTCTTTCTTGATTATTTCAATCTATTTAGTCCCAAAATAATCATTATACCCATTTCAAAACATTCAAAATATTTTTTTTTTTTATATATAAATTATGGCACATTTAGACTTAAAACTGAGTTATAGTCCTTTCACGAGAAATTTTATAGGTGGAGCAGGTCAAAAAAAAAAAAATATAACTATAATATATATAAAAAATAATATAATTTTTAAGTAAACTGAAAAGATATTATCTATTTTTGTTCTAATACCTTTAGTTTTTCTTTTTAATACCTTTTCAAAAACTCTTTAAAATATAATATACCATAAAAATAAAATATAACAAAAAACCCAAAAGTTTTTTTTTGGCAATAAACTTTTATATTATAAATAACTTTTATCTACTAATCATATTAAATATATATTTATTTAAACAAAAAATATATATATTTTAAAACAATTTTTTTCATACTTTTTTGATGATTTAAAGCTCTCCAAGGATATAACTATACATGTACAAGAAAATTTTTAATACATTTTTAGTCCAAACATATAAAATAAAAATTTTCTAAAACAATATTCATTAATATCAATTTCGTACAACAAAAAAAACATGAAAAATGAATTTATTGTGTTTAGGAAATCTAAGGGTTTGTTTGAAAAAATCATCATTGAATTAAATAGTAAATTTCCTAGACAATTCCAAATAAAAATTAGTTTCTTCTCTATGCCGATATAAATAGTTTCAAATCATTCTATTACAATTTCGGCCTAAAAAAAATTAAAATTTTTTTAATTAATCTAAAATAGAATTATATACCTACTTGTGAATCAATTAATTAGTAAAATAAATGAATCAGAAAGCTGTCAAAGTCATTTTCAAATTAGTATATTTTTTTTAAATTTTCCTCAATAATTTTAGTATTTTTATGTAAAATCCTTGAAATTTTTATAGATTTAAGTTATAATTTATGACTAAATGAATGTGCAATTAAATGAATAATTTACAGACAAATTAAAAATTTTGCAACATTTAAATTCAAAAATTAAACCAATAATAATAAAAATTATATATTAATATTTCATATTTTATATTATTATGTCCCAGTGCGAAATATTTGCCAGACGACAAAAAAAAATATTTTTCGTTTAGGTTCTGGCTAAAATAAAATTATCAAATAAAATTGAATATAAACAAACGAAAATTGCTTTGTTATTATTGAAAGTTAATCGGGGAATAATAAAATAAAATCCTTCTTAGCCAAAATGAAAGTACTATATGTAATATAGCAAAATGAAAGCTTATTATCTTGTTCAATTTATTCTGTCCTACATAATAAAAAAAACAAATATCCTTAAGTTATGCCCAGAGAATAATTTCCCAATAAAATGAAAAACGAAATAAGATAAAAAATACAAATTCTACGCAAAATAAAATTTTTCTTCAAAAACGATTAATTAAAATAATATTATATTTAACTAAAATTCTTAAAGTTAGTATAATACTTTTTGTATATTTAAATTATTATTTTGGTTTTATTTTATTTATAAAGAGAAACATTTTTCTTTTTTTCTATTCTTAAATCCCCTCAGACTTTTTTAATCGTTAAAGTTTTTCAAACAAACTTTTTTCATAATCCCAAAAATCAACCAAATAAAATAATTATTTTTATTTTATAGAGTGACAAAAATAATTGGTTTTAGTTTTTCTAGTATTTTAAATAAAAACAAAAAAACTTATTATTTTTCGTATTTCTTGCAAAAGAGAAAATTATACCTAAAAACTTGAAAGTTAAATAAAAAAACATTATATTTAATTTATTTAACTATACGTTCTAATATTCTAATCAAATTTATATTTTGATATGGAAGTTTCTTGAAAGATAAATTTATTTTTAATATGAATTAATACAGGAAGTTTTTTTCAATCTAAATTATATGGACATATATTAGTACATTTTGAGAATTGAGACCATATGCCATAAATCTCTGTTACATTAATATATTTTAATTTATATGGGAAGTCCTTATTTTAAAATTTCCATATTTCTGGTTTCCAATTTGATGGTAACAAGTGGACATATATACATATAAATTTATTAATTATATGATATTCCCATGAAAATTTACTTAAATCATTACTAAACTTTAAAAATGGCGTACGACAATAGTAAAAAAAAAGTGAGAAATGTAAGAAGATAATCATTTAAGTATATGTAAATAATAATTAATATAATTTAAATAATCATTAAACAGCTATATAGAACTAATCAAATTTGATTAAAAAAAAATATGTACAAATTTTATGGTTAAAAAGTACTTTGAAATATAATTTGTCTAGTTTTTGCGTTGTTCTGAAAAATTAATTTAGCATCCGAATCTAAATTATATCCATCAATATATATTTTATATCTAAATCTTACGACTACGATTAATAATAATTTATGTACAGAAATGAGCGGATAATGGATGAAAAACTACAATAGCGGACAAATAAGACTTGAAATAATATAATTTCTTTAAAAAATTGAAAACGGAAACTAAACTATTGAATTCTCAAAATTATTATAAAAAAAATTCTATTTAATTTTAATTTTTAATTTTAATAAACAACCATATACTATAAAATCATAATAATGAATCTTTTAAACTCATTTTAGATACTTATATAATAATATATACATTATATGTATTAAGTATGAAAACAAAGAAACATATTTTAAACCTAAAAAATATACCTATAATATTTTTTTTTTGGTTTTTTTATTAAATTTATGTTTTTAGAAATAACCAATTTACTCTACATGAATAATTGTATATCCTCAAAATTTACCTTCAAAAATCATTTAATGAATTAGCAAAGTTAGTTTTGTGTTTATTAAGTACTTTACTCTGCTATCTAACATAAATATTATACCAAAAAAATCATATATGTATTGTACATGTATGGTTATATTATAATGAATTTTGTAATCAACACATTACAACAAACTGTATAAATATGCAAATTTCTTTAAAATCATATAGTACTCTCAACTCTTATATCCTTACTAAATACAGTATATGTATTGTTCAAAATAACTTTTGTATATATGTATAGAAATCCAAAAACATATGTTTTTCTCAACAACAACAAAAAAAGGATCCTTTTCAAAAATTTTAAACACAATATAGTTTTATTATACTATACACCCACATATAAACCACAAAAAAAAAATATTTTTTAGAATATAATTTTTTTTCATAAAAAAAACTTTTAGGTAAATAAATTCTTTTAGGAACAATTTGAATTGCAAATTTATTTAATCAGAAAAAGTATTTTTATATATATTTTATCGACCATCATCATAAAATAATATACAAAAAAAAAAAACTTTCATCATCTTTCTAACAAAATTATTTATCACAAATATATACATATGAGGAGATATAATACCAAAAGGATAAGATTATATCAACATTATTATTATAAAGAAGATTTTATGAAAATTTAACTATAAATTGTTTTGAACCAGGAAAATGGAAAATATTATCACTAATTTAAAATATAATTTGTATAAAAAAAAAGTTTATGATGTGAATAATTTAATTTCGATGTAGGTTCCTATTCTACGACTATATGATTGGATGGATGTATGTAACAAAAATATAAAAAAACTCATTAAAATATTTAATTCAAAAAAAATTTCAATAAAACTTTGATTAGGATTTCAATGAAAGTGTAAAAAGTCGGAAATAAAATTTTTAAAAAAATGGAATTAGAAAATCTAAATTAGATTTATGTACCTAGTTCTAAAAAGAAAATTATAACATAGAGAAGTTCTCATATACATACTGCGGTTGTTTGTTTTTGGATGGAAATTGTACATAAATAAATTCTGATTTCTAGTTAACGTATAACTCTAGGAAGAGGATACGACAAATTCTTGTAAACATCAATTTCAACATCAATACTTTAATTCAAGATACATGAAATAATATTAAAGTATATATTAAAGGGTCACTACTAAAACATTCTAGCTATACTTAATACAACTTTGACCTGCTGTATAAAAGTATTATCTATATGAATATCATTTAGTAAAATAATTAAAACAATTCCGTTATGGTTATTTACAACGTTCTTAATTAAATTTTCTTAATTTAATGGTAATTTTAGTTCAAATTGTTTCATTATGTTCAAATTTTTTTATCCTGGATATTCATACAGCTAAATTTGAATACAGTAGTCATTGAACATATATTATTTAAGGGAATATATCTTATCACAGATGCTACTGATTTCAGATTTTATATTTAAAAATGAACTTGGAGATTTTCAAAATGAACTTGGAGATAAATGAATTTAATTTACATTAATCTGCATTTTACACAAATAATTTTATAAAGATCAGATACTTGAAACATATAACCTTGTATATATATATATATATATCAGTTCATCCTTCAACTCAAGAAAACTATACAAATCTCCATTTGAATAAAAATGTTTATGTAGTATGTACTATATATATAATGAACACGATAAAAAAATTCCAATTCAATTTTCTTTATCTGAAAATATTTATTCCAGCCTTAATCACCCACCAACTGATACAAGATTGGGATATTATTTTTCAACCAACTCAAAAAAGGATTTCAACAAAATATTTTATGTATCTATGTACTTAATATAAATTTAGAAATCAGGAGAATAAAAATTTATGTTGCGCATGACAAAAATGTCACTTTTCAAATTCACCACGATGTAAAATTTTCGAAAAGTTTGTTATACATATTTCGAAAAAGAAATTGGAAAAACACTAGAAATTCCATTGAAAATCTTTAATAATATTTTAGTATGAGGCTAATATTGTGAAAACAATTAAAGGACTATATATAGTAGTATATAATAATGAAAACGGTTTTTATGTTTTCAAGGATCATAAAGAAAAGGAGTAGTAAAAAAATATATATAATCAAAATTGAATTTAATAACCCTTTTAACATTTTTATAATATGCAGAAAACTATATAAATAAATAATAACATTTTCCAGCAGTTAAACATAGCACGTGTGTATTGTAGAAATTCTTTGTTAATTATATAACAAAAAAAATTTCAGTAAAATAAACGATTTTCATTTAAACGATATTCAAAAGGATTCAAAATATTTTAAAAGATAATTATATTATTTTAGCTTTCGGAAAAAATATTTCAATTTATGACAGGTCTCAATTATTTCCAAATTTCACTGTATCTTTATTTGAAATCTTTCTTTCTGAATATTCATAAAAACATTTCAAAATTTTCAATAATAATTTTATTAATTATTAATATTATGTATACATATATATTTTTCACATAGAGAAACGAAGAAATTTCCCACAAAAATTTATTTATTTGACATTAATATCAAAATAACTCTTCATAAAATACAAATAAAATATTCGTAATAAACCACAAAAAAACATTCACAAGAAAGGAAAACAATTTCTTTAATATTTTCTATTTTCTAAGAAATTTTTGATTATAGACTTAAATTTTTTTTTAATTTTATTAATTAGATTTTCAATTAATATACTCGTTAATTCTTTGAATTTATTTTCAATTCCATTGAATTTATTATAAACATTTATCAATTTCAATTCAGATTCAGACTTAATTCTTTAAAAATTATTATTATTATCTTCAATATAGAAAATTATTTACAATTTTGTACAACGTGTATACATATAATTATTTATATTGTAAAATATTGGATATACTTCAAGTATTTTAAATTTATTTTTACCGAAAATTATCCTTATTTGTAAAATAAAGGAAAAATTAATATTAAAATTAAAAAAAAAAAAGTTATGCAAAATAAATTAATTAAAATTAATTGCAATTAATAAAAGTTTTTAAATATATAATTTTTTTTCTATACTGCAATTTGAAAATAATTGAATTAAAAAATATTTCCATTATCCAGAAAACTAAATTATAAAATCTTTTTTTTTTTTTTCAAATAAAATCTTTACATGATAAACATAAAAAATAATACATTGAAATTATAATTAATTTTATCGTTCGATTTGTGCAAAGGATAATAAAAATTGTAATAAAAGGATAATTTGATTTTGAAAATTTTTATGTTTTTACTCATACTCATACTATTCAATTTTTGTGTTCATAAATTTTCATTTTGAGAATATTTTCAATTAAGTTGTAGTAAAAATTTACATATGTATAAGTATTAATTTTTATGTGGTGTAATTGGTTTTCTAGGTGAACTTTGTATTCCTAGAATATTTGAAATAAATTGGTTATATAGTTATAATAACACTATCTAAGATAAAAGCTTTTACAAAGAACATTTATATATATTATTCATGTATCTCATGAATAAATCTACATCAGAATTATTTTATTAAAATTAATTAAGATTTTAAAATATTAAAATAAATACTTATTTTTTAATTTTCTTAATATTTATATTTAAATATTTTATATTTAAATATTTATTTATACAATACCGTATAATAAAATATTTCATAACAAATTAAATAAAAATTTATCGAAATATCATGAATTTCAAATAATATAAAAATATTTATGGACTTTAGTAAAAAGTTTTTAAAATATAAATTTTGAATTATTCAAAAATAAATTTTAATTTAATTGGTAAATTATAATCAAATCTTTGGAAAATAATAAAAGTTCTACTTTTATACTTTTAATATTACAAAATATAGAGAAAATGAATTCAAATCAAACAATTTATATGTTAAATTTTCCTAATTTTACTAAGTCGTTAAAGAATTTTCTTTCTTATCCATATTTTATATCGGATTTAAGAAATATTCCACTTGAAAGAAAAGTATAAATATGTAGGTATAAGAATTTGAATAAAGTTCTTTACTTATGTAATATAGTCCTTGACCTTGAGAACATAGTATACAAAATTATTATTTAAATTGATAAGCTTTAAAAATTTATGCTTATAAATTTTTTTTGTATTAAAAACTTTTTATATATATTTTTTAAATACAATTTTTATTTAATTACATTGCAAAAGAAAAATGTTACTTCCATAAGTAAATATATGGAAGTAATTTATATACATATACTTGAATGATAAATGAATAATATTTTTATTTATATATTATTTTGTTGTTATTTTAAGCTTTCATAAGATGTCTAATAGAATGATTTCACCACGTGCCAACACTTTACTTCAAAATGAAAATAAAATAAATATAAAAATTTATGAAAATATTATGATTTAATAGATCTTCAAAAACATTTTATGTATAATAGTATGTAACAGAAATAGAAATTTTATGCCAAAAATATTAAGGTTCAAAAGGTACTTATACATATATGTATTTTAATAAAAAAGTATTTAGATCTAAGAAATATTTATAATAAATCATCATTTAGCAAAGTTGATCTTGATATTGCCTCAATATTTAAGTATAATGAAAAAATGAAATAATTCATCTTGTTTTTTTTTTTATTATTTTGATACTATAGTCTTTAAAATTATATTTTTCTGGATTTTATTATGTTAAAATGTAATTGTAGACATAAAATATTCGCCAAATTCATCGAAAACATTTAATATCAACTTAAAATTTTAATAATAGTATACATATAACACGATTAGTAATTGTAATTAGAAAATAACTACATAAATTTAAAAACGTGTACAAATATAGTTTCTCACGAAAAGTTCCACATTATGATGTATTACATCCGTACATCATAACGTTTACGAACTTTTCGTAAATTTATGTAAAGACTTTATTATCTAATTACAATTACTAATTATGATTTAATAATATATTTTTTGTATAAAAAACACCAGGATTAGGATATATGTATATATAATATATATTTCCCTGAATGTAATGTACATAATACATAATTATTATATTTTTAATTTATACGCCTTCAATATTTCTAACAAATTTAAATATACTTAATATGGAATTCCGCCCAAAGAATTTTTTTCACAAAAAATGAATTGGTTTTAGAAATTAAATTTTCTAAAAAAAAAAACGTACACTTTTAATGAAAAAAGATTGTGAAATATATAATAAATAAATAATCCTTACAAGGCAAGGAACAACATATTCTTTACTCACTTCACCGAATATAAAAAGAATAAAGATGTTAATTAAATTAGATCTCGCGTCCTACTTATTACAATTTAAATAATTATAGGTATTTTATTTATTTGCTATTTAAATTTTGTTATAAGTAAATTTAATTAATCAAAAAATATATTTAAATCAAAATCAAAATTACTTAATAAATAGACCATACACAAAATTATGTCATCTGGAAGTCACTTTAAAAGAAAATACATATACCTAAATGCTGTTTTATATAATATTACCTAAATTATATATATTAATTTACATATCATACTCAAACAAATTTTGATTTATGTACTATGTATTTATTACTTTTTGATATACATTATTATTTAGATTACATATATTTGCATAAAATTCAAGCAATGACAAAGTCAATGTAATAAAAATATTTTTTAAAGAATGCTTTTATTTGATATTAGATATTGATAGAAATTCTCAAAATAACAAATGTACAATTGTTCACAGAGAAAATACTGCATTGAAATTGAAATCAATAAATTTATGAATGTGATATTATATTTATATATAAAATATTTTTAAAATTTATTTTTCATATTGTTATATTTACAATATTTTCACAATGTTTCAATTTTATTTAATATTGCAATAAAAATATCTAAAGACATTTCATAAAATATCAAATAATATATATAAAGCAAATACCGTATACATATTTATATTATAAAAGTTCAGTTGTAGTAAAGGACATGCCAATCTCTGAATATTATTCATCAGAATTATATATAAAACTGTCTAGTTTCTAGTATATATGTGAAATATATTTTATATTACATAATCATATAGATATTATTTTCCTTTGAATTAATTTTATTTTGTAAAATTTTGCACTTATGGGAATCGGAATTTTCGAAATTTTCAATTGCAAATCTTGACATAATATTAATTGATGGTATTTCAAAATATTTTCAAAATTTCCATGTATTCGTATGTAATGTACATACTGACATTATAGTAGATTTTATTGGTTTTATATGTTTAGGTCAGGAACTTATTTTGGGAGAATAACATAGATAGAATATTGAAAATTTTCATTTATGTAGATTTCTCGAAATATTTACTTTATTTTATGTCAATATAATGATTTGTGTGTGTTTAATATGTCAATTCCTCTTAAGAATTATTAATTTAATATATAACTTTTTTAAACTTTCTACTTTATGTGGTTGCTGTAAACGAGTCAGACAAATTCTTTCTCAAATTTTCTTATCATATAACTTAAGATTAGAAAAATACTGCAAAAATACTAAAATATTTATTTTTTTTTATAACTTTATGAAAAATATAAAGATAATCGTAAAATGAATTGCAAAATTTTTAGTTTTTTTATGGATAAACTTTAGTTTTTTGTGTATTTTTGGTTTATGGCTTTAGTTATTCAAATAACAAAATTTATTTTGACATAAACTTTGCATAAATATTTTAAAGAAATGTGTACAAATATTTCTTGACAGATTTTACTTCAAAAAATATAAATATATCAAAAAAATGGGTGGAATAATCAATATTATACCAAAATATCAGAATTTCTATTATCAGCTAAAATAAATAAACAAATTTAAATTCTTATCCTTTTTTACGAGTACACTTCAAAATGGTTCCTTACCAATTACAATTTTTTTTTTTGGGAATTTCGTCTAAAAACTTGATAGAAAAACTTTTTAGTCTAACAATAGAAATTACTAATTGAATAGATTTAAAAAAATACCCCGAAAACTGTATAATTCAATTAAATTTTGCTGCAATTTAATGCTGATAGTGAAATTTTATAAAAGTTCTTACAAATTATTGAAAAAACATATAAATGCTTTGTAAATATATAATTTAAAATTCTAAAAAATAATTCTTTGTTCACTAAAATGAAAGTCATCGTATTATTTAACTACCATAAATTCTAAAAATTTTCATATTAGCTATACGAAAATAAATTCAAATTGAAATGAATTATGTACATATATGTATGTACTGAGTTAATAAGTTATTGTGAATACGACAGTTTTACATACAAAAAAAACCAGCCTGTTGCATTGCATTGCACAAAAAAAATTTTATCCTCGTAGACGTAGAGTAACAATGTCATCAGATGAAATGTTATTTGTATAATGCGAAAAATTAATATACATATATTAAATGTAAATATATTTTTGTCCTATATTGTAGGAAAAGTCTGGTTGAGTATTTTAATAAATGTAGAAGACTGTTAGTATAAAATTGTAAGTAATTGGACAATTTTTAAACTGTAGGAAAATGAAATTTTATAAAATAACATTCATATTTTATGCAAATATTTCATTTATTTAATTTTATTTAGAAAAATATTACAATTCTTTCCTGAAATATATTATCACAACAAAATTAAATTTGCGTTTGATGCAACCTTACATTCAGTACATAAAATGTTTAACAATTTATAATCAATAATATAAAAGCCATTTTTAACAGTTTTTATTCTATTTCATTTAATATGAAAATAAAAATCTAGATTAGAAATGTCAAAGTATAGAACAGAAACAGAGAAGTCATTAGTGGCAGCTGTTGTAGAAATTTTTTACATCCGATACGGAAAACATTTATAAAATTTGTTGAAAAGAAATTATTTTTAAAAAATCGTCGTACTTAAATATGCATACATGCATATATGCTACGGAAATAGTAAAATATTATTTGTATCTGATTATATTTTCAATTTTCTTTTTATGGTAAAATATTTTTTTATACAAAAAATAAATAATGAATTACATATTTCCCTGTAAGCTTTGTCGTATAGAAATTTTTAATAAAAAATACGAATTTATATAATAAAATAATTATAATTAATAAATTTTGTAAATTATAATTTAATAATCATATGTTCTATAAATTTATGTATATACGCAGTGGTAATAATATGTTTCTTATTATCCATATACAATATACATATACTGAACAGTATTTACACATAATTTTATTTAGAAATTAATTTACCTAAATTAACAAACTGTTGTCCTTTGACGTCCATAAATTCTGTCAAAAAAAAATTTGGTCTATATAATAATCTTCAACAATAATTTTCTATGAGAATTATGTTAACATTGTCATTATACGAAGTTTCTGACAGAATTTCCAAGTTGAGGAAATATGTATATAAAAAAGAATGAAAAATTAATAAAAATATATTATTTGATTATGTCTGAAGTTTATGGAGACAAAAATAAAAATATATATAATAATACATAGTACAGAAAATTAAGATTTCAATGTTCGTCATAGTTAGACAATTTATAAGATATTAATCCTAGAAATAAATAAATGTTTTGCTGTCGTCATTTTTACATTTTATATTAAATAATGTTTTGTTATTTGATATTAAACTTGACTTTTATACATATTTTTTTTTATATGATGATATTTAACCCTGAAATATCGAAATATAAGAAAATAATATGATGAAAAATTATCTTATAGGCTTTGACAGATGATTAAGGTCAGTTAAAAATAAGGCATACAATTTATTTATTCATATATAAATATAATGGACAAAATAATATACATAGCTGAAATTTATTAATGTAAAGTATTTATATATTTTGTAAGGACATTTGGACGTATGACATTTACATAAAACTTGTTGCTTATATTGACATTAGGTCTGATAAGATTAGCTGTAAGTGCATTACATCGATACCAGTAGTTCCATAATTTGGCAGATAGATAAATCTATAGTTTCGAAATGTAGATTATGTCATTTGTATTATTGTATAAAACAAATTAAAAAAATTTAAATTTTTTTGTTTATTTTAAATGTAGTAAATAAAATAGTTTTTTATGCAAAAGTGATTTTTTATGATAAATGCTAGAATGTAAATGCTTCGAATTTGACAGAGATAAATTTAAATATTTAAATCATTTATTTTCAAAATATTATCTTCGCATTTTAAACTAAAAAAATAAATAAAAATAGCATATGTGTACACAAATAATGAAAATCGTTATCCATGAAAATAATTGTCCATCCAGTTAAATATATACGAGTATTTATTACATATATATAATATGTATTTTAATATTCACAATTTTCTTTCATGAATTTTTTAGTTAGAAAACTCATTATTACGATTATTTTTGTATATTTGCAGTATATATTTCATAAATTTGAATATCATTCAAACGTTTTTCTATCAATGCCAGGCCAGTAATTAAATAAATGTATTGCACCATAAAATAAATTCGCTTGTATAAAAGGAATTTCAATTATACTATGTCCTTTTATACTATATTTATAATATTTGATAATTAGATATAATGTATGTACTATGTACAACAACATTAAAACAATATAAGTATATGCGCAAAGAAAAGCCACTTTTATATATTTTATTATTAGATTAATTAATATGTAAAATAAATTTTAATATTTTAGAAATTCTTCAACCATATTTGATTACATAATAAAATTATATTCACTATATGACAAAATGTGAATGCAAATGAGAAAATGAGATTAGTTTATAATATTTGCGAATACAGAATATAAAATAACTTATTTGTCTAGTACAAATTTATACAATTATTAAAAATTGATTCAAACTACTAGAAAGAAACGATAGTTTTCTTAATGAAATTGTAATACAATATAATAAAATAAGTTTTAGAAGAAAAAAAATCATCTATATTCAGCATAGTATTTATTTATTTTTGATTAAATAAACTTTAAAATTTAAAAAATAAATTTATTTATTTTTGCAGCTTATGAAGGACTGCTACCTTAGGTAGTCCAAATAATATCAACATTAAACTTGTAATAGTTTCTAAATTTTAAAATATTTCTCATAAATATTCTTAAAGTTTATTTATCTATGGAAAGTCAAAGACAAAAAAAAAATTCCCAAATAAATTGTATATTATCATAAAAAGGCATCTCGTTTTACAGAAATTGTTTTTTTTTCCTGTTACCATTTTTCTTAAAATATATTTGAACCATTAGGGAAAAACATTTTTCTTAAAAAAAAAAAAAAAACATTTTTTATGAGCCTGTTAACATTATATACCAGGAGAAAAAAAGAGGTTATAATTAGATAGATCGTGATGTGCAAAATAAAATACATAAAGAAAATTTTACTTTTAATATATAAAATTTCATTCTATATCCCACCTAACCTAAATGGTTCATCAAAAGATTTATGTTCTTTTCAAAATGGTAGAAATTCTATAGCCAAAAATTGTTCTGAGGGCAACAATTGGAATGAGGGTGACACTCTGTTCTATATATATGTATATAGTTAATGTATAAGAATATTGTTTATTTGAAGCTTTAAAACATGTGGTGTATTATAATATTGAAATATAATACATTTATATTAAAACAGGAGAAGGTGAAAGCTGAAAGGGAATATATTTACTATATATGAGTGAGATAGATAATAATAACCAAGTACATGATACAAATAAGATATATATTTTTTTTTGTATCATAAAAATGGATTTTTAAGAGGCAAAAAAGGAAGTATTATCAGTCGTTAAAAAAAATGGTAAGAAGAAAAAAAAAGGAAAGACATTGTATAATACCAAAATAATGTTAAGTATAATAACGTGATTGCCATTAGAAAATGTTTTGCACAATTTTATTCATTGTAAAACACTCATAACATTCATGCATATACTCGTATATATATAATAATAAACAAAGAGAAATTATTTTCTTTAATATTATTATAATGTATAGAACACACCATTATCCCAATCCCAACAGAAAAAAAAAAGAAAGTATAGCAAACCGTAACAAATAAAAAGGATTTCCTATGTTAAAAATAAAAATGATCATAAAACATGATATAATACTCAAAAATACAACATTACAACACACGTTCAAATTGAATACTTCATCATTAAAAATAATAAAAATAAAAGAAAAGTGAAAATTAAATATAATATTTTTTTTTATCAATTTTATATTTTTACTTGTGACAAAAATTTATGATTACAAAAAATATGTATATGTAAAAATATAAAACTTAATTGGCGAGAAAGTGTGTAAATTAAAAAGTTAAATTAATGTAATTAAAAATTGTCGATATTAAATATATATAAAATATAAATTTACTTAATCAAAAAAACTTTTTTATGTAATATCACTTAAATTGATTTCATTAATACTAAAAAAAAAAAAATATTTACACATTTTTTTTGCTTTATACTTTTATGAAATAATTTTTATGTTTTTTTTTTTGTATATTTATACACATATATACATATACATATTAAATAATTTTCAATTAATGGAAAAATCATTTTTCTATAGTTCACTATAATATTAATTGGAAAGAATTACTGACCCATAATATTAAATATCCTTTTAAATAATTGTTTTGGGATTTCGCTATAGTCATTATCCTTTCAAAAAAGTGGTTTTTAAATTTATCTTTTTTTTTTATATATTTTACAAAAAGTTATGAACTCATTTTAAGCACTTTTTATATGTTACATTATGATATTGTATAAAAATATGTTGGTAATATATAGACAAAAAAGAAATTTAAATCTGACAGCAAATCAGTATTTGCATCATATTATTTTTTTTTTTAATAAAAGGATACATTTTCTATACGAAGTTTTAACATTTTGATGGTGAAATTTTTTAATGAAGAGCTTACATATATGTTTTATGTTTTTGTATAATTGTTATAAAGTATTCAATGTTTTTAAAAAAAAATTTATCATATATAAAAATTAATGATTTTTCTATTATAATTTTTAACTTTAATATTTTAATTTAATATATTCTTTCAAAAATTAAGTAATTCGAATACATAATAATTAACTCATAGAATTGTAGCGCCTCTAATGTAAGTCTTTACCATATTTTTATAATATTTTTCCAACATCAACGAATTTGAGTAAAAACTTTCCTATTTTTGTTATGCTAATAATTTTTCGTAACTTATTTTCTACGTCTACCCAATCCAGCAGCCAGCGAAATGTTGGTGTTTCTCTTGATCTGAAGTGTTTGTATTGCACTTAGGAACGAGTTTTGCATTCGGTTATTTATTTAGGACTTCCCGCTACATGGCTATTCAATTGATTATTTGAGACTTAATAAAGAATAATCAATTAATGTTTCGTCATTTATTATCGAAATGAGTAGACATTCCACTTGTTCTTATATTACACTAGTGCAATGTAATGTAATGACCGTGGTACACTGGTTGCCAAATGGTCGAGTGACCATTATTGTGGTCCCTCATTTATTGGAGATTTGAAATATATTTTTATATTTATCAATTTTAAATAAAACATTTTTATTACTAAATAAAATTATTCATGTAAACATTTCAACATAAATAATTTTAATTAGTTATTACATAATATTTACATTACTTTTTTAATTCCACTGAACACTATAATTAATAATAATTATAACCTAAGGCAATCTTAAATGTTCATAATTTTATTTAAACAAATTATAGTAAATAAATATTTATTTGCAAAATTAATATAGAAATTATAATTAATTTGTAATTAATTATATTATAAAATTATCAATTATAAATTAATTTTTAATTTATTATTAATTTATATTTATTTCAAAAATTATTTGTTTTATTAATTTTTACCAAATAATTTACATTTATTACATATAATTAAATTTAACACGAATTTAATGAAATTAAATTAAAAAAATATATTTCATTATTAAATTTGTCATATAATATTTTGAAGGAATTTTACTATGTGTGTTATAAAAACTTCATAAGATTATAAATATTTATTTATCATTATGTGATAACCACAAAAAATATTATAGAATTTTAAAATCAAAAATTCAATTATCTGCAAAATTCCAATTATGTAAAAAATTTATATAGTTCTAAAAATGATCCCAAATCAATTAATATATATATACATTGTATTCTATAAATTTTTACAAGGTAAACTTTTAATCTGATAATATTCTCCGTCGATATTTCGTTATAGAAACCAATTTTAAAATTACATTTGACAAAATAAAATTTGTGAAAAAAAGTATGTAGGTACACTGTTAAAAACTATCAAATTTTATATATAGCTATTCCGGTGTCGCCTTGGATTCAAATGTACATATGTACATATTGTCTTTCTAACATCATGTATAGTGTTATGAAATTTTATTTTATTTCCAATTTATAACTTTATGACAAGGGAAAAAGGAAGATTTAGAATATTTGCGAACAAGTAATTATGTATCACTTATGTTATTATCTTGTTGCAATATTTAGCATTAGTAGTATCAATTTATGATTAAAGCGTAATCTATGTATTTAATATTTAATTTAGTTTTCAGTGTATGTAAAGTCTTTACTACAATTTTTATTTATTTAAATTCTTTAGTTATGTATATGTTCACTTTTATTTATTAGTAGATAAAATAGATTTTATATCCTAAACTTTGAATACTTGTCCTTTTTATAACTACAAATCGAAATTTCGTTTTTATTTTGTCAAATGAAAAATACATGTACTAGAATATTAATAATAAAGGTATTTCTTCTTTTTATGGTGAAAAGTCAAATAAATTAACATAGATGACCATACAGAATAATTAATGAATAGATAAAACTTTGGTATTTGAAAGAAATGTAAAAGGATATTACACAAAAATGGTATTCCAAAGCAAAAAAAAAAGCCAAAATTATAAGGAATTTTACCAAAAATTATATTTTTTTCTTTTCGAATTTGAACATTTTTGTTATGTCACAGTTAAGTGGAAATATTCCATTATGTATTCTTCTATTTGATTGTTAAAATATTGAATAATCTGTGGAATGAATAGGTTTATATATCCTTTTCATAATTAAAAATATCCTTTTTTATAATTAAAAAAAAAACGGATTGAATAAAAAGAGAAATCAAAAATTTTTGGTTTTACTATAGTTC
Source organism: Empis stercorea (assembly GCA_949752835.1). NCBI lineage: Eukaryota > Metazoa > Arthropoda > Insecta > Diptera > Empididae > Empis > Empis stercorea. The sequence goes on along the minus strand of OX457088.1, from coordinate 13,714,787 downwards.
ATTTAATATTTGTTAAAATATTTAATTTAATTAATTTTTATGGTAAGCCAAAACTTGTTAATTTCAAACTTTACAAAACTTTATACCTTCATTCCTTGTAAGTTAATGTAAATGTTACCTAATTAAAAATTTATGGATTATATAATTAAAACTGAATTAAAAAACCCTTTTAAATTTCGTTATATTAAGATAATTTGAAAAACTATAAAATATAATGTGGTTTACTGATTGCTACAGCAATTATGGGGTAATTGTGTATAGTAATATAATATGAAGAAAATTAATATGTTTATGTTTTAAATTTTTTTTTAATAAGTTTTTTTAAAATTTAAGTATTGCTAGTATAATACACTGACATAATAAATAAATTATTTCAATAATTTATCCATAAATAATTTTCATATAGAAATACAAAAATATTACAAACAGTTTTAATTTAATATCAACCGGAAAATAAGAAAATTATTTATGAATAATATAATAATCCCCAAACAATTTTCACACATCATAAATTAAATATTCTATTCAGTACCTAAATGCACCAACAAAAAAAAAAAGGTTATCTAAAAATGAAATTATCGGCACAATAGTAACTTAATAAAATTTATATCATAACATAATACATATAAATAATATATACATAAAATAAAAATGTTTATTAAGTTAATAAATGAAATCGTACTTCAGTATTTTATGTTACTTATTTCTGGAAAATAAAATAAAAATATTATTATAGTAAGCTTAAGTATGATTAGAAATAAATTGTTATTATATATTATTATTATTTATTTTTGTATTAATAAAAATGTAAGGAAGAATTTAGATTCTTATGCATATTACAATTACATAATTTAATAAATCAGTCAATCATGGTTCTTAGATAATATAAATATTATTTAGAAGATTATTACAAGTACTTTATATTTTATTGAAGAAAAAAATTAAGTAAACTGTGGACAAAATTCTTTCAATGTTTTGAATTACACTTTTATATCGTCAACATTTTTTTTTCTCTCTCTGTTGATCACCATCAGAAGCAAAAGATGTATAAAAATAACGAATGAGAATTGTCTTTCAACAAAATTCTTGTTCAACATTTTAACGTTTTTTTTTTCAATTCAGATTAGACAGGATACAGAAATCTAACAAAATGAGAGAGAAAGTGAAGTAATGATAAATGAAAATCTCACCAATTTAAAAGTTATCTTAAATTGAAAGGGATAGGGCCACGTAAAAATTGCCTTTATTTTTATTTTAACTTTTTTAACAGTGTATTTCCCACAATTGACCGTGTTATATATAATAAAACTATACAAAGTATGTCTTTTTTTATGATATTAAATTCAAATATTAAAATTTATGATGTGTAAGAATTTTTTTGTATAATTTGTTTTTTATAAATTATTTGAAATTATCGGTTTTTAATCCAGAAACCAGAAATCCACAACCAGAAATCCACTGTTGATTTTATTCAATAAAATATTTTACTTTAATTAATAAGTGAAATTTATTTTTATATACCATTTTATATTTTAATATTATTTACTACACTATTTTGATAAAATTTTATCCATTAAAGCTTATATATTATTGGGTCGATATTCGATATCATTAAAAATCAATTTACGGACATTGCACATAAATATTAACTTTATCATTGATTTATATAATGTGTGTATGTATTATTATATTGGTACAAGAATAACAGAAAAACATAAAATAATACATAATAATAATAATAATATATAAACATTTCCTTAAGGAGGATAAAAGTATAACGAAGAAAAAAAGATTGTTTATAAACAATAAATAAGCTTTTTCATTTTATTGACATTTATTGTATACAAGTCTTAATATCATAAAAATTGTATCTCTTATGTTTCAATTCATTTTTGTTATCAAAACTTAATTTTTTTTTTATCGGTTCAACTAAATATTTGTCTTTTGGGATTGTAAAATATATATTTATATTAGAAATATCCTATATACAAAGAATGATATCAAATTTTTTTGTTTGTAAAAACGTAATACCAAAATATAAAATAAACAAAAAAATGTATAAATACAAAATAAAATTACCAGGATATCATATAAAACTTAAATAAAATTTATTTGTTTGTGTTTTTTTTTCTTCAGAAAATATAATAAATAAATTAGCAAATAAAGTCAACAAAATGATTTGAAAATTGTACATAATGTATACATATATGTATATTGCTTTTTTAAAGTTTAGATTTACTACTTATATAATAAGTACCTATAAGTAGTATTATTGTAAATAAAATTTACTTATAAAATGAAAATAATTTGATTTGAAATATCTAAAATAAATTGTCAAGCTTAAAGTATTGTTATATTATTTGTATTACATATACACATTAAGACAACAATTCGAATACGTTTATTGTAACAAATTATTATAAATAATATTTTGTAATTTTTTTATAATTTTAACTAGAAAGTTTCTGATGGAGAAATTTAACAATAGGCAAATTTAACTATTTCACAATAGGCAAAATGATACTCACAATAAATTCATACATCAATTGCATCATTAAAAATTTTGTTCCATAATTGCTTTTAACTGATTTAACCCAAACTTTTTTTATCGTTATTAAGATGAAAACAATTTTTATATTATAAAGTATATGTAATTCATATTTAGTATTTGCAATAATGTTTTCAAAACTGCTTCCAAAAACAAAACAAAAACGTATTCAAAATTTCTTTTGTAATACATATTTTACCAGATTTTATCGTAAGCAATTATCGATTTATATTTTCTATATTGAAGTACAGCAAAAGCAGATTTTATTGTAAATAGAAATATTCATATAATTTTATAATATTATATATGTATACATATATGTATATAAAAAATAAAAATTTACATATTCAGAAAATGATATAGTCTGTAACACAGACTATTGTTTAATTACCAACCATATATTAAAAACATATTGCCATAAAAATTAATTGTTTAATTTTAAATGAACTCTTTTTAAACAAAACGAGAATATTGAAATTTTATACATCATAAAATCCAAATTATTAAGATAAGCATACTTATGTATGTAATTTTAATATATCCTGGCAATGCTCAATTTTCAAGTAATATTAAATATTATACAGAGAGGGATAAAACCAAAGCCGTATAATATATTATACGATACGGCTTTAATGAAACCCACAAAACGATGAAAAACATATTTACACATGAACTATCTGTTAAAATGATAAAAGTTTATTAGATATATTAGATATACCATATATAGTTTATAAATATGTATATTTATATACAAAATATGGAATAACTTTTTAATTTTCATTTGCCGTTTAATTCAGTTGGTTAAATCATAATTTTCTACATCGCTAATATTAATTTTTAAATGGTACATTAACAGGTTTATTATTTGTGAGTATAATTTTTCAGTCAAGTGAAAGGAGTTAAATTAATTTATTATCAAAAAAATTCAAAATTCAAATATTTGTTCTTAGTGTTATAAATAATTTCGATAAAATTTTGAATAAAATATTAAAAATTTAATTATAAGGATATGATTTATACATACATATATAAAAAATTTACAAATTCTAAAATTTGTAAAAATTATGGAAAAATTAACAGAGAGTTTTCTTAGAAAACATTTAGATAGCAAATATAATAAGATAAACATATCCGTGCTAAGAACAAATTAAGATTATTTCTAAAAGTTTTTTTATTTAATATTTGATGTTTGTTTTGGAGAAAGTTTTAAAAAACTTCTCAAATGATTTAAAATTAAATAATTTTACATACATATTATATGTACATACATACAAATCAAAATATTTGTATAGTATAATATATAATTATAATATCAAACTTATAAGATTGAAATGGCAGAATTAATTTTAAGTTTGATTATGATCAGGTAGATAGATTTTATTTGGTTTTATGCTAAAAAAAATTATCTCAACTTTCGACTACAAACTTGAAAATAAGTAAAATACTTAATATGCTCGTATTAACAGAGATATAGATCGTATAAAAGTTATATATAAAAATTAGTTATGTGAAATTAATAAATTTTCTAGAATATTTTGAATGTTTTTCCTAATTTTCATATGAGCATGTTTAATTGAAAGCATAAAAATAGACCAAGGATATGTCACGAAATATATATAATGTACTTGAAGTTTACGTCAAAATATAGATTGAAAATGTAAAAAGTAAATATAAAATTCTAAAAAAAATGTTTGTATTAATTTTGGTTAATAAATTCAGAGACACTTTTTTTTTGTATATCAAAATCATTTTCTCACTTCTTTTACTTACATATATATACATAAAAAGAAAGTCCATAAAACTTTTTATTGAATAAATACAAGAATTTATGATCATTTTTACTACAAATAAAATTTCATAATTTATATATAGTAAATTGCCTGTAACTATACCAAAATTGAACCATTAGAAACGTATTAGACTGTAAAAAAAATATTATAATAAATAAAAGAAACTTTATTTTCAGAAAACATTATATTATTATTTTATAATAATAAAAATCATAAAATCGGATCATCTATTATATAAAAAGTCAGCCTACAAAATTTATTCCCTTTTATTATTAACTAATGTTTTATAAGTATATAAAACTTTCTTAATATTATATTTCAATGGTCAGCCATTAGTAACTTTGAGAACTAAAAAGTTTTAATATTAAAATATATAATAAATTCAATAAATATATCAAAATTAGGGATTTGTTGAAATTTCATAAATTTTATTGTAAATATTTCAAATAAATTATATATAAATAAAATAATTACTTAATTAGAAATGGTAAATTTAGACTTAGCCATTAATATGAATTTAAGATGTAATAATAATATCAAAAAAAAATTTAGAAAATTTTAATTGTAACTGAAATTTATATAAATATCTACCAATTACCTTAAGTTGTAGCAGTTAAAAATTATATAGTAATTATATTTTCATTATTGATGAATATTTCAATTTGGAAAAAAAATTGGATTATCTGACACAATTATTATTATATTAATGAAATTGGGAGAATTTCTCGAATATATTAATACACCACTATAACCAATTTTTATCAAATTTCAAAACATCCTTTCTAATTCTAATCTAATATATTTACTAATCATTCGACCAAATAAATTCGTTTACGCAATTTATTTATTTATGGTGATTATTTTCATTTTTTTTTTTGTTCGAACTTTCAAATCTCATATAATGTATAAATTTTCTTACATAAAAAGATATCTTAATTTTATAGAGCAGAAAAATCAAGATAAATTTGTTATAACTTGTTTTGCTCTTTTTTTTCATAAAAAAAAATTAATAAACATATGTAAAAAAATAAAAATATTATATTTGACCTTTAAGTTCATTAGTTTGTCATTTTTTTTATAGATCCATAAACATTTTTTTTTTATTGTTGTGACCATAATAAATAAATTTTCACAAAATTTATAACAATTTTCTATAGGATGTCCTTTTTTATTCACTTACATGTAAATCTATAACATAAAAATAGATTTATTGTCATTTCGCTGGCGATAAATGATGATAGACAGAGCAATTACTTAAACTAAACACTAAACAAACATAGTTTCAGAGAAAAATGATGGAAAATAAATTTTGATCATTTTGTAATTATTTTTCTTGTAAAGAATCACGTTTTAATAACAACAACAAATTAGTGGCCTCACAAATATTGAATTTATTGTGACAGTCTTGTTAAAAGTTTAATGGAAAAAAATTAGTGACAGTGATGTGTTGCGAGCAATTTTGTATGCTAGATTGAAATTCATATATTTCCTATTTCTATATCCTTTTTTTTATTATATTTAATTGATTCTGAATATATGGGGATTGTTATAATTAAATAAAATGGATTGATGGAATTATTGAGAATTAATACGACATAATATTACCTAAATTAAAAAAATTTCAATAGAATTTTGTGCAAGATAAAAACTATTGGAATTATAGTGTGATATTATAAGTAAATCATTTAAAAATTATGTTAAATGGAAAAATTATGTTAAATGGAAATTATGTTAAATGGAAAAATTATGTTAAATGCAATATGTTAAATGGAAATTCTAAGTACAATATACAATTTCCTAAAATAAAACAAAGCTAACTTAAGTTATTACAGGTTTTAAAATATTATTGAATTGAATATCATTTTATTTACATAATTTTAAGAATTTAAAATTTCTATATATAATTCGAAATTAATAAAAAACATTTAATCTTCAATTAATAATTCTTCGATATATTTATTGCAAAAGATAATTTAATCTCATCAGTGTAAACATTAAATGAAATAAAATTGCAAATATTAAATTTATAATTAATTAATTAACTAAATATTAATACATTTTCTCACATAACAAACATATTTTGAATTTCCGTATTTTTAAATCTTTTTTTAAAATTTATTAAATATAATTATGTAATAAAAAATGTATTATCGCATTACTTTAATATTATTAATTAAAAATTCTGAAAATACATAAACTGGATTAAGAATATTATTAAATAATTTATAAATTTAATGGTTTTTAATGCAATATTTCATTAATAACATAAATTTTTAATTATATATTTTAATATTATTAATTTATTAATAAATTTATTAATTACTGTAAATTAAGCTTTAAATGTTAAATGTAATACTTTTAATTACGATAGCATGGAAATTTTATCTTCATCAATAATATTGAAAAAAAAAAAAATTAATATACTTACATTATTGAATTAAAATTAAATTTAAATATGTATAATTTATTTAATTAATTGAATTGTAATATTATACCATACCCATATATGAAGTATGTAATTTAAAATTATAATAATAATAATTTTAAATCGTATATAAGAAATTTTCATTTATGTGAGTTTTTTATACCTCAGATTTCCATTTTGTTAATTATATTTAAACCTCATCTATAGCCTTTATTTTAGACACTAAACGATGTGGTTAGAGCGCCTGCCTTCCAACCGGAAGGTTTCAGGTTTGAATCCAAATTTTGAAGCAAAAATTTATCTGGTTTTCAAATATGTACTTGCTTAGTTATCATTTGTCGTTGGGATAAATTTAATGGCATCGGTGTAGGTTTTACTATAGTGCTAAAACAAAGTTTATGATATATACCAAAAATATGTCATATTCAAAAATATCCCTTAAGTTCATCTCCTTTTCCACCCACGTAACTTAAAGTGTGTAAAAGCTCTAAAGGGTTGCCCCCTAAGTTTAGGTTGTAATTGAAAAAAAAAAATCAATTTATATTTAAAAACTGCAAGATATTTAATTCATCTTCGACAAGAATAAAAGTGGGAAATTTCAAATAATTGTTAATTGAAATTTATTTTATCTCCATGTAATATGATTGCAGTATTAAAACAAAGATAATTTATGAAGTTCTTAGTAAAATATATTAAAAAAGTATAATTGAAAATATATAAATTATAAGATATTAATTTCACAGGAAAATTAATTATGATTGAAAATAATTTCCGAAATTTATAATGTATGCATATACTTAACTTACGTTAATAAAATCTTGAACTTCTAGATTAATAACAACACACATTTTTTAATAAATACATAGATAAATTAATTTTTATATAATATATTAAAGTTATGTCAGTCACGTAAAAACTCATCGTGTTGTACCATTTATTATATTTTTGTTGAAAAATATGTTAAACGAAAAATTAGAAAATCTACAAATTGTTTAATAATAATCTTCATCTAAAATATTCTAACTTTTTCATCAAATATAATACATATTTAAAAAAGATAAAAATTGTAGGCCAAATTTTATTCACATTCATTGATTTGTTTCATATTTCCATAATTTTTCGATATAACAATAAGAAAAATATTTGTTGTTATATACATATACGAGTACATAGAGAAATATACTTTCATTGCATCGCATGGTTTTGTAAATATATTTTTCATTGTATATATATTTAATTTTTTTCTGTGCCCTCTTTCACACAAGGACTTTTGGAACTTTTCAAATTTTATGTTTACGTTTACGTACATTTTTTTTTGTGATACTTATGAATACAAAGCAAAGGTTAAAAAGGCACAAGCACGTGCAATATTAATATGGATTTTATTACAATTATATTAAATATACAAAGTGATTTCTCCTTTAACATTAAATAAGATTCTTTTTCTAAAAACTTAGATAATTCTGTAATTACAGTGAAGTCCTTTATCATGAAATGAGATAAAGGACATCCAATAATTCCATCATATCAAAGGAATGAAAATTTACAAGAAAATTCTTTATAATATTTCTTTAAACCAAAATATATATTTAATTGCTCTAGTTTCGGAATCACACAGTAAATATTCAATGTAACCATAACATTTTACCTAACAGAAAAAAAAAGATATATTCTTATTTGTTTGGTTTTATTTTTTTATTATATAAATATATTTTGGGCTACAGGCGGTTCCACATTGAAGAGATTTCTTTTTTCTAGCTAGATCACGTTCTTGTTGGTTCTATATAAACTATACGTGATGGAATTTCAATTTCTATAAAGGATATATAAATATCGTTCACGGTAAACATAAGAAAAATCTTGAAATTTTCTTTGGTGTTAAAAAATATATAATTTTCTTATATTTTTTTTTTCGATATATATTAATATAATAAAATATTATTATTAAATTTTTATTTAAACAGAGCTAAACAAAATAAAAATGAATATATAAATAATATTTGTTTTAAATTCTATTAGTTTAAAAGTGTAAGAAAAAAATATTATTTTAAAAGCTTTTCTAAGATAAATAATTTTGAATTAAATTTTAATATCTTAAATGGATTGCCATATATTTTGTTTTTATTCAAGCGAAAAAAAAAATAGATTTAATATATTTTATAATTAAATATAAAACTCAAGTTTAAAGTTAATGTAAAATGTTTAATCAAATTATAAATATAGCAGAAAGAATTATACATTGAAAAAATAAATAAAAATAATATTTATATAAAGCTTTTTTTCATTTCTAAAATTTATATCTTAAATTTGACTTATATTGTTTGTGAAAACTTAAAACTACATAACGAACCCAGACAACAACAAAAAACTTAATATATCAAATAAACAATTCTATCTAAAGTTTTTTTTTTATATTAAACTTTATTCATATTAAAACTACATTCATCTCTGAAATTTAGAAAATATATTTTACCTAGACATTGCCTCCTCTTGTTTATACCAAAAAAAAATACGAGAAAAAAACCGGAAATGAAATATATGATGAAAAAATAAAATAAATCCATAATGCCAAGGTGAAAAGGATAAATTAGCCTTTTTTTTTGTATGCTATACATCATACTCTCAAAAATGTTGATTTATATTCTCGAATTCATTCGTGTATTATAATGTTGTTGATATTCGAGAATGAATGGTAAAAAAAATAAATGGTGGGCTCTGGGGTTTGTAAATGTCAAAATAATCTTACAAACAGATTCTACAGTCTTTTGAAAAAGGATTAAAACAGGAAATATTAAAAAAAAATTACCAAACATTTATAATTATTTGCCGGCTAATACATTCACAATAAGTTGAGTAGTTTTTGAATAATCTCCTATTATCCGAGGAAGCTTTATATATCACGATCTTTTGAAAGAGCCTTAAATTCGAAATTATGCTGCTATAGTTAGTTTTTCATTAATTTAATTAGGATATTTTAAGTAAATTTTGTGGGAGACTTTAAAGATGTACACAAACAATAATATAGTCAATTTATAAAATTTTTACTATACTAGAATATTTTTATATATGTATAACAACTAACAACAGACAAATCGAATACAAACATTATAAATCCAATTTAAATTTTGTATACCAAAAAAAAAACCAATCCACAGAAAATTTTGTTTGAACACATTTTGAATTTGTAATGCACATCACATAAATGCAAACTGGAATGCTAAATGATTTATAAGCACTTTTTTTTCTGTTCAAAATATCAATCTACATGACCATTCAGCACAAACACCAAATAAAAATGAGATGGATAAAAAAAAAACATTTATAACAAAAATGTGCAGCTATTATTTTAATAACAAAAAAGGACTTATTTATATCCTTTAAATTTCTTCTCTGTTGTTATAGAAAATACGAATTTCTTTTCTGCAGATAAACTTAATGTATGGAAAAAAAAAACTTGCTGCACGATAAAGGAATGGAAATTAACTCTCCCACGTATGAATAAATTTAAATGAAAAATTATGGTAATTTGTATAAACTATTATTTTTTGAATGTAAGATTATGTCGTTGTTGTTGGTTTTTTTCTTTTGAACAATATTATGAAAAATAATTTTATTTTAATTTATTAAAATAATTGTTATTTCGTGTCATGACTATTTAAAAGCTACAAAAAAAAATATTTTATATGTTGGACTGCTAATATTTTTGATAGAATTAGTCAGGAAATGTCAGATTAAAAATGCATACAGTTGGTTATATGAATTATTTATAAATAAAATTTATATATAATAGAATAATTTTTTATCTTTGTTATTTTAACTTCTCCAAAATATCAATCTTAATTTTAATTAATTAATAGACAAATATGTAAATATTATTATATTAATTATAATTTTATAAATGAATAGAAAATTAATTATTAATTATAATATTGTAAAATAATTTTTTCAAAAACGTAGCATACCAAAATCTGGTGTAGTATTTATATGCAAATTAGACAGAAAGGATAGGAGTTATTAACAAACATTATAGGATTTTCAGTTCAAATTAACAATTTTACAATTCAAGTAGACGATTTTAGAATCCTAAAAAATGATTTTACAATATGTTTTGTATAAATATATTTACAATAAAAATCGTTTTACAAATCGTTTTTTACAATTGTAAAATCGTTTACTTGACCTGAAAATGCTAATTATTCGGGCATTTCTCGATATTCTCATAAATAACCACTATAATCACTATTATTACACTATTATACTATTCGTTCGTTTAATTCGTTTTTTGGCAGGTTATTATAATTGTACTTACAGATGTTCTTTTCTTTCTATATTCTTTAGTTCACCAAATCTTCGCATTATATTTAGTCAATAGATCATTTTATCTAACATTCTAACTAACCTAAATAGAAAATGTATTTTCATATATCATTTACTTCGATTTAAATTCGGGTGCTTCCCCTTTCAATATTTAATTTATTTTTACATAATCAGTTGCATTTTTATTCTTAGCAAAGTTTTGAACCATAAAGTTGCATAATCTCACACTAGTGACATCTAGGTACTTTTAACATAAAACACTAAAGTTCCACCTAGTAGTGATACAAGAACTAATTGTATTTAAAACTATAATTTTCATATAATTCTCATTCATAGATTACACTAATAGAATTTCGAAAGTACGAAAATATAACAGCTGATTGCCGGCTGTCAAAAACAGCTGTGTTCATTGATTGGCATCGTTACATTTATTTACTTTTTTTTTGTTTATTAAACAAATATGTTTTGCTTTTGATTAAATTTTAAAATCACGGTGGTTTTTATATCCTTGAAGAATATTTTTGCGCAAACTCAATTAAACCACAACAAACAACAACAAAAAGTCTTTTAAAAACTAAAACAATTATATTTAAAAAAGAAAATCTACAACGGAAATTATCCAAATTCCTTTCACTGGTGGTTTTAGTAACAATAAAAAGTGGTAAGTGGCAATAACCATAATAGTTACCTCCACTATTTGAATGAAAATACTTTGCAACAAAAAAAAAATCAATTTTATTTGTCTGCGGTCAGCATAATTATTAACATTTGTTTGTGGTGTGCTAAATTTTTCAATTTTTTTATTTCAGTTTAACTTCAACTTTCGTCCTGTCGAGTATAGTCACAGTCACAGAGTAGATCATATTAAACTAAATATAATGGATGAAATTAAAAATTATACAAAAAATACATCAGTTATTAAAATTTCATCAGATTTAAATAAAATTTATAAAAAAATTATTGAAAATCGTGAAAAAAATTTAATTGAATCAAAAATTAAAGAAGTTGATTTTTTAAAAGAACAATGTAAATCAGAAAATATTCAATTAAGTTTAATGAGCTGTCAGACATTTGTAAAATTAGTTGAAAATGGTTCATTAGATATGGGATATATAATGAATATGTTTTTATCTATGTTACCAAATTCAAGGTGAGTTGAAGATTTAAAAAAAAAAATTGGCGGTAATGGTAATATTTCCAAAAATAATTTAATAATGACTAACATTTTTTTATTGTATTGGAGACAGAGTAGACAAAGATGTTTTAGTATGATAAACATAAAAAATATGACCTCAATTTTACACAAATTAGAAATAAATTATAACAACTAAATTTTTTTTCTACTTATTACACGTGTTCACTTACAGACTTAATTTTTCTTTCTTTTCTTTTTCTTTTTGCTCTTTTAATCCTTAATTTATTGTCGTGCAAATAATTACTTCCTTTTGTGGGATGTGGTAATGTTAAACAACAAATTTTCTTTTGATGACGTTACACAAAACAAAAAATTGGGATTGTTTTCTATTACGAAAAAATAAATAAATTTTAATGTAATTTATCAGTTCCGGTCAAAAAAGTGTTATAACAGAAGCTATTATTAATTTATTATTATTGAATTTGAAACGGAAAACATCAATTCTTAAAACGGATGAAAAATTTGAATGTCCATTTAGTTTAAAAACATCACAACATCCATTAATAATAATTGCACAAATTGATGGCATTAATATGATTGATGTTGCTAATAAAATTTCTGGAATTTATAATCATTATGATAAACAGTTAAGTAGATTTAAATAAATATTATTAAATAAATTTACATAATTTAATATGTTTTTTTTTTCTTACATATTCAAGGATACAAAATTATAGTTTGGAATATTTACGACCAGTTTTTTTATATTTATTTTGTAATCCACATACACAACCAGAATCAAAAACAATATGGACTGGATTGTTAGAACAAAATCGAAAAAAAATTGAAACAAAAAAATTATTGAATGAAATTATTACATGGAGTAAAGTAAGTTTTTGATAAAACCGTAAAAAATAATAACAATGAAAAATTTAACGATTTTATAAATTATTATGTCAGTTTTTTTTTTTGAAAACCTTGAAATGTTGAAGAAAAAAATTCAAGTTTTTTTTGGTATATTTATATTACAAAAATAAAAACCAATGGGTTTTTCCTATAATATTTTAGAATATTTTATGTAAATTTTTATTGTAGATTTTGTATTCATTTTTTATGGAATATAAAAATACGGATATAATTTTATCAGATTGAAGGAAGGATATATACACTTAGTTCGAATTGAATTTTTTTTTTCAATTAAATTAATTATAAATATTTTTTAGACAAAAAAAAAAGAAATGTTTGAAGTGTACTGTAGAATGATATGTTGGGGGAAAAATTGTTAAATTAGTTTCCACAATTTATTATAGTATTTTTAGCTCGGTCTAACTTTGTATGATGAATCTATTAGCCATACTTCCCAGACCTAATTAAATTTGGAATATTTTAATCAACTAAAATATATCAATTATTTTATTTGTAAGAAACATTTTCTCCAACTTTATTAAAATTAAATTAAATTAAATTTCAATTAAAGCTCAGATTTTTATTTGTAATATGCATTTTTAATAACATTTAATATTTCATGGTAATTTTAACTTATCTTACCTATATTCATATATTTTCATAATTTTCCTAAGTAACCTGAGAATTATTTATTCCTCATGTTACAATTATTAAATATTATTGTATTATTTGCTAGTTAAAAAGTTTTTTATAAAATAATTCAAATTATAGTATAATTTCATCCTTCATGTAACATGAATATGTATTTTTTTTTTTAAATAAATATGCAATCCTGTGAATTATAAACTTTTAAAAAATATAATATGAAATTATACTGTATTTCAAAAAATGATTTTCTTAGAAGAAATATAAACATACATGTAATATTCGTATATAGGTTCAAAGTTTATTTCTTGTATGCTACTAAATCATAAACATTTAAAGAACGATATGGAAATATTATTTAAATCTTTTTAAAATTTAATATCACGTGATGATGTTAATTTTTCAAACTAATTAAAAATTCAATGTTATTTTTTTTCAAACAACCTAAAATCCATCCCTTCTGTCGTGACATTTTAACATGTTCATATTACTTAATTTTAATGATTTCACGCTTATAATGAACAATTTTACAGTTTTCCTTTGAAAACATGCATTTATTTGTTTGAACATTTATTTATACAGCAAAATGAAAATTTTATGGAAAATTAATTGTAAAGGAAAGTAATTAAAATTGTTAACGAAAGTGTTTTGTCTGTAAAAAAAAAAAGGTAGTTCAATAAACTATATAATGTAAAAAGAAATTACTGATTGTTGATTTTCTAACATACTGGTTTAAGGAAAATATTTTTGTAATAATGAAATTTTCTTATTCTTTCTTTCTTTTTTTAGATAAACTCATCCCCAACTTGTCTCTACACTAGTATTTTACTAATTGAAGCTATCAATCATTTTGAAACACATAATGATTTTAATCAAACAAATGATTTAATTATTTATTTAGCATATATTGTTAATCAACAAATTAAATTTGGATTAGATCCACGATCATCATTACAATGTATATTACAATGTTTATATGCTGCAAAAGATTCAACAAAAAATCATTATAATATATTATTAATAATATTATCAGAAACATTACATCATATTCCACCAATTTATTTACCAGAATTATTACGCATTATATTATTTATTGGTGTAACTGAAAACTGTGGGAATCAATACATTCTGAACATGATTTTGGATGGTATCATTCAGTGGATGGCTCAGATTGCATTTATACCCCCAGAAGGTGTTGCCTTAGCACATCAAATTATTAAAAAAATTACTAATATAAATCAACAAATTGATGAAAATTTCAATAATAAAATATCAACAAATGATTATAAAAATTCAATTGTTAGAAATTTACATTCTGATATTGCAATTGCATTTGATATTGCAAAATTAGCAGAAAGTTTTGATGATTCAGAATATAAAAATATATTTACATTTGTTGATAATATGAATGCTAAATTATCAACAAAAAATATAAATTTTACACGTAGAATACAATTATTTTTACGTGGTTTATTTTTATCAAAAGAACCATCTATAGATTGTTGGTTTCAAATTTATCAGGCAATATTAACAATAATTAAAGGTGATGAATATATTGCTTATGATTTTTTAATGACATATATTTATAAATTGGCAAATGAAACAAATCCAGAAGTTCAATTAGAATTACTTAGAGGATTACCATTGTTTGCTGTATCGAAAGTATTATAATAATTTACTATCAATATAAATATTTATTAATTTTGTGAATTTTTAGAGTAATATTCCAATGATTTTAAATACTATAAAAACATTGACAACAGGAAAAAATTCAATATTTTGTATGGATTTATATTTACGTTTATGGAAACAAGAAATTCGTACATATCCATTTTTAATTAAAGTATTATCGCAACCAAATAAGGATAAAAATAAATTTTGGGAATATAATATTGCAAAAGCTTATACAATTCGAGAAATTTGTATAGAGAAGTACATAAATAAATTATTTGATATTTTTTTCATATTAACATTTTACATAATTTTTACAGATCATCTCAGTACGGTACTGATTTAGTTTCTCATCTTTCTGAAATTTTAAATAATTGTTCAGATGTTGATGGTGATTTAGCTACATCTATTGCACTAGATGGTATTGTTGCACTTTGTGAAAATAATACAGTTAATATAGTATCAACATGGAAAGTGTTAAGTGGTAAATTTCGTCATGAAAAACGACCACAATCACTTAAAAGCTTATACAATTTCTTTGGTCATATACCATTATTACAAACACCAACTGGTGAATATGAAAGATTAGTTGACGAAGCATTAGATCATCTATGGTCTGTAATTGCAAATTCTAAATCACCAGATTTAATTCAAGAAGCACTTAAAGCTTTAACCCATTATCAAATTACAAATTTAATGACATTACGTCATATACCTGTTAAATTTAAACAAAATTTAAAAGATATTGATGAAGATCATATACCTGGTGAATGTTGGATTGAATTATTACAAAAAATTCATCCTGAATGTAAATTTGATGCTGCTGATTTAATATCACAATTTATTCATGAAGAAATTAAATCATATCGTAGTGGTATTTATCATTTACCTGAAGGTCGACCAGAACCACGCACACTACAAGGACTATTTTCAAAGAGTCCATTACGTGCTATTGTTAGTTATTTAGTGTCACAGTCAAGATTTGGTGATCGTGTTGGTGATCCATATGGAATTATTGCAGCACTTCGAGCAATATCAAAGAAATTTTCAAAACCAATACCACCACTTGATTGGTGTTTTTTACATTCATATTTTCATTTAGATTTTCAAGCACGAAAATATTGTATATTAATAGCAAAAAATCAAGTACATAATTCTGGTACTGCAAGACGATTACTAGAAAACTTTTTAGTTGAATTTGAACCGAATTGTTTTGAAGAGGATTTACTTTTATTATTTAGTATTTTACCAGAATTTGTAACTGGAGTTAGTTTGAATATATTGAAAACTTTTGCCGAAAAAACAGCATTGTACTGTTTTAAAGAATCGCAATTGAGTGGATTTTCTGAAGGTAATTAAGTGGTTTCATTATTTTAAATTCAATGTAATTATTATTTTTAAATCTCAGGTTGTCTCTTTGAAAAGTTTTTGGAAAGTGTTCGGTCTGTTTTTACAAGTAAATGTAATGTACCAGAAATTTTAGATATATTTACATTAATTATAGAAAGATATATGGATTCAATGGACTTAGATTCAAGAGTATATAAAATCAATTTGTAGTTATTCTATATTCTATATTTTAATCAAATTTTTTTTAATTAGCTTTTTGAACGTTATACAGAAGTTGTTGCTACTTTACCACAAAATTCTATTGATGGTATAACATCACCAGCTAATTGGTGGGAAGTTCCTTTAGGCAAATTAAAAAAAGCAACAATTATACGTTGTTATTTAGTACTTTATAATAATCAATTAGAAAATTCATTAACATGGTTAAATCCAATTATTGATGCTTATATAGATAAACCAACTGAACAATTATTTTTATTTCGTCATTTAATTGCAACATTTTATGCATTTAATGATGAAAAGAATTCATGTAATTGGATGATGGAATTATTTCGACAAATTCAAACAATTTTAGCTGAAACACAATTAAAAGATAAACAAAATAAATTAGGATTATTATTAGATATATTTGTTTTAGCATTTGATGTATTTTCTGGTATAGCTGGTTTATTTGGTAATATTGATTTATTAGCAACATCACGTAATTTAAGAATAGAAATATTTCCTGAAAGTGTTCAAGTTTTATGCGATGAATTATATTGGAAAGATAATGAATTAAAGGTAAAATATTTTCATATAAAATTGTATTTATAATTTTAGTAACTACTATTTTTTTTTTTTGCAGATTTATGAATTTTTAAATCATTTATATAAAAATTCATATGTACCGGATTATTATTGTGAAATGTTTAAAAATGCTATAATTTGTTCAAGAAATCGACCATATTTTGATACTAAGGGGATATGGACTAAATTTGTAGGGATGAGAAAATAGAAATTATTATATTTAAGGAATTGTATAAATTTTTAGGGATATTAAATAATAAAAAAAAAGTTAACACAAAGCCTCAATAATTATAAGCACAATGCAAATTGCTGCCATTTTTAGAATTTTATAAAATAAAAGATCACAATTTTTTATTTTTCAGACACTAAAATACATTTAGTTTTTTAATTAATAATTTAAGAAATAGTTATATTAAAAACTATGTTTTAGCAGTTATCATTAAAAATATTTATTTCTAACGTATTTCATGTAAAAATTCAAATATAATCTTTATAAAAATTCCTATTTTCTATGCTTAAAAAACTAATTTTTAAAATTAAATATTTTATATAACTTTTTCATCATTATTCTGTATTGTTGTTGTGCCAGTTGTTGCAAAAGCTGTATCAATTAAATCCTGAATATTAACTTCACCTCTTTCAAATGCCAATGAATATTTTATACCATGTGTCTTCATATGTGAATAAATACCATTATATAAAGCATATTCTTTACCACATACTTTACAAATATATGGTTTAACACCTGAATGTGATTGTTTATGCCATGCTAATGATCTCTCTCTAGGAAATCTAGCTGGACATTCATCACATGCAAATGGTTTCACATTACTATGACAAATTTTATGAACTTGTAAAGTATGGATTTCATAAAATCTTTTACCACATTCATCACATTTAAATATTCTACCATTTACATGATATGTTTTAATATGATATTCCATTTTTGATTTTCGTACAAATCCTTTCTGACAAATTGAACATTTAAATGGTCTTTCAGATGTATGTAAAATATGATGTGCTGTTAATGCATTTTCAGTAGCAAATGTTTTATTACAATATTCAAATGTACAAGCAAATGGACGATCTTTTAAATGATAATTTTTCATATGAATTTGTAAACTTTTATCAGATATAAATAATTTACCGCATGTTTCACATTTATGAGTATAACGTGTATTATCGTGAGATCGTAAATGTTGTACCATTTTATATTTAACTGTTTCTTTACCACAAATATCACAAATTAATTTCTCTTGTGATCGTGTTGATTGATTATTACCAGATAATGGTTTATTATTATCTGATAATTTTGTTCGTGGCTTTTTATATTTCTTTTTAACATCAACACAATCATTTGATTCACTAGTATCTAAATTTCCATCATTTTTGTCTTTATGCTTTCTATTTATATGCTCTCTTAAATTTGATTTATAAATAAATTTTAATTCACAGTAAATACATTCATAAGTTCCAGGACGAGGTTTTCTATCATCAAAAAGACTTTCATCATTTGTACTGTCTATTCTTTGTTCAAAATTCGTTTCAGAACATAATAAACTTTGTAAATTATTATCTTTATTATTTAAATTTTGTGTTTCTTCATTACTATTATTTAAACATTTTGATATATTTTCATTTGAATTTTTTTTAACTGTTTGAATATCATCTAAATCTAAATCATTTTTAGGTAAAATTTTAATAATATTATCAATGTGATAACAAACTTTATGCTTTTCTAATGTATACATATCAAAAAATTGTTTATCACATTGATCACAATTAAGAATTTTACTAGTATCATGATAAACTTTAATATGATAAGATAATTTTGATTTATGTAAAAATTCTTTTAAACAATGATTACATTGATATGGACGTTCAGTTGAATGAAGTTTCTGATGTGCTGTTAATGCATGCTCTGTAACAAATGATCGATTACAATTTATAATTTTACATTCAAAAGGTTTTTCTTTTAAATGTAAATTTTTTACATGAATATCAAGTGATTTTTCTGATATAAAAAGTTTACCACATTCATTACATTTATGTGTATATCTACTATAATCATGGGATCGTAAATGTTGACTTAATTTATGCTTAGGTGTTTCTTTGCCACAAATTTTACAATTAATTTTAATATTCTTTATATTTAATTTTATATCATTTCGTTTTCTTTCAATTGATTCTAAATTGATTGAATTAACCGGCAAAGATGATGACCATTCCCTTAATTGTGTACTATCTTCTTCAGTTTTATCTGTTGATATTTCGGTACCATGCTTATGATCAACATGTTTCCGTAAATTTGATTTCTTTTTAAATTTTACATCACAATAAGGACATTCAAATAAACAACTATTAAATTGTTTACTCCTCATAAATTTATTTCGTCTACTTGTAGTGCTGCTACGTGTTTGTATATGAATTTCTTCTAATGGATCTTCTTCATCATATTCTACACTAGAATCAATTGAATTTTTTTCATTATTATTATATATTTTTGTGTCACTTGTTTCCATCAAAATGGGCAATTCATCTGCATCATCAATTTTTGATTTAAATTCTTTTATATCGTCATTTTGAAAATTTAATTTACAAATTGAAATTGGTAAATTTTCTTCATCAATTTCGTCATTATTACAAAAAATATCTATTGATTGGTAAATTTCAATATTTTTATGATCTTTTAAAATATGTTTACAAAATGTAAACACTTTTTCAAATCGTTTATCACAAATTGAACAATTTAAAAGAAATTTTCCATTGTTTAAAATATGAACTTCACCACATTTCGTATTGGTATCCATATTAATTTGATTTACAATATGTTCTATTCTCAAATCAGATTCTAATTCACATTTTATAATTGTTGAGGATTCTTGCAGTTCCATTTTTATAAGAATATTCTTTTAAATTGAAATAAACATTGAAATTCATAACAATAATAAAAAATTAAAGTTTTGTTTGGATATAATTTTTTGACAGTTGCATAATAAATAATTACAGTGTTGTAAATTTTCTTCAAATAAAATATCCCTTTTCTCCCAGTAGGAATATATTTGGAAAAAAAATCCTTTTTGGTTATTTATATTGGCTCGCTTTCTTATCCAACTCAATAATTACAAGGATGAAGATGGACAGTAATGCTTTAAGACAATTATTTAAGGATGAACAAATCACTCAAAGTTAGTTTAAATATTTTATTTTAAATATTACTTATAATCTGACTAAAATTATATTATAATTAAACTAAAAAACTTATTTAACTGATCATTCAACAAATAACATAAAGAATATTAAACTAATATTACAAAAATATATTATTTTTCTTAAATTAATTTAATAATTTCGCTACATTAAATTAAACTTATTATTATAGTTATATGCATTTAATTATTTTTTCTCTATTATTATACTAAATTTCTTTATAAACTAGATCGCTGACCAGCTAAACCTTTTTCCATTGCAGCTGAATAAGAAATACCATGAGTTTTCATATGAGTATATATTCCATTATATAATGCATATTCTTTATTACACATTTTACAAAAATATGCTTTAATACCGGAATGAGATTGTTTATGAATATGCAATGATCTTTCTCTTGGAAATCTAGCTGGACATTCATCACATGCATATGGTTTTTCATTACTATGACATATTTTATGTGCTTGTAAACTACCATTTTCATAAAATCTTTTATCACATTCATCACATTTATAAATTCTACCATTTATATGATATGTTTTAACATGATAATCATGTTTTGCTTGTGTAAAAAAACCTTTTTCACATATATTACATTTAAATTGTCTTTCACATGTATGAATTTGATAATGGGCATTTAATGCATTTTCTGTAGCAAATTTTTTATTACAATTATCAAATTTACATGGATAGGGACGATCTTTTAAATGTAAATTACGTATATGTATATTCATACTTTTCTCTGATATAAATAATTTACCACAAGTATCACATTTATGTGTATAACGACTATTATCATGTGATCTTAAATGTTGACGCATACGAGTTTTTAATGTCTCCTTACCACAAATATCACAAATCGCTGTTGATTGTGGTTTGGATGCATTACGTTTATCAATTTCAGCTTTTTCTGCTAATAATTTTGTTTGATCAATTTGTGAACTATGTTTACGCATAATATGTTCAGTTAAATTTGCTTTATAAATAAATTTTAATGGACAAAATGTACATTCATAATTACCACGTTTATTTGTAATAGTTTGTTGTATATTCGTAGTTGTGGCTGATGTATACGTGTGATTATTTCCATCATTTTCATTTTCTTCATCATTCAAAGAATTAGTAAAATCACTATTTATTTTATTTGGAATACTATTTACATCATTATCAGTACAATTTTTTATTATTTTGCCATCTAATCTATCATCAAAATGACTACAAATTTTATGTCTTTCTAATGTTTTTGTATTCATAAATTGTTTGCCACATTCATCACAAGTGAATACTTGTCTATTAATATGATGTGTCTCAAAATGATAATCTAATTTCGTTTTTCGAAAGAAACCCTTATGACAAATTGGACACATAAATGGTCTATCATTTGTATGAATTTTTTGATGTGCAATTAAACCATGTTCTGTTACAAATGCTCGATCACATTTATCAAATTTACAGGCATATGGACGTTCTTTTAAATGTAAATTACGATTATGTAAATCTAAGCTACGTTCAGATATAAAAAGTTTACCACATGTTTCACATTTATGTGTATAACGACTATCATCATGCGATCGTAAATGTTGCATTAATTTATATTTAGTTGTTTCTTTCCCGCAAATATTACATTTAATTTTTTCTATTAGTTTATTTATTGGTGATTTATTTTTACGATCACGTTCTACTAATATTCGATGTTTACGATTAATATGCTTAGTTAAATTTGATTGTACTACATATTTTGCTTTGCAATATTTACATTGTAACTTTTTAATTACATTTTTCAGTTTTTCTGTTAATTTTGGCACTAAAATTTCATTTGTAACTGAATCATCACTAACATTACTAGATCCATTATATTTTTGTTTTGATCTCTCACTCTCGTTCCAATTCTCAGAATTTCGTTCTTCATCTTCGGAATTTTCATTATTTTCTTCACTCTGACTAACTTCAACATTTTCTTCCTCGTCACTACTTTCATTAATATCATCAGTTTCATCTTTCTCATCCTCAAATTCATTAATATCAAGAAAAGTAGATACATTTACTTCACATGTTAGTTGTTCCTCAGATGCTTGAATTTCATCACCATTTGAATCAGTATCTATAATTGATGTAGCTGCAAATTCAATATCTTTAACTAAATCATCAATGGAATGTTCTAAATCGGAATTTAAATGATCTTTTAAAATATGTTTAGCAAATTGTTTAATTTTTTGAAATTGTTTACTACATAAAATACATTTTAACTCAAATTGTCCACTAGCTGAATTCGATACAAAAACTTCACCACATTTAAAACTTGGAAAACTAAAATTTCCAGTACTATCTTTTTTTGATTCTGCTGATTCATTATCAAACTCTGTTTTAAAATCTAATTTTTCTAGATTTTCATCTTTAAACGGATCCATAATAAATAAATTATTTATTTGAGATGATTTTCTACAAGAACTCTTGTTTTGTTGATATTTTTAACATTTTTGAAGTTTTGAAAACTTCAAAATTCCCTATAGATCTACTACTGCAGTAAGAAAAAGCGCAACAAAACGGATTGCAAGCATAGTGATAATTTTTTTTATACATTTTAATTATTACCTAGTTTCCATGTACAGAGTTGAGTTGGGTTGAGTTGAAATGGGGTTGAAATGGAACCACCAATTATTCGTTCCATTACAACTCAACTCAACTGTTTCCATGCACGCTAACTCGAGTTCAACTCGAGTTGAACTCGTCATGGAAACAAGGTATATGTCTGAAACCAGACATTACATATATTTATCACGTATTTATTACACATATTTAACACGTGACTATACACATATTTATCACGTGATTAATAACGTAATAAATTTTGAAAAATCTAAAAAAAATTAAATTATTAATACATATGGAATTTTGTATGGAAAAAAATTTATTGGACATTTTCGCTAAAATAAAACCATTTAAAAATCCAGACAAAACGTATAACAAAAATAGGGATTTCAACCGCATAACATGATCCGGAATCTCTAAGATCCGTTTTTAACGGCCTTTTTGCAACTTTCGGAAAATCCATCGTAATTCGAACAATTCCGATGTAGATAATTCGATTCGAGCCCTTTATTTTATTGCATCGGCGCTTTTTCCTACATAAAAAAATTGTAAATAATCAAAAATCTGACAGTTGA
The DNA here is from genome assembly GCA_949752835.1 of Empis stercorea. Classification (NCBI taxonomy): domain Eukaryota; kingdom Metazoa; phylum Arthropoda; class Insecta; order Diptera; family Empididae; genus Empis; species Empis stercorea. The sequence continues at coordinate 13,690,840 of OX457088.1, read as the reverse complement.
CATTTAATGGACAGGTAAAAGTCAATTTCTTGATTTTTTTCTATCCGTATTGTAAAAAGTTTTCCATCTGTGAATATATTCAATAGTGTAATAAAAATATAAATTAGTGCAATAAAATAAATAAAAAAATAAATGTTTTTATTGGATAATTAAAGAATTTTAAGATATATTCAAAGTGCGAAAACTTTTTCAATTGACTTTTTACAAATTTGTGGAAATATAATGGACGACATAAAACTTTCAAAGGTACGTATTTTTTTTGCTTATATATATGTAAATATAATTGAAATCAATTAAATTTTTTAACATACTGGTATAATATTTCGGTATAGTACACCTCCAATTTAATGTTCAACAATAATTGAATATTTGATCTACTAATTTCTTTCTTTTTTATTGTACCAAACCGGGAATTATTTCTTAAGTTGAGTATAAAAACTGTATTTAAAATCATTTTATGTTTCGTCTATACTTTTTATTAAATTGATTTATTTATTTTTTGATCATTTAAATTAGTATAATTAAAATAAAACAATATTAGCTATAATATATATAGGTACCTAAAAGCTTAGATGGAATTCAATTAAATATTGATTACATTTTTCTTTAAAGAAATATTTTTTTGACCTTATACTTAGTTCAAAATTTTACTAATAAATATTTTTAATTATTTAATTAATTTATTTTTTTCTTAACAGTTTTTAGTTATGATAACGTTTTCTGTTTTTTTTAAATTAGTAGTTTATTTTATTATTTTTATATAATTATTATTCCTAAATGTTTCCATAATTAATAGAGCATACCAACTTCTAATATTTAAGTATTGAATGAAAATTAATTTTTTAACTTCGTATTTTAAAATAGTTTCCCATATTGTTATTGATTGAATAAAATAATCCCTAATTCAATCACAGGAGAAAATTATGTTATATCTGAATTAAATATATAAATTCGTCACTTTTTATGTCAAAATATTATACCATATGGTTCAGTTGTGAAATTTTAATAAATAAAATACCTACATATATTTTCTTATCAGTTCACAACGCATAAAATGTGAAATAAATTGTTCTTGAGTATTTTTTTTATACATTTTTTTATGTATATTTACATTATTATGGAAAATCATAAAAGTTTTTCATTATTTTTAAAAAATTCAATTTGTTTTTAGATTTTTTGGTGACAATGACATCCCTTGAAAATAAAAGGATTCCATTGTTACCACAATGACATTTGTAAAAACCCACAGTTTCAAGACCTATTCAAGGGCACTTAAATTATGTTTATATTTAATTTTACCTAAATTCTCATAGAAAATATATTCAATACTTATAACTAAAATATTTTTGTTGTCCCACATTATCAAACCAAAAAAAAAAGGATATCTTATTTTCTATATCTATTTTTGCATCCATAAACATTTTTACTATATATAAATGCGAATCATAATAAAAATATTGTTTATAGTTTTTTATTCTGACTCAACATTATCAAAAAAGGATAGTACCACAAAAATAACATAAAAAATTTTATTATCATTTTTTTTTTTTAGAAAATTTCTCCTTTTTGTTATGCGCAAAATCATAATTTCCGAAACTAAAAATTTCGGCTATGAGTTTGTGTCTATTAAGGTAGATTAAACATAATATTTTTGAAAATACTTATTGATTTTTACTAGCGAAAACAATATACATATAATCGTAATTGTGTAAGGAAATTCATATTAATTCTAATAGTTCCCAAAAGTATGCAACAGTATGAAAATTATTATAAAGCTTGTACAATGAAACAATAATACTTATATTTGTTATGCAAATTTAAGCTAGTAGAATTTATTAGGATTCCAATGATTCCAATTTAAAAATTTCGTCCTTTGAAACTAACCTTACCTTAATGCTATAAAAAATGTGTATTCAGTAAATCATTTTATACGTGAATACGTTTCCCTTTTTTTTGTTTCCAATGAAAATTGTATTTATAATTTTCTTATTAAACATATGTATATGTATTAGTGTTTGAGCAAATGTATTAGAAAATTCTCATTTTTCCTTTTTTGCAAATAATTGTAATCCTTAGTAGGAATTTATTCATTGTCCTATTCGCAATAAGCAAAAATTTGTTCGCAATAAATTTATTCATAAATAATTGTCTGATTTTTCTTTGAAATAACAAGGATAATATTTTATTAAAATGTAATAATTATGTTCTAAAAGTTACTAGTTTTATTTCCAGTTAATTAAAATTTGTTTTATTAAATATATTTAAAAAAAAATTGTGCAATTTATAAAAAGAAAACTAAAAAAATAAAAAAATAAAATGGATTTTACAAAATTTATGAATAAATTTAATGAAATTGAAAAACAATTATCACCAACATCATCATTACGTTTAAGTTTTGATAATATATCACCAGAATGTGATCAACCACCGGATATAAATAAAAAATTATTTGGTGTACCAGTGCCACCATTTGTTTCTGATAAAGTTGTGTCATGGATTGAGGAGGGTCTAAATGAATCACCAATATTTTATAATGGAATAAGTGTTATAAAAAAGGTTATTAATAATTAAATATAAAATATATTTTTATATCATTTTATATACATAATTAAAATGAAATTAAATGCAAAAAAAACATTATTTTTTATTACCCAAAAAAAAAAAAAAAAATTTTTAAAAAGAAATATTTTATTTATGCAATTCTCGATGGATTTGATAAATTTCAAAAAATTTAAATTTCGGTTCTTTTGGTTTTCCTATTGTTGGTGAACAACATTGTTTTTAGAGAAATCGAATAAATTTTTTAAAGGGATTTTCTAAATGAAATTTCAAGAATTTCTTGTGTGGAGAAAATTTCATTTTAATTATAATTTTTGTTAATGGTAATTCATATTCTTTTGAATAAATACTCAAAAAATTGTCCTCTTAGAAAATTGAATTTTATATAAATGAATGAAATATTTTCACAAAGTTTTCCGTAAGGAAATTTTTATTAAGAATAATTTTATTCATGAGATAAACAATTGACCTAAAAATTTAAGAATTTTTTTCTATAAATCTACATAATTTATGCATGAAGAATTTTTCTATATTTTTAAATATAAAAATTTAGTCATAATTCGAAATATTCTGATTAATTTTATAATTATATTAATAAATATAATAATAATATTCATAAATACTTTTTTTTCTTCTAATTCTATAAATATGATTTTTAAATATGATAACATGCAACAGAAAACTATATAATCTAAAAAATATTCACCTAAAAATAGGCAATTATTTTGTATGTTTATATCTATATCAAAATTATTTCCTTATACATATTTCATATTGATTAATAAAATATATAAATAAATAAATATAATAAAATTATTATAAAAATCATGTAATATTGAAAAAAAAAAATTATATTGGCTCATAAATATCGTCTAAATTTAATTTTGGAAAAATATTACCAATAATTTTAATGTATATGTGGTAATAATATACCATATTAGCAGAGAGAATTCTTTCATTAGGTCATAGATTCCCGGGCGAAACATCGAAACTGTCTAAGTTAAGTTTACCTAAACCAAAGTAAGTTCGAGTCCGAAAAACTACTATCATAAGATTTTAATGATTGCCCAAAAATAGGCTATGTTGTTTAAATGAATCATTGAAAAAAATATCTCTACATAAAAAATAGAATTATCCCACATTTGTTTATTCTATCTTAAAAATAATAAATATGAACAGAAAATACTTGACGTTAATTAAAAATAATAAATATTCAGCTTAAGATTTTCGTCAATTAACAAATATTACGACATGATAATAACTAATAAATTTTTATATAACCATTAAACATTGTTTACAAAATAAATACAAACATTTTACGAAACTAAATTTTTTATAAATTGTCGATAATAAATGTTTCTTTCATATTTTCTTTAGAAAAACTCTTTTATATCTATAATCAAAATCAGAGAACAATATAGAACACGAAATATTTAATAAATGTCGTTTAATATTTTTGCTACATTTAATCAAATTACAATCTAAACTACTTTCGATTAATCATTTTAGATAAAGCTTTTTTGTACATATTTATATGTGTATATAAATAGCTATAAACTGAAAAGAAAATGGAATTTCCTCTATAAAAATATTTTTTCTTAACGTTATATATTTCATGAGTGCTTTTTATCACATATCCTCCGGGTATAATTATCCTTTCTTATAAACATTATAAACTACCTATAATATTATATATATCAACGAACTGTTAAATGAAAAAAATGAAAATTAAATAAAACACTCTTTGCTTACTTTAATATATAAAAATTGTTATGCCGCTGGAGAATTTTCATAAATTTTCTTTATTTTTATGTATATAACAATAAACCAAATATAGTATAATATGACATAATCACGTATATGTATATGTCTATTTAAATAATTTTAAATCTGAAATAATTATTATATAATTATTAGTAAGTAATTGAATTTTATTCTAATTATCTTACAATTATCTGAACGCCTTAAGATATGCAATATAGAATCACGAAAATAAAATTTAATTGTGTAAAAATGATTAATCGAAATTACATTGAAATCTCCTCATCATAATTATATTTATAAAATTTATATAATAATAAATAATATTTAAAGTTGCCGGAGATAATTAGTTACCATTAACAAACTTTTCAGGGATTTATATTAAAAAAGGTTACTAAACGAAAAATTAAGAACGCAATGACTCTTGTCAGGAAACAAAATTAATTGTGAAAAAAAAATCTCCTTAATTATCACTCTTTATCATTTTCAACATTAATTTATTTAGATCCTCGAGGGAATGATTAGTTTTAGCTGGTAATTTACCAAAAACGGAAAAATAATTAGATTAATTATTGAACCAGTCAAGTAAATATATAGGTAGAATATCTCCTACAATATATAATTGAAACTTCAGAAAATTTAAAAGACATTTTAACAAAAAAAAAAAATAATTCCTTTTAACAATTTCTGTTAATTTTTTTAAATTATCTATTATTAAATTTATGTCTGAAGCTAATTTCTTTATTCAATTGGATCTGTGATTTATACATAAAAACAAAATTTATCAATTTTTCATTTCACACAAACATGTTAATTAATTAATATAATTAGTATATTAATTAATGTTATACGATTCATCAAGATAAAAATTTAACTCAATTTAAAAACAAAAATCAATTTTTTTATATATTTTAAAAATTCTAATAAGAAAACAACTTCAGAAATTTTTTTAATGCTGAAGTTGATTATTAAATTGAATTAAATTGTATATAAAAAATTTAAATATTTTGTATAGATTTTTCTACAAGTACAAACAATCTTATACAGATCACATTCTTTGCATTTAACTTGAAATTTTATGTATACTTTCACTCAATTGTTATGTGCTTGACTATAAAGTAACGAAAAATATTATAATTGAGTTTGAAGAGTTAAATTGTTAAATACATTAACTTTAAATACAATACAAAAATGATTAAATTGAAATTTGAAATGGAAAGAGAAATATTAAGTATGTAAATAATCTTTTTGAAATATTTGTTATTTTTTTTAAGAATTTACTTAAAACTTGGAGGATATTAAATGTTTTAGTATACCAAAATTTTCATAACAACCTCAGCTCAAATTCACAAGTAATATAATCTTATTCAGACTTTTCATTGAGTTTTCATCTTTAATTTCAAGAATCTATTTCTCACCATTTCACGTTTCATCCTTAATTTTTAAAAGTATTATTAATAATATATATGTTACATTTATGTATGTAGTAATTTTTTATTATAACATTTTATTTAAAAAAAAAAATGCTTTAACAAACATGAGCATAAATACATAAATAAATTTAATTTACACAAAAAATAATTTTTTTTATGTGAAACATGATCTAAATGTAAGAACACAACATATCAAAATAATGCAATAATAAAGTTTTATATTAGGTGAAAAAAAATACTAAAAAAAAATGAAAGAAAAATAATATGGAGAGTTTTTCCTCTTTTTTTTTTGCTTAGTGCGTGTTGTTTACACCTTGAAAACCACATAAGGATATTGTTTTCATTCCCTTAGGATATTAAGAAATAAAATCCAATTTTGTGGGCACGTTTATTCTTTGGAAAAATTTAAGAACATCAATACTTTATAATTTGTATATATACGTATTAATACGCATTTTCTCCTCTCTATACGATATTTTTTTTAAGGATTCAGAGAACTCTTAAGATATTGAAAAAGAAATTATATTCTATCAATAAGAAAGATTATTTGTTCATTAATATATATATACATTTTGTTTGACTTAAGTAATATTATACGAGTTATATAAATGTAAAAGAGGATTCCTTCGAAAGGATTATACTTTTTCACAAATTACAAAAATTTGAATTCGTGTTCAGTAAAGGTATAAAAGACATTATGCGTAATTAGTATAAATTTGTATATTTGATCATTTGACTTTGTCATTTGAATATTACGAAAGGTATTATATTTAATAAGATTATTTAAAAATCCTTTTTCAAATTTTCATTTGTCTTCTATTCAAATATTTACAAAATATTTAGTTAATAGTAGTATATAACATAACTTATATAAATTGTGTTATTTTATTTGAAAATCTTAATTTGGTAACATTTCCATTATTGATACAAAAAAAATAATTAATAGAAATATTATAAATTTTATATATAAAAAGTTATATATAAAATATTTAATTAATTTACTAAAGATTATTTAATCTTTCAGTGCTGGAATTATATAAGATTTTCTAAATACTTTTTTTTTTTTTAAAACAATATTATATAAATATAAAATAATTTTTCATGTATAAATTAGTGAATAAATTATTTAATTTTTTTCTAAATATTATCGTATAAAAGCAATTTATTCTTACAAAAAAAAATTTTTAAATTAAATTCCAGCCATGTAACAAATTTAAATTGAATTTAAAATTATGATAAATATCTTTGTTTCATAAAACACAATAATATATCTATAATCAATAATATTAATATTTATGTAGGAAAATTCGAATTTATTAAAATGAAATATTCACAAAACAAAAAACGAAAGGAAACTGAAAAAAAGAAATGTATTATTTACTATAAGAAAAATATACTGAATTAAATGGTAAACTGCTGGCAACCTTTTTATGTTAATTTAAAAAATTTTGCAGTCTTCCCACAATAAAATTAAGTATATATACCTCTTGTGTAAGCAATATACAATTTACTATATCAAACCTAAAACTCCAAAATAAGTGGGCAAAAAAAAATATAACAAAAAAAATTTATTATCCAAACCAATGGAAACTTAATACTTTTCCAATTTTTTTTTTTGTGTATAATTCTGAAGTAATTTATTTATACATACATTTTTAAGAGTTCTCTTAATTCCAATACTTTATGTGCTTCAAAATAGTATAGTTAAGTTTAGTTTCTTATTTTTTCCTTTACATAATTTTCACTTGTATAAATTTTCCTGATCCTTTGAAATACTGAACTTATAATATATGGAATATCAAACAAGTAACTTAAGGTAAAAAAAAGGTGTAAAATTGATTTCTTAACAATGTTTTTAGGTGATAAAAAGGATTCTATAATAAAATAATAAGAAAAAGGAATTCTTGGTAACATGAGCAAAAAAAAAATTCCAAGTTAGTCCTAGTGGGTAAAATAATATTTTTTCTAAAGGTCAAGGCAAAAACTTTTTTTTTCTCTGGTGCATAAATAAATATTCGTCTTAAGGGGAATGAAAAAGGAAAAAAAAAAAGTTTTAACTTGGGAAAAAAGAAGAAGTGAGTCCTTTAGTGAAAAAAATGGAATTATTTTATATTATAACATTTTATTTCCCTTCTTTTGATCTTTAGCCAAAAGCTAAATTATAAAAATTTCAACCAAAACAAAAATTCCAATGGCAAATATTTTTTTTTTAAAAAAAAGGATATTTTTACAAATAATAATTTTTTGTGAGATTTTATTTTTTTAAATCTTAAAATTCCATTTTATCCATTTTTTTTAAAAACAAAATAATTTCCTTAAGTTCTGTAACAAATTTCTTATCCGTTTTTATATGATTTCAAAGAGAAAATTTTAAGTTTGTATATCAATCAAATAGAAAGGAACTTAAAATTTATGAAGGTGGAGATAATAATTAGTTTCATGACTGATGGTTTTATGTATGTATATATCTAACAAAGTTTTTATATAAATGTACATGATTATAAAAATCCATATTTAATTTCGTAAGCACATAAAATATGATCTTCATTATGCTGTCAAATGATAAGCTGTTTTTCATGTACCTAAATTTTTTTAGAGGTGTTTTCTTTTTGTTACATAAATAATTTCGATTACATTTTATCATCCTTAAATATTATGGTACATATATACAAAAATGTTCTATTACATGTCTAGAATCTCAAGTTTTTTTTTATGCTCAAATTAACAATTTTTTTGTTCTTAATTAAGTATATATACGCCTAATTGCTATTTAATATTAGTAAAATTTTTGGTATAGTATGTATAGAAAAACCTTAGATAAGTTAATTACAGAAATTTTGGTTTTTGGTTGTGATAGACATAGAGAGATGTAAAATATTGTAGGATTTTTTTACCCAATAGATAAAAAGTTTATAATATAATATTTTCAAGGTTACACAAGGGTAACTAATATATATTATAGTATATTTTTAATATTGATCTTTTTCCAGCATTTATAATATCTAAAAATATAAATTATCAACATTTTATGTTCATAAAATTTTTTCGATGAACTCAATTTATGATAAAATCAAATTAATATTTAAATATTAGTGTTTATAGTTATTTTCATGTTGATGATTTTAAAAAAGTGTGTTTTACATTAAAATTACTAAAAAAAATATGAAAAATGTTTACATATTAAATTACAGTAATTTAAGTCTAATTATAAGAACTTAATTCTTAAATCTTAAATTTAATTTTCAACAAATTTTAAATATTTTTTTTAATTTTATAAAACTTAAAATTAATTTTATTAATGATTTATTATAACATAATTAATTAAATTTAATATTTTATTTCATCAAATAATTTTGTATAAGTTTCAGTTTCATAATTGTATCTAGATATTAATTTGTATCATTTTATCATCTAAATCTAAAACCAAGGATAGAGTCAATTTTCAACAAACATTTATTCGGAAAACTTCTTAAGTTTTTGATGGCTGTAGTAAATACTAAAAATATATATTATATCTAAATGTTAATATAAATTAATTAATCTTTAACATATCAAATAAACATTATTTATAATTAACATTGACAAATATAGTTTTTCTTGGATCTAAAAATCATTTATATAATTCAAATTAACTTAACTATATAAAAAAAACTCAAATAACAAACATATATTTTAATTGTGCTGTCATTTCAAATTCAATTATTGTATTTTTATATTTTTCTTTATACCAAGGAAAAGAAGAACTTTTCTTGTTTTCCATAACATCATAATAAATAAATTCCCTAGAATGGATAACTTAAAAATTCATGAATAAAAAAAAGAATACAAAAAAAGGATGATTTTTTTTTTGTTTAAAGTATAAAAGTCAAAATAAATCTTTTTCATTTTCACTTTTTTCTTTCTTATTATTACTTTTTAGTGATGTGAAAGATATACTTTGTATAATAACATGGGTTCTTTACAGCCTGTAAGGTTTCGTTCGTCTGTCTAATATTATTAAAAAAGAAATCCAATTTTATTATTGTCCATTTTATTATAACATTTTATATTAAGGACAATATTGTTAGTAATAAATTAATTGTATAGAAAATCTTTTAATTAATTTAATGAAAACTTTAATAAAATTTATTTTAATTTTTTTAAATATTATTATTTATTTTTTTCAAAGGTGGATAATGTACGAATGATTGATCGTTATAATACAAAAAATCCAATTATTGGTACACTTTATTTGACAGCAACACATTTAATATTTGTTGAACCAGAAACAAATAAGGAAACATGGGTAAGTCAATTACACTTTTTTTAAAACAATTTTTCTAGTTTTTTTGTATTTATTTATTTAATATTCTACTTAATGTATTTTTGTGTTAAACTGACTTGTAAATTTTCCATCTTATAAAAATAAAGGATTTTCCTTATTAACAATGAAGAAAATAAAAATTGATAATTTATTTTCGCATTGGAAACTCAATGAATTGTAAAATTACCTTTAAATTTTATCTGTAAAATTATTTTTATATTTTTGTAATAATTTTGAAATTGTAAAATTAAAGGAATTCGGTTTAAAATGAAAATTACGGATGCTATAGATCTTTACATTAATATTTTATTTATTAATATTTGAAAATATTTCTCTTTAATTTTAAATTTAGTTACTTTGTCGTTCCTTTTGTTTAATTTTTAAGGAAATTTATTTTAAAGGATTTAAATTCTTGATTATACCATTTTTCCTGCCCAATTTTACTAGATTAAATTTTTAAAGCCAGTCCTTATTTATGTACTAATTTTGCAATCAATGTTTATGTTAATTAATTTAAAATCAAAATTAATTAGGAAGAAGTTAATTTCTTTATTGTAAATTAATATCCTTTCTGTGACGTAAATATGACAAAAAGCTTTTATATTTTGCTATAATATATTTAGGAATTGATTTTAATTGTAAACGAAAAATGATGATTGTATATGTAGGTATTTTATATTGGTTTTCGATTTCAACTTAAATTTTTTGTTATATTTCCCTAGTGGGCAGTAAAAATATTACAGAAAATCAATTTTTTTATTTCCTTTAGCATCAAAAAAATCGAAAATAAATTAAATATATTTTCAGCATGATTTCCAAAATAAATAAATAAATAAATTTTTCATTTGTAACATTTTATGTTGTATACATATACTTATACAATTTGCAGGTATTATTTTAAATTAGTTTTTAACATACATTGGTACCTACATATTTTTTAATATACATATTTTTTTTTTTTTTCATATTTCCTCTTAGTATTGATTTCTATATTAAACAGACTATTGAATTTTAGTATTATTCATGGTATATATTTACTAGTCATGGAGCCATTTTGGCGGCTCCTTTTTAAACATTTGATTCATACAAAAATAATATTTATACACAAATTTAATATCGATGTAGTATATTGCGTCATTATCCTTTTTTTTTTGTCTTACTCTCTACAATATTCATTGTTCTACACTGCTATAAATTAAATTTTTATAAGAAAAAGTTATATTACACAACATATAATTTCTTTTGTCGCGACAAAATGATTTTTATAATGATAAGCTTTCATGTTTTTTATTTAAAAAAAAAACCCCAGACTTTATTGCAATTATAAAAAATCGATTATTTAAAAAAGTTCATGATAAAGTTTCTAAAACTATTTGTAGATATCTCCATTGAACAAGCATAACATAATTTAGCTAGTATTAAAAGTCACGATTTTTTCAGTTTAAAACCAAACTGCGATCCATACATAAAATTTGAATTACAATCAAAGAAACCTCATTTGATTTAATTCTACAATTATTCTCGGTAAATATAAAAAGTTTTATGCTATAAACATTATCGTTATTTTTGGTTTTTTAGCAAAACGAATTTTATCAGTTCCATTTTTTAATGTAAATTTAGTTAAAACATAATACCTACATATAGACAAAATATAATTTTATTGACTTTTGTACTCAATTTTCCAACAAAAGATTTATCATCCAAATAGTAAAATGAAAATACACATTTAAAAAATTTCTAGAACACCAAAAATTTGGGTTAAAAATTTTGCAAACAAATCATGAATTTCATAATAATATCACAATCTTTTTTCTGCTGAATCATTTCATATGCAAATTGTGTTAGCATAAATTTTTTAAATTTTTATTTTGTTAGAAATTTTTATGACCACAACTAAAATAATATTACTTATTACATTTTTAAATGAAAAAATAATATTGATTAGAAAACGCCCAAAATGTTAATATTAATTATATAAGTAGTAGATTTAAAATAATTATTCACAATTGGAAGGTAAAATTGATAAATGCATAAATTAAGAGTATAATTTTAATCGTTATGTATATGTATGTATCTTTAATTGTTATGTTCCAAAGAGAAAACTTTATTATTAATGTATGTACACAAATTTAATTATATTTTTTACATGGAATTACAGTTTGTCAATAAATTGTTTGCATATTGAAAAAATGTGGAAAAATATTTTCATTATTGTATTTAGTGGGTTAACATGGACGAATTTCGCTTTTTTGATGCAATAATTTTTCGAGCACACATACAAGGATTCGATTTCATAAAAAAAAATATTTAAAAAAGCTAAAACAAAAAAAATATACGCAAAAAACAAAAAAACTATCTTAAATTTTTTTGTCAAACAATTCTTTGCAATCAGTATAAAAATTCTACGTTTTAATAGACAATTATGTAAATAAAACGCATTACGTAAATAACACTTAGTATATTAAAATTAATTATTATGTAAATAGTGCATAGGATTAATATTAAGTTCAATTTTTAAATATTGCATTGATCAAGGACGAATAAAATATGTATGTCCGGTCAAAAAGTAGACTGTAATACAATAGAGTTAGTTTATTAATACAAAAGATAGAGTAAGTTTATTAGAGTCAGACATACATATTTTATTCGTCCTTTATCAATGCAATATTTAAAAATTGAACTTAATATTAATCCTATGCACTATTTACATAATAATTAATTTTAATATACTAAGTGTTATTTACGTAATGCGTTTTATTTACATAATTGTCTATTAAAACGTAGAATTTTTATACTGATTGCAAAGAATTGTTTGACAAAAAAATTTAAGATAGTTTTTTTGTTTTTTGCGTATATTTTTTTTGTTTTAGCTTTTTTAAATATTTTTTTTTATGAAATCGAATCCTTGTATGTGTGCTCGAAAAATTATTGCATCAAAAAAGCGAAATTCGTCCATGTTAACCCACTAAATACAATAATGAAAATATTTTTCCACATTTTTTCAATATGCAAACAATTTATTGACAAACTGTATGTCATCCGAGAATGAATTATATGTCAATAAAGTATATTAAAAGATATACATATCATTTATAATATTAAATATTACTTAATGACAAAGTAATTATAATAATAATTAAAATATATTTGGAGATAATTGATTCAGTAACGCTATATGGTTAACATAAAAATTTTAATGATCTAATTAAACGATGCGTGTTAGTTTTTATTAAATATACGATAATATTTTAATTAAATTTGAGAGGCGTTTCAAAAGAATATTCTGTATAATCATGTAGACATCAAAACAAATAAAACTTAGGTGCACCGTTCACCTAAGATTTTTTTTGTAATGGACAAGTACTTGGATGGTTTCTCTTCATTTATTCATTCAAAATTAACTCGCATAATCAAAATCTATTGAAATTTGTAAATATTAAGCTTAGTTCAATGGCATGCTTCAAAATTTTGCTATCCAGTACCTTAAAATCTAGATAATCTATCTATGTATAGTATTTATAGAATTTACTATAGTATTGTCGTCGATTGAGCCTTGCGGTCTAAAATATTTTAGATGAACGATTTAAGATCACAATTTTCTACTCTATACCTTTCAAGATTAAATAATATCAGTTTTAAAAATTGTCAAATTAAAGGAAAATAACTTTCTAAATAATTTAAATGAACTGAAACTTTACAAAATGATTCTTATATTCAAAATTACATATATCAATATATGTAATTTATAAAATGTTCTACTTTTTTAGAATTTGACAAGCTAGGTGCTACGCTACATATTCTATATTCGACTCTACTCTAGTTTATTGTAATTTTTAGTGATTATTAAACAAAGCTCTTATTTTCCAATTTGTCAATATTTATATAATGTAAATTGGAAAACGTAAACAAATTTAATATTTAATCTTTTTATTCTTTAATTGATCGATTTCCAAATTCATAACAATCTTTTAATTAATTGATTTATAATTAATTTATATTTTATTTATAAGATTTATATTTTATTGAATATTCGTGATATTTGACTAAGTATTAATAAAAATTGTCTTATCATATAATCCTTAAATTTTTATTTGATGTTAGTTTTAATTAACAATTTTAATTATGTTTTAATTAACAATTTTTAACATATTAAAATAAATTGCTTCATTCATTACGCATTTAATATAAAATTTGATATTAAAAATTTATGTGACCTTGTACATAATAATTATTTTCGATATTAAATTTGAAATCAATATTATTTTTTTATTAAATTAATTTTGTTTCTACATTTATAAAAATTTAATAATTTACAAAATAAAAATTAATGAAAAAAAAAATCATGAAATATTTTCATCGAAAAAGTTTTCCTAAAAAAACAAAAACAGTATTATATTTCCCAATCAATTAATATTCAAGTGGTGGGCTTTTAAAGATATTATGTAAAGAAAACATAATATTTTTTTTTTTTAATTTGTTTTAACTTTACAAAATTGTTATAGACTTCTTTTTTTTTTTTGTATAAAAACTTATTAAACTAAATTACAGACCTTTAAAATTAAAAAAAAAACATAGAATTTATGAAAAGAATTAAGTATTTACATAAATAAAATTTTATTTTGTGTTCTTTAGGATTATAAATAAATAAATATTACACAATATTTGACCTTTTTCAACAATAACAACAAAATCCTTTAATGCTCCTTCGACACATATACAAAAATTTGTATGTAAAAACATTATGTGGGAAAATAATCTTAGGGATAAAAAATACTTAATTAATTATAAGATATTAAAGCTTATTTTGGTATTTATGGTTCTTATTTTTTTTTCCAAACATTTTTTTACAAAATTTCTTTTTTATTTTTCTCCTTTAAATAAAATAATTTTTCCATGAGAATTTTCCTTTTTTATTTTTTAATGGGAAAAAAACCTTTTAAATTTGATCAAAAAATAAAGAACTTTTAAAAATAATATATTTGAAAGCAGATGTTTTAAATATGATTGATTAAAGCTATTACTTCTTATAAGAAATTTTTAAGTACATGCTATCAATAATGTGGAATTGAAACCATTTTTATTTTATTTAGGAAATCTAAAATTGGTCTATTCTTCAATAAATAAAACATACCAACATTTCGGATTAAATTTAAATTAATCATTTAAAATTTAAACGAAAAAAAAATTATAAGTATTAAAAAAACAAGATTCATTTCAAGGATTCACTGTGTTTGTAATATAAAAGTGCTTTTTTAAGAAACCATTGCCATAAAGACAACACAATTTTCACTTCAATTAAGAGTTTTTTTTTTAAAAAGGCATAAAACAAACATAATGGTGTATTTACTCGTACCATTAGGATGAATATAAAATTATTTTTTGCATACTTTGAAAAAGCTTCAAATAAAAATTAGTTTCTTTTTTTTTTTTATTATTATTATTATCCCAAATGATAAAAGCTACACTAAAAAATTATATTATAAATATTATGAATTTATCATATTCGGGGGAAAAAAAACAACTCGAGTTTTGGAAAATTTTGGAGAGTTTGTTGATAGTTTAGTTTTGGTTCATTGAAATCAATGGTAGTATTGAAGTCATGATTTTTCGTCATTTAATTGTTGAAACAATTTTATTGGATTTTAAGTTGTATAATTTTTGATGATTAATCGATCCTTTTTAAAAGATCATAACAAAATTTTGCCTTTTCAAACCTTAATTGCTTATAAATGTTTGTTCAGATGTGCAGAAAGTGAAATTAACGTTTGTAATATAAAATGAAAATTTAATTTTTCCTGGGGATGTTTTTTTTTTTGTTATGAAAAAATGTATACATGAAAATTTACTCATTTTCCAACATTAATAATAAAAAATTTTGAAATAATTTTTCGTATTTTTTTTTATATAAACATTTTTTTTTTATTATGTGTATATAGTGTAATATTTAATATTATTGTGCACATACATTATACATATATAAAAAGAAATTTCATGTATATTTCATATTTCCTCTAAGGATTTTACAAAAAAAAGAACAGGAAAATTAAGTAATCTTAAAAATAAAATAAAAAATATATTTAATAGCTTTGTATTTTTTATTGTTGCTGTTTGTAGACTTATATATGAACAGAATGTAAATAAAATGTAGAAGAGATTCATCGAAAATGTATGTACATTGTTTGCCCAAGGATAACTCAATTATGAGCTAATTATTTTTAAATTAATTTTAAAATCTGTTTATGCAGGATTTAGTTTTATATATTTTTTTCTTTTCATCATTTTCAAAATTTTCATCATAACGTTAATATTAGAACAGAACTTATGACAATCGGAATTCGTATAGTTCTTTAAGTTGTTAGCAGATAATATTAGTAAGAATACTATAATTGATATTATTTGGAAGTCGGAACCATTTTTAACATATTTGAGCAAGAAGTCATCATAGAGTATTTAATTTAATTGTGATGACATTAAATGATAATTTACATAGATTATTTGTGGCCTCTGTAGCTTAAAATTACCAAATATAGAAGACTATAGCAAGTGAAATTAGAAAAATTTTATTAGCTGAATTCTTAAATTATATTTATAATAATACATTAATAAAGGACTAATTTTTAAATTAAGGAATATTTCACGCTATATTCTTCAGTTATTAATGTTTTTAATTAAAAACAATTTAATAAATAAACAAGAAATAACTATTAAAAAAGTTTTCTTTTAAAAATTGAAATAATTTTACAGTGAATAAATACTATATATTTTTATACATGATATGTATATATGTACTTAAACTGCTTAAACTTTTCATAATAATAAAAATATATCCCTTATTCCTCTTCTTTCTGGACAAATAAAATATTACTCTACTTAAAAAAGGATACATACGTAGTAATAAAATTTTATTATATTATTTTAATATTAGAATTCCAAAAATATATTTGGTTTTTACAATATAATAAAATATTATAAGACATATATATTTAAAACAGTTTTTAAATGTCACTTTATTTAAATAAAATATACAGCATACAATTTTATGTATATATATGTATGTATGTTTTTTTATAAATTACAAGGACGAAAATATTTTCTAACTAATTTTATTCATAAACGTAAAGTGGTAAAGCTAATATTTAATTAATTTATTTTAAATTACATATATTACTGGTACAAATTACGGTAAAGAAAATTTTTACAATGATGGTAGAATTTTTATTAACACATTTTAAGTTTCCTTAATGAATTGAGAAATTCTTTTATATACTTTCGTGTAGACAACTCGTATATAATTTAAATTTCATTAAATTTAATAAATTGTCATAATTATTCGTGTACATACTTAAAAATTAATTTATTATTATAATATTGTTTAGGGAGTTTATAGTAAATTTAGTATAATAATATTAATTAATTTCTTGTCTACGTTGAAATCTTTAAATATTACTTCAAATGTAAATAAATTTTATATTAATTTTTTATTAAATTAATTTTCTTTGGATGACCTGCATTTTTTTCATCTGGAAAATAAAATGATATCTGGTTTAGAATTTGAATATAAATAAAATACATTTTGGAATTAAATAAAATGTTAGCTGATATATTAAAGATGAAAAATTACTATTCTCTAAGGAATTTTTCCTTTAAATTTCATTAAATTTAATAAATTGTCATAATTGTATATATTTGAAAAATATTCAATTTTGTACAATATTAACATAAATGATATTTTATAATCTTCGCAATTTTTATATTACAAAAGATTTCATTGGTATATAAGAAAAAAAAAATCTCATTTTTACTATATGACAGCAAGTAATACATATTTATTTAAATGTCAAAATTTTATACGCAATATTTTTTTTATAAAAAAAAATGAAATTTTTATAAAAACAATAAATTTTATTTTGATATATTTATAAATTATTGCATACCTTTGGGGGAAATATCTTACCAAAAATAAAAACATATTTTTAGGAAAATCTTATTCAATTAATTATAATTTGTTATTGGTATTTTGAAAAGTTGATTTATTTTAAATAATGATCCGAATTTTCTGTTATTTTTTTTTTTATATTTTCAGAAATCCTTAGAGAAATTATTAAATAAAAAACATAATATATATTTTTAAAGATTTAATAAATATTTGATTTTTTTTATATACCAAGAATATTGGAAATCCCTTTATACTATTAAGTCTATATATTTTCAGTAAATATATTGGTACAAGTTAATTTGATGATTTTTTTAAAGCTTTTTTTGAGCTGATTGGAAAAATTTAATTTTACAGTAAATAAATCCGATATTATAATATAGACAATATTGAAATTGAATCATATTTATATAAGATTTTAATATTAAATTAAGATAAAACCTTTGTCATCCAAAAAAAGAAAAATATTTTCCATAAATGTATATCTATTATTCAGAGCTCACCCTTAAAAATGGATTACATAATATAAATCAATAATCTCTTGATTTTGTTTTTTAAATGTATTTTTACCCATACACTACAGATATAGAATAGTAAATATTTTATAAGTTTTCGTTTTTCAACAAATAATAATGAATAGAAAAGGATAATAATTTTCAAAGAGCTCTTCATCATGAATATAAAAGTGTACAGAGATTACTATATTTATTTTTTCTGTTCGTGACAAATTTTGAATTTTTTTTCTTTAAAATTATTGAAAAATAGAAAAATTCCCTCTTTAATATAATTTTATTTAATATAAATGAATCTGCTGAGATATAAATATTTGTATCCTTTTCAAAAATCCTTTAGATCCTTTTACAACAGAATAGATTAATTAGATAGATGATAATTTTACTTGACAAAATTCAAGACGCTATTATCATTTTAATTATTTTCAATAATCTTAAAACTATATAAAAGTGGGTATAATAAAAACACTTAACTTTTTTAATTAAGAACATAAAATAAAATTATGATAAGAACTTATTTTTAATATACATACATAAGAACATAAATTCTTATATATTAAAAACTTAAACCTAATCTACTATTTTCTCACCCCCAAAGCTTTATCCATATTTTGACTATTTTTAGGAGCACATAAAATAGTAAATGTATTAAATAATTATGTGGTTGGTATTCAAATAAAAAATAATAATGTAATTAATGTATAAAAATAATAATGGAAAATATTTCTATATAATATTTTATAAAACTAAATTCAAATTATATAAAGTAAATTATATTTCTACATTTCAGATACTTCATATGCATATTGGTAGTATTGATAAATTACCATTGAGCACAACTGGATCACCATTATTGATTCGTTGTAAAACATTTTTATCGGTTAATTTTGTTATACCAAAGGATAGTGAATGCCATGATGTTTATACATCATTATTAAAATTATTTCAACCAGGTATTTATTTAATTTCATTATATATAAGAATATACTAAATACATAATTTTAATTTTATTTATAATTTAATGAAGAGTTTTGTGAAAATTGAATTACTTATTTAGTTAAATTAAAATGAATTTAAATTATATTTAATAAATATTTGATTTTTTTTTCTGCTTTGTTTCAAATACTTATATGAAAATGAAATATTATTTTTTGTTGAATGTCATTATAAAAAGGATTCGTGGTTAAAAACTTCTAAAACAAAAACAAACTTTTTTTGTGTGTAGCAAGGTGTCTTACGCATATAATTCTCAAAAGAATATTTCTGGTTAAACCTTAACTGGCATACAATACGTTTTAAATGAAATTGTCAAAACTTCATATACGACGTAAATTTTAAATATACATATTTATCAGTATAAATTTTAACTTTATCAATAATTTTTTTTTTATTAAATACTTAAATCAAAATAACTTTGGTAAACTTTTGAACATTTTAAATTACAGCGCAATATTTTCCAGGATAATTTTTTTTTTGGTTTTAAAAACTTTTAAAATCATTATTTTTGACTTAATTTCAAATTTATCATAGAATTTTATTTCTAGTTGTTTTTTTTTAAACAAGTATACCTATATTAAAATCGGTAATTTTCAAACATTTCTATAATATTTTAAATTATATACATAATTTCAATTTGAAATAAAAAGAAACTACGTGATTTTTATGGTTGAAAATAAAAAAGTCACGTAATTTTAAGAAAAATTTAAAAAAAATTCTTAACTGCTAAATATTAAAATTTCATGTAATACCCGATTTTATTTAACTAAAAATTATTAATAATTTTTATTTTGCAGTTTCGATTAATAAATTGTACTGTTTTAATTATACACCTGGTAAAGATGATTATCCAAAAAATGCTGGTTGGGATTTTTTTAAATTGGATAATGAATTTAAACGTATGAGAATACCAAATGATCAATGGTCTCAATGTACATTAAATCAAACATATGAATTGTGTGATACATATCCACAAAAAGTTTATGTACCAGCTGAAGCAAGTACAGCTATGTTAATTGGTAGTTCAAGATTTCGATCTAAAGGACGTTTACCAGCTTTAACATATTTACATTCAAATAAGGTAAGGTGTTTTTTTTTTAACAGAATAGTTTAAGTATATTTTTTTGGTTATCCTACGTAGAAGATTTCTTGTTTTCTGAGTATAAATATGTTATTATGTAATTATGCAAATTAATTCAATATTAATTAGATGAAAAATTCATTATATCATTTTGTTGGTAATGTTAAAAGCAAGTCATATTTGAAAATATTAAAAAGGAAACAGAGAATAATTATGTATACTCTTTTAACCAGAAACCGCCATTTTGTAAGACTATCCTGTCATTTTATAGAATTGTCCTGCCTTTAAAAAAAATGGCGAATATTCACATTGTGTTAGTAACAAATTAGAAATATCATAAATGTATGTTAGAAAAATAACTTGAAATTAAATAATTTTGAAATTTTATATCGAAAATTCTAAAGATAATATTTTATAGAACAAAAATAAACAATATATGTACTCTAACACTTCGTAAATTTTCAGCTATAAACATTTTCTCTTTGCTCATTAATAATGGAAATATAAATGCGCCATAAAAAAAATATGAAATTTTCACATTTTTCCTAAATTTTTCTTTTGGTGTGTGATTGTTTAAATAAATAATCTTTAATGATTGCGCTTTTTTTTTAATTAATTTTTCAAATAGCGTTCTAAAAAATGATTTGAAAAAAGAAACAATTTTTTATTTATGTTTTATATTAAAAAATAAATGTCTTGTACGAGCATTGAATTATGTATTGTATATATATGTATATGATTATATTTTTTACTGCTATGTGGT
Organism: Empis stercorea; assembly: GCA_949752835.1. NCBI lineage: Eukaryota > Metazoa > Arthropoda > Insecta > Diptera > Empididae > Empis > Empis stercorea. Next base: position 13,669,499 of record OX457088.1, on the reverse strand, counting down.
AAAAATTGAACAACAAAATATCAAAATAAAATGAATTTATATTTTTATTTTTATTTCCACTATAAAAATTATTTTATCTTTTTTTTCTAGTTTAATCTAATAATATTGTAGTTGCTTTAAGGAAGCAATAAAACAAATACATAGTTAAATTAAACGATGAGTTTTTTTTCAGAATTTTATATGTACATCTAATGTGATATTACATAATTAAAAAAAAAAAATAGTGGAAACTAAAATTTTCATTACATTTTTTAAATTTCATTTTAAATTGCCTAAATTTATTACAAACAAATTTTCTAAAAAAAAATTTATTAGAAAATTGTTAAAAATATTAAGTCAATTGTATTAAACACTAATAAAAGAGTATTAAGTAAATAAAAGTAAACAATCTTATTATGTAAATCTCAAAAGTATTTATTAATTTTCAATTTTACTTATTTTTATTTATTGCATTTTCAAACATACACTAAGCAAAATCATAATTATTTAAAGTGTTCCTAAGTTAAGAATACAAAAAAATACATTTTTAGCTTATTTTGCGAAGTATTCTTTACAATATTGTGATCTGAGGTACAATCATAAAGATTTCAAAATCATTCGTATTTTTCAATTTATCCAAACACAAATCTTTAAATATCTCTAAACGAAAAATATATGACTTAGACCACTTTCATAATCACCGGAACAGATATAAATTTATTTTATATGCTCAACAATATTTACTTATATAATGCTCCTAAAAATATGCCATATTATAAATTTGTGGGTTTTAATGTATAAATTACATTACTTTAGTATTGTTATATAAATATTTTCAAATTTTCTTTATTTCTATATATGTTTACTATTATAACAATATTTTAGTTAAAAATTTTTTATGCTTGACAGATTTATTATATAAAATTTTGTCCCAAATTATATTTCCACCATAAACATAAGTGAACCTTAAATAATGAAAATGTTTTTTTTGAGTAGGAAGCAAAAGTTAAATGTCGTGAAAAACATCATATATAAATGTATTTTTTATTATTATTATATTTATCCTCAATTATTTCCATTTGTAGGCATCTATTTGTCGATGCAGTCAACCATTATCAGGTTTTAGTGCGAGATGCTTGGAAGATGAACAAATGCTTGAGGCTATAAGAAAAACTAATCCAAATGTTGATTATATGTATGTGGTAGATACAAGGCCAAGAGTAAGTAAATAATAAACTTATAAATTTAAAGAAAATTCTAATATAATAAAATTCCAATTTAGATTAATGCTATGGCAAATCGTGCAGCTGGAAAAGGTTATGAAAATGAAGCATTTTATGAAAATATTAAATTTCAATTTTTGGGTATTGAAAATATTCATGTACAACGTACAAGTTTACAAAAATTAACTGAAACGTGTGAACAAAAATCACCAACTATGAGTGGATTTTTAAATTCATTAGAATCATCTGGTTGGTTAAAACACATCAGATCAATTATGGATACATCAAGGTTAAATTTGAGATTATTTCGGAATATAATAATGAAATAATTATTTTTCATATATTGTATATTATAGTTTCATTGCAAATGCAGTTGATAAAGGTGTATCTGTAGTTGTACATTGTTCAGATGGTTGGGATCGTACAGCACAAGTATGCTCATTAGCTGCACTTATGTTAGATCCATATTATCGAACAATTAAAGGTTTCCAAGCACTTATTGAAAAAGACTGGTTAGCATTTGGACATAAATTTAGTGAACGTTGTGGACATATTCAAACTGATCCAAAAGAAGTGTCTCCAGTTTTTACACAATTTCTTGATTCAACATGGCAATTAATGACACAACGTAGTGATGCATTTGAATTTAATGAACGTTTCTTATTAATATTACATGATCATGTACAGTCTTGTCAATTTGGTACATTTATTGGTAATTGTGAAAAAGACCGTTTGGATTTGAAATTAAATGAAAGAACATTTTCATTATGGGGTTATATGGCCAATCATATGAATGAATATGTTAATCCATTGTATAAACCCGAAATGGATGAAATTCTTAAACCAAATTTAGCTCCACAATGTATTAAGTAAATGAATAGTGATTATAAGTAGGTAATTTTTTTATTTATAATCCGGATATTTTTAGATTTTGGCGTGGAATGTATAGTCGATTTGAGAGTGGCGTACATCCAAGGGAACCATTGGATGATTTATTATTGGCTAGCCGTGATAATTGTACTTCATTAGAAGATCATGTTACACATTTGACAAAGGTTTGTAATTACAATTTTAATTTGAAATTTTAATAGGAGTATTTATTATAATTATTTTTAATAGAGAATTGCAAGTTTTAAAAATTATATATCAAAATCTGCTAGAAAATTTAGTGATGCTACCAGGACAAGTAATAAAGAAACATCAAATACTGAGATAAATGATAATAAGTAAATTATTCATATTAATAAATATAATTTCTATAAATTTTAATTAATGAAATTTATCGTTAAGATATAACTATGATAAGAAAATGAGTGAACTTTCATCTGCTGATGATGATCATCCACTAAAATCAACTGAAATGTCATTTTCGAATTTATCGGTATATTTAAATTAATTTTTTTATATAATGAAAAAAGAAAATATTTTTCATAAAATAATTTTTATTTTAAGATGTCCGAAATACCTGATACAAATAAATTAAGTGAAGAAATAAATTCTGTTGCTGTTGATTGGAAATCTTTGAGAAGTGTAACTGCTTGTTCTTGTTCAACACCATTTGATCAATTTAGCAAGAAGGTAAGACAACTATATATTTCAAAATTGTTTAACATATAATATACTATTTAAACATATTTTATTTTAATAGAGTCATTGTTGGAAATGTGGTGAAGTATTTTGCACAAGATGTATAGATAAAAAAATTGCTTTGCCGGGACATGATACTGGAAAACCGGTATCAGTTTGTCGACCTTGTTTTCGAAGTATTCAAAAAACTAGTCCATAAATTTAATGATTTGATTAATTATTAATGGGCCAAAAAAAAAATTGCTCTACATTTTGGAAATCAGGCAACGAAATAAATCACAATTTTCGTTTTCAATAATTGAACAAAAAAATAGAATTTTTCCTACTTGACTTTATTACAAAAATTTGAAAAAGTCTATTTTTCATTTTTTATCAGACTGATTTTTTTTTCTCTTGTTATTGTATACTTATTATTTTGAAATTAGGCATAAAAATTTCAATAATGTTTGTTAAGAATGAAACTTTTTAATTATTAGGTATGTGAGTTGTACATAGCCATTAAAAAAAATTAAATACTTTTATAATTATTATTGAAGCACAATTTTTAATTCATGTTATATTCATTTAAGTATAATTTTTAAACTATTTGAGAAAAAAATTATACTACACTATATTTATATTCTAAGTTTGAATATAACTTTTCAAAAATTTATCATCAGAATTTTTTTTTTTACTTTCTGTTCATGTGAATGGTGGATAGATAATACGAATTTTGTTGAAATCAAAAGAATTTTTTATGAAATAAATTGAACTAAATGTCAATATAAAAATAAATAAATTTATGAATGCTGATCACACAATATTACTTGTAAAATAGTATATAAATAAATAATAAAAATTTCTAATAAATTTAGAAGATATTGATGTTACAACATTCCACTAAATAAACAAGAATGCAAAATATTATATACATATAATAAAAATGTATTTTATAAAAAAATAAAATATAGAAGTATATTTTTTAAATTAAATTATACTAACGTTAAAATTAAAAATTTGCTTCAATGCGCCGTTTCAAGTTCTGTGAAATATTAATAATTTTAAGATAAATAAATTAAAATATGATAATGTAAATTGATTGATTAAATTCTCTATAAAAAAAACTAAATAAAAAATATATTTATCATAATATAAATTTTAATAGTAGTATTAATTATAATTTTAGCAATGTTGTATCACTTGATCACTTGAAACTTTTCTGACAATTCAATAATATGCCTACAGTATTTAGGAGGACTACAGATGCTGCTGCCAATTGATATTTTACATTTTCCAAGAAATATATTAATATGAAAAAAACAAATAATTTTAAATTTTATTTATAAAAAATGATGAATTTTATTTTTAAATATTTTCTAAATTAGTTTTTCTTTACAAAAGAACCTAAACTAATTATAATATCGATTTTTTTTATCTATCGTAATAATATAGATATATTATATTTTTTTTATACATTCAACTATTCCCGTTTAATATCCAATTTCTGTTGGTTTCAATCTTAATATAACTGGAACGCTTGTACATGGTAAAATAGCCACTTCAGTAACAACAGCTGTTACTAATTCTGGTGGTGTAATATCAAAATTTAAATTTAACGGTGATAATTTATAATTTGAATTTTGCCAATTTAATAATTTACATTGTTGATTAATAACCAAATCATGTGGATTACCCAATTCATTATAAACAATAGCATCAGTTTGAACACGTTCACTAAATTTATGAGTTTCACAACATACTAATACAGGTACATTAAATGATCTAGCAACTAATGCTACTTGTGCTGTACCAGTTCTAGCCATTACATAACCATTAGCTAGTAACGAATGTGCACCTAATAAAACTTTTGTTACTTCAGGCATTATAAAACCAACAGCATTAATTAGAACATATGTACAAGGAATTTCCTTAGTAACTAATCTTCGTAGAAGTTCTTGTCCTTCACTAAATGGTCTAGAATCAACAACAATTACACGAAAATCTATTTTACGTAAATTAGCCCCCTCAAGTATATGATTAATTAATGATGAACTGTGGAAAATTCGAATTTTAAATTAAAAATAATTAAAAAAAATTATAATTATCACCATCCAAATGTTAGTATGACATCACCATTCGATATTTTCTCTTGTACAGAATCACTAATTGCTATTGCTGCTTTTTCAATTTGGTCTTTAATGTAAATATCAATAATTTCGCAAAGTTGTTCTTTATGCTGCAAATAAATAAAATAATATATATTTAAAACTTATTTATTTGAAATTAAATGCCTTACTTCAGATTCTGGCTGATCAGTACTTAATTGTGTTAAAACTAATTTAATATATTTGTGCGCATTACTAATGGATACAGCTAGTGGTCGACACTGATGTAAATGATCAACACAATTTTTTATAATAGATTCTAATCCGCGGGTAAATTCTTTTTTGGGTGGTGTTTCATAATCTTGTATTACCTAGAAACCGAATAATTTAATACAAGTTCAATTATGTTTAAAAAAAAAATAATTTAACATACCATTTTTAAAGCATTCAAAAATGCTATGCAACGAGCATTCGAACCAACAACAGTACGTTTAGCAAATTGTTCACCTAAACGTACCATTGCAGGATGAATTTGAGAATTATTAATAAATAAATTTCTCTCTTTAAAATTATAATCTAAATGATTAAATAATTTCACTTTGCATTCATTTGATTTAATCATTACTTTAGATTTTTCTAAATTTTTAATATATCCTATTTTTAAATCTTTTCCATTTGGGGAACTTCTTTTTTCGGTTGCAGTTGATTTTACACCATCAGTAGTTTTTTTCGGGATTTGTTTATCACCTAAAAGTTTTGCTTTAGCAGCACGTTGAGTTTCTTGAATAGCTCGTCGTTCAGCTTTTGATAATATTTTCTTTTCTGTAGTATCAACAATTTGAACATTCTTTATGTTATTAGTTAATATTTTAACTTCATCATTTTGAATATTTGCAGCACAATCAACACTATCAATGTTATTTTCTATTTTTCCTTTTTTACCTAATTGTTTAGCTAATTTTTTAGCTTCTCTTTCAGCTAAAACTTGTTCACGAGATTTTTCTGTATTTTGTGTTATAGGTTCAGGTGCACAAACAGCAGATATATTTTTTGGTGCAGCTGGAGTTTTTTCCAATTGATTTTTATTTTTAGCTAATTGTTTAGCTAACTTTTTAGCTTCTCTTTCAGCTAAAATTTCTTCACGAGTTTTTTCGGCAGGTACTGAAGATGATACATTCAACGTATTTATTGGAGTTACATTTTTACCTAATTTTATAGTTTCCCGTCCTGGCAAAATTTCCACAGGCACATTTTTTTTGCCTGGTTTATGAACTGACTTTTCATCAGACGACGAACTTGATTTTGTTGGACTTGATGGTTTTTTAACAGTTAGTTTTGTTGACGATGATACATTTTTTATAGGTGATGTCGGATTTCTAACGGCTGAAAGTGAACTTTTTATTTGTGTGTTTATATTTTTTGGATTCTTTTCGTTATTCATATCTAAGATATTTTCAATTTTTTCTTCGTTAAATTTAATTTTATTATTTTCAGCTTCAAGTTTTGCCTGAAATGTTTTTGATATTAAATTTTCAACTTTTTGTCCAACTTGATTTGATTTATTTTTCTTCCTGTTTCGTTTTCGTTTCTTTTTAACAACTTCTGTATTTGGCGAATCTTCTGATGAATTTGTAATAGTTGTTCCTGAAGATTCTTTTGAACTCTTTTGGAAATTCTGGAAAAATATATAATATTATTTTAATGAAATATTACAGTAAAATTACTAGAAATTAGAAAAAAAAATAAGGAGAGACAACAAAACTGAATAAAAAATCATAAAATAAGGGCAGGTTTTTTAAAGATAAATTGTCGTTTCAAATTATATATGAAAAAAAAATGAATTAATATCAAAAGAAACAAAAGCATTAAAAATAGAATTTGCAAGAATCAAATTTAATATTTTTTATACCTTTGTCCTAATATTCGGTTGTAATGATGATTGCATTTTTTATTTGTTATTTACGAGCTAAAAATATACAAAATTAAGAGGCAATAGCTAATTATATTTATGAAATAATGAGATCTATGTGAATGTGACACATGGCAAAATTGATCTTTACAAATTTTTACGATTTCTACAAATTTAATAATTTTCTTTTACAAATATTTAAATTGTTGACAATAGAATTCACATTTAACTTTTTACTTACTTTCTTTTAATTAAACTGCAAAGTTCAAAAATAATAAAGTCTCATTTACTTTTTTAAGGCCAATTGATAAAAAAAGTTACAATAATTTACGATGACATTTTGTGACATTTATATTTGAAAACCCTAATATCAAGAGTTACGAATTTTAAGCGGCGAAAACCTAAACTAAAGAGTTCCGAAAAATTATCTGCATCTGTAATATTATATATATGTATAAGTATAATTATAAATATCATCCTACCTAGCTAAAGTAATTATTAATAAGAGATATGATATTGAAAACAAAATAGTTTATACAAAAGAGTATATTCGGTTCCGGTTGTATTAAAATTTTAAGGTTATGAAAGTAAATCTATAAGGTAAATTTAAAATATTTGTTCCCCTCCGTATTTGAGAAGTTAATGTACAGTTTGCAACAACAAATTAGCGTTTGCTGTGGATTGTAATCACTCATTCTTGAGATGTCTCTTCATAAAATAATATTTTGCTCAATTAAAACTCCGAACCGAATCAATAGAAATCGTTATAATAAATCGCATGGTGAATTCATAAAATAATCGATACAAAGAATATCGATTATTTCGTATCGATTATTATAAATTCCTCTGCTAAACTGACAATCAGCTGAAAATCGCTCCAAACATTTTCCTTTTATTATTGTTTTTGAAGATTATAAAAAAACTATTTCGTCATGCAGGAATCGGAAATAATAATAGCGTTATTGAAACAGTAAAAAAAATATAACCAAAATATCTCGCCCCGGTCTCTCGAAAGTGAATGGAATTTATTTTTAAATTTTATTTGTTCTATTTATATTTTACAACAAATTATATTTGATTTAAGTATAATGCATTTAAACACTAATTTAATACATTCAATAATTTTAATAATAATTTCGAATACGAATTTGATATACGCCGCTGATAAATCTTCTTCAATAAAAAAGGAATTAGAAAATGATATGAAACAGGATGAACCAATAATAAATAAAACAAATACGACTACTATCAACAATAACAAACTGTTAGTAGCTAAAGAAGTTCAACAAAAAAACAACGATTCTAATAATGTAAATCATCCAATTAACCCATATATATCAGGTTTAGATGTAAATGATATACCAAAAAATTATGAGGCTGGCTTTGTAATATGCATAGTAATTGGAATGATAGCAATTATTCTAATAGCGTGTAAAGCTTACAAGTATTATTTAAATTTCTTTTCAATATTTATTTGAAAAAGAAAAACCATATTAATATTAAAATTATTTTGCAGAATGCGTGGATCAAGAGCTGAACGTAGATATGGTGTACAGGGTGATAGAGCGGCACAAGAATTAACACCACTTCCAATGGCTATTGAAGATGATGATAGTGATAATGAAGATCACACACTTTTCGATAGAAACCGCATAACATGAATAAATTAATAAAAATTTTTCAGAATTTATGAAAATAAGCCTTCTAAAATTTACTTTAACTATTCTTAAGTATTACTGTTTATAAATACATTATATAATAAACAATTTTTGAACAACGTTATTATTTTATATATACAATTTAATATCCTAACTAATTTCATTTAATAAAACTGAACTATAAAACGATGTATAGTTAAATAATTTTGTGATAACAAAGCTATATTAATATACATATAAATAAATTTTGGAATTTAATAATTTGTTGCTCAATTAATTTCGTGTTCTGCACGGAGTTTCAATAAAAAAACAATTGTGTTATTAAAAATAGTAAGTATTGTCTTAATCAATGATATAAAAATTTCATTGAATGAAAAATAAGTAATGTTGGTGAAACTTTCGTTTGCTATTTTCAATATTTTAAGGATGTAACCATATTCGCCTTTTTCAAAAACCGTCAAAAAGTAAAATGATAAAGAAATCATATAGATGATCAAATAAATGTTCAATTGTTTACAAAAATTACTACAGTAATTTGTTACTGTATAATATTACAAGTATTTTATTCAACAGAAATATTTCTCTAAATTGGCAATTCTAAAAAGCCGTTTTTTAGATTTGATATGACATGGACAGCTATCAAAACGTCAAATTAAAAAAAAGTAGACATTACCATTGAGTTTTTTGTCACGTTCGATATAAATTTACTATTTTATGTATATATAAATATAATATTTTTAATAACATAACATAAAAATAAACAATAATAAATTCATTTATAATTTTAATAGCAAATGAAAATAGAAAAGTGATAAATTGCCATAAACAAAACAAATAAAAATTAGTTTGCAAAATAAACAAACAAACCAACAAAAATGTCTACAATAACAAATAATCCCCCAAGGATAATGACATTTCGTCCATCATGGAATGAATTTAAAAACTTTTCTAATTATGTTGCCTATATGGAATCTAGGGCGGCCCATAAAGCTGGTCTTGTAAAAGTTATACCACCACCGGAATGGATAGCAAGAAAATCTTATGATATTGAAGAAATTAATATGACAATACCAACCCCAATATGTCAAGTAGTTTCCGGTAAACAGGGGTATATTTTTTACAACACAAAATTAACAATATAAAAATATTATTTATTTTTGTATTTAATTGATTAATTAACTTTGTTTCGTTTAGTGAATATCAACAAATTAATATACAAAAACGACCAATGACATTAAGACAATTCCGGGAATTAGCAAATTCTGAACGTTTTCATACACCAAAACATTTTGATTATGATGATTTAGAACGTAAATATTGGAAAAATGTTACTTATATTGCACCAATTTATGGCGCTGATGTAAATGGAAGTTTAACAGATCCAGAAGTTAAAGAATGGAATATTAATAATTTAGGAACAATACTTGATTATGTTAATAAAGATTATGGTATTGATATTGATGGTGTTAATACAGCATATTTGTATTTTGGTATGTGGAAAACATCATTTGCCTGGCATACTGAAGATATGGATTTATATTCAATAAATTATTTACATTTTGGTGCACCAAAAACATGGTATGCTATACCACCAGAACATGGTAGGAAATTAGAAAAATTAGCAAATCGTTTATTTAGTGAAAATTATACAGTATGTAATGCACATTTACGTCATAAAATGACATTAATTAGTCCACAAGTATTACGACAAAATAAAATACCATTTAATAAAATTACACAAGAACCTGGCGAATTTATGATAACATTTCCATTTGGTTATCATGCTGGTTTTAATCATGGTTTTAATGCTGCCGAATCAACTAATTTTGCAACACCAAGATGGGTTGAATATGGTAAAAGAGCATCACAATGTCATTGTCGTAAAGATATGGTAAAAATATCAATGGAAACATTTGTTAAACGTTTTCAACCAGAAAAATATGAAAATTGGTTACGTGGTGCTGATATTGGTACACATCCAGAGGAACCAGAAAAATTGTGTCCAGCACCACCACCTACATTGAATAATTATACAATTATGTAAGTAAAATTTTAAACAAAAACTATTTGTAGAACAAAATAATTCTTAATATTTATTTATTTTAAAATTTTGTAGTGTTGAAAAAGAAACAACAGGAGCGTCTACACAAAAACGTAGTTGTAATACAACTACGGATATATTGACAGCTGAATCATTGCCATTAAAAAGAATTAAATTATCACCAAACAAAGCTTTAATCCAAAAACCACAATATAATTTTAATGCTATTGCTATAGTTAAATTAAAGAAAATATGGAATAAATTACCAGGAGGTTGTGTTAAAAATTTATTAAAAGATGGTATAGTTAAAAATACTAAAAGAATGAGATTTCAAACCAAAACAATTAATTTAGAAGATGAAGAGTAGCTTTCTTTCCATTTTAACTTATATAGCAATATTATTTTATAGTATTTGGAAAACCAGAAGAAATATTTAACAAATAATTTACTTTTACTTCATTATATAGAATTATTTTTAATTATAAGATATTTTTAAGAATTTCTTTTTTTTATATATACATACATTATATTTTTTATCAGATTTGTCATAAAACAAAATAAAACGATTATTTTAATTTAGGAATAGTATAATTATTTCCATAATGATCTCTTAACGATACCGAAAATAAATAAATATATTTTATAAGTTTTTTTCCATACAATTTCTTGACAATTCAGAATTTTTTTCATCAAGACTATTTAGAATTTTTTATCATTTTTGTAAAAAAAAAATTCTGTGACACCAAAATAATAATAATTTGTATTTTAATTAAATGCATTTACAAAATTCTAATGATTTTATTTTACAGAGTGTATATTGTATAATTAATTAATTTATACAGAAATTGTATTGATAAATAAGAAAGTATTTTAATAAAAATGAAAAAAAAAACAGATTTTATCCATAATTTATTTATTTTTTTCTTAGTAAATAAAAATTTTATATTTTAAACACAAACACCATCATAAGCAACTTGTAAATTTGGTAGTTTTTTTACTTCTTTGGCACATTGAAGAGCTTCTCGATTATTATAGGTAACACCATTTGAACCACAAACAAAGGCTAATTTTTGTGATGTTTTGCACATTGATAAACTTTGATTAATTATTAATATTACAAAAAATATTGTGAGTATTATTTCTTTTAATATTTTCATTGTAATTTAAAGTTCTGCTGATATGATCTGCTGACAGATTTTTCAATAATAAATTTCAAATGAGAAAATCTGTTGCTTTATATATAATAATGCATTATTTATTTAATTTAAAAACAACGTATACAATATATTTATAGAAATAATAATGTAATTAAATTTACATTGTATAACGTTTTAACGTTTTTAATAAATTAATTGTAATGTTTATTTAATTGTTAAAATCTTTTGTAGATTCAGCTGCATACTCATTACATTATACATTATATACATATTGATTTAACTAGTAATTTATTTAAAAATTAGCTGAGAACTATTTTTTTTTTAATCCTTACTAAAATGAAATATTTAGTTAAATATAATCATATCATGATATATTATATGTATATCTGTTTCTAGTTTGAACTTGTAATAATAAAATTGCTTATAATTATAAATAATAATTCGTTGGTTAGCAGAAGGTAATAAGTCACAAAAAATAAATTCTCAGTAACTTATTGATTATTTCAGATGTAAGCTTCTATGAAAATTTAAACATTTTAGCTAATTTTCTTCAACTAAAAATTTATTAAAAAAATTATTTATTTTTAAATTAATTTTATTTATCAAATTACATATAAAATACGTACACATAATTTCAATTTTATATTATACAAGAGGAAAATATAATAATAATAACTTTAAAATTATTTAAATAATTATCCTTATAATAAGCTATTAAAAATACATATATAATTTACAATTTAATTTTTTTTTAATTAATACCCACTCAAAGATTGTGAATCTTTTAAAATCTATGATTAAAAAAATGAAAAGTATATAAATAAGATTTTTTTTTAAATGATTTTTTTTAAATATATGAATGAAATTCGTAAAAATCGGACGAAATTAGTAAATTTGATGAAACAGTGGCTACAACACATAATAATTTAGAATAAAAAAAAAATTATATCTATGAAAATATATTTAATTAGGCTTATAAAGTTTAATGAAAAGGGGACAATTCTAAAATATTATATCGAATTCTTTTGAATCTTGTAATAATTAATATAAATTTTGAGTTAATTGAATTTGAGTTCAAATTATAGTAAAACAAAATGTTAGCTTTCACAATATTTTGTACATAGCTTTCGCAGTATATAAATTTAAAAGTCTTCTACAATTACCAGATGCATAAATAAAAATGATTTTTCTAAAGATTATGCTTTGATAATCCCCTCTTAACCCTTTCTAAAAACCCCCTTTTTTGTTAAAGCGATCAATTTTTCAATTACAAAGATTTTTTCGATTTAATACAACGTCCCCGATAACAAATTTCAGTTTCTTGTGAAACTTCTGTCGATGTTGATGTAGCATAAACAACATTTTTCATTAGATTTTTATGAAATGAAGTATCTGGAGAAGTTGTTACTTCTGGTGTAGTTTGTTCATTTGGTTGTTCTGTTACCGGCCGTATTCTTTGTATACTTGTATATTCATGCTTTCGTGGATGGAAATTTGGTTTAACTATATCAAATTCATCTTCATCATCTGTCTCAGCAGCAAATAAATCTTTTAATTGACTACGAACTTCATCAAATAAACTAGGCTGTGTTTCTAGATCATCAACAACACCTGTTGCATCATCAGCATCATCAGATCGACCTTCATCAATCCGACGAGTTATTGTATCACCAACTCTTTCATCTTCTTCATAATCATGATTATAAAATCTTGTTGTTGTACTATCAACTTCTTTCATTGGCTCTGGGGTTGATGTTATTTGAACATTATTATTTTTATGTGATCCTGAATATGATCGTGAAATTTCTTGTGATATTGATGTAATTGTTTCAAAGGTAGGTGCTTGAGTTTCTGGAACAAGAACTTCTGGCATAGTTGTTGTTATTTCTAATTCTGGTTTTTCAGTTGTAGGTAATATTGTTGTAATTTCACCTTCATTTGTAATCAAGCCATTTTTGGTTTGAGAGATTTTATGATTTTCCGTACTTATTTTTTCACTATTGAAAATTTGATTAAACAATTGTGTACCAATATTTTGTGACTCCGCTGTTTCAAAACCATCTGTCGGCTGAACGCGTACTTTTTTCCAAACTCCACGTCGATTATGTGTTCTTAGGTCCTTTTCTGGAAATTTTGATTTTCGAATTGGCTCTTCTGTTGTTGTTGTTGTTGTTGTTGTTGTTGTTTCAGCCTTTTCTACCTTCTTCGCTTCTCGACTAATATCTGACATAACTTGTTCCAGAAGCTCTTCGAAAGTGGGTTCGACTCTGAAAAAAGAAAAATATACATATGAAACCAAGTTAATATTTGAATATTTTAAATATGTAATTTACGTTCTATCTGGTTTAGATTGAGTTTTGTGTGAATCTGATTTTACAACTGATCCATATGAATTTATTTTTGGTCCAAAACCAGCTGAAACATTAAATTCATAAGTGTCTTTCGTATTACGGGTTTCACTTTTAGGTTCTGCTGTTACAATTTCAGGTTCGTTATCAAATTTAACATTTTTCAATTCATCACTTGGATTCAATGGCTTGAAACTGTCCGATCGTGTCAATGATGGAGACCATTGTGATTCTTGAGGTTCTAGATTAAATTTTGCTCTGAGCTGAGCTCTTTTTTTACCCTAGATTTATAAAATTGTATTAAATATTTTTATTGTCTATATAATAGTTATAGGTACCTCATTTTTGTAATCGTCATTGTAGAAGTCTTGATTAAATTTAGAAACTTTTTGATAGCTATTTTCTTTTACAGATCTTTCTGGTTCTACTGTTGTCGAAGCGGGATGTGGTCTTCGTGTACGCGCTCTTACTTTAATAACTTTACGTGGAAGATTACTAGTACCATCAGGCCTTATCCGTGGTCGTATCTGAAACAATATCTTTACTAAACAAAATTTCGAAAATTAATTAAAATTATATACCGTATAACGTTCGGAATTACTGGGCTCTGTATTTACTGATGGTTCAGTCGTAGTTGTGGTTCTTGGTCTTTGTCGTCGAAATAATGATGAACGTTTTGTTGTTGTAATGGCTTCTGTTGTGCTCGCTGTGGCTATTGTTGCTGGTGTTGTTGTTGGATATATTTCATTATTCATTGATTCTGTTGGATTAATTTCTTCTTCATTTGGAAAATAACCTGGTCCATAATTATCTTGTGATTGTTGTTGATATTGTTGTGCTATTTGCATTGGTTCCAGCAAACCTGGAAAACCATCTTTTATGGAATTTGGTGTCACTGTTACAACTTCATCTGGTTTTTGTGTTGTCGTGAAAAATGGTTTTCTTGTTGGATGTCTAAATACTGGATAATTTTGTTTAAGTACGTCTCTTTGATAATCAATATTATCTTCTTCAGTTTTAACTTTACTCTTTTTAGTAGCTGTAGTTGAACTTACTTGAGTTCTGGTTCTAGTACGAAATTGTTTACGTTCTTCTACTGTTGGATTATATCGAATTCTATTTGGATTTCTAACTGGTGTTGATCGAGAGGTCGTTGAACCACCTTCTACTACCACTTTTGTAGCATATGTATTATTACGAGTATTAAACGGACGACGGACCCGATTTATTGGTCTTCTAGTTGTAACATCATCAGATGACGAATATGATACAGATGATGATGTAGATGTTCTAGCTGTCGGACGTCTTCCTCGATTTCCTAATGGTCGTCTGGTTGGGCGTAAAGTCGTTGATGTAGTAGTAGTTTCAGCTTCATTTGTTTCTTTTTCAATAGCATTTAATCGTTCGTTTTCTTTCAAAGCATTAACTAGACCTGGAAGATTTGGTGTCAATGGTGGTAATTCTGATGGTGAATCATCATACTTTGTATTAAATAAATTTTCTAATTTTTCATCATGATTATAAACGGTTACTTCATTATCATAAATTGGTTTATGATTTTGTGGCACTCGTGTGGCATGTGTAGGCCGTAAACGTTCAGATATTGGTCTTACTGTAAGTTCTGAGACAGGTGATTGATTATCCAATTCTGCTTCTTTAGATTCATCACTTGATGGTAATGTATTAGCTTGAACATTCTCATCATAACCTTGTGCAGTTGGATGGAAGAAAGTAAATTTTGGTGTAGTTGTTCTAAGAGTAGATCCTTCAAAATAACTAGAAGTAGAAGATGGATTATCATAATCTATTGATACTGGAGTGTATTGAATATTTTCGTGATGTCCTAATTGGGTTGGACTTGGTGCAGTTGGTCGATTCTTAAAAATATCTTGTTGTCGGAAGTATGATTTGATTTTATATTCATCATCAAATAATGGTTTCGATTGATATTTATGTTGAACTATATCGGGTCGTGTAGAAGGTCTTCTATTTGAATAATCATATTCTTTTGTTAGTTCAGCGCTATTTGGAGTTGAACTGGGAACTTCATAGAATTGGCCTCTAGTAACTTCAGGTCTTGGAGATGGTGATGAAACCGGTAGTTTTGTGATTTCATAATATTCTTGACGTGTTGTTTCAATTTCTGGTCTTGGAGAAGGTCGTACACTAGATACATCAAAGAACTGTCCTCTATTTTCTTCCGATCTTGGTTCCTCACTTGAAACTTCATATAAATGTCCCCTAGTCGTTTGTATTTCTGGACTTGTTGGATATGTTTCACTGAAATATGTTTTTGGTGAAGTGGAGGGCGATGCAGTTGTTGATGGTGAATCTGATGATATTGGTGCTAATGTAGACGAAACAGTTGGTTTAGACTTGAAGTAGTCATCATTTGCAATATTACTGGGCATTGGTTTAAATTGAGCATATGGTTTAACAGTTTGTGTAAATGCTGATTCCGGTCTTCTTTGGTGGTGTGGTTTTTGATAAGTTTGTGGCGATGAAACTTCTTGAATAGCTTCTTGATATTGATTTCTATAGTAATCTGCTGGGGCTTGTGTTACACGATTTTGTTCTAATTGCCATCTGTGACTTGGAGTTGGTGATGATGGTTGAAGTCTTGTAGAAGATTGTTGTTTTGGTGTTGTATTTCGGAAATGATTTCCATTATCCAATGGAGTTATATACATTTGTTTTGTAGGTCGTTGTGAATATCTATTTGTACCCCGTAAAATATTATTTTCTTCAAGATTTATAGGCTTATGGATTACAATTGAACCGACATGTGGTTCGGGTAAAATAATTTTCTCAAAACCTGATGGTGTCTTATAACTTAAAGGTGCTACAAAAAATGGTGTTTCCTTAAGATTACTCTCTAAATTGTTATGATCAAAATTTGATAGATAAGGTAATTCATATTTTTTATATCCTGATGGTGTTGGTAAACCGGCGGGACCAATAAAAATTTCTGGTGCTGATTTAGCTGGAGCATCTAAAACTGCAATCGATTTCGTACTACTTAATGCATCGACAACATCTTTAGGTGATGTTCGAGGTGATAATTGTTGATAGAACATAGCCAATGGAGGTTGATGTGGTTTTGGCTTTGGTTTTGATGTCGGTTTTACTGTGGAATATCTTGGATTTAAATAATCTTGGAAGTTTCCTGAAGGTTTATAAGTGGAAGTTGTTGGCCTCAAAGTAGTTGATGTTGTCGTAGTTGTATAGGCTTTAGGCTGGTGATTTTCAACTGGATCTTGTGTATAGAAATTATTTATTTGTATTGGATTTACAGGTTCTTGTACCAAATTATATTTTGCAGCGTTAAATCCTAGTTGCTGTTGTTGATGTTCATTTCTTTGTGGATATAATGTATCATATGGAACGTATAATAGTTGAACTTCTTCTTCTTGGGAGAGGGGAGCCGATTGTAATGTGTGACCTTGCAAATTTTGTGGCTGTCTGAAACTTGGGAATTGAGTTTGAAATGATGTTGGTTTTTGTAAATGGAACGATTGTTGTTGACCTCCTACTTGAAATAAATCTGGCCGTTGAGCAATTAAATTATTCTGAGCTTGAGTAGCTTTAGAATCTTTAATAATTTGTGGTTTTGATTCCTCTATTAAATTTTGTTGAATTGGTTTACGGTGTACAATTGATTGATGATGTGGGGATTGTTGGGCACTTTGAACAGGATGAAATTCAGGTGGGAATACTGGTTTTTGGCTAAATAATGGTGATGTAACTACGGATTGTTGTTGTGATGGTGGGCCAAAGCTATGTTGTATTTGATAACCAGTTTGAATAGATGGTGCATTATTACGACTACCATCTATACCGAATGAGGGCATTTCAAATTTGAAAAATGATTGTGATGTTGGTTGTTGTTGCAATTGATTTGATTGATCCTTTTGATTTTGTTGGAATTGTGAAAATTGAAATGGATGTACGAAATTAAATTGAGGATTACGTTTTTGAATTGATGGTTGATTATTTGAATACATATTTTGTGGATAAGCTAAAGCACGACCATGTTCGGATCGATCGTTTTCTTTTTGTAGTTGTTGTGGTTTTTCTTCAATTTCCAAAGTTGGTTGAGGTTGTTGTAATTTTTGTTGTGATGTTCCAATTGGTACCCAATCATTTAAAGCTTGTGCACTATTTTCATTATTACTAGTTAATTGACGTGACCATTTTTCTCCAGATACTGTAGTTGCAAAAAGTAGAGAAATTGCACCAAACAATTTTAGCCTTAATTTCATTTTGAGCGATCTGAAAAATGAATAAAAAATAAAATAAAAAATATTGTTATTGAAATTCAAAACATAAAATTGGTAAAAAAAATATTTGGATTTGTTAACATAAACATTACATAGTAAAATATTGATTAATATAAAATTTGAAGAACAGATAGAAAAGTATATATGTAATTTATTAATGAAATAACTATATACATATAATTGAATGTGTTTCTTATTGTTACTGTCTATCGTGATTCCTGAAATTTCTTTGAAATAAGTTAATAAGCAGTTTGTAAAATGAATCAAACTATGTATACTATTATTTATTATCCACAAAAAGAAATAAAAGAGATTTTCGTAATATTAAATTTTTTTAATCTATATTTTTTTGTGCTATTTAAATCATGGAAACATAATTATAAAGTATAAAAATAATTTTGTTGTTGCAAGTTTATGTATCTTGACCTTTTTACCTTGAGTTGCACTACAATTTTAATTTATGTACTACATATATTATATATATACATATACATATATATGTATATACCTATAAATATGAAATAATTTCGTAAATTTCTCTGAATTGCGATCAAATCCGGTTTCTAGGGCATGTTACAAATTATTTAGGAAATTTGCTGCACCATTATAGAAATAATATTTAAATTAGGTATACCGTAGTAATTTTGATATACCTACCAATTTTAAACCTAATTATTGGCAATAGGACATAAGTAGGACAAAGTATTTTCAAAAGAAGTAGGTTAATTCTTATGGTATACTGAAATCGGGATAAGAATTGTAATGAATATAAATATTATAAAATCAATATTTTGATACAAATCGTTTATAATGAAATTTTGTACTTGTTATTTTCTTCAATAATTCTTTCATGTTGTAAAAATGTCCTGAAATGTCTATAAATTAAATGTTATATACATTCCATAAATTAAATATAATTGAATAGGAAGTATAAATGGCTTAACATTTTTAATTTTTTTTATTATAATTTGTATGTCTAAAATTTCTTTCAATTTCCCTACATTTGATGTTAGACTATTTACTTGCTTCCTTGATTTCTACAGTTTTTAATATATGTATGTATATATAAAAAAATCAATGTAAAACAGATAAAAGTCAACTAAAATTGGCTGAAACAATAACTGATTATAGTCATCATATACAAAAAGTTAAATATTGCAGAAAAATTATATACATATATATTTAAACCAGATTTTTCCATGTTGTAAATTTTACGAGCTCTAATAATCTTATATGTAAAAAAATATTTTTTATATATAAAGTTTAGAGAAAGTGGTTTTTAATTCAATAAAGCATACGAAAACATTTCTGGTGGAAAATGCATTCATTGATGGAAAGATTTTTATTATCGAGAATGATAATATACAAAACTTTTTTTATATTTAACAATTAACATATTAAAAATTAATCAATAATTATTGCAGTAAAATAAATACAAGTCTTCAGAAATAAACACAAAAGTTTATATAATAAAAAATAATAAATTTATTTAAATATTCTTTTGATAAAACTTTTTTTATTTTTTCAAAGAAAATTTTCTCAGATTTCAACTTTTACTTTTCTGTTCAAAATTTTACAATTTCATTTTTGTGCCAAAAATTCAGCTTTTTCATTTAATTTTTCGGCTTAACTTTCAAACATGATAATTCTGATATTAATGTTTAGGCCCCCGGTGATCTGTCGTTTAAATAATTTTTTTTTTTTGATAATTTATGCATTATTTTAATGATGAGATCTTTACTTTGATAAAAGAAAAATTTATAAAATTAATGCCAGTTAAGAGATAAATTATGAGTAAAGATAAATTACATACTTTCTTCAACCAAAAATTATTGTAAATTTTAAATGAATTATTTATTTAATTTAAATGTAATGCTAAAACACAATTTGAGTTCCCAAATCAACTGAGTATTGTCAACAAAGTTTGAATTTTTTTATTTAAATTAAAAGATAAATTAAAAAAATTGTTTTCAAAAATTTACTAAAAAATTTTTTTTGGTAACAAAACTTTATTGCGTCACGAAAGGTATAAAATTTCATTCATAAATTAAATATTTTTCGGTATAATCACGATTATAAAAGGTAGATATTTATTTAAATATGCATAATTTTTATTAGTACCTTACCCTTTGAATTATTTCATATATTTTCAAATAAATTATGTATACACCATATAAAATTTAAATATTATGTATAATTCATGAAACAAACCGTGAAAGTGCCACAAATTTTTACATATTCTCATTCCTAAATAATAATAATTCTGAAAAATTATAAAATTTCATGTAAATTTTGTTAAACTTAACTGAAATGAAAGCAAAAAAAAAAGTAAAAAAATTGAACGGAAATCAACAAATTTTCTAATTATCATCAAAAAATAGTACATTAAACAATTTTTCAATTTTTTGTGATGGTTTATTATACATACATAATTTGAAATTAAAACTATCTACTGTACTACTATACTGTTAATTAATCGACACGAACCATAAACTTTTTATGCTTTCCACAGTCCCCAGCTTTGGTTTTGGTAATGTAAATTCAATTATAAATTTTAAGTAAAAAATATATAATGTATGTAAATATTATTGCAAAATATTTCAAACTAATTGAGACATGAGTAAAGATTTGTTTTAAAAAAGTTCAATTCGTTATAAAGTTGAATTTTCATTGACTAAATAAAGATTTTTTTTTTGTGTTGTTTAAAAAGAGTTTAAATTATAGAAAAAAGTTTGGTGCGGTTTAATTAACACCATAATGCGTGAAGTACTTCACCACATTCAAAGCTATTTTTATATTTTTTACCTTAATAAAGAAAAACACTGCACAAATTTTCAATTCACTGAACATAAATGAAGTTTTTTTTTTGTATACCTACTATAAAAAGATACATAATTCTTGGTAAATATTTGCACAAGGTCAGATAAGATTATTGCCAGTTTTTCATTCTTTTGGAAAAAAAATAATGTTGGTAAATTGTTAAAGATAGAAAATTAGTAGAATTTAGCTTTAATTGTGAAATTAACATTTTATAGAAAATTTGTATGGTTTCTGTATTGTATAATGTAATATTTTGTTACAAATTGCACTGAAGCATACACAATGTCAGAGTTTGGTTGCAGAATTTAGGTAGTATATAAATATTGATGAAAATAATAATTAACTATCTTAATTAAAATGAATTAAGATATTCTAAAAGGTGTTTTATGAAAAAATTAAAATTTATGATGGATAAATTTCACAGAAATACGACAAGGTTTTAAAGTTTTTATTATGATGGTGGTGAAATGTTATAATGTACATACGTAGAAACACAAAAAAATTACAAAAATATGTGAAAGAGTTTAATTCTTATTTTAGCATCCTAAAAATTTTGAAATTTAATGGTTTAAAATAAGAAAATATTTCATTCAAGAACAATTATTTATATATCATAATGGTGAAATATTGCATATAACAAAAATTACATTATACAAAATTAACAAACGCAATTGAAAAATTTCAAATTGTTTTTTTATTATCAATTAATTTAATATATTTTTCAAGCTTAAATCCAATTTATTCTTTATTTGGTATTATTATAAATAAAAATTAAACTTTATTTATTAATTGTTCCATTTTTGTAAAATAAAAAATATACTTCTCTCCGGATATTTCATTAAAAAAAATTAATTTATCTCAGTTCAACATACTACATGCACTAGTTCTTAACTAGCAATTGTGTTTTTTTTTTTTTTTGCCTTAAATTTAATGCAGCATAAAAAACACTTTATAAAATGAATTATTTGTGTTTATGTAATCATTTTTTTTTTTGCATCTGTTAAATACGATGTGAAAATATCAATCTCAAAGTATAGTTATATTGTTATACTGAGTCATCAATTTAAAGTGCGGCTTTAAGGTATTTTTTTAATTCATGATTTTCTTTTTAATGCATTTACCAGCATTTATGCTAACCAACAAAAAACCTTTACATAATTTATGCAACTCTATTATTGCACTTCTTTTCAATTAAATGAATAATATTTATTTTTGCAATTTTCTGTGCATTACATCAAATATTTTAACTTTGTATATATGTAAAAGATTGAAATCAATTGATTCCAGTTTAAGAATTTAATAAAAAGCTCTGTTTAATCATGAATTTATGTTACAAATATATTTTTGAAATTGCATATTTTTTCATCAGTAGCTGAAAACAAGTTCTATTATACAATTTAATTTTTTTTTTGGCAGATATGTACTTTATATATGAAATTGAATTTATGATACGAAAATATGAATTTTGTAACAATTTTTGTGTGTCATTTTGGGTAAAAATTTACCAGACAGCAATAGATGAGAATATTATTAAACTGGCGGACAGTTAGTTATATTCCGATTAGTAATGAGAGTTATAAAAACTCCAAAAATGTGTTATGTAAAAAATATGATTTTTGATCAGGATTCTAAGCGTTACAGTCATACAAATGCATCATGTGGCATCCATATCCCAAAATGTCACATGCAGAAAAGTTTTATGTAGATATAAGTTTCAGACTATGTTGTTGTATAATGTTATATTTGAGGCAAATTTGGTACATTTCAGAAACTAGTTACACGAACATAATCTTGCTAACACTGTATTGATAGGTATCGAGAATGATGCCGGTACACTAAAGAGGTTAAATCTGCTTAACCAAAAATTAATACTAAAAAATTATGCTTACAGTACTTATATTTAGCATTTATAATTTTTTTTTTAACAATTTTGTAATAAAATTATTTATCTACAAGATATTCATAAAAATATTTAACTTATTTTTAAGTAATCTTATTTTTATTACCAAGAAGTGAACTCATTTTATTTTATAGTCTTTTTAATATTTTTGCAATTGCACAATTTTCATAACATTTTTTGAAGACAATTTTTAGATTGTTTAATTGAATTTTTTTGGTTTTTTATTTTTTTTACTTAGTAAGTTACTTAATTTCGCATATATATGATTTTAATATGAAAACTTTTATAATTTTCTCCAAAAATTGTATCATTATTATTATAATATGTGTGTGGGAATCATTAAGTAATATTGTTATCATTTTATAAAGTACTTGAAATAAGTGTAGATCTATATAATATTTAATAAATGAATGAATTTCTTTTGTTTCACAATTAAATGTTGTGTGTAGGTTAGTTAAAAAAAAAAATTAAATATACCAAAAAAAAATAAAAACTTTGTCTTTTGTTATTTAGCAAAAAAGTTAATAATAATACGGAATTAAATCTTTTGAAAAAAAAAAAAAAATGGTTTACCAACCCGGAAATAACATTATGGAAGACATAAAAAAGGTGTATGAGTACATAGACATAGTAAAAAAAATCTCATTGAAGCATTTAATTTATTTTATTTTAATTTTTTGATATACATTAAATAATAAAATGATCTATTAAACATGTTTTATGGAAATGAATCATTCTAACATTTTAATATTTTTGGTAAATTTGTATTAATTGTGTATAATATAAAAAAGAAATACAAATTAAATTTATAATAAAAATAAATCGTATTTATGTATACATATAATTTTATTAAGTAATCATTTAAAATGTATTTTAATTAATTATAATCTTAAAATACCATTTAAATTAGAATTTATCTTAATGGTATATCTATAGTAAATAAATTTCAAAAACAATTAGATTATGCAAAGATTTTACAATTTATATATAATATATAGGGTACAAATAAATAGATTATTCAATTAAAATGCTAAGTATAGGGTCACGATATTAAGCAAAATATTATATCCGGTATATTAATCATGCAAATAAATTTAATTATATACAGTATTTATACAGTTTTTATGTAATATGTATAAATCATAAAAAAAATACAAATCTAAGTTGAAATTATAATAATTATGATTTAATTTTTTTCTTCTTACGAAAGAAATATTCTAAAATAAGAAATTTATTATTTGTAACAGTTTTTCAAGAATTAATTATGGTATGTATTAACATACCATAATTTATTTCAAGGAAAATTGTATTGTAATAATAAAAGGTTATCCTGTTTTGTTATATTTGATTGCCTCATCGAAAAAATTATTATTATTAGATGGTGTAAACTTATTTTGAAATATATAAAACCGTTTTGGTATATACAATTTCTATTCTACTAATTAATATAAAGTTAATTAATATAAATTCAAAAATTACAATAATTTATGGACATATATTAGATTATTGCAAATTCTTAATATGTCAGGTATGCAACAAACTAAGAATTCAATTATGGGTTATTTATTTAAAATTTAAATGCAAATATTTCAAAAACGAAAATTCAATTGTAATAGAAAATATAATTGAAACATTTTATAATTAAGGATAAGATTTTAGATTGATTTTAAATTAATAAACTTTATATTCACCTATAAAGGTAAAATATGAAATATATTAAAATTATTATAATTGCCCATAATTAGTTCAATAGAGAGAGGAGTTGCAGTAGTTTCTAACATTTTTAATTTCTAATTATAGTAGACTGCCTTTAATAGCATCTTAAGTATTCATGTATGACTAAACTCCATATAAATGTAATTTTTTGGTGCTTTTCTTTTAGTCCTTGGAAAAATTGCATATATAAAATTTTATGTGCCAGCCAATATCTACATATATATGGTTAAACCCAGATCACTAAAAATTTAAATTAATTCTACGGGCATAGTATTGAAATTCCATTGAAGATTAGATCATTTGGAAGAACACCTTGTCATTGAATTTGAGATTAATATATTTAATTAATATTTTTTAATGATATTTGCATTTTATAGTTAAATTTACAAAAAATATGATTTATCATAATCAATCAATCAGTTCTTATTATTATTTTATAATTATTTTCTAATGACAAAATCCTTAATTGAAAACCTTAAGATTAATATCAAATAATTAAAATCTAAATTTCATATTGAAAAATCAAGATGTCTTTGAACCAAATTTAATATAAAAAAAAACTAAAATTTAACCTTCTATACAAGATATAATATTGAAAATTTGATATCATCATACAAAACTAATTTGATCTGTATATGTATATGTATATATAAAATTTACCCTAGGTAATTTAAGTCAAGGTATAATTTTATTATGATTATTTATACAATAAATAAAAACCAAAAACTTATAATAGCAATTAAATTATTAATAATATGACATAGAAGCCTACAGTTAAACATTATATTTAAATCCTTCAAGCATAACATAAATGTTCAACATAATCGCCCACCCATAAAAAAAAACTTATACCAACATAAGAAATTAACTGAAAAAAATATATATACGAGTATATTAAACAAATTTCTTTTATTTTGCCTAAAAAACATATAATTAATATAAATGAAAAGAGAAATTCTACGACGGATCTTTAAAATAAAAATAAAGTAATTAAAAGTCAAACAAATTCTTACAAAAATTTCAAAATTTAATTTTAAATTTATTTTCTTAATTAAAACTGCATTTTTTAAACTTTCATTTGTTAAAAATTCATTTAATTAATTTTATTTATTTTTTAGGCTCTAATATTATTTATCTGATTGGTATCAATATTAATATATCGACAATTGAATGCATATTTAACGTACTCATTTATGTTTCGATATTTTCTTATAAACATTATTGAATTAAAAGAAAAAACAACAAAAAATTTATAACCTGTTCTTGAAAAGAAAGTGAAATTCGTTCCGTCTACAAAATGATTTATATATGAAAGTATGGTAATAAGTAAAAGCCCTTTCGAATGGTATACACCCAGACAATAAAAGCATATACAGGTGCCCTAAATATTTAATGAGAATGCACAAGTTCCGTTCAACTCAATTTTTTTTCTTATATTTAAATATTGAAATAATTTTTTTTTTCCATTAACTTTTTCTCTTGTAAGAAATTCCACCAAAAGAAATTATGTTGTTATTTTTTCACACAAATGAAAGTGACAGTAAGTATTTATGTACATATATATTTTTTTATTGTCATATAATTTCTTTGTAGCTTTTCAAACAAAGTTTTTAATAATTATATTTTATTGAAATCGAAGAAAATAATACTTGACTGATTTTGTTTATGTTTGGTTTTGAAATCTAACCTTGATCTTCAAGTGAAATATTTCAAAATCAAATCGTGTTTGTTATTGTTTTTTTTTTATATATATTGAAAGTTAAGTTTGTTTAAGTATAAAAAAAGGTTAGAAAAAATAAATTAATTTATTATTTTTTAATAATTATTTGTAATTTTATATCGTTAATAGATTAGATTTTTTTTTCTTTTTGCAAAATAGCCGCAAAAATTATTTCTAGATTAACGATATTGGATATGATTAAAAAAAAATATGGAATGCGGTTGATTAAAATTGTTTCATTTTAATATTAAATCAATAGCCAATGCGCGGTTTTTTCGGTGAAGTTCAATGGACCAAAACAAATTACTTTATTATTTCAACGTTTTAATTTAAATTATATTATAAATAAAATAAAATGTTTTGTCAATAAATTGAAAATTAAATAAATTGTTGTTAGTTTATTGAAACGGAAGTTAATAAAAATGGAATTAATTTTAAAATGAAAAACAAACAACAACATTTTTTACTTTCTCCCTTTTTTTGAAATATAATATTGTGAATAATATTGTAGAAGAAAATGAAAATATTTATTTATTTTTACTATAGAAAACTATTATTGATTTTATAATTATTTTTTATTGATTTTTAAAGAGAGTTAATTTAAAGTTAATGCTGATAGAAACTTTGGTAAATAATACATATATGCGATAAGAAACTCAGTCAATAGACAATGATTAATTTAAAAATTAAATTAAATTCTCAAAAAAATATATAAACAGATTTTTGGCTTTTATAAAAATGATTAATTATACATAAAATTTCTTCAATTCCACTTTACGATTACAAGATCATTTAAACGAGACTAATTTGAAAGTGTGTCTATATTTTCTTATATTAAAGAATTTACTAAGTTTCCAAATTAAATTTTGACTATCCCCTAATAATCTGCTCTTTCTGTGCACCTAAATGTATTGGATCTTATTCTGTGCACCTAAATGAATTGGATCATATTTTCGATAAGATGAGTTCATCGTATTTTTTCATTATTTGGAGAATTTTTTTATAATTTATTCCACATTATTTCAGCAGTTACAGAACTTGTACTTTGATTAATTACATGAAAATAAAATATCGGAAATTTAAAGATACTAACAACGCTATTTTAAGTAAATAACAAATCCTGGGAAATTTCAATACTCCAACGTATAAATAATATAAGCAAAATTAAAATATAATAAACTATATAATTGATATAATTACTGATTGATTTATAACAGAGGCCGGATTATGTTGCAAAACTGTAATTAAATAATATTTAATATTTCATCTGATATCTAATAACCTAATCTAATAAATTCAATTTGTAATAATTTTCCTATAGAATAATTAGAATAATTAATCTTTTTAGATTGTCAGGTGAAGATATTTTAAGATTAATAATTTCTCAAATTTTAAACAAACATTAATCAAAATTTAAGTAAATTTACACATAGAAAATATATAGGTAAATTATTTTATAAAATAAAACTCGTTAAATTGTTTGTTTGTAAATATACATATAATAATATTATTTTTTTAGAAAATATTTCATTTTTCCTGATTACAATCTTAACGCAAAAAATTAAAATTAATTAAAAAAATCTTTCACCAAAAAATTTCGTTTAATGGATATTACAAGTAAGTAGTCAAGGTGGGTTGTTAAAAAGTTAAATATTTAATTATTTAAGATTTTAATTTAAACACGGAAAGAAAGAAAGTGGTTTAAAATACTTTTTTTTTTTAATTTGTTACAAATTTTCATAAAAATAATTATAATTTCACAAAGCCAAATTATAAAAAAATAAAATATGTACAATGTACAAGAAGAAGCGAAAAAAATAATTCAATATTTAATTATAATTTATATGTGTGGTTACAATGTGAGCATTTAAACGTGATTAATGTAATCTAAAACGATTTATGCTTTTTCTACTTGTTTAACTATTTTATATATATGAAATCATAAAAAAAAAATATATCTTAGCATAATTTATTGTAAAGTGTTTTATCATACGGCAATATGTCGGACAAATAATTACGTGCTGATTATTCAAAGTCCGGCTTTAATTTTTTTCTTTCTTTTAAATAATTATTTTATTTTATGCATAAAAATTAAAAATAAATATATATTTTTTTATTTAACAGAAATTTGACATAATAATTTAGAAACATGAAATTTTGTTATTGAATGTCATGGATTTTGTATGAAGTTTTAAAGTTTTTTTTTTTTGTGGAAGCAATAAAATAATGAAAGTATATTTAAACAAAAATCTAAAATATAATTTAATAAAAGTTTAATGAACTTTTATTAATCAAAAAATTATTAACTTTTCATTTTTATGTAGTTCATATGTGATTATTTTAAATAAATGTTGTATAAAATGAGAAAAATTATGTACACAAACATATATAAATTTTATTATTGTGTAATTGTGCACAAAATAATAAAAATTTATGATTATATGTTATTTAAAATTCAAGTTATAACATAGTTTTGACGATTTCCTAATTTATATATTACAAAAAAAGAAAATATAAATAAAAATTATACTACTTTAATGTACATGGGAAAATTTGTAAAGAAAAACGAAAATTACAATTGAAATAGAAAACTTTTATGTATTTATTTGATTTAATTTGTAAATTTTTTGTTGTTGTTGAAATTTCATAATAATTTTAGAAGAAATTTATGAATTTTATGTGAATATTTGACAGATTTTAAATTGAATTTATATTATGACAAAATGTAAGTTAAATAATTTGCGTTTAATGTTGTTTGAGAAAACTTTTTTTTTATGTTAATTTAGTAAATATTTATTATAATGAATAATACAAAAACCAAAGAATATAATAAATTATTTACAGTCTCTGATATAACATTATATCAACATGATTCAGTCTAATTCAATAAACTATATTTCCAATAAAGTGAATTGAGATTCTTACAGAAAAATTTAAAAAGTTTCAGCATAAACTTAAATTTTTGTTCATTAGAAAACTCTGTAATTCGACTTATACCAAAACTATTGCAACACATAGGTACTTGAAATATATACTTATTATTACTTTAATTGTAATTAGATAAAGTAACTTCCGCTAGTAAAGTTTCCTTATTTAAAAATTTTCCAATTTACAATTTAAAATTTATACTAAAACACATTTTTAATATAGAATTTTATATACCATCATCGTCTTCCTGTTAGAATGTAAAACGTTCTTAATTGAGTCTAAAAAATATTATCATTATTAAATTTTTATATCTTCCTCAATGAAAAAAAAAACACCTTTAAGGTATAATAACTCTTTTTCATATATAACACATCTAAATATTTTCAATGACCAATTAATTTTTTGTCTATATAATAAAAAAAATATATAAAACTATGGAAGCCAATTTTCAATTAATCTTTTTTTCGACACGCTCAAAGAAAAAAACAATGAACCTAAAAGTAATCATCTCTCATAACCCTGAAATGTCCAAAAAAAAATACTTAATACCAAAAACAGAAATAAATAATTTTTTATATAGAATTGCATAATTTAAGGTCAAAATATTTAATAATAATATTGTGTCAGGAAAATTTTTTAAATATTCATCCCATAGCATAGAATAAATAACAAAATTATTTAATAAATTCTGCAATGATGATTGAATGAAAAAAAATGTTCCAGTTTAAATTTAAGAAGTTAAAAAAAAAACAATTATTTTTGAATTTTGTTTTTAATCTATACAAAATAAACATCACCTAAAAAATTTATTAACCAATTACAATTTTATGGAAAATTATGAAAGAAAACATAAAAAATTACTAATCAAAAATTTGCCATTGTTAATGTGTAAAAGTATTTTTTGCTTTTTTTTTTGCAAATTGTAATTTTGAAAAATAATTTATTTCTGATATTAAAATACAAAATGTATTTTAACTTATTTTAAATTAAATTACGAAATTTGAATACAAAAAAATGTTTTTTTTGTATTTTTTACATAAATTGTAACCAAGAAATTATGTAATAACTGGGAAGATATGAATCTATTTACACAAAAGATATTTTCAAAAAAAAAAAAATTATGCGTATCCATTAGTACATTATATTCTTTGTACATATATTATTATATAACAAATTACTTAAATTAAATATATGTAATAAGAAAATTAAATTGTGATGACCACATTATTATTTTTTAATTAAAGAAGAAAAAAAATTATCGTATATAGATATGAAGAAGAAAATCATTTCATAAAAATAACAAAAAAAAAAAAAAATTATATAATTTGTAATTATGTTATTTTATGATACTATATGTAAAAATTTAAATTAGGAAATTTTATTTTATCTCAAATTAAAATTAATATTGTAATAATAGTTTAAAACTTTCTTATTTCTTCATATTTTAAATAATTTTCCATTCATGTGGCATGAAGAGGCTATAATTATTATTTTATATTATTATTAAATTTGTCACCTATAACAAAAATAATAATATTAATAATATTTGTAGATAATTATGAAAAAAGAATATTTTCTCCAAATAAAATTAAATGAACCAAATTTTTTTAGTATATTTTTGAATTTTAACGTAAAATTGTAACCAAGAAATTATTTTAACGTAAAATAATTTGACAATCATAATGTATTATCATCACAGAGTGAAAACATTTATAATAATTTTTGAAGAATTTGAATTATCTAATCGTTGTTTTTTTTCCTGACCGAATTTTGATTTATTAAAGTGATTTTCTAAAAAAAAAAAATGATTTCTTTTTCCAATTATCATTCTGCAATGTCCATAAAATTAAATTGGAACAATATATTGTGTCATTGGAATGATATTTTTTTAATGGGAATTCATTTCAATAGAAAATTATGATTTATTTATTCAATTTTTTTAAAATCGTGATCTTTGTAGAATAGAAAACTGTTAAATAGAATTTTTAAACAACCTTGATTATTGATTAAATTTTTCCTTTTGAATTGTTATTCATGCAATATGAATCATGTAAATTTTGATATTTTTAGTGAGTAAATCTGAAATTAATGACAAATTATTAGTAAAATGTTATAGAATCTAATTAAGTAATAACTAATTAAACTAATTAAAAAACAATACGAGAATTAGTATTACTTTAATATTTCAAAAATTAATATTTTCCTGAAACTATTTCTTTATTATAATAGTTTCTAATTAGTAAACAGTATTCGCTTTGACTTCAGTAACTAGAAATTTATGTGTATCAAGTTTCCAATTAAATACTATTTCTAAGGAAAATTTTTATACAAAGTTTTAATTTTTTTTGACAAATGTGATATTCCTTTTCTATCAGTTTTAATACTATAAAATCACCAAGATTCACATAATTCAATTAAGTAAACATTATAAAGGTAGGTAGAGAAATCATTAAAAAATAAATCGCCTACTAATTTATACTATTAATTTTAATATTAAATTAAATTTCCAGGTCATCGGTTTTTCATGAAAGAGAAAGAGATATCACACTGCATATAAGATCTATTGCACTATTTTTCAAATTTCTTATAGATAAAATTGAATTCTAATTAGATATAACTAAGTATTAAATTTCTGTAGACATTAATTATACTACCAATTTTGATAGGCATACGCAAGTGTAAAAACATAAATAATTACATTTTTCCTATAGTAAAATTTACAACAAAAGTTATATTTCTTTCTTTTGTATAGTAATAAATTTAATTTTAATTTGTATCTATTTAAAAATATATTATTCAAAAATTGAAAATATAAATCTATTATTAAAATTACTCGCTAATTTTAGCTGTAGAAACTACAAAATAAAATGTTTCTATATACAAAGATAATATCGAATAAAAAACATTCACATAATTCGATTAGAAAGCCGGCATCAAAATTGTATAAATTTTCTTTGGTTTGTATATAATAACCTAATTTTGATTTAGTTTTGTTTTTGTTTTTCAACTCATGCTAAAAATAAAATCATTAATTGATGCATGGTTTTTTTATAGATTTTTATAATGTTGATTATTCACACTAACAAAATTAAAAACTTTCATTTGAATCTCTTTTTCTGAAAAGAAAACTTTTTCAATTTCTACTATGTATAAAAATATTTATTTAAAAATTTTTTTCTAAATTCTCTTCTCCAATTTGATAAGTTTTTTTGGAAATATCAAAATAACTTTATAGAATATTTCGAAATCTATTCTACAACTGGGAAATATTTTTATTCAATTAGTGGATCATTTTAATTGAAAATATAAAAAAAAAAAATATTTTTTTAATCACGGAAAATTTTTTTTTTAATTACCCTTATTATTTTCAATTATAAAATTTATTTATTATATAAATAATGAGTGAAAATTGTGGAAATTGTGTTATTTGTGGTATTGAAGCAAAACAATTTTGTTCAGCATGTAAATTAACAAAATATTGTGGTGCCGAACATCAGAAAAAACATTGGAAAATTCATAAATTAGAATGCCAACCATATAAAATATCAAATGATAAAATTTTAGGTCGTTTTTTATTAGCGACACGTGATATACCAGCAAAAACAATTATATTTACTGAATTACCATTAGTTGTTGCACCTAAATGGTATTTAAATGAACGTGAAGAACATACACCAATTGTACCATGTGTTGGTTGTTATTCACCATGTCGAATTGGTGTTCATTCATGTCCAAGGTATATAAAATTATTATAATTAATTTTTAATAAGTATATATGTTAATTAAAAATAATTTTCAGATGCCATTGGCCAGTTTGTACACCAGCATGTCCGGGTTTAGAAAATCCAAAACTTCATTCAGTTGAATGTCCAATATTAATGCTAGGACCTGGTTCTGAACAATTTGATAATATTAAATCATTAACAGATTATTATCGTACAGATGCATTAATTGTTTTAAAATGTTTAATGCTTCAATTTAAGTCTCCAAAAAAATGGGATGAATTATTGGATATGCAAAGTCATGAAAAAGAACGAATTGGATCAGAATTATTTCAGTAATTTATATTTAATATTATTTTTTTTTTTAAATTGTTAACATAATGTTTATACATATAATAATGTTTTAGTGATGCTGAAAAACGTATTGTTTCTTATTTACAAAATAATTATTTAGGACGATTGAAAAATTTACAAGATCAGTCGACAAGTAAAGTTTTAACAAAATTTGATTCAGATTTAATTCATCGAATTTGTGGAATTATTGAAACGAATTATATGTGTATAAATTTATTGACTGGTTTAGAATTATCTGGTCTTTTTTATACAGCTTGTATGATGGAGCATTCATGTTTACCAAATTGTTATTTTTTATTTGATCATTCAAATGGTTTTAAAATTTCAATAATTGCTGGACGTGATATTAAAAAAGGTGAACATTTAAAAATAATGTATTCAAATATGTTGTGGGGTACACAATTACGTCAAGTTCATTTAAAAATGACAAAACATTTTGTATGTAAATGTGAGCGTTGTATTGATCCTACAGAATTGGGAACATATTTTAGGTATATAATACTTTTTAATAACTTTTTAAAGAATATATTAATTATATCGTATCTTTTAAAACAAGTGCTTTGAAATGTATTGGCCCCGAGGAAAATATATCTTGTGATGGTATTCAATTGGTAAATGATCCAGTAGCAGAGAAAATTGAATGGAAATGTAATAAGTGTCCAACAGTTGCTGATGATGAGACAGTTAGTATATTTATAACAATTAATTATTGTATTTATTGAATGATTAATTATCTAAATCAATAATTTTAATGGTTCAAATTAAAATGTCAAGAAATTAATTTTAAAGAAATAAATTAAACCATAAATTATAATTATAAACTTAATGAGGCGAATATCAACTATTTGGGAAACTTTTTTTTATAAAATTTCTACTCTTTATTCTTTGTACTTTATGTGTACAACAGATATAATTATAATTTATGGTTTATCTGTCAACATATTCGAAATTTGTTGATGGATAAAGAAGTGTGAAAAAAATTTGAATGTAAAAAATTAAATAATAATTGTGTATATAATTTTCAGATCAGCACACTTTTATCCCAGATGGGTGAAGAGGTTAGTGATGCTTTATCATCGAAACCAACAATATCCCAATTGGAAAATTTAATACAGAAATTGTCACAATTTTTACATCCAAATCATTATCATTTATTTAGTTTAAAACATTCATTGATTCAATTATATGGAACAGAAGTTGATTATAAAATTGATAAATTATCTGATAATTTATTACAAAAAAAGATGGAAATGTGTAAAGAACTTTTAACCATTTGTGATAAATTAGATCCATATACAATACGTTTATCTGTTTATGTTAGTGTCATTTTATTAGAAATGAATTCAGTTTTAGTTGAACAATTTAAACGAAAATTAACAAAAAATGATACTTCAGGAGCTGAGGAAAATTTAAAAAATGGAAAAGTTTATTTGCTGAGAGCTAATGAAATATTAAAAAAAGAAATGGATAATATTGGTGGTAGTAAATTAAATGATGCTGTAGTCAAAGCTATTGAAAATGTTGACTATTTGATGAATGAGAATTTCAAAAAGTAAAAATTTAATTTACAAAAAGATTTTATAAAAATATTTATATATGAAAGATTAATTAATTTAGTTATTAAGTTTTATACCTAACAAAAATATTTTGGTTAATAATTTTTTGTTTATCAAATTCACATTAATCATTTTGAATGAGTTTAAAATGTTTATGTAAAAGAATAATAAAAAAATTGATTTAATTTAGGAACACAACAATTTTCATGGCTAAATAATTAATATATTATTATTGAAACATTAAAATTATTTTATTTTACATTGTTTTTCATTCATTGGAATTTAATTTTTACAACATTATTTAATTAAAATTCTGAATAAACTTTTGTAACATTTTAAGTTATATACGAACAATAAATTAGCCTTGACATTTTTAGTTCAAGAATAGAGAATCATTGTTAACGTCTTCAGATAACAGATTCATAATAAGATTGAAACAAAAAGCAAAAGCATGAATATTTATTAAATATTAGTTAAAATTAAATGGTTAATAAAATTCTCATGAAATTCTATTTTACTTAGTAATGTAATTGAAGATTTCCTTGAATTCGTTTTCGTCTTATAGATAAGATTAACACTATTTACCAATAAATTTAAAGATGTACTGATTTTATAGTTCTTAAAAAATTTGGGACTTCAATTTTATAGTATAAAATTGATTTTACACAATAAGTTTTTAATTTATGAGAATAATATTAGAAAAAGGAACTGGAATAATAAATTTATGCATTCTACATCTTTGTGACTTTGCGAATTCGTTAATAAACCCATTTTTAAAACACAATTTCTGAATTCAAACAAAAATACTTCATTTGATCTAAATTTTATTATATAATTATAATTCATAACATAAAGTGTCTAAAACTCAATGACTCATGTTTTTGGATATTTCAACCTTTCAAATATTATTAAAAGGTTAGTTGAGGGTTGAGGTGGGTCAATTTATATTCTTAAAAAATAAATAAATGATATTCACAAGATAATATATTTAATTTTGACATAATTTCAAAAATAATTGTAAATATAAAATTATTTATTATCTCTAAATGACAATATCGTTATAGGCATACTAAAATTTTAAAAATAATAAAAATAATACTTATTGAAATTTGAAAAAATATTGAAATTTGTTCATGTCAACCCGTCAAGATTAACACATTTATTACCTTAACATTTGACAGATTTCTATCATGGCAATTGTAAATTTCTTTTTTTTATATACATACATATATACTATTAATTTCAATTTTTTTGTATTATTTTTGTTTAAACACCACTTAAAATTCAACATTGTTCAAATTCACGCTGATATAAAGGTGTTTAATGGATTTTGAATACATTTCTCAGATATTTCTGCATTACCATAATATGCAAAATCCATTAAAAATAACAAATCTGCACATATTTTTTACATCTTTTACATTAAAATTTAATTTAAATAATTTCATTTTTCTCTCTGTCATAAATATAGTTTTATTATGTAGTCTTGCTGATTCATAAATATAAAAATATAGCAAATAGTAAAATTTTTATGCTAGATTATTTTATTTACTTTATTCACATGTAATAAAAATAATGTAATTAAAATTAATTTGAAAAATCTTATGTGTAAATTAAAATTTACCCACGGTTTTCTATAAGCAAAATCTTATAAGAGTTTATATTACCGTCATACAAATTATTATAGTAATTATTAATTACCTTAAGGCTAATATGATTCAATGAATTAAAATTGTTAATTTTTTTTATATAAATAAAATAAAATGACGTATACTGTATAATATTTTGAAAGTAAAAGTTGAATAGAATAATTTTCCGAATGCAGAAATTAAAAGTAAATAAGTAATTTAATATTTATATAGACTATTGGGGAAAAATTAAATTTATGTTTAAAACGGAATTAACTAGAATAATCTTTAAGGTATATAATTAAGTCTTTAAGTAGATTGTAAATTGTTATTAATTTAATTCTTATAAATAATTAAAGTTATCTGGTTTCAAATTAAGATATAACCAACAGTTACACAAGCTAAGATTAAAATATTAATAAGAAATTTATAATTAAATAAAATTAAATGGAATAAAAAAATTTTAATTAAAATGTTTACTTTCAATAGTAAATTTTGAAAGTTTTTGATTATACATTTTAAAAGTAATTACTGCGTGCATAACAAATTTATATACATAGTTATAATCCAATTAAACGACGACAATTAAAAGGTAATTTAAATTTATTTATTTTTGCAAAAATACTTTTCCCGGGGGTTATTTGTTTATATTTTTGCAAAATTTAAATACTCGTAAAAACGAAATTTCGGAATTCATAAATTTAAAAATAGAAAACATAATAGCTTTTTTTTAAAAAAAAAATCATAACTAAAACCACAAGACTTTCTTTAATTTTTTTTAGTGATATCTTTCTCAAATTTATATTAAACTTTTTTGTAATTTATATCCGCCAAAATTCTCAACTATAAAAAATGCCATCATATTTTTAATATTTTTATAGGAGTTTCAGGAAATATTGTAATTTGTAGTTTATTTCATTTTGCGGAAACATTAAATTTGATAGAAAATCAATTAAAGTCAATTTAGTTTTTTCAAAAAATTCATTCAATATTATAATTGTAAGAAAAAATCTCTAATTAATCATAATTTTTTATGATTTTTGACAGTAAAATATTAATTTTACATTTTTGCAACAAATTGAGATATAAATTTAATTTTTACCTATAATTATTGAATATTAAAGTTTAATAAGTTGTAAACTGAAAATGGTAAAAAAAAAAATCATAATTTTATATTTATGTCTTTCTCACTTTTTTATATATTTTTTATTAATTAAATTAATAAAATTTAAAATTGTTAAATTTCTTTTTTTATTCATTATAATTTTCTTCCATAAAAAGAAATATAAATGAAATTTCTTTTAATTTAAAAGAAATTTTCAATGCAATTTATTAAGAAATATTTTGAAATATGAAAAAAAAATGGTAAAATATGAAATTGATAACTATAAAAAATATTATTGATTTTTAATTATATATATTTAATTATGATTTTTAAATATTAATTTAATTTCTTCGTAGCAAATTTAATGATACAAAATATTGCTGAAATTATGTTATGTGCATAAATGAAGAATTTTGGACAGGGTTTATGAACATTTTTTTCTATGGTCGTGATATTTATTCAAAATGTTTTCTTTTTTTAAGATTATAATTAATAATAATTTGCAATAAAAAGTAATGAAAGTAAAAGAAATTAGAATTAGAAAATATGTGAAATGCATTTTATTTTAAATAATATTTTTAAAATATTAAATATTTTTGGCTATAATTTGAAAATATAAACGTCGCGATAAAATATTCAAATTTAAAATTTAATCGTAATTAAATTTTTAAAGTCTTTAAACTAAAAATATTCAATTAAAAATTTGTTCAGATTTAAGAAAATTGTATATCATGATCAAAAGAAATTAGTAATATATATTTTCCTTTTAAAAATCACTTCAAAAATCAAAACTTCATAAAAATTAAAAATATAAATAAATTCATCAGGTGGAAATAATTTAAAAGAAAAAATACTGAAAATATAAAATCGTTTTGTTTTTCTCTAAAAGTTAGAGAATTTCTTCGAGCATAAATATGATTGACCTAATTTACAATAAAGATAAATTGCGTTTATCCAATCAATTTTCAATTTCGAAAATTTTTCTTTAAAATAGAGAAAATTATTTAATAATTATTTATAATAAAAAAATTCAAAATAGAAATTAATTAAACAAACCTTTTTCTTGCTTTTGATTTCCTAAATTCAATTAAATTTTATCTGATTTTTAAATCCAAATCAGCTTTTAATTATAAATCTTAAAAATTATTTTATAATCCAAATTTTTATTTTTATTTTTTTAGATCGTAAAATTCTTCCTTAGAAAATTAATAAAATTCTAGTAAAATTGTCATGATTTTTAATTTTTTTTTAAAAATAAAATCACAAATATTCACTTAATTATTTCGTCCTAAAATGGACTCAGGTATTTATTTTTTTAAATTATTTTATTTTTTTAGGAAAAATTCACAATAACAAAATTTAAAATTTAGAGAAATTTTTTTGAAAATATAAAAAATAATTTATTATAAAATTAAATCGCGCTTATTTATTTTTTCTATCTTATTTCGTACG
Source organism: Empis stercorea (assembly GCA_949752835.1). Taxonomy (NCBI): domain Eukaryota; kingdom Metazoa; phylum Arthropoda; class Insecta; order Diptera; family Empididae; genus Empis; species Empis stercorea. Next base: position 13,630,332 of record OX457088.1, on the reverse strand, counting down.
CGTCTCAATATTAACTGAAGAAATCTGTTGGTTAAAAGAAATGTTGAGGTCTAAGCGAGTTTATGATTTCATATAGTGGTTTGTTTTTACCTTTACTACCAATTCTTTATATCACCTGTTTCTTGTTTAACGTTTGCAGTTTGAGTGTAATATTGTTTTTTATTTGAGTAGTGTTTGAGAATTTGTAAGGTGTTGTTTTTATTTTATGCGTCTTGGACGTCTTATCAATTGTGTTGACACATTTGATGCATATGCAATTTAAAAATTAATTTTTTTTTTGAATCAATTTTGTTTTTTGTTGAATTATTGAAGTTTCCAAAAATTTGTTTTTGTCTAAATGGGAATTAATCGATTAATCATAGTTTTAGTCAAACAAAAAACGTTTTATAAATTTTGTTGAAAGTTAACAAGACTGTCTGTAAGTATTTGTAAGTGAAATTACAAACATATATGAAAAATGTTACTGAATGTAAAAGTTTTAGTTTTAGAATTTTTGTATGTAAAATGTTCTGTAATTAAATTGTTAGAAATTTTATTTGTTCAATTTGTAATCTGGTTTTATGTAAGTTAAGTAATAATATTTCTACATAAGATTTTACAGGGAATTATGAAGTACATCTTACATAAATCTTACATAAATTTGGTCATCTTACATAAATTTGGGACATTTACATAAATTTGGTTAAATTGTCAGCAATTGAGGTGGAAACTGTAGCAAATATATAAAATTTGCAGGTGCAATTTGCAAAATTAATGCTGTGCATTATGCTATCTTCAATTTAAATCTAATATATTGATAACATTTCTTTTCCTTCACCGGTAACTAAAGAAAATTCAATAATAATTTTCAATTTGTATCTTAAAAATGATGACTGGACTTTGTAATTAATCTTTACTCTTCAGTTGGATAAATTAAACTTGTTTGTTGTGATGGAATTCGAGTATAAAATATAAATAAAACAAGCAAACAAACAAACAAAATAAACTTGTTATTGCCAATATTGTTTTTTATCTATGTAGATATGATAGAAAATTGTAATAGATTTACCTGTGCAGCATTTTCAATTCAATGGTTAACCAAAAGCCAATTACTTACTTCTTTTTTTTTTAAATAAAAATAAATATAAGATTCATTTTTCATCATAGGAAATTTTCAATATATAAATACTTTGTTAAGAGTAGATACATACATATAAAATTCTTGTGCAAGATATTAAATTGTTTCATTATGTTATTCATAGCTTTTCAATCTATGTTTTATGATTAAGAAAAGTTTTTTCAGTTGACAAACATGTTTTTTGTAGTTTGGTTGACTTTACTTTGGCTATAAAACTTAAGGGACCTGTTTGGTGGTTATTATGCGTCTGCAATTAAAACAAAACCGATACTATACATAGATTAATTGGCACGAAACAGGCACGTTTTTGCTTGTTTTTTAAATAGTTTTTCCTGAATAAAAAGTTGATATTACCTAAAATTATGGCACATATTTTTTATGGAAATTGAATATATTGATGTGTAAGCGTTCATTAAGGAAGTAGCAGGAAAGATATATTTATTTTTACATAGTTTTACGTAGTACATGAGGAAGATATTAAAAAAAATTTTAAAATCAAATTAATTGAAATTTTGATTGCGCAATATTGATAAATGATATAGAAAAAAAAGGTTTTTTTCTTGAATTTTTTGAAATATATTTTTGATTTCCTAGTAAGTGCAACTTATGATTAATTTATGTTATATGGTAATGGTAATTATACCGTGTTTAATGTGGATTTTTTTTGTAGATGACACATATGCGTGCCTATGTAAGGAAATAGTTTGTGGTTAATAAAATTTCATAATCTCCAATAAAGAATTTTTTTTTCAATAAATTTATTATATTATGTTGAAAGTCATGATTTTAATTAATACATAATTGAAATATATTCTCCTAACAAAAGATTTTTTTCATATCATAATAATCTTTTAAAATTTAAATAATTCAAATAACTTTAAAATCCGGAAATGATAATAAAAATAGATGAATGAGAAAAACTCATAAATCATTTAATCATTTTTTAACAATACTCTTCAATATTATCTTATAAAAAAATCTGACATCTTTATTTATATTAAATCAATTAATCAAAATGAAATTTACATTGAAGATGTAATGATAATTTCTTGTTAATAATGTAATAATAATGGAACTATTAAATTAAATAGCAATTTCAATAATAATTTTTCCATAAAAAAGCATCATTATTTAGATTATAAATGCATTTTAAATTATCCTTTTTATTTGAAATGAATTTTAATGGATTATTTTATAAATCTGTTTACCGATAAATTCAAATAAAAAAAAAATTATTAACTGATTTTTATATTGCAATTATTTAAGTATTTTGAATTTAATTTAATAATTTAATTTTCATTTAATACAATTTTAATATATTTTATATTATTTTCAATATTAGTGGTTTTAACTAAATAATTTTCTATAAAATCAATTTCATGGAAAAAAAGCATATTTTCTATAAAAAACCGCATGTATACAACATAATTTAATTATATTTAAGTGTGCCATCAAAAGGTGTGGTTTGAAAACATGCTGCGATTACCTTCCGGAAATAGTTTTACACTATCGATGGTAATAATAATGCTATTATAGATTTGCGAGAAGCTAAATAATAAAATTTAATACTTTTAATATCATGTAAAATAGTAGATTATATACACTGTTTATAATATTGGAGAAATTGTTGAACTTGCACAAAAATATATATAAAGATTATATAAGGTGGTATATTAATTTATAGATCATTATTGGCTTTTTGTTAATAATTGTAGGATACTATAGCTATTTTGTTTTTTTCAATTTTATGGAAAAGTATTAATTTTTACAAATAAAATCAAGTTCAATTTCAAGACTGTCTGTACAGACCCTTTAATGGTTAATCGTTTCTTGGTTACATTAATAAAAAATAATTACGAAAAAGTTTTTTAAAAGATTTAGTATATAATTGAACAAGGTATAAAAATAAAACATAACTTTAACTATAAAGGGATAATCAGAGAAGAAAATCTCTTGTACAATTGTGGTATTATAGTTAATAGTATTTATTTAATGAAAAATGATGATACACCGGCAATGTATTTGAAATGATGTATTCCCAGATTTCCTAACCAGAATTGTAATTGCTTATAAACTTTTATCAAAGAACTTCTATGATAGCAACATTGCGCTTTGAACTTACCGATTTGTTAACAACCTACTTAACAGACAATTTTCGTATTTCATTTTGCAGTGTATAGAAAATTATTTATTTACTTTTTTCGGTAAATGAATATTTAATTTTTTTTCCCATATAATGATTTTGATCTTGTTTTTGTTTTGATATTTTCTATAAATGGTTTTCAGTTTTAACCAAAAATTATAAAATACCAAAATTAATAAATATTATTTTTTATATTATTTGAACAGAAAATAATGTTGATTTTTCTTGTAAATATTTTATTGATGATGTAGTGAAAGTTATTTAAAATAATAATAATAATAATATTTTCTTGACCATAATTATAATATCGAGTTTTTATATATACTGATGGTAAAGTTTATTTTCAATAGTATACTAATTTAGTTAAATATGACAAACAAAATATTATTATTAAATTCATATTATCTGGGATTATTTATTTTTGCAAATATATAATATAAAGTAAATATAGTAACAAATAATATTTGCTGTTTCAATGTACATAATAAATATTTAATTTTATTAACAAAAATTTTGTATTTCGTAATATGATATAATTATTATATGTATTATTATAACGACATAATATTTTGTGGTAACATAAAATGTCAATAACTGGTTAGGTGAAATTAATTTTGATATCAATTTATATATATTGTAATTAAATGAAAATTGTAAGAATATATTAAAAAATTATAATCGTGTCCATTAAAATTCCATATTTCCATCTTATATTTTAAATTTAAAGGAAATAAAATGAAAAATTTCATTTAACGACTTAATGGTGATGGTGTACAAATAATTAAAATTTAAAAATCATTGATTGATATGTTTTCTATTTTTGGCAATTTTTACTTGATATTCCAATGTGTCGTCTTAATGAGTAAAGTCACGAAGCACATTATTCCGTTAATAAATAAATTTATATACAAATTTTGTTAAAAATTTTCACAAATTTTTGCTAAGTAATTATTTTTTTTTCTTACAACCGGAAATTAATCTAATTTACTAAATTGAGGTACAAATATAATTTACCTAAAAGTAATAATAATATTTTTAAACTTTTATTGTACAAAAAAATACAAAAAAAAATCAAATTTCCTGATCGACTTTCCAAAAATAAAATATCTTAATTATATTTACTTTATACAAAAACTTATAAAATTGTTATACTTAATATACTTAAATTAAAAGCGTGCTTCTCATTATAGTGTTAATTAGGAGGAGTTGTTAAATATTGCAATAAAAAAGTATAATGCAGTATTCAACTTTTTGTAATTCAATCATAATTGTCAATATTTTTTAAAATCAAAGTAGATTTAGCTTAGGTTTCATAATTAAAACATAATGCATTACAGAAATATTAATTCAAATAATTTTTGAGTTAAAATATTCAAGTTAAAAAAAACTATTTTTTCTATAATAAAAGTGAAATTTTTGTCATTAATTTGCCTGAGAAATAATATTTGTACTTATTGAACTTATTTACTAATTTTCAAATTAAGGTAAACAAGGTAAATAAACATTCAATCAATTGTCAATGTATACTAATTAAATCTTTATGTATTATAATATTCAATTTCTATTTAATATAAAAACGATAATCAATTACAAATAAATGCATAGCTATTCGTTTTATAAAATGGAAATATATAATTTTCTACTTTTCTAAAATAAAAGTAAAATCAAAAATAATGTATAGCTATATTTTTTTCCTATAATAAAAATCAATATTATTGTAATAAATAAATCAGTAGACTAAAAATTGGTTTATTATTATTCACACTTAGTAAATTTGAACAAAAAAAAAAAACTACTTATAACCATTTAAGACCTAAATATCATTTAATATCACTTAATGGTACGTGAAAATATGAAAAAAAGTAAATTTTCATTTTACTATTATAGCCAAGAAAATAACATATAAGCCAAAGCCAAACCCTATGTGTCGGATTGCTGTTTACTGAATTGTCTACCAGTATTCATAGAAGAATATATTATTATACAATTTTAGGGGTTTGTTTATGAATCAAATAATCAAAATGTAATGAAACCATAATGATAAGAAGCCACACTGTTTATCCAATATTTAACAAAGGACATTTTGTTTTTATCTTATTTTAGTAGTGGATGAGTTTTCTATTTTGAGCTTTCTAAATTTCTATTTGTCTCTTAAAATATAATATCCGCTCAAAACTGGTTTGTCTATAATTCTAAAGCAAATGACTTGATTGTAAAATACATAATAGCGATATATTTTCTTATTGAAAATATGCTAATTAAGAAACATACTTTTATGTTTATAATATGTACAAACAATAAAAAGTTGTATTCACTTTCATTTAAACTTGTGCGATTTTTTCTTTAGTATATAGAGTTTTGTTTTCATTTTGATTTTGGATTGTATAAAAATGCATTTTTCTTTTTCGAAATTTAATTTTCTATTTTCGAAATTTTAATTTGAAAAAGAATGAAACAAAAAATAATTTAAATTTATAATTCGGTATACAAAAAAGTATATAATATAATACTTTTCTTTGATTTACCATATATATAGTATACATAAATGGTCTCCATTATAAATATTATATTTTATGCAGCGCCCAGCTTTTATGAATTAAAATTAGTCTATATATTTTTTTTGTAGCAAGATATATTTATAATATATTATGTTGTTTACATATTTTTTGAAAATCAAAGTCATGGACAAACCTTTAAATTTAAATTAAAATCGGTTTTGAAGTCGTTTATTGCACTTGATTTCACATTGTAAGAATAATGTAGTTAGATTATACTTTCAATAGATATATAGCTTATATCTGAATACAATAAAAAAAATAATAAAAAATCTCATTAAAATTGTAATATTCAAAATTTGTAACAAGTTATAATTAACTTTTCGGTTATTATTTATTAGTATGTTGTTGAATAAAGAAATAATAATATTATTTACCTGTTGAATGTTGCATTGAACTCTTTTAAGTATATAATTTCAATGTTATACTTAAAATTAATTATAGTTAAATTACATAATTATATTTTCAATATTAAACTAATTTCTGACATTTACAAGTTCAGTTGAAAAGAATATTTTAAATAATTAATCTTTAATTATATTGTTCGATATTTATATATGTATCCTATAGTTCCTTTTAGATATTTGTTATACAAAATTATACTTCTTTGTATCGTTGTTACTTTTACATAGAAAATATTTTAATAGCTTATAAAATTTAGCTTTTAGAGAAAAAAAATTTGTCTAGTAAATTTTTAAAATAAAAATAATGTTAAAAGAAAAATTCTTGTAAATATTCAGTAATATTTTTGACGGAATTTATAAAATTTTGTAAAATCATTTTATATATATTAAAATAGAATCATTTTAGATAGAATTTTGTACAATATTAAATTTTATTTTACAATTATTAACAAGTCCTTCCTTCATCTTTGGAAGTAATCTTTGATAATAGTAATTATTTTAAACCTTTTTCATTTTGGAATACTTGACTTTATTTTGAATTAATTTATAATTTTTTTCATGTTTTCTTAACTTTTTTCTTATCTCCGGAATGTCGCTCTAATCTTTTTGTCATAAAGGTATATAATATAAAAATTTGCAATAAAAAGTTCAACGATCCCATTTATATATATAACATTTAATTTATGCTGCATGCATAAACCATATAAAAACTAATTTACTTATTATTATTTTTTTGTTACGCGTAAGATCATTTTTTAACTCTCATAACAACAAAAGAAATTTATTATTTATTTTTACCTTTTGCCACATTTTTATTTTTTTACCTAAAACGATATTTATGCTGAAATTATGCTTTCAATTATGTATACTATCCCATAAGAATATTAACGTGGGTGGTAAATAATGTAGATCGAAAATAACATAACTTATTTTTACATTTTATCATATGGAAAAATAAAAATATGATATAATTTTCTTTTTGAAATTTTTTGAAAATTATTTCGCAAAATAATGATGACAAAGTGATCAATGACAATGTAAAATGTTGTATTGTTGGTTAAGGTTAAAAAGTGAAAATTTATAATCTATTTGGTATTTTGAGAAAACTATAAAAATATTTCTATAACAATTTATATATTTATATTTACTATAATAGAAATAACGTTTTTGCTTTGCTAAATGGAAATAAGTGAGAGTGAACTAGAAAATTGATGATGATAATAATGTGATTGATTATTTTGTATATTTATTTTGGGTTAGTGGTTTTTAAACTATTTTAATAATTATTAATGATGGAAATAAAAAAATTGACTAAAATTAAAAAAATTACATTTGATTCGCCCAAAAAGATATTATTATACCATGACGAAAGTCATCAATGTATAATGATATCTACTAAAATTGAATATTTTTACAACAAATAAATAATTAAATTAGTAATGGGATCCATGATGATCGTTTTGTTTTTATAATGGATGATATATCTATTTATAAAATTTTGTAATTTTTTTAATATTTCGTAAAAATTTAGATATTTTCAAATTAAACCAAAATATTTTACTATTATTAATAACTATTTTGGATAGCAATCTATGAAGTTTGGAATTTGTTAATCGTAATATATAATTTAAATTTAATGACTTCGGGATACCTGATTATGTGATTTCTTAACAGTCATTTTAACAATTATTTTAATTTAATTTAGATAGTAAACTAAAATATTTCAATTACTTTTATTTTTCAATTAAGAATTATTTCTCATATATATATTAAAAATTTCTAAAATAAAAAGTTAATTTAACTTATTTTATCTATGAACTTAATAATGTAATTAAATTGTTAGAAAGTTTCCAATTATATTGAAATATGCCCTAAACCAGAAAATTTCCAATATAAATGCTATAAGATATTTTTTTAAATTAATAGCTATATAGTATATAGTTTATAATTAAAACATTCAAATTTCCTATTGAATTTGATATATTTCTTTTATACTAAAATATTTAATTAATTATACCAAAAGTATTTATGCAATGGTATTTGCAATTATTTCATTAACACTTAACTTAAATTGTTTTTTAATAGTTTTATCATAAAACAAAAATTATCATCATAATATTTTCCATTCACTATTATACTCGTATTTATATATTTTCCATTAAATTTTATTAAAATATTTTTATATATTAGGAAAAATGTTTAAAGGTTATGTTGAAACATTAAAATATTTATGTGAATATAAAAGAAGATTTTGTAACAATAGCGGTAAACTTACCTAAAAGGTGTTAAGAAAAACAAGCAGAAAAAAACAAATACAAAATGATTTACAAAAAAAAAAAATTGTATTAATTTCCTTGTACCTAAAAAAAAAGCAATATATGAAGATAATTAAAAATAAATATAATTAAATTGTATTTATTTTATTCACATAAATATTTAACTCATAAAAATGACCTTATGCTCATAGCTCAAGTAATAATCACCTAAAAAACATTATTTAAAAATTAATAAAAAATATTTTCAAAAAACAACATGTTCAATAATTAAGATGACGATGACTGATTTCTTTTTAACATATATATATATATATTTAATTTCCACAACTACGAATTAAAAATCAAATTTAAAATAAAGTGTAATTTTTACTTTTTCGGATTTCGCTTAATTTAACACTTTCACTCTTCTTTGTACTTTTTTTTTGGGAAAAATAAGGAAAATTTGTCAAGTAAACTATCCAAGAATATTGTAAAAACATATCATTGTTAATTTTAATTTTGTTAAAACAGGTTCATATAAATGTACTTCTTTTTTATTAATTACGATACAGAGAGGTGCCTTGGCCTTCTCAAGGCCATGATTGTTAAAGTTTGAACGCCCTGGGCTGAAAAACTGTAAGATTTGAAATCGATATTGAGGGATATACTTAATAATAATTGAATTTTTGTGTTTTGAAAAGAAAATGAATCAATGATTTGGCCTGGATAGTTAGGATAGCTTTGGGCAGACAGATAATTTTTCAATACCATAGAAAATGTAAAAATAATTATTATTTTTATATTAATTATTAATTAGATTTTTGTTCAAAAATTTGTTGGTTTTATAGAGTAGATTTCAATCTTCACTAAATTTTGTTTATTACTATATATTAATTAACTTTCTTTATAAAGAAATAAATTTTAATTTCATCAATAGGTCATAATATCCAAAGTATGGGCATTATTTTATCAATAATTGATTCTAATTATTGGAAATTTTTTTATGGTAAATAGTGTTTAACCTAAAAAAAATTAAGAAATTCATTCAGAAAATTTTCATATCTAATGATCAGGCGAATAATGTTTAAATTAAAATTTCAATAGAAATCATGGTTAATTAAAATACTATAATGAATAATTTTTTTTCCATATAAATATTATGATGATAATTGATTAATAAAAATATTTTTGATTCAAAATTTATATATAAAAATACCATAAAAAAATCAAAATTTTTATATTTTGTTGAAAGGGATAATAATTTGTAAATGAAATACAAAAATTTCATCAAGTGAAAGTAATTGAAATCCGGATTTTTTTCGGGAAATACAATTAGGTATGGCTACTAAAAATACCAAAATTATATATTTTTTTAAGAACTTCAATTGGAAGGGAAATTTACCGGTGAAAAAAATCATTATGTTTTACTGTCGTTAAATAAAGTTTTGCAGATTTTTTAAATTAAAATTTTTATGATTTTACACTCATATGAAGTCATAAATTTTGTAAAATATCTACATGCAATTTTCCCAATACAACATACAATATATTATACTATATATATATATATAATATAACTACTTTCAAACCAGTTTTAAATGAAAAAATATGTTTTATCATAGTATTTAATTTGTCGCGTCAAATGAATGCGTTAAGCAAAAATGCAAACTTTTAAGTGTGTAAAATATTTACGCAGGTATATAAATTAATTTCAAATTGGAAATAGAAAAATATTGTTTTATCTTTTAATAGTTTTAATGTGTCAGTAGGTAAAATAATTAATATTTTTATAATAAAATATTTTTAACAAATTGTTACTAAACTCATTGAGCAAAAATTTGTGTCATTAATATTTTTAAATTGAATGACTTCATTAAAGTTTTTCTATATTTCGTAACTTTACTGATTGAAAATTGTTTTGAAATTGTTATACGGTATATAATATTTTTTCATTTTTAATTATGGAAATTAATTTAAGTAATATGAGTAATTAATTTATAATGTACTGAATTTAATTAAAATAATTTTATTTTTGTTCAAATTTAAAATTAAGTTTATTAATAATCAATTTTGAATTAAATTAATATTTTATTGGAATTTCCTACAGTGTTTCATTTTACCTTATTTAGAAATTTACAATTTGTAATTATGTATATACCTCTTTTAGAAAGTCAAATTCTTTTAGCCAAATATGTTATCGTCAATATAGTAAATTAATTAATATTTTTATCTATATTTATATTTTGTAAAAAAACAAATTAAAAAGAAAACAACAATTTTTTTTGTTAATATATTTATTAAAAAAAATTTATTTATCATTAATTTTAGTCACAAAAAAAGTTTTAAAGAATGTTAATTCATTTAAAAATAAAAAATTGAAAAATTTTGTTTTTAATTTTTCACTTATCATAAAAATATTTGATGGAAAAGTTTATGTTAATTTTAAAATACATAAAATTAATATATATAATAGAAATAGATAAAGAACTATTTGGCTACACTTTTGCTTATGATTTTCAACAAAAATTAATAATTTCAGAAGAAAGCTCTTTTGAACTTACAAAAAAATTCAATGAAAGTTTTGAAAAATTTGCATAAGTCAATTTAGTATCTTACTGCTTCCAAATTTCTCAAAAAATCTTACGTTACATGCTTTTTAATATATTAATTTTAATGTAATTTCGTTGGGTTTAGATTAGACATTAGAATTAGACAGTTTAAATTTAATGCCGTCGATTTATTTTTTATAAATATTAACATTTTTTTAAATGTTAACATTTTTCATTTAATTTTGAAGGGTAGCGGACAGGATGATATTTACCAATCTTACTATTTCATTTTAACCCAAACTCAAAAGATATTTTCTTATGAAGTTATATCCTTTTTGTAGATATATCGTATGGCCAGTTCTTAGTCTATTATTTAGTGAATGATTTATTTTTAAAGTATTATAAATATTCCATAAATTATTTATAATTTATTCTATTAAATTGATTAGTAAATATTTTTCTATACCACACATAATTAAATATGTTATAATTAATTATAAATTTTTAGTTTCAGACGACAATCAGATAATCTATTATATTTTTTATTTTGAATTTAAATTGATGTTTTAGTGCCTTATCATCAAGATTTCTATATATGTATAAATAATTGTAAAAAAAATATTTGAAACCTAAAACTTTACTAAATATGTATTACCAAAAATTAAATTTAAACCAAAAAGGTGGGATTGATTTTGTATATATGTAAATTAAAAATATTATATTTATGAAAATTATAATTATTATTCTAATATTTATATAAATTTTACATTTTCACACTCATAAGATTATTTTGTTTATTATTATTTTATAATTAAATTTAATTTATATACTAAAACTTATTTTAGTTTACTCCCAGATAACTGAAATTTTAGAAGAAATTTTATGTAAAGTTTTTTGGCAAAAATTTAGTATTGAGCAGAAAATTGTTTTTGAAGAAATATATAATAAAGTATAAAAGAAATATTTCATATAATAATTACTTGATTACGATACTTGATTAAATCAAATTTTAAGTTAAAAAAAAAATTCGAAATTAAGTGTAAAATTCTATATACTTATCACACAAATAAGAATTTCAAACAATACTTCTATAATTTTATAAGTTAATTTTATAACATAAAAATAGTTCAACATAAATTTTAAATTTTTATTTTAGAAAAAAAAAAAACATAAATATTTATTTAAACTAATCATTAATGGAAGTATATGTGAGTGAAAAGGCATTTTAATTAATTACGAGTCGAGTACTAATATATATTGGTTTTTAGAGAACTTTTTAGATTGCCATTTTGATAGTAACAGATAATATATTTCTTGTTAATTATAATTTAACAAATTGCTTAAATATATTTTTACATTTTTTTTCTCGAAATTTTTAATAATCAGATATTAATATTTAAAAAAAAATTAGTTTCTTGTTTTTATTTTGAAAAAATATCACAAAAATTTAAATTGAAAAATTATTATTAAATTTTTTTTTTTTTTTTCAAAATATGTTAATTTTTATGTTGTGTGATTGATTTATCTATATTACTTAATTATTTTAGGTACATTTAATTGATCTATATAATATGTGATTTTATATATCAAAAACACCAAAATTTAAAAACGGAATGTATGTATATAAATAATGTTAAGTTTTCATTTTATATATATTTTTAATTTAATATAATATAATTTTTAAAAATATATACGGTATTTTATTTAAATATTTTTAATAAATTTTACTTAAGAAAATTAAAAATTATTTATATATTTTAAGCATTGATAATATAAAATTTATTTTTATAATAATTTTTTTAACAATTAATGAGACGGAAAGCGACAAACATTTTTAAATGTTTTATAAATTCATAAATTTTATATTTTTATTATAAAAAAGATTACATTCTAAGCCTTACTTAAATTATTATAAATAAAAAAAATTATGCTTATATATTTATTATGTTTATATTTTAAATTAATTAAAGCCATTTTTATTTCAAAAATAAAAAATTATATAAATAATAAAATTAATATTAAAAAAATATTTATTTTATTTAAAAAAAAAAAAACTTAATCACAATTAATTGATTTTTAAGGCAAAATTTAATGTATTAAAACTTAATTCTATAATTAAAAATGGTATATATGTTTATTTATTTATAATTCGACAATATTGAATTAAAAATTTAAGAAAAATAGAATGTTTGATCAAAAAGCTTTTTACTAGCATAATTAAAAATTTAATAAGTTAAGTAATTTTAATTTAATATAAATTAAATTATTATTCGATATTTTGAATATTTAAAACTGGAAGTTTTTGTGTAAATATTTATGTGCGAAATTTAAAGCCTAATCATAAATAGTGCGAGCTGTTTCAAGAAATGTTATGATATGAAATAGAAGATTTTACGCTGATTTGATTTTGATTGAAAATTGTATTTAATTTTAATGATCATGGACAGTATTGAACTCTAAATTGGGTTAACATTATTAACACTCAAAAGTCAAAGAGGGGAGCAAGTAATATTTTTTAGTCATTTTTCGGTTCGATCTTTCTTTGCAGATAAAAGCGGATGAAGAAAAAAGTTGTACACATGTAAAAGTTGACTAAGAACACTAAAATTAGCTATTGCGTCTCTTCATCCCAAAAAAAAAACAAGCAAATATTATGATTGACTTTGTGGGAATGACATACTGAAGATATTTGGTACAGATTATAAATATCATAGAACTATTTTAAATACCAGAGAGTAGTTTACTCATATAATTTTTTCCTTTACACCGATTAATATCGTTAAAACCTTTTGATCATTAAACAAATGAAGATAACGAAAATGATTAGTGTCTTTCAAGTGAATTTTTAATTTTGTATGAATGAATGATATTGAATATATATCGACAAAAATACCTCAAAAAAAACAATTTAAAAAATGTTATTTTATTTAAATTTATAAAAAAAAAATTCTTATATAATTGAAACTTTCATTTTGTGCTTTACAATAAGGTTTGTTTTTCTTATTTCATTTTCTTTAAATTTTAATCACAATTTTATTATTAGAAAACTAATTAATTATTTTCCAAGTTTTGTTTTACAAACAAGTTTTGAGAAATAATATTTAAAAAATACTTGAAACATATATTTAAATTGAATATTTATTCTTATCTATTATTTTATCGGAAAACATAGTAATGATCATCAATAATTATTAAAAAATATAATAAGAGGACACAAAATGACATCCACACAGATTAATTTTTATCTACTTTTCTTTTTTTTGGTTTTACATTAATAAGTTTTACACAATTTAATTATCTTTATTAATTAATTAAATATTTTTAATAGTAAATTTAGGTAATTTTAAATTGTCACTGCTTGTTTTAATATAATTGGAAACAATTTTAATGGAACGAGTTGACATATTTACAATTTGTTCATGATGATTTGTTAAATTGAATAAATTATCATTTTTAATGAACTAGGAAGTTTTCGTTTTCTTTTTGGCATTACCTTTAACTACTTCACTATTTGGTGTAATTTCACGATAAGAAAACTATATATAAATTACGATATAAGATTAATGTTTACAATTTTCAATTATAAATATTTTCAAACTTACTAGTTCTGGTTCATTAGGAATACGTGTCAAAAAGTCATATATTTCATTATTTGGTATAACATTAGGTCGAAATATACGTTTACCAAACTTTACTATACCCAAGGCAAATAATAGTATACGCATTGATATGAGATGTAATATCAAAAATATAAATAAAAGAAAGAATGCTGCTAACCATGTTAATTCCGGAACAGAAAAATTAAATGTACTGTAAAAAAATATTAAAATATTTGAAAATAATTATATGTATAACATTTTAAAATATAAAATTGAATTCTTATTATATCGAAAAGTTAAATGGTTAAATGAACCATAAAAAATTACTAAATTATATACGCACTTTACAATTCGTTCACCTAATGACGCTATATCGCCAATAGCATTTTGTACAGTTTGTGATACCTCTTGTATTGTTTGTAAACGCTCTTTAATTGTCTTTTTATCTTCTTTATCTCGATCATCATCATCATCATCAAGATCGTCATATTCATATTCCATTGCAGTACCTCTGTCGGTCAATCCCATTACCCAGCGAATAAACCAATTTCTAATTATATTACATGAACAAATTTTTATTAAATTTTAATTTTCTATTCAAAAATATTTTATTTAAATATTTACTTTAGTATAATTAATAACAATGCAGCCGGCAACATTTCTATAGTACCAAAAAAACAAAGAAATATCCAAACCATAGCTGCAATTGTTGTACGAACTGGTGATTCCCATTCAAAGCAACTTCTGTAAAATTTAAATAGAAAATTAAAAGATATTATGATTATACTAAAATTTATTTTTATATTTTAATAAACCTACTGAAGATATTGAACAGCATTAAAAACTTGCATTGCAATTATTTTAAGACGTTGAACATTTTGTAAGAATATTTGACGCTTAAATTTTGTTTCTTGTTCCATTAGTTTCATTTCTTTTCTACCAATAACACGTATTGCTGCTCTTAATTGATTCCATACAATACATAATTCCAATTGAATCTATATTAATAATTAAATAAATTAAATAATATTTTGGATAAATAAATTTTAAATTATTTACTTGGGGATTTGTTCCTTTAGCTCTATAATGTAATCGTTTATCTTTTAATGTATACCAACGTTTCGTACCACTTTTAGCCCGTAATAATGGTATTGTTACTCTTCCTAAAAATTCAACTTTATGATCTCGATCTTCATCATATACTGTTACCTCTAAAATCGACGTCATATCCTTAATATTACTAATTTATTTAAAGAAACAAAAAATTTACCATATATTTTTTTAAATAATAAATAAATAAAGAAAGTATATAAAATTTAACTTACAATGTAAATATTTTATTCCAATTTGGTGCTAATGTTTTATATTCAGTTTGTGTTTGTAAACGTGCATTTACTAATTCTAATACACAAAATGGATCTGATTTACCACCAAGATCAGCTGAAGCTAAGCCACGAGCACCAAAAACTTTTACTGTTAAATGACCAATATCACGTAAATTTTTAAATGTTTCTTTCCAATTATAACGTTCTAATAATTTAGCTTTTTCTCGGGGATCTTCCTTATAGATTTTTAAATCACTTATTGTTTCTGATGCTGTTGTACCACTTATTGTCATCAATAAAAATACATCACCATCACAATCATCAAATGTTTGCCAAATACCATGGGTTTTTTCACGTGGACATAAACTTAAATCAATTATAGTTTTACCATATAATATATTACGATTATATAATGTTACTTCAAGATTTTGATCTTCTACAAATAAATGCATATCAAGTTGTTCTAACCATCTTGCATTCCATGATGATTTTGATTTATATTTTTCATTACCTAATCTAAATATTCATTATATTATTTACATAATTAATAGAAGTATTATTTTAAAATTCAAGGATTACTTTCAACTGTTAAAATTTTTATACCTGAATTTAATGCATGGTTCAGTTAATTTTGTACCATCCTCTGCTAATGGAAGATTTCTAGCACGTACTAAAACTATTGTTACTACTGAGCTCCATAGTTGTGATTTAAGTTTCTTTGATGATTCAGATAATTTAGCATTTTTTTGAAAATGCTAATGATAAATATTAATGATAAATATAAATTAATCTTTACTCGTAGTATAATACTAAAAAAATTATTAATTAAATTTTATGCAAAGTGAAATATGTTAACTCCTAATTCCTAATTCAATCTACTATTATATTTCAATGTCTAAATAATTCAAATAATGATTCAAAAGGTAATAGACCAATAAATCAATTAACTATACTTACATCTAATATGAGATATTTAACTTTTCTTATTCGTCGTCGAATCCGTCGGGTACACGACATTTTTTAACATTTTCAATTTTTTTTTTAAATAATTCTTTGTTGGTTTTTATTCAATTGGAAATTATATTTATTTTTTGTAAAATTTCTTTAAAATTTTTGAATTTCAATCTTTTATAAATAAATACATTTAATGATTTAATATAATTTTGGATGTAATAAATAATTACATTTTATAAAGAAATAATGCAATTTAGTATATAATTATTATTTATATTATTCATTATTTTAAATGTAAAAAAAAAATTGAATTGCCAAAATTTTGTAATTATTTATTGAAAGTTCAGGTTACTACGAATTTGAAATACTTAATTCGTAATTAGATACTAAATAAAATAATGATAAATAGTAAAATATTAATATATTTTATAGATAGAGTTACAAAGGTACTTTTTGAATTAAATTTAATTAATTTGCCATCTACAAAAAAGTATTTTCATACAAAATTATGTTACGTTCTTATCTCTTATTTACAATTTAGTAAAATCCCAATGAATTAACTTTCAACATGAATTCGTATTAATTAAAGAATTAAATTTTATAATATGAAAATATATAACAAAATAAATTTGTATTATTACAAAAATTTAAATAAAATAATGATGAAAAATAATTGGAAATTAACATTATAATAATAGTGTGTATAATTGGATTTTAAATAGCTTTTGAATAATATAAATAATAATAAGCATTAATAATTTACCAAATTAACATAAAACTTTAAAATAAATTATATAATTTTCTACTTTATCAAAAAAATTTTAGTAACATTATTTCTCATTCAAAGTTTAATTATAATAACGGATAGGTTGTTCAGGAATTAAAATACGTCTGGTAATTCTACTAAAGGAAGTAAAATGTTAATTTGAAAATTTGTTCTGTACTTATATGTATATGGGTCACAATTTCTATCATATTATTATACGATATCTTGTAAATTTTCAGAGTAAGAATTTATTGTAAATTGTTTCAACAAACCCAGAGTATAATTTTATTCGAAAAATTAATTTTTATTTTGTTGATACTTTTTCGCCTAGATAAAAAGTAAATTTAAATAAAATTCCTTCAGGTTATTTTAATTGTGGATTGTGGAAAAAACCTCAATTCGAATAAATCTTTAAAAAAGAGAAACAATATTTTTATTTAGGAATATTTTTATCTGCGATAACAACTTTTTTTTTGGAAAAGAATTTTGAAAATCGCCGGCATCCTAAAATTATGTTAATTTTATATAAAAAATAATTTAAATAATTTATTTTTAAATTTATGTACATTTTTCATTTCATGCTTGTCTACTTTTTTTTATTGTTTCACAAAAGTATTTCAGAAATAATTCGTCAAAGTGAAAAATCATCTTTCGCTGCTTAAGGAATTCCCAAGATTCCCAAATAAAAATAATTTAAAAGTAAATAATATTAAAAAAGTTTTTATTATAAAAAAAGAAAGGAAATATATCTGTATGTATATGAAAAACTCCTTATGCGGTTTTATTCAAGTTATGGGAATTTTATTAAAAAAATGTTATATATTAGGAGTATTTTTTATATACATATATTAAGAACATTATGTAATTGTCTTAAAAACATTTATTTAAACAGAGTATTTAAATTATACTTATATGGTTTTTTAGGTAAAATAAAAACTTGTTACCAATTAAATATTTCGCGGTTATAAATTCATAGAAAATGAATTTACAATTTACCAAGGACATAAAATTTAGAAAGATCCAAAGTTAAAATCTTCTATACCAAAAACAAATTTCAGAAATAATATTATTTTAACATTTAAAAATTTAAATAAAAAAAAAAATTATTATTAATGGAATAAGTATACTAAAGATTTATTTAATTCTCTGTAAGACATCTATAAATCTTATCACTTTGTTAGCTCCTTGGGGGGTTTTATCGGTTTTGTTTGTTAATATTGAATAACTATTGGTCTATTCTATTTCTTATGCGCATTTTTGTTTAACATTTGATTTTATAATACATTTTTTTTGCAAAATACACTGTGTCTCACAATGAATAGTAAAATTTCTCTTTGGTGCCATTGAAAAAATTTGTAAAATTACAGATAAATGATACCGAATTTGGACCATTAGAAGCTTAGCACTAACTAAGTTATTTAAAGGTTATTTATTTTTCATATAACATATTATGTAGGACACCCAGTATGCTCATTTTGCTTTATACATTTTCATTTTTTATTAGAAAATTGATGACGATTTTTATATTCGTATTTTGTACAAATAGCATTTAATTTGTACTAGAGGGCAATTCATTATTTTAGCTCTAAGAAAAAAAATTTAGTTTATAAATTTATTCGGTTTGTAAGAATGAAATGTAAATCCTAAAATTATAATTATTATTTAAAATAAATTTTGAATCATATTGATATAAAATTGAATTACAACATAGAAAAAGCAGAACTATTCCTATTAATTTTCTTAAATCAAGGAAAAACTTTTTTTGTACTTTGTATATATACGAAATAAAAATTATTAATTAATGTAATTGTTTCATAAATATAAATTCTCCAGAAACTTTCGCTTACGTAATTCATAATATGTATACATATATAGTTTTAAGGGAAACATAATGGAAACAATTTCATTACGTAAATTAATTAAAATTACTTATAGTCTTACAAATTAATTAATTTTCTTTGTATGTAATTACACTCTTGTTTAATATATTAATCTTATTTAATAATATTATATATATCATTCTACTAGAGCCTGAATTAAAATAATATTCTTTTTAACTTACCAATTCTTTATCTTCTTGACTACGAGGCCACAGTGTTAGTGTTAAAAAAATTTCACCTAATTCACGATTTGGTCGTGCTGAATCTTCTAATTTAATTGGTAATTCTGTTGCAGTACCTAATTCTAATTCAGTTAAATCTAATTTGGCAGAACCCATAAAATCATCTTGTAATCCCCAATCATAATCGAAAACCTATAACAAAATAATAATATTAAATATTTAATTCTTCTTCATCAATATTCTTACTTTAATGATCAAATGTTGAAATGGATCTTCAATTGGTACCACAAATATTTCATCCCATTTTGGATTTAAATCACGATGTATTGTTTTTGATTTATGTAATAATCTACCACCAATTTTAAATTTAACATAAGGATCACTGGTACCGCTTTTATCCATTGCTACTAAATTTTTACCATATTGTAAATGGACACGTAATTGAAAGAAAACATATTGACGTAATTGTGTTTCTTTTTTACGTTTCAATTCTTCTTTCTATTAGTTAATTTAAAAAAAAAAACAAATTCTTCAAATTCATCTTATTATTATAAATAATTAAAAATATATAACTTACAGCTAACAAATCTAATGCACCTTCGGTTGTAAGATTTTCTTCAGCTGGATTAAAAATACCAATATCTGATGCTAATGAATTTAATTCATTAACATTTTCCATAGCTGCTTCAGCACTCATTTTTATATCTCTAGCTAATGGACTGCCACCAATTGTTGTAGCACGATGTCTTGGACTATTTGCTGGTGAATTACCTTCAGAACTATAATCAGCTGCGTAATCTGTACTTTCTTGATTTTCTAAAAAATCATTTGGTGATTTTCTACCTAAACGTTCTTTACTCCGGGCCCGTGACCATTTATTTTTTAATGTATTAAAAAAACCATGAGTTTTTTGTATAACACCAACAACAGATGGATTTGCAGCACTTTTGGTACGTTGCGGTGAACCACAAGGTGATGAAGATTCATCAATACTACATTCACGACCATTCAATTCTGATGCTGATTTACTTATATGACGTGCATTATCATTTAATCGAGATTGTTCTGTAAAAAAAAAATTTGGAGAAAAAGTAAATATTATTTATGTTTTCGCAATTCAAGAATATTTAATTTTAATTTTTTTTTATTTTGATAAAAATGGTTTCTTATTTATAAAACAAAAATTCAGAATATAATTTAATTTTTTATATTGATTTAAGTTTTTATATTGTGAAATCAAATATTTAAATGAGATTCAATAAGAAATTTGTAGTGAGAGGCACCAGCATAACGTAACGATTCTTTCTTCCGTTTAATGTTTTGTCATTAAGCTAACCATAGGCATTGACTAATTTATATATTGCCAGTATTATTTCTCTTTTGTATATTCTTGAAAATGATTTTGGGTATCACAACACTTCATTTAGTAACAATAAAATTTTTGCTAACAACAAAATTGGTATTGTCCTTCATCGGCAAAAAAAAAATATCCTTGAGTTATCAAGCGCAAAAAGTCAAATATAAAAAGGTCGAAAATAAAAGAAACTTGAATTTAGGAGAAAAGAAAAATATGTATAAAAGAAATTGACCCAATAAAATTATGTTTTTGATTATTTTTCTGACATTTTATTTATTTATTACTTCTTCAAATTTATAAAAATAAAAACGTTGTTAATTTTTTTGTTAGAAATTAGTAGAGCAAATATTTATTTTAATAAAGCGCCTACAATTATGCAATACGACAAAGTCTAGAGATGCGGCAAAAAAATAAATAAAAATCATTATATTTACTTAAATTTGTTAGCTTTTCTTTAAGTAAAAGCAATTGTACCATACAAACAAATAAATAATGTTTGGCAAATAAGTAACAAAATTCTTTTTGAATGAATTTCTTAAAAAAATCCTTAATAATCCGAAAATTTGTTCATTATTTTTGTATATTTTGAAATGTGTCGATGATAGTCTGGCCCAGACACATCCTGGTAAACAAAGAGTGACATGTTTTCAGCTAAAGTATCCAACTCTGCGTATATTATAATTATAAATATATTTTGTTATATTTAATAGGACTTCTTAATTCTAGCGGCAGATATTAAATTTAACAATATCTTTCCTGCTCCACACTGAGAGTTGAATCATTTTTGTATTAATATAACAAATATTTCTTAATTATCAAAAAATTAAGAATTATTTTATTATATTAATTTGTACATATTTTTCCTTAAAAATTTTTCGGCATAATGGCGCAATGTGCAAAACTATCGTAATTAAATTTACATCACATCTGAATTAAATTATCTCTTATTTTAAATTTATTTATTCAATTACTTTTGGAAAAGACAGATCGAAACCATCGAAAAAATCGTTGAATTAAGTGATTTTTTGTATCTCGAAAAAATATTTAAAAGAACAAAAATTTTCCAGTGACTATAATGTTTTTAGTTTTTGATATTCCCACAGGATATTTTAGAATATTGTTAAATTTTATTTATATAGAACGATTGTAGATAAATACAATTTCTATTCGGGTTTATAAATATGATGATTATGGTATGGTTAAGCTTTTAAATATTATGTAAATAATTCAATTTATAAATATATTCGGAAAAAGGACTTTAAGGAGTTTTATGGTATTAAATCGACCTAAAACAATATTTATTCAAGTTCAAGGTCATTTGATCGAACGCATAATGTAAATTTTTAATATTGCTACATTAAATTACATACATAACTATACAAAAAATATTACTTATGTTAAATAACTTTACATTAAGTCATTTAACCTGAAGTGGTTAAGTAATTAAATCAGGTTACTTTAATTAGATCTCAAATTATTTTTAAATTCAATCACTTTTAAATTGATTATTTCACAATATAATTAAAATTAAAATTAAAATTTTATAAATTAATTACCATCAGTTGTTAAAATTCTTTTATAATCATTTGATTTATATTTTTTAAATTTACGATTTGGTATATTGCAACAACAAAATTTCAATTTCTTTTTATGTTCGATATGATTGTTCATTCAAAAATTTTAATATAAAAATTGTAAATTAACATCATAAAAAATTCACAATAATTTTTCCATCTTATATGGGATTTTCTTATTAACCAAATTCTTTTTCACTTATTTTCTTAACTCATAAAAATATACACCGTATTTTAAATAAGAAATATATTTAAACACTATATATATTTAATAAAAGATATCGAAGTGGAGACTTCTATTTCGTTTGTAAGTCAAAAGAGAACTGACGGCATCCTTTTTCGTATACAAAAATATTATATCTTTTCTTTTATTTAGTCATGAATAAAATAGTATAAACTGTATTATAAGATAGACACCTAAAATTTAATTTGTATTAAATTTAGTTACGTATACGTACTATGTGATTTAAAGAAATAATATACAGTTCGTGGTTGTATTGTTTTAACAGTTTAGTACACCTCAAGACATTTTTAAATTTGGAATGGTGCCAAAATATCCTGGTAAACAAATTTCTTACATCTAAAACATTTTAATGACAGATATCAAAGATATTTTTATTTTGAAAACTTTTGTATAAATTATTTAATGGATTTTCTATGAATTTTGAGTAAAGTTTCTTGATCAAAAATCATTACTGGTCCAATTGAAATTACTATGCTAAATAAGGTCTTTATAGGAATTCAGTTAACTAAATCAGTTGCTAGAAATTTCCTTTAATTTATGATCAACTGTTTAACACGTAATTTAAATTGTTAAATTGATATTATCAATCAATATTATTACATAAATTGTCTTAGTGTAATTTTTGTTCATTAAGTTCAAAACTACATAAGCCCTCGTCTAATTGATTAGATTAATTTTATTTCAAATATGTATCTAATGCTCCAAAATATTTAATAATATACTATACATAATTTAATGGCTAAACAAAATTCGTCTATTTCAAATATACTATTACAAGGTCAATAATTGTAAATCACCTTGTATTATACATATGTAAGTATTATATAAAAAAAAATTGTCAGTTGTATTATCAAAAATTAATCATTTAACAAGATATTAATAAAAGCAAACATTATAGAAAAAGTTACAGGTTAGTTTAACTTTTCGATGGTCCATGACTGATTGGGGAAATGGTTTGCCATTATTATTATATCTAATTTTTTTTTTTTTGAATTTTCCTAACTTGCATTATTTTTTTAAAATATTTTTTTTTTAACTTTTTCCATTATATCCTGTTGTGAAAAAGAATTGAAATCCTTATGGAATCAAAAAGCCTCATTTCTATTAATTTTCTAGGCATTGTAAAACGTAAATAGTTGTTTAACATGAAAACTTTTCCAATTCTGTTCTTAGAATGAGATTTTTTTCAAACATGACAAAAAAAAACATATTTCAAGGACATTTAATAATTCATTTTATTGACAGGGGTGGGTGGGAACTACTACGTATATACATATATATATGGTTTGACTTTAAGGAAAAGAATATAAAATATGATATTAATTTTTTTTTATTCTGAAAGAGTTTATATTAAACGACACTCTGTTTTTTTTTGTTAGTAAACAAACAAAATTCTTCTTTTTCAGCTTTAGGGTTTGTCGAAGTATATTTAATTTGTCAAAAATAATATAAGAAATAACAAAAATATACAAAATTTACAAAAATATTACGTAAGTTTTATAATCATATATTGTGTTTATACACAAAATAATATGGGTTAAAATTAAATAAGCTCCCTAGGGGTGTTAAACACTGTAAGGATTTAAAAATGGGATATTACAAGTAAATTTATTTTTTATGTAAATTATTAAGGATACAGGTGGGGGACTATATATATAGTTTATTTTATTATATACTTCTGTATTCATATATATATATATAAAAGCATATGATGACATAATTTTGTCTGAGCATAATTTGCATGCAATAATTGTTTGCTTTTATATAATTTAAATTAATATTATAAATTTTAGGATTTTTTATTAGTATAAAGGGAAATTATAAATATGATATCATCAGAATGAATGTACTTAGTATAGTAGAGTATACTACTTAGTATTTACAATGTAATTTTAAATGATTAATTTATAAATAAACATTTTTGAAATAGTCTGTTTAAATATTTATGGTATAATATATGTAGCGTGATTTGTGTAACGTAATTGTTAACGTGACATATTTGAATGAGCAAAAGTAATAAAATATTATTACATTTTACTATTTTACTGAGTGCTGTTCTTTCAACAGAAATAAATGAAAATTGTTATTTCCTATATACTTTTTGAATATAATTTTTTTTATCTTATTTTGATTTCAGTTTTGTCACTATATTTCAAAAGCAAAAATATATTTCACTGTTTTCTGTAAATGCAATTATTTACAAATGAAATATGATGAGGAAAAATTTTGTAATATGAAATATGTGTGAAATTCACATTTATATACAATAATGGATTATTTTGCTCATTATGTGGTATTATAATCAATATGTGGTCTCACATTAATAATTCTATATAGCTAAATGTGTGAACAGCTTGTATTGTCGTGCCAGATACTAGATTATTTTTAATTTTACAAACAGAAATATTTAGATGTTAAAACTTATAAAAAATTTTCCTTACATATCCTTTAATCTTTAATTACATTGATATTATAAGAATACTTTAATTGTGTGGCTCAAATTATTCAAAAGATTGTGCCTAACGAAATAAAGTATAAAATTAATTTTTTGAGAAATAAAAAATAAAAAATTAATTGCACAAATTAAAACTTTTAATAACCAAATCTTATATAAAAAATATTATCATTTTTTTTTATATATACAATTCAACCCTTTTCAAACAAAACACCCATAATTTATTCCATCAAGGATATTCTAAGATTTAATATAAAATTTCCAAAATTATTACCAAATTTTGGTTATTTTTTTTATGGTATCCAATTAGTAAGATATCAAATTTACTCTAGAGAATTATAATTAGTAAATAACAGAGAATTAATTTTTATTTTACTTTAATATTAAATTTGCGATTAACTGCTTAATAATTAACATTAATATTAAATAGAAATTTACTCCTGTATTCAGATCATTAAATTTCTATTAAACTGTGAATTATTAATAATACTTATAAGATGCCATATAGTATCCTCATAAAATCTAATCAATTGTTTATAAAGGATATAATGTATTTTCGTTTCTTTTTTTCATGAAAAGGTTTTATTATTCATCAATTACTTATATGAAATCAAATATATAATATCGTTTTTGTATACTTCAAAATGAATTTAATTTTGTGATCAATTTGGGATATTGTTATATGTACTTCTTTACCATTTCCTCCTATTATTAAGAAGTTCCTATATTTCTGATTTGTTATGATGATGGTAGGAAATACAAAATATATATAAAAAAGGAAAATATCAATTTGTGAAATAAAATAAATTTCTGTTCTATTGAATAATTTTATTGTTTATTTGAAATTCAATATTACTGTAGGAAATTGAGAAATTTGATAGTTTTGGATTTAGATTAAAAAACAAATTGCTTAATTTTATTATATACATATACACATATGTACGTAGATGAAAATAGAAAATTCACAAAATATTTTATGAGTATCTATATATGTGGCAATAATATTTCATCTGCAGTGTCACGTGCAGTGATTGACATAGGAAAATTGAAAATATATAAAAATAACAAAATTTTATTAAATTTTAGGCATTTTTGAAATTGACAACAGGTTTGGGACAATAAATTATTTTTAGAAAATATGAATATGAAATTATTATTTATGATTAAACTGAATTTAAATTACCTTTGTGCTTTAAAATATATTTTAAAAAAATTTCGTCTTTTTGGACAAGTAAATTAATTATAATTTTATTTTATTTACAGACAGACCTAGAATAGTCACAATTTAATACACCTCCTGGATTTGAAATAATATTTACGTTCTAGTAAAATGAAATTACTCTAAAATATAAAATTAGAATATATTATTTCATCTGAAAAATGTTTAAAAAATATTTTAATTACTATCGGAAAGTAAGAAAAAAGTGTACAAAATTTTCTAGAATAAAATGGATGTTGTAGCAAAATTTAGCATTTTATGTCCCTATTATAAATTTATAATATTTTTTCTATTTAAACTAATAATAATTTTATAGTTTGTAACTTTCCCCAATGAGATAATTCCATAATGTTGAAGAAAAATTAATTATTAAAAAGATGTAATTAAAAAACCACAAAACATTTAACAAAATTTTAACATTATTTTATTTATCATATAAAATTTTTTTAGTTTAATAATGAAATATAATATTTTACTTTTGGAAAATTTCATTACCAAAGAATTTCATTGAAAAATATTTGAACTAAAAGGTAAAATTTAATTTTTAATATGGAATATTTTTTCAAGTAATTGTAATTTTAATATAAAATTAATTATCCAGTTTAATTACTTTATTTGACAGTTTTTTAGATACATTTTTCCATTTAAATAAAATTTATATAATTAATTATTTACTCCTAGTTTTTAATATCAATGATAAATAAATGAATACTGTTTAAAGTAAATTGTAGTTTAAATTTGTAAATTAATAAATTGACAATTTATTGTGAATAATTGTGAATATTTTAATAATAATTAATCATGTAATTATGTAATTGGTATCAAAAGGTTATTGGTAAACTAATTGACTAAACAATTTTATTTTCATGAAACATATTTTTGCGTCAATTAGTAGGAGGGTTTTGATATTTAAGGCAATTATTTTTTACATTAAATTAACTTTTTTTGGCAAAGTATTACAGTTACAATACGTTCCAGAGAATGACTGGACATTTTGCTATTTGATTGATTATACAATAAAAATGTTTATTAAAAAACTTACACTATTAATGTACATTTAATTAATTTCGTTTTTTTGTATATAAATTGAGACTATACTAATATATTTTGAAGGATATATTTTTCGTGACACACAATTTTTTATACATGTATGGTTTTTTCAACTTTTCATGTAGTCCTGGTATATTAAATACACATATAGTCTTTTCTATGAAAAAGTAATAGAATATTAAAATTTTAATTATTCTCAGTATCGGTTATTAGCATCGTTTAAAACTTTATGATATTTAAGCTAAACTATTTTTAATTAAAACTTTTTCTAACGTATATTAAATATGTAATTTCTCAATTTCATATTATGATTCTGAATTTTAATAAAATTACCTTTTTTCATAAAATTTTTATAATTCTATTTTAAAAGTTTTTTTTTATATATGTATGTATATACAAAAAATTTCAATTAAATCGGAAATCCTTTTGAATTTACATTTTTTCTGTACATTATATAAGTAAAAATTTTCAATAGTATAATAATTCGAAAAAGAATTTTCTATAGAATTGGTAAATTATTTAAAAAAAAAGTGTTAAGAAAAGAAAATCCTTGAAAAAGAAGAAAGAAAATTGAATAAAATTTCATTTTTATGCTTATATTCAAATCGAATTCTTATATAAGTTCAATTATACTTTCTAGTACACAGAAAAACCATGAAAATAATTTTAAACGAAATTTGTATCTTAAATATGAATAAAATAAAAAGTTATAAACATGAGAAATAAAAGTTTACGAATAAAAGTAATTTATTTTTAAATTTATTTTTATAATTAGTTAAACCAACTTGTTACATTATTTATATGCAAAAATTTTATTAAAAAAAAAGGATTTTTATTATTTAATAAAATTTCTGTTGTAAAGCTAATAATATAATAACAAAATTACTCAAAGGATTAATTAAAAATACTATATTTGATATAATTCTTTATAGTGTTTGGTTGTTAAATTAAAGCAGGTTAAATTTTTCCGCCCTTGATATGCTTCGCAACACATTAAACTTGATTATGTGTGTATGTTGCTTTACAATGAAATTAATAGCATATAGATTTCAAGTATACAGGAATTCCTAAAATAAATTTTCTTTTACGAAAATATTTTTCTCAGAAGAAAATTAATGTATCAATAGTTTTTTAACTTAATTTTGAATATAACTTTTTATATTTTTTGTTTAAAAGAAACTTTAAAACACAAAATGGAGTTCAAAGAATTTTTTCATATATTGATTTAATTTCAATGTATAAAATTGTATTACATAATTAAAAATCAATAAGTTTGATAAATTTTGTTTTCTTAGATATCACATTATAAAAATGATTAATTAGAAAACTTAATTAATTACTAATATTTTCTTTTTATTAGAAACATTGCATAACCTTTGGCGTCAAATTAAATCCTTTCACAAGTTTTCTATAACTATGTATTTAGTGTATTTAATCGTTTAATATACAGTACAGATGTGATTGACATGTGAAAGGATTATATTTTCACTTTTCACGTCCTGCTAAAA
Organism: Empis stercorea; assembly: GCA_949752835.1. Taxonomy (NCBI): domain Eukaryota; kingdom Metazoa; phylum Arthropoda; class Insecta; order Diptera; family Empididae; genus Empis; species Empis stercorea. The sequence goes on along the minus strand of OX457088.1, from coordinate 13,601,196 downwards.
TTCCTTTTGTAAATCTGTATAAAAGTAAAACCCGCTCTTGTTAACTTAATACAAACCATCTCATTTTCAACTTAATATGTGTAAACATTTTCTGGTATTATAACCGAAAGTGATAAATCAATGTTAAACAAAAATATCCGTTTTATAGATTCAATTTTCCTTTTACATAAAAAAAAAACATAAGACTAAGTTAATTTCGTTCAATGTTCAAATTAATTTTGTAATGTATTAATAGGAGTTAAAGGCTTTTAAACCTATTACGAAAATTGTTAGAAAGTTATTTAAGCGGTCGTAAATTGGTTTCCTATATTTGTTTGTTTTTCTTCTTATTCTTTGCGATTCAAGGTCAACCCAAAGATTTTTCATATATTTTTTTCGTTAAAACAAAAAGTGGAAAATTTAAAGGAAGGAAAATAAAGAGTAAAGTATTTTTTGAGGTAATTTCCATTAAAAGGGATTAAAAGTTACCCAAAAAATATATACGAGTACATAGCTATATAAGACATTATATATTCTATTACTTTTGAAAATATATTTGAAAACATAAATAATTTTGCGGATGATAAAAGTTTGTATTTGTAATGCAACAACAAAAAATTTTTTTGGTCCATAATAAATATTTTTTTTTGTTATTTTTATATGAAAACTTTTATTTCTTTAAGATTAAAATTTTGACATTAACATATGGTGACACAATATTTCCATAAATATTATTTGTGAAATTTCTAAAACATTTACAAACAATTTTCGATTAAAAGCATTTTCTTCAAATTTTAATTATGGGACAAACTAAAGAAATATGGTAATATTTTATAGATATAATTAAAAAATTGAATTTTATGTTTATAATCATAAAATTTATGTTAATAATTTCGTGGCAACACAAATATTTCCAAAGTATATTTTTCAAATTATTTTTAAATAATTTTTCAATAAAATGGAAAGTTAAAAATTTAAATTTTTTCTTTAAATTGCATAAGAAATGTATCCTTCCGCATTCATCGTATTACTAATGACATTAAAGGAGAATTGATTATTTTTAATTTTATATAAATTCATTTATTTTGATCACTCAAAGTTAATATTTTTCAACAATAAAAAAAAAATTATGATTAAATATTTTAATATTAAAATATTTAATATTTAATGAAAATCATGATATAAATTTTCACGTTCATTGCATGTTAACATTCTTGTTTTAGCCATATATGATCCTTTTAATACTTTTACTTTTATTATATCATTTTTTTTTTCTCTTTGAATAATAAATAAATTATTTTTATATTTTTTGTTCACAAGATTTTTTTTTTTTTTTATTATATTGTCAAAACACATAAAAGTTTTTCCGTAATTCAGGAAAAGGAAAAACAAAAGAAAATATAAACATTTATAAATATAATATGGAAAACATTATATTATACATTTTTAATATACATATATATATAAAGTACGGTTAGTGTAATAATTTTCCATTTTGATAAATTCCATTTTTATTTAAATATTCAGAAAAATAATTTGTATAATATACATTAAGAAGGACGTGATTATAAATTTTATCACAGCAGCAAAAAAAGAAACAAAAACAATGAAAACAATCAGGAAAAAATAAATTGATCCGGTAATTTTCCTAATCTACGAGTATAAAATTTTACTCATTTTTGCTGGCAAAATTACTGAACTAAAAAAAAAAGAATTTTCTTGGTATTATACAAACTTTTCCCAGTAAAAAAAAAATGTGGATAAAATATTTAAAATATTTATAATTGTATGGAAATATTCTACAAACTATCTAAAATTCTTAACACATTTTCACATTTACCATATTTATTAATATATTAAGTTAGTTATTTTAAGGATTCTTTGGTCACTGACTATATTATCATAATATTTGTGTGGCTTATGAAAGTATTTAGAGCTGTTTTAGCACGATGGTAGTTGATTATATAAATGGATAAAAATGAGTTTGAAAATCAACATCATATTATTAATGAGTTTGTTAGATTTTGTTGTAGTTTTGTTATAATTTGTAAAGCAGGAAGTTGGTTAATAAAATAAATAAAATTAAAATTATATTATATACAATAAAATGTATAATTTTCAAGGATAATATAACTATATATATATATACGTATACTCGTAATATATACTATTCATATGGAACTATACAGCAATCATATTCATATCTTTAACTTATATGGAATAAAACAATTGATTATTTAATAATTGCCAATTTCTTACATTAATTCTATTTCATTTTCCTCAAGATTATGTAGTTGGAAAGGTTATGTGAAAATAAATTGTTTATATTTATAGGTACTACAATTCTGTTACACTATTGAACTCTTGGTTAAGAAATATAAATCTAATTGATATGAACTATAATTACTCTAAGTTAGGTTAGAGTTCATATCAATTAGATTTATATTTCTTGGTTACAAATCTCTAACTTATCCTAACTAATCTCTAGCTTATAAATGACATATTTTATAATTTATGATATACATAAGTATTTTATGTACATATTTATTTATAAGATATGTATTTCATTCGGTTCGGTATGCAATTATTGTTTTTCTATTTTTATTTATTCTATGCACATATAGATGGCAGTATTCACTAAATAGATATTAGGTTAGTATAGTAACATTTACTTATATAACAAATTAATGTTTTAGTAATAATTTACATATAAAAAAGTAAATTATATCATTTAATTTATAAAAAATATTATTTACATTTTTTTGTAGTAATTTTACATTTTCAAAATTTTAGTTTCTAATATTAGTTGAAAGAAATAGTAGTATAAAACTTTCTGAGTAAGTATATTGCATGAAAAATGAAAGAGTGCATTATAATAATAAAAGCATTTCATTATTTTTAGGACTTACTTTCTGATAACGATGGTGAACCTTCGTCTGCCATGATTGAATAAATTAATGTAAATTTTATGTTAAACAATAAATTTTACGTGCATTTAATTCATAAATAATTATTTTGCTGATATTAAATTAAAAAATGACACCTGATGCACAATGGCATAATTTCTAATTCTATTCCTTAAAAATTAATTTGATCCTGTTTAAAAAATTATATAAGTAAATAATTTAATTGTTTACTACATAAAAATAACACTTTTTTATGATTAAATAAGCAAACTCAAACATTGTATATGTTGAAGCATTGTATATATTTTTGTTAATTTTCATTGCTTTTTTTATATATCTAAAAAATTTTAAACACAAATTAGTTTTTATTAAATTACTATTATACTGTTACGATAAATTTTAAAATTTAATTATTAATTTTTTATTTAATTCCAATTTAAATAAAAGTAAAATATAATTAATATATCGACATGCATTGAAAATGAATTATTTGAAAATTAAATTTAAAATATGGATGAAGATTATGTATACGTATATGTATGTTATTAATTATGAAATATTGTATGTGATACAATTAATAGACAAGTGTTAATAAATTAAAATATGGTATTGAAAGCTAATTCTCTGTTGTAAGTTAAGTTCAATTGTTTGGATAAAGAAATTATAAATTCTATTGAAATATCTTATTATATTCACGAATAATTTTGGTGATAAGAGTTTGGACACAACAATTTTATTCTCTAAAAAATTTTTAGGAAACATTTTATTATAAAATTTAAATTATTTCGAAAAACCATAAAATATTAAAATTAATTAGAATTTCTTCACTACCATTTATATCATTATTTGACGAATATTAAAACTTTTTATAGTTCTCTGTTTTAATATTAATTTATTAATTCTTTTTGGAAAATTTAATAGAACCATAAAAATAGACCATAAAAATAGCCCATAAAAATAGTCTATAAATTATTTTGGTGCCAATTTAGAGCAATTTAAAGTATAAAACTAAAAATGATTTAGTCTTAATATTTTCTTCTGTATTTAAAGAGAATTTATATTGCTTAATTTCGTAGTTGACTAAATTTATTTCAAATATATTTCAAAATAATTATCAAAAATACTTTTTCAAATAATATTATATTCTTTATTAATTATTCCTGAAAATATAAACTTTTAATAAATTTCAGTCATGGTCAAATTAAGTAAACTCACCCAAAAGGTAAGACAGTACATACAAGTATAATTGATTATTTAACTTTAACCCATCGACCAATATGTTGAGAAAACTAAATTAATCTACTTATGATATTGTTATTAAATATTAATAAACTAAGCACACAGTATTCGTGAAGTTATTCTTCCTTTGAAGTTATTATTAGACTTCGTAATTAATAATTTAATTCATAGTAAAACTAAAGTCAAGGCCACAAATACGTGCCATCAAAATTGAAGCTAATGAAAGGTTTTCTATTATATTAAACTTTCATTATAATTTTATTTATTAAAGTTATAAAAACATTAAGTGTGATTTTTAATGGTACTTGGCGCCATTATACCATGGTTAATTTTAATTACTAATTATAAAACCAATGTTTGTGTATGAATTAAAAAGGATTCGTAATAAAAACAAATGTTTAATGTTCTCTCTATTTTAATGTAACTATCCAAAGCCTATTTTTTATATTAAATTAACTATAATAAATGTTGCAAAAAAATATGCTTTAATTCTACACCAACAATTTTTCACTAAAATAATATTTATACAATAAAATGTTAAATGTTCATATTGAAATACATACAAAAAATTACAATATTTTCTTTTTTTCTAGGATAAACGTGAGTAGAATTATTGATTTGATAAATTTCTCTCTAAAGGTTTAAACGTGTAATTGTGTCTACAAAATTGTAGTAGTTTTGTGTTATTAAATATTTTATTACAATTCTGTTATAAATAATTGATTCGGTAATAAATTTATTATAATTTCTAATATTATTTAATGCATTATCAGAATTTTTTTTTAAAGATTTAATTCTGATAATTTTTTTTATTACGGAATGAAAATCATTTTACCGCAGATAAAAATTATAGCAAGAAATAAATAATTTGATGAAATATTTTTTGAATAATTTTTAAGATGTTAAATTATATAATGTTGTCATTCACTATTTTTACTATATAGAGAATATAAAAATATTTCAATTTAACTTGGACTAAACGAATAAATAATAAAAATAGGAAATTATTCTTCCATTTAATTGATTTTTATATAAATTTGGTATTTATTTAGGTCACGTTAAGCAGAATTAATATAAATGAATTTTTAAATATCCTGATGAACAAAAATAATGGTAAATTTCCTGATGAACAAAAAAATTATTAATAGAAGAGAAATTTTTATTTTGAAATTCTTTTAAATAATTAATTATAATTTCAAAAATATTTAATGTCAGTTATTTTTTCAATTATACAAATTATTTGACTTTAATAAAAAATTATAGGAGTAACAGTTATACAATAATTTTTAAATTGTAACAAAACTCAAGTATTTTCCACTCAAAATAAATTGATATTAAATTCTGTAATTATCCTTAATTTAAAAAAAATGTAACTTTTGTTTGAAAAGGCAATTTGGTTGAGCATAATATTTGTTTTAATAAAAAACATTATTTCAATTGTACAATTCGTAATATTGCGAAAAAAAAATTAATACCCATAAAGCCAACCAAAAAAGGATAATTCAAAGTAGGGATAAAAATTAATACCAACATTTTTCATAGAATTTTATTTATTAAGGTATAAAAACATTACAAAATAAAAATCTTTAAAAAATATTCTATTTTATAATATTTTGTATTTTTGTAGATAATTTAGAATGATTGTGAAAGGTGACAGTTGTGGTGAATTAGGGTCGGAAATTTTGATAAATAAATATAATATTTTTTATCGGCTTTCTAATATTTTCCGGAATTTTGGGTTTTCTAACAAAATTTATAACATCTATTAAGATTTCTATAAACTGGAATCTTTAGAATAAAAAATATGTGGCGTATAGAATTACTTTTTGTAATAAGGTTTGAAAACACAAAAGATTTTCCTTGTATTGATATGAAATCCTTCTTTGTCTGAAAGGTATATAATATTGATCTGGGTTAAATTTATATTTGAATCAATTCCAAATGTAAAAACAAATTTTTATGAAAAATAATAATCGTAATTCAATAATAATTAAGAAGCACAGAATTTGACTCTTTTCTTATGTAAAATATCCTTTTTCATATTAGTTATTTTCAATTACACTTCAGGCTAAACAGAATATTCGAACTTTTAAGACTTTAGATCGAAATAATTTGTTCATAATTTAATTTTGTATATGATTACATACTTTTATGGGATTTTCCCAATTTATCCAGGAAATTTTTTTGATCAATGTTCAATGAAATAGTTTTTGTTGAAGAAAAAAATATTGTAAATAATTTTCCAAATGATTAGACTATTTTGTAATCGAATTTAATAAATATAAAATGACTTTTAAAATGGATTTTTTTTATATATTTGTTAAACATTCAATTAGTAGATCATTCGGATCATTGAATTGAAAATTGAAATGTAATAATTTATATATACTTCAAAAAAAAGAAATTGTTCCACTAAATTTACTCCAATTTTTTGGTATACTATTGATTTTTCTTATATTTGACTTAAAATTACTATTGATTTTTTTTAGCAAAATTTATTTATATTAAATATAGATAATAATATCTACAAATTAACTTCTTATAAATATAAAAATAATTGACTAATCATTTGTTTTATTTTCGAAACAAGTTCAGAATTTTTGGTATAATAGAATGATTGGATATTTATAAATTATAACAAATATTATTAAATTGGGGATTATTAAAATATGTATAAAAATATTCCCAAAGAAATAAAGTCTAATAATAACCTATGTCATTATTGTAGTACATTTTACTATTTCAGCTAAATTTTACTAATTATATAGTATCTATAGTTCATGTATATTATGTGGATCGAAGTAAAAATTGTATGGCAATTTTATTTTTTTACATATTCTAATCAAAAGGAGAAACTTTAAATAAATATAGTCATAAACGTGACCAATTTAAATTTTAAATTCAAATTAATTTCTATTTCATAATATTTCTATTTCATTAATTTCTATTTCATAGTTTACAGAACGAAACAATTAATTATGTAAATATGTTTAATTTAAACACGATTAGAATATCAATTAGAGCAATTAAAACTATACCACTAATAATAATATTACACAGCACGACAATATACAGTTTTTTGGATAACATTAATTAATGTATAACGTTTACTATATACATAAATATTAATGTTGAATTCCAATTGTTCTTCTTTTTATCAAAAATTGATAAAAACTTATTTGTCCTAGATCAGTAAAAATTTCATCATAACCAAAATAATTACAGAAAATGTAAAAAATTTAATGATAATGAAAATTGAAATTTCAATTTTTAAAAATTGTATATAAAATTGAAAATTTCACATTTTAATCAATTTGTAGGCTTAATTACACTCTTTTACTGGATTATTCCTAGGAGAGCAATGACCTATAATTGTTTAAATATTTACAAAAAAAAAATATTGCATTTAACATGAATTGTAAATTTTAATAAATTAAAATTTTTGTAATTTTTTTTTACTTATTTTATGTTTAGCTTTTTTAAATTCACACAAGATTGGCATGCTATAAAATGGTTTTGAATTTTTTTTTTTCATTATTATACTACAAAAATATCCTTTATTTTTATGGATTTCAGAAACATGCAACTAGTTTTTTTTATAAACAACATGGACATTATATTATATTGTACTTTTTGTATTTATATTGCATGTTTTATATACCATTGCTGTATGTGACAAAAAAAAAGTTGCGTTTTAATATTATTTAAATTACGATTCCGAGAACTTGTAGGATATCCTTTTTTGTCAAAGAAATATGAGTGCATTTTAATGTTATATTTGAAAAATTAATAAGTATATGTATATGTATACCTAAAAAAAGACTTATTTAAAATTAATTTTTATATGGGAAAATTTCATTATTTGCGTTTATTCAGTTTCAGAATCTATATAATGTATATTATTATGGTAAATTACAGGATATGATTTGCCATTATATATACATAGCTATAGATATGAAATATCATATTTAATCATAAATATTTTTTAGCCTGAATGTACAAAATTTAAAAAATAAATATTATTGATATTATGAGACAGAAAATTGATATAAATTAGAATTTAGTCAAGTATAGATAACATTGATATTAAAGGAAATGTCTAACGTGTTATAAAAAAGCTAAATCGATATTTTTATAAACAATAAAAATAATGTAATAGAACTCCTAATATTTTTTCACATGCTGTGGAAAGCTTTTATTATAATTACATTACATTATTCTATATTTTATAGACATTAATTACTTCATTAAAATAATATCATTAATATACTTAAAAAATCGAAAAAATATTGTTTCAAAGGCAGGAATGTATTTAATTTTAATTTAAACAATTGAATAATGAAACTAAATTCGATGAAATTTCAATATAATTTTAAATAAACTTAATAACATTTGATTTTAAGCTTAAATAATTTAAATAAAAAATTTTCTTTAGTGCATAGTCATAAGAATATTGAAATTGATTAAAATGTATATTTATTATAGTAACAAGTTTCTTACTTATTGTGGAATTATGATGACAACATCTTCTATGAAACTTTAATTAAGTTAAATATTACGAGTATTTAATTATACAACTTTTTTTGTATTAATTTTCTACTTTATTTGATTTAAAAAATTATTGTTATTATTTCAAGTTGAAGGTTACAATCAATTTGACCTAATCGCTCTTAGGAAGCAAAAAAAACTAAACCAAATGTTAGTAAACAAAAATATACATAAGTCGGAATAACATCAAAAAATTGTACATATAAAAAGCTTTTCTCAAAAAAAAAAAGATGTCATGACATAATATACATTTACTAATAATTTTATCACTGTATTTGTTATTATTATTTACAACAAAATTGGCATTACTGCAGAGTTGTTATATCTGTCTCGACAAAGTGTCTCGATCCAATGACTAGATTTATTTAAAAACTCTATAAATATATTGTATTGTACTTAGTTAAACTATATAATATAATCACTTAAAACTGAATACTGTATAATATTTAAATTAATCACAAGACTTTATCAAAACTATAAAAGTTAAACAATTACAAAAAATAATTGAATTTATTGATATTTAAAAACTGAAAATATTTAACCAATTTAAATGAAAGTTTAAAACGAACAATCTACTAACTTTAAAATGACAGAAAAAAAAAACTAAATCTTTTCAAACAATTTTCTTCCGTGGTAAAATTTTTATTTGCCCATAAAAATTTATAAATTTAAAATTGTAACAAAACTTTTAATTTGTTTATACAAATTTATCTGATATTTTTATTTATGTGGAAAAAATTCAATCTTTTCATTTGAGTTAACTAAACCGAACTGAAAACTTTTATTTTCCAGTTGAATACAAAAACATATACTTATATTATACATACGTACATAAATAATTTATATTGATATGTTAAAGAGTAATAATTATTCATTTTTATAAAATATGTTTTAAGTGATAAACAATTTTCATAATGAAATAAACTGAATCTTTTTTAATCTGTTGTATTTGGCTTATGAATAAACTATATTTCTGATCTTCAATATTGATAATACAAGTAATATAATGTATACTGAAAATTCTAATCTTGAAAATTGATAATGAAAGGTGCAAAGTTAGATTTTGGTACAATTAGACATTAATATAATATTAAGTATAAAGTTGCTATAATTAAATAATTCTCATCAAGTACGAAACAACGCCTAAAAGAGAAACCTTAAATTAACATAAAATTTAATTTCGATATTATAAAAAAATCAATTCTTTTTGGACAAATTTGCTTTCATTCTAGGTATATAAAGTTTTCATATTCAGTTAGAAGTGATAATATTGAAAATATCCAACAAACTCCTCAAAATTTAGAAGCTTTCTAAAGTTAATTTGAAATTCCAGATATTGGAAGTTTGGTTAAATACGTGTTTGTATTTTTGATAGAAACCGGTATATCTTTATTATTGATACCCACCAACAAACATTTTTTGTGAGCTACTTTTAAATTGTAATATTTCTGTAAAAAAATATTATTGCGTTCTGAATTGTAGAACTTAAAATTTTTGTTGACCGAATAAATTTGCAAATTTTTAAATTTTATGAATTCTCGAATGCAAAAAAGATGAAAAATTACAATTTCAAAAATAAAGATTTATTACATATTATATAATAATATACATAAATATTTATATGCCGACAGATGAATGATCCAGATAAATTTTAAGATTATTCTATAGCTATTATAAAATTTTGTATAGAAATCGATATTTATGATAGTTTGATATACATACATACATATGTATATTTTAATATGATAAAATGATATTTTAGTGAAAATATATAAAATACATAGATATTATGTAAATTTTTGGTAAGGATTTATTGTTGAGAATAAAATGATTTAATATTCTTTTTTATCCTTATAAAAGAGATATTTAAATATTTAAATATAAAAAATATAATATATTTTATGTTAATTTATGCTCTTCAACATTAATAAGACAGAAAATATAAGTATATTAAATCTTACTTAATTATTTAAATTAAATTTCCACTCCAGAAAATTTAAAATATGATTAGGTAGGATTTCGCTAAAGTACAAATAAGAACATTAAATTTTATAAATGAAAACGCTGTGAAATTATTAATTGTTAAAAGGAATTTTGACTTACTTTAAAATTTAACGTCATTTAAATGTAAAATCTAAAATGTATTTTATATACCAATAAGTTACGGATAAGTATTAGAGCATAAAATATATATAATTTAAAAATGTTTTCTCTTCTTTGGAATTAACGCGAAAATTATAAAAACCTTCTTGATAAAGGATAAATAGAAAATACATACATATCATAAATCCATACATTATTTGCCAGTGAATTAATAATATAAATAATATTAATAATAATTAACAACAAAGTTTCATACATTATGTTATGTTAAAAAAAAAACCAAAAGTTGGGTAAATATTCTGAAAATGATTAATTAAATGAAATTTCGTTATAAAAAAGTAATTTTAAGAACCAAATATTTTTTACCACAGAAAATCATTTTAAATTTTCTTGTATAAACATAATTATTTTCACTGATGGTTCAAAGAAATATTTTTTAATTATTCGTTTTATGAATGTTAATCGGTCTTAAATGAACTGTTTTACACTTTACAGCGATAGCTTAATTAGTTATAAATAATAGGGAAATATGAGTAGAGATATATAAATTGGCCTTTTTGAATTTTTCAGTTTCAATAGTGGAAATTGAATTTTCACTGGATTTTTTTATGAAATACTTAAAATATATTTAAAAGGAGTAAAAAAATTTCAATTAGTTGTTATGGAATTAGCAAAAATTGTAAATGTAAAATATATCGTTTTATAGTCAATTTTTTTTAAATGAAGCATAAAACGAAATGTTGAATTCAAAATTCTATTTTTAATTAAGGCCGATTTGACTAATCTTCCTAAAAAATTTTTTTATAAAAAATTGTTTCTAATTTAATTACTAAAACAAAGCTTTCCAAATTTTTTCAATAATTCTCTTCTATATAATGTATATATTTACTCATTTAGTTAATAAACTTAATTACATGTAAACTTCCGGTATAAAAATTTACCAGCATTTAGTGTATAATTTTTAATGAATAAATTTCCTTACTAAATTATTTTATTAAGCAATTTTATAATATGATATGAATTGTCTATTGCTACGTAATAAACACAAAATATATTCATTCATTCTATCCTGGAGATATTAAAATATAATATTATTCTTTTTATTATGGATCTTAAAAATTATAAATCTGGAAAAATCATTTTAAATATTTTTCTTTTTAGTAATTAAATTTTCGTAGATAGAGACTACACAATTGTTCGGAATAGAAAAACATTTATATGGTATTTCTTAATTATGTAAATTTTATGTATATTTGTAAAATTAAATTGTTATTGCAAATTTAATATTACTAATTAAATCTTTTTATGAAATGTTTATAATAATAGTCATAAATAATTAAAATTTTAAGTATTATTTTTTTTTCCTATGACTTCGTTATTATAAAGACTATATAGGAGTTTATTTATATACCTAATTACCTACCTAAATATTATTATTGATATAAAATATAATTTAATTTTGGTTAAAAAATTATTTGATAACACTTGCATCACACATACAAAATATTGAATCATTTAAAAACTTGGCATAAAAAATTAAAAAAAAAATCAAATTGTTGCAAGGTGGCTGCAGATTTAAAAATTGAATTGAATTGGGAATTGAATTCTCTTTGAATTAATATAAAATTATGAATTTTGTATATAAAAAATATTTAAATAAAAATATACAAAGAAAATAATTTAATTTCTTTTTATTTGATGTTTGAAGCACATAAACAAAAATTGTAATTTTTTGATGAAAATAAATATAAATGTGACTTTAAGAGAGATTTTTCTTTTCTTATTTATGAAAATTTATTTGAAAACAATTTTTAACATAAAGCATATACATATTATTATTCCAAAATTCTAATAAAATTTTAATTTGATGTGAAACAAATCATGTTGTATATAAATTTTGTGTATTGCTAAAAATAAATTTTTGTATGATTTTCATTGCCAAAAAAAAAATTGAAAATAAAAAGTTTTTTTTCGGTAAATTTGATGCTATTTATAAAAATATATAATTTTGAAAACAAAAATCATATTTATGATATTTTGTAGTTAATTTAATTTACAAAAAATTTTTTATAAATTTTAATTAGAAAATTTTGGAAATTTTTTTATTGTCATATCACTTTCAATGTTGAACGATTTATACGACTTAATTTTTAAATGTGAATTTAATTTACGATCAAAAAAGAATGTAAAATTTATACAACGAATTTAATAATGTATATGTATACTTAATAAATAATTTATCATGTCAAGTAATTACTTATATCAACTATTAAACATACAATTTTGTGGCTTTCAATATTATATTATCAATTTTTAACCGAAATTTCGTAATACTATAAAATTGATATTAAGAATTTTATACACAAAATAAACTTCGAAGACAACTAAATATCCTTAAAAATCTATTAATTTATCATATTTTTTTGACATAATTTTTTTTTCAAGTTGTCATGATTACGTCAACGTTTATAAGATGATCAATGAAACTACTAAAAATATATTTTGTTGATCAAATTTATTAAGGATTTTAAATGTCCAAATAATCTGATTCTTTAGTTTATATAGAAATCTTAATTTTCTTAGGTCCTGAGAAAAATTTTTCAATCAAATAAGAAATAAAGGAGAAACAATAATATTTTAGTAAAAAAAATACGGTATATTTAAAAAATTAACTTTATGATTTTAAATATAAAATACTTTAAAATTGCATTTCGTGCATCAAATAAAATTCTTATTAAATATATTTCTATGATTTATACATTTTTTTAAACAAATTTGATATGATTTTAAATAATATATAACATCATAAATTCTTCTTATTTTATTTGATAAAACGTTTCGTGAATTTTAATTTTATTACAAAATAATCTAAATTGTATAAATTTTCCAATTGAAACAATAATATTCTTTTATTACTTGAAAAGACTTTTGTCGAAGAAAATTTATTATCGAAAGTTGAAATTGACATATTTATGTATTTAAAGATATATTTGCTAAAATTATTTCTATTGATTGGGTGATAAATTTCTCAGTTTGATGTAATAATAAAAATTCAATTTAATTGGATAAGTATAATCAATAAACTATAATCTTAATATTTCTAATAAAATTGTTTACCATATATCTTTATGGAACATATTCATAAAAACTTTTTAAAAAAAAATCCAGATTGTTAATAATAAAATTTCTATATCTAAATATAATTTATTTTGATGATATAAATTATAGCAAATTTTGTGATAATCATCAGTTTTAATGTTTTTTTTTAAAGTATATTTTCATAATTTTTACCAAGTACAATTTTTAGTATTTGTATATATTGGAATATAATACGAGGATTTGTATATTGAAGGGAATAAAATAATTATTTAGAGAGCTTTTTATAATAACAACAGTTTATTATACAATAAGGATATCATGTTCCAGAAAGCAGGTGAAAATCTAAGAAGATTTCAATAAAAATTAATGATAATAAATTCGCAAATAATTTTTTTTTTCATTAAAAATTGTAAAATTTCGTAACTGGAATAAAATTTGTTGCAATAAAATCAAAAAATCTATTATATATATCTTTACTGATATTCATTCTTCAAGTGTAAATGAATTCAATAATTATAGAATAATAAAAACAGTACATTAACAAGTTCAATTATGCTAATTTTTCTGATAATTTTAATATGCAAAAAAATCTTAAATAATAAATTTTATTTTTGTTGAATATAATTGAAAAGCACTTTTCTAAATTACATTTTTTATTATATACTGGAAGGATAGAAGTTCGTGTTTAAGAAATATTTTTTTACAAGCATAAAAGATAAGAAAATATAAGAAAATTTCAAGTGTTCTTAAAAAAATTTGTAAATTTCTTTAATTTAATATATAATAATTTTATAATATTTCTTATGCATTATTTATTTTTTAAGGATAAAGTTTTTACTTCTATATTTTAAAATTTATATATATAGAAGTATATAAATCTTCCGTTAATTTAAACAGAAATTAACAACAAAAATATTCAAATTTTGTAATATAAATTTAGTGATCCTTCAGATTTTCTGTAAATTTTAAGGTTTAGCAGCAAAATGGAAATTCATTAGATATTTTTAACAAGGGAAAAAATCGCATGGAATAACAATTAAGAATTTCCAGTATCATAAATAGTTAAAGTTCTGAAACTATGAATTCAGGTCAACCAAAATTTAAGTCATTTTTTAAAATTGAAGCAAACAAAATAGTTACAATAACATCATAATTTCCTCAACATAGAAATATTAAATAAAAGTTTTCTCATTTCCTAACACTTTGCAATGAACATCATAAAACTTTAACCACATTTACGGATTTCCAGCTGCACAACTAAACAAGTAACAAGAAAAAAAGAAAAAAAAAAGAAGTTTGTTCATCTATTTTCTTTTCTGTTAAACTAGACATTAACAATTTTTTATTATAAAAATGATTCTGCTAGGAAAAATTATATTTTCACAAAAAGAAATACTTTAATAATATAAAAGAAAGCAACAATGACATAAAGGTGAAAAATCTTCTATGAAAAGAAAAATATCTTTGTGCTTGTCTGACTGAATTTACGAAAGGTAAAAAAATATTTATGTGATCATATTTTATAGAGGGTGTTTTAAGACTTTTTAAATATAAATCTTTTAATTAATAGATTTTATAAATATTTGGTTTTGCAAATTGAAAAGTTAGAAAAACTTTACTAATATTTTTTATAGATAAAAAAATTCCACAGTCAAATTAAATAATATTAAAGTGTGTTAAGTTTAATAACTTTCTAATAACAAATTTGGGTGTTTTAAGATTTCTTACACAAATTTCAAATTTATGAATTCAGGTATCTTCCTTCGTAAAATAAATTGAAATATTTTCACAAATTTTAATTGTGTCCCTGTGTAAGCGTATTACTTGTTGCAATGCAATTAATAGTTTAGTTTATTAATTTAATTTAATAGCATTATAGTTCAATGGAACTTATGGTAGGACAATAGTATAAAATTAGGAGGTACAAAATTTGAAAAGAATATAAATGATTTATATTTTTATGACATAAGTCCATAGTAGTAAGTCCATATCCGGCAATGTAAAAGAGATGTAAAAGAAAAAACATTATAAATTGATAATTTGTTTTATTTATACTCATATTTTTTAGTAGTATTCGTAGTTAGTACTACTCGATTGCTCGAGGACTAAAGTAGATATATTGATAGATATGTAAAGAAAAAAGACTTACAGAAATATAAAAGAGACAAATATTTGACCCTGTATAGTTAAAATGAATCTAAGTATATAGAAATAAAGCACACTGTATAAATGGAATAAACATTTAGTATACCATATATACTTGTATAAGTATAATTAACTAGGTCGTGTTGTTATGTATTTTTGTGTGTTTGTGTTCAAATTTTAATATTTAAAAAAAAACAAAGTAAAATATATATATTATCATTTATTATTACTTTTGAGCTTCGGTGTCTGCATTATGAATTTTAAGATTTAATATTTAGTAAAGCAAAATAACAACAAACAAACATCTACATAAAAAATTTCCCTCAGAGCATTTGGATATCCTTTATTTTTTTGTTATAATCAGTTATCCTTTATTTTAAATTTTTTTCCTTGTTCATTTTTTTTTTAAGTTTTTAATTATACCTAACAATAGAACAATAATTATCTTCTTTTTTTGTTTTTGTTCCTATTGTTATGCTATATACTTAAAAAAATTATTGTTGCGTATTAAAGTAGGTTAGGATTATAGTTAAAGCAAATTTCTCTAAAGCTTTATCAAACAATTTATTATAAATGCATTATAAATTTGATTTTAAATAATGTACACACATAAAATATTGAATTGAAAATTTAACACTTGAACGAATCATAAAAGCATTCTTCATTAACATCAATATATTTTTTTTTTTTTTTCAAATTAGAAATTAATTATTTAATCACTTAAAAGCTTTAATAATTATAATTTAATTTAAGAACATATTAACTAAACACAATAATTTTTTTATTTAAATTGAAAATTAATATATTTAATTACTTAAAAACTAATTAAAACAATTGAAAAATAAATTATATAAAAATGAATTAAATATGAAACAAAAAATTATTATAATTATTCACAGCACAAAACTTCAAATTAAACAACCATATAATAATTCAAAAAGGATAACAAATTTCCTTACACTTTTATCAATACAAGAAATTATATTATTTTTTTATTTATTTAAATAATATTTAATATTTTGCATTAATACAATTTTTTCTTTGATCCAATTTTCAACACAAATACAAATTATAAATTTCATTTGTAAAAAATATGAAAAGTTTTTCTTGATATTTTTCCTTTTTTTAATGTGAAAAATCAAAATTTTTCCTTGGAAATTTTTTTAATGTACGTAACGTTACTAATTACATATTTACATTATTTTTTTTTTTCTTTTTATATAATTTAACTGATTGAATACAACATTAACGTGATAATTCCTTTTTTTTTACATGAGTGTTTCGATATACATACATATATATAAATATTTATAAACTCATGAATCCTTTTTTTATGTGTATTAAATTAACGCAGTTGAAAATTATTTTGTACCATTTTTACGAGTTATATAAAAAAAAAATTTCAACAAAAAATGATATGAATTTTAAAAGTTTTCTATTTTTTGAGATTTTTCCCACAATTTGAAATAAAAAGTTTTTTATTGTTCTGATTTATTATAAAAATAGTAAAGGATTATTTAAAAAAGGATAAATTAGGTAATAGTTTTTTTGTAACACTTTGTTTTTACAAATCGCCCTAAATTGATGGCGAATTAACATGACGGGCGAACCGACACGGAATAATTTTCCTCTTTGACTGAATATTAAAATGCCGCATTCGCATATTCTCCAAATGAGTTTTTCTTGTTGAGGACGAAAAGCATTTTCTTTTTGTAGATTTTGTTGTAAAAAGCTATAGTAGTCACTAGCACTACAAACAAAAACACATATGGGATTGGGATGGCATGGTATATAATAAACCATTGCCAATATACAAGTTCATTGAGAGTTTTGAAACAATATTTTTTACCTCGTTTTTGGAGAAAGCTTTTAGTATTTTTATTATTGTTTAGGATTTTAGGATAGTATATACATTTTGTAACTGTCAAAATATTATTAAAGAAATTAGTTTAGAAATTAGACGATTTTTTTTATTATTAAATTAGGAGTAAATTTTTAACATTAAGATTAAGATTATGGAGCTTAAACGTTACATCAAAAATATGTAAATGATCTTGTGTTATTCATATATCTATATGGAAACAGAAATAACATTCTAAATATTTTGGGTAATCTGTTGATTAACATTGATATTGAACTTTAATTTGATTCAATAAGTTCAGAATATTATTGATTCAATGAAAGTTTATAAGAAATAGTTACGTTTGAATTTTGAATTTGTGTCGTCCTTAATATCGACTACCTACAACTTTCTATGTAATTCAGTTTTATTCATATGAATTCAGGTGCTTGCAAATTCTACCAAGCAAAATGCTGATGGTACTTTGAATAATAATGATTGAACTATACATACTAATACTATAATTTATTTATTATTATACATTTCAATATTTGACAAATATAATAAACACTTCTTAACAATTAAATTCTAAATTTTAGAATGTATTTTCACTGTACGTTAAATTTTTTTTTTGCAACATTAAAAAGAAGCTTTTGTTTATAGAAAATTTTTACACGCAATAATTTCAAAAGCTTCCAATGAGAGAATTTTTGCGCACACGTTTGCCTTTGCCTACCTACCTAGTAGTATTTTACATGATAAATAAACAAATTTCTAGCTGGCATAAAAATATAAAATTATATACATATATTTATATATAGCTTAATATTGTCGCTACAATATGACGTCATTTCCCCAAGTTCAAAATTATTCTGTGATGATTGTTATTTATGTTTACGATTTCAAATTTTATTTAAATTGCTATTGTAAGGCTTTTGACAATCAAATCCCAAGTGGGGATATAGCTCAGTGGTAGAGCATTCGACTGCAGATCGAGAGGTCCCCGGTTCAAACCCGGGTGTCCCCTGATAGAAGTTCTATTTTTTTTTCTCAATATTAATATTTAAAATATTATTTAAATAATATGTGTAGGTGTTAGACAATTCTTTTTGGCATTTTTTGCATTATATATATTGAAAGTACAATCAAATACAATTAAAATCTCTCTATTTTTTCATCTTCAGTCGATTTTCATCTTATACTATTATAGTTCGATAAGATAATTTTTAAGTAAGATAATATGAAAAATATTAACTAATGTTAGCAATATACATATTCTAATAGTTATTAATTGCTATTTCTATTCCCAAATAATAAGGTGCGGACGTGCGGTGCGGCAAAAGTTCAATAATTATTTTAATTTGCTAGGCACCTTGCTATTGTAGTTTTTTTTTCACTTTATTTTTAAAGATTGTCTAGCTAGGCTAGATGGTATCCCAAAGTGTATTACTGGAAAATATAAATGCTAATAAAAAAATCCAAATATATTAATTTTATTATAAAACTATGTATTTCGTATAAAATCTACTAAATTATTTGTTTCATAACATAACTAAATAATATAATTTCAGAAACATAAAGATAATTATAAATTTTAAATATTATTATTGAATTTTATATTACATATATACTAGTTTAATAAATATAATATTACGATATACTGTAATAAAAATATTTTATCAAATTTTTGAAATAAATTTCATTTAATATATTTCCATTAATGTTTCATACTATATCTACATAATTAATGTCAGTTATGGAGATTTTATTTTAGACTATAATATTAAAATTATTATTTAAATTTTAGCCTGATCTTTTTTTTTTATATGTAATTGGAACTTATAATGGTTATAAAATAAATTGTACAATATTAGAGTATTTTTTGAGTCGGCGACTAAATCAAGCCTATGATTTATTTATTAATAATAAAAATTTGTTTGCTTATTTTATTTAGTAATTTTAATCAGAGACAATACTAAAATCATTAAAGGTGATTATTTTCATATTAATTTTATCAGTGTATGAATCATTCTTATGAAAAAATACAATCAGATTTTTTTCGAATTCTTATTATAATTTTCAATTAAAAATTAATTTAAATTTTCAGCTTATTGGATTTAGTTACCGACTCAATCCTACTTAATGAAGATTTACATAGATCTTTTAAGATCGAAAAAATTGCATAGATCTTTTAAGATTTACATAGATCTTTTAAGATCGAAAAAATTGCATAGATCTTTTAAGATTTACATAGATCTTTTAAGATCGAAAAAAAATGGACAATATTTTTTTTGTATTTGGCGATGTATAAAATGTAAGTGTCTCGACTATAAAATATAGTTTTATACTTAGTTTTCACTCTAATATGTAAGAAAATTGTAAAATGAAAATTAAAATTTAAATATAAATTCAAAATTTTAATAGATATCATAAATTGATACAAACAAATCATAATTTGAAATATTATTTACTTATGTAAATTGAATTTTTTTTTGGAAATTATTAATTAACCGTGTCTCCATAATGAAACTACGAGTATAGGTATTTAGTGTTTAATATCAGGTTATGAAATTTTCAATAAATAATAATATTTTTTTCATAATTTATAAACTTTTTTATAATTTCTAATTTATTAATTTCGCATTTTGGATTTTTTCTTTTTCAGTATAAAAATATAATCAATATAAAAAAAATTAGTAGTAGTATAAAGTAAGTATAATATATAATATATTTATGTATTAGGAATTATAAAATTATATTAAAAATATTATGTAATTATTATAAATTCATGTATAAAAGAAAATGTACAACAAGCCAAAAAAAACAAACTATTTCAAAATTATATTATAATATTATGTATTATTTTAATCGAGAACAAGAAAAACAATAATTGTATTATATATCTTTCAAAAAATTAAATAATTATTTATCAAAAATTAATTAATATTAATATTAATAATTAAAAAAAAAATTAACAAAAAGAAATAATTAATAAAATTAAAAAAAAAATTAATAATAATTTTTTTTTATTGATAAAACAGAAAAATAATGATTATGTTTTAATGTGTTTATTTTTTTAATGATTTTTCCTTCCCTTCGTATATTTATAAGTGTTATGATTTGAATTATTATTATTATTATTGTAATATTTCTTATTATTAGGCTGCTTTGTTTGATTGGAATTTGTATGTTGATGTAAATGTGGTTGAACATGATTATCATTAATATTTTCATTATCTATAAAAGAACTAATATATTTAAAATTATAATTATAATAAATATTATAAATATCCAAAACATACTGGTATCAGTATTTATTGTTTGTTTATCAACAACATTCATTGATGATGAATTTTCACGATTTTGTATAATTTTCTTAACATTATAATTTTGATTCACAGCAATATTATTTTCACGAAATTTTGGTGAACCTAACCAAAAAAAAAAAAACGAATAGAAAATGAATTAATTATAGAATTACGATTGAAGATGTAAAAATATTAGAGAGATTTATTGCAAAGTATACAATTGAAATTAATTAATGTATGGTTGGTAAATGGTATATATTTCTATCTAATTTCAATAATTTAGCTGAAAATTATTTAGGATATGAAGAAATATTTGAATTTATACATAATAATTGATTTCACAAAAATTAATTCGAACTTCTTTGTATATTCATTAATAATTTTGCCTTTAAACATTATGTCACACAAGAAGTGAAAATTGTAATCTAAATGCTCATTACAATATAAATTATTATTTAAGTATATTTATTATAATTAATTGAAAATTTTGTAATTATAATTATTCTAAAATTTTTTTAGAACGGAAAATTGAAAGTTTTGTTAGTCGTGTTTATTTTATAATACATACATTATATTAAATATAATATAAAACTTAATTAGTATTCAAAATTTGTATACCTTTTTTTTGTTCTGTATCATCAGAAACGCATTCAAGAGTATCATAAAAATTTTCAAATTTTTCATCATCAGCATTTCCATTCTGAGCTAAAAGCAAATTAATACGAGCAGCTTTTAGGGCAATAATGTAATTTGTTCTTAAATATTATAATTTTTAAAGCGAAAAAGCATAAAGCAAATATTTTTATGATTATAATTATGTTTTCGTTACTTTGTACATTATGTGGATTTGTATGAATATGATAAATAGTATTCGAAGGAAGGATCACTAAAGTATAATTTTAATTTTATTAATTTAAATTAATTCAATTTGTTTTATCTCTTACTAAATAGTAACTACTATAATAATTTGCAATTTGAGTTAAATTATCTCGCAGAAAAAAGGTCTTGCTTTGCCTTGCACATAGTCAAAAATATTGTATATATTTATAATTAAACACTTAGGAAATTATAGCTTGACGATTTATTTCAAAATTTTCATATATATTTGTAAATTATAAGTAATTAAATAAAATTTAAAATTGTACAAAATTACTAAATTATTTATTTTTGTTTTTTTTTTTCCTTAAACAGATCAGTTAAAAATAATTTAAGACTATAAATAAATGGTTTAATTCTAATAATTGATTTGCATGATTAAAATTTGTGAAATTTGGCATACATGTATAAAAGCTTATTTCCAGATTCAAAAAAGAAAAGAAAAACAGTTTTAATCTTAGTATTTCAAAGAAAAATTAATGAATTTGTTAGTAAATATGAGAAAGATAGAAAACAATAAAAAAAAAAAACAAATTTTAAGTTTTATGAAATTTTCTTTAATATTGGTCAAAACCATTACCAATTTTTGGTGACATCCTTGTTGGATTTATAGTAACTGATTTTGTTTCTTCAGTTTTTTCTGAATGAATTATTTTTTCAGATTTTACTTCTACTTCTTCATTTACTTTTTTATCATTTTCAACATACTTTCTTTCGTTTAATGTTGTACCTGATGCTCCTTGATTTCCAAACATTTCATTATCTTTTCCGAAAACTTTTTCAGCTTCTCTGCGTTTCTAATATATATAATTAATATTTTTTATAATAACATCATTTATAATTTAATTTTTATAATAAATATACTTACTAATTCATTTAATTTTTTTATTAATTCATCACTATCTGTTAAATCACTATCTGTTGATAAAGTATTATCAGATTTATTTTCTGGTACAAAATCTGGATCATCAATATCACTTGTATTGTTACCACCATATTTATCTAATAAATTTTCAACTGATAATTCTTCATCACTTTCGGTATCATCATCATCATTATCGATTGGACGTTTTTGTGATGTTGTTGTTACTTTTGAATTAAGCTGCAGATTTTTAAATTATTATAATTAAATATACCGTATATAGATATATATTATATTAATATATTTGAAAATATAATTTTCTTTAATAATTACCAATTGTTTGTATGCTGTTATATGATTATCTTCATTAGTTTTTAATTTTTTATTTTTTTGACTTGTTTCCTTAACAATTATTTGTGTTTCTGGTTCATATGTTAATCCTGGACGACATATAACCATATTAAATATTGATGTTAATTTACCAATAACACCACGTCGTTTACGATCATCTTGACTTTGTTTTTTCATTCTGATAGCACGTAAACCATGATATTTAATAGCTCTTAATTTACGACGTCTTGATTGTATAAAATGTATCATATTTGATGGTGATACGGGATCATTACCGATTAATATTGAACCAAATGATAATCCAACACGAGCTACTCTTAATGCAACAATCAATGTTAAAAATGGTATCCATGAGCATGGACGTTCTAATACAGGTGCTTGTATTCCTTTATCTTCAACAGCTATGAAAAAAAATTATTATTTAATGGATTTTAAAATTCAGAATTATTAATCTTAAATTATATATTATGTAAATAAGTTAAATTACAAATATTTTGAATTATAGTCTTTAGAAAAGAAATTTTTAATTAAAATATTTCTAAAAAAAACTTACGTTCTTTTTGCGGCAGACTCCATTTCGCCGTTTTTTCTATAACTGTTAACATTCTATCAATTTTTTCAATTGCATATTGACCCAAATTTGTTGCAGCTGCTTTACCAGCAATATCATAAATTTTTTCATATATATTTTGTGGTCTTTCATCAATTTCATTTGGATCAACATAAATTTGTGATTCTTTAGATGTTGTTGCATTCTGATCAATTTTTTTACTTTTATTTAATGCCATTTTGCCAATATATAAGAGATTTTAAAAAATTCCTTTAACCTTTAAAATGAAAATAAATTTTTTTATTACAAAATAATATTGTCTATCCATCCAGAATTTCCAATTAAATTTATCAAGAAAAAAAATTATTACTACCGTATTATTATTATTATTCAATTTATATTTAAAGTACAAAGTATCTGTAATATTAGATAACTCTTTTCTTAGTCAAAATAAAAATTTGTACTTTAAACTTTTGTGTAGTGTAGGAGTTAAAATTCAAAATGTATTTTTTGCTCTAAAAATTTTTTTTTTAAAGTGTTCAAGGTTCAAGCGTAGTGAATATAAACAACAATTAAGTTGACTATTAATGTGTAATTAAAAATATTGGCTAGACTGAATGTGAACTTTGGATTTTCAATTTCATAAAAGTTAATCTCTATTATAATATTTTTTCTGTGATTTTTTTATTTTGATTTAGGATAAATTAATTTAAACTAAAAATTAAATGACGATTTTCTTAAAAATACAAAATGACCTTTAAACATTAAAGTTTCAAAAATAAAATTCAAATTATATATTTATTTCAAAAGTTTCTGGAGATAAGAAATTTTAATATTTTTAAGGTAGTCTGAAAGATTATGTGTAACTAGTTTTTATGTTGAATTATTTCATATACTTATTTAGTAATAAATCAAATTGTGTTTGTTTTTTCTTATCGGTCAGTTCTTTTTTTTCTTTTCAATTTTAAAATTGTGAAATATGCTGTTGCCACTCATATTTTCAATGTTTAATTTTAGGCTAATTTTTAAAAGAAATAATGTTTGATTAATTTTTATTCTGTTATTTATTACTAGTTTTAAATTAATAATATATTTAATTTCAAAATACACAGTGAAGAATAATTTAGAGATTAAAAACTTTACGTTCGTTCAATTCTTTAAATTTTATTTTAAGAAATTTTTTTGAAAATATTAATTCTTTCTTTTTTTTCATTTATCAATAAATCAAAAATACCAAAATTTTGATAATATATAGAAAAAAATTTAATTCAACAAACTTTAAGGTTTGTGTTTGAGCAAGATTAAGTAATAATTATTAATTCTGAGAAAGTTCAGTGGACTTTAATGCAAGGAGTCACTAGGTCATAAAAAAAAATCAGTTTATGATTAATATTAATTGTTATATGCTAGACATAATCAATTTGATAACAGATTTTTTTCTGTAATATATTTGTATAAGTAATTGAAATTTAAATATTGGTCCAAATAGCATATATTTGTGAAACATTTTTTTTCTAATCTTTCTATTTAAAATTGTATATAATATAATTGCATTTTGGACTTTACTTAACAATATATGATATAAATGATTTGATTTTGTGTAAAAAGGATATAGAAATTATGATAAAATTCATAATTCATATAAATTTTTTAATTTATTTTGATATGTTTTGAACTATAAAAGCAAATTTTTCAAATATATTTTTAGAAATGATCAATAATTAAAAAAAGAAATTATCTCATTTTTCTTAAAATAATTTGATGAAATAAATAAATTTTAATTTGATAACCTCATCAGTTGCTTATTTACACTAAAAGTTAAATTAAAGGTAAATGAAATCTGTCGAAAGCTATAAAAAACAAAAACTTCACCTCTATGATAATTTCAATTTTTTTTTTGTTAACGATCAAATTAATAGCTGATTTGTAGGTAAATATATAAAGTCACGTCTTACACTGACCTATTCAATTTTTTGAAAGCTTTAATTTAACACACTTATTGATTGATAAGCGTTGATTTAAAAGAAATATATTTTATCTAAGCTGAAATTAAAAATATAATAAATATTGTTATAAAATTTGGAGAGCATGAAAAATTGTTATCAAAACGTTTAAAAATGAATTCCATTATTAAATCGAATAATATGTTTGTACGTAAAACACATAAAAACTTTATAGTAAATATATTAAAATTTCATCTTATTTCAAGTATAACAAAATCATATATATGTAATTTCGCCATGAAGAAATTCTGCATCAAGCAAAGTTATGTCATCTTTGGTATTAAATCAAATCAAGGATTTAACTCATTTTTCGCAGTTCTCAAAAGGAATATAATTATATATATAGCAAATCCTTATCAAACCACAATAAAGTCATAAAAATTATATACATATATTTAAAATAAAAATTTGTAACCAAAAAAATCTGATAGGCTTTTTTGTACAATTTTTTGTAAAAAAAAATTATCAAAAACCTATAATTTTTAACAAATAATAATAATAAATTCTTTTAAAATAAATAATAATAATAATAAAACATTTAAAATCAACAAAAACTATATAAAGGTGAAGGTTATTATTATTTCTAATTCCAGACAAGTTCAAAATATTTAATAAAAATGTCGGTGCTTATCTGTCATCAACGAAAATAGGAATAAAAAAATTCCATATTGATAAAAATAAAATGTGTATTATTATAATGTTTTAGTTTAGATTGAATGAGTAATTTTTTTCAAGTTAATTATAATTTTATGTTTTTTGATTACTTAACTAAAAGGACTTAAAATCTTATTTAAATTATTAAATATAATTTGTTGCAAATGCAATGCAACAAAATATCATTGCAAAATTATGTAATTGGCAAAATTTGATTAATTTATAAATATGTATATGTATAAATAAGATTTGATCAAATATCTATCTTTTTTTGTTTTCACAATTATTTTGAAAAATTTACTAAGAATAACAAAGTATTTTTCAGTATTTTTTCTTGTTGTTGTTTTTATTTAATTAATAAAACTAAAATGCCTAAAAACAAAAGTAGACCTTTAATTAAAAATATGGAAGAAAGAAGAAAATAATTCGAGAAAAAAAAGCGTAAATTTTTTTTTTTTTTTCAAAAATATATAATTGAGATAATCACAAGTACAAAGTGCAAAGTGTATCTCATTTTTTGAAATATATTTTTTTTTTATTATTTTTTTTAAAAGATGTGTAAATATGCATAATAATTATAAGGGAAATAGGGACTCCGTACAACAGATAATAAGATACTGTATTATTTATTTCTCATATTATTATTGTAATTAAATTAATTGACCTTTAAAATTTGGGATATAAAAATATTTTTTTTTGTCGTTTTGCATCATTCATTTTGTAAGTATATAAATAAAATTTGATTAATATTTTGGTATGATAAGAATTTTTATGTATTTCCTTTAATATACATTTGAAATATCGCACTAACTAAGATAATTTTAGTATGTTAACTTTGTATAAGACTTTAAACAAAGTTAATTTAATAACTATACATCTTATACTACTTTCAAAAAAATTAAAATATTTTCAATAAATCGATTAAATTTCTAAATTTAACCAAATATAAATTAAAATAAATCTTATTGATAAAAGGGAAACAAAAACATTAAATATACTTAAAATTAAATTAAATTGAAAATTATTTCTTAACTATATATATAATTAGGAGCATATTTTATTACTTTTTAATATTACACGTAAATTAATTTATTTTTGAATGATAAAATTTCATTAAAAAAATTATATGTACTTATAAAAAATTAATTATAAAAAAAAAAAAATTATGAAATCAAAATGTTATTATTTTATTTTAAAAAATTGTAAACAAATAATTTATTTTTATATAAATTTATATTTTTAGATAGTACGTAATTTATTTATTTGATAATAGACAATTTAAAATTTTCGGTAAAATATAATAAATGAAAAAAAAAGAAATTACTTAAAAAATATTGATTAATAAATAATTAATATTAAATTACATGTTAAGACACACATGCCGTTTGAACTAACTAAAAGGGAAAGATTATAATAAATAATTCTTATCAATAATAACTCTATTTGGGAAAATATACCCAAAACTTTAAAATTCGATGATTAAGGACTACTACATAGACTTGTTATATAATTATTCGTGCAAATTCGTTGCTCGAAGTCGAAATGCTTATTGTTTTAAATTAAACAAATTATTACATTTTAATTTTACTAGTCTGGCAACCCATTTCTATATGCAAAACCACGTGATTTTCCATATTTTAATTTAAAATTGATGAAGTTTTCAAATTTTTATTATCAATTTATTTTTTACATTTTGAATTGAACTTTAATTTACTAAGCACTTTATTTAGTGCTTAGTAAATCAAAAATGAAACTAAATAGTAATCTCTTATCTTTGTATAATAGCCGGCCGGTTTTAAATAAAATTATCAAATAATATTGCAACCATATTGAAAAATGTAACTTTTATGATTTCTTCACATGGGAAACTAAATAATGTACTTAACATTTTTCATCAATCAAAGTAAAAGAATTTTTTTTTTGTTAAAGAATATTCTTTGCTTTTGCCTTCAATTTTGGTAAATTTTTATGTACATAATGAAAAAATCAGAAAAAGATTAAAAAAAAATATATTTATAATTAAAAAACATTTATTTTGTGTTTGTATTTTCTCTGATTTTTTTTTTCTGTTGCCTCTTAACAACGTGATTGCAACAACGAAAAAAAAAACACTGTAAAACATATTGTTCTTTATGTATGTAAGCTTCTTTTCATTATACAATTAATTGGAACCGTTATCGCGTCCATTTTAATTTTTTCTTCCAAAAAAAAAAAGAAATCTTAATTATGTTTTTTCTTAAATTATTTCATAAAAAAAAGGCAAATAATAAAGATAAGATGACAAAAAAAAAGCTTTAAAAAAATTACTCACAACTAATTTTAATTTTAAAAATATAATTAAAACATAAAAGAATAAAAATAATAATATAAAAAAACTATAATTAAAATATTTTCTTATCCCGTTTTTGATAAGGTAAAATCGGGTTGGAAACAAACTAATTTTTTTTTTGTTACTTTACTTAATTTTACAGACAAAATAGAAACTTAAAAAAATATTTAAGAAGAAAAAAAATAACAAACCTTCACTCACTTCACAAAAATTGACCACAATTTTAAAAAGATTTTAAGTCTGTTTTTTGTTTTTTTTTTTTTATTTTAATAAAATATAAATAATTAATAATTTATTAAAAAAAAAAAATTAATTAAATGGCTTAATTAAAATGCCAATTTTTTTTTTATTTTTTTTATTCTAAATTAAATTTTTATTTGGTAATAATTAAAATCCCATTAATTTTTTTAATTTAATGTGCGATTTATATGAAGTCCTTTTCAACACTGACAATTAATTGTTCTTTCTTCAAATTGATAAACCAGTAAAATAAATAAATTTCTCATTCTCACTTCAATAAAAAGTCATCTTATTAAAAAAAAATTATCAAACTGATAATAATTAAATATTTTATTGATTATGAATTGACAGAATTACCTAAATTGTGTAGTAATATATGGAATAGAATTACATATATTGTAGTTTTTAATATAAGAATGTGATATTTAAAGAAGTTATGAAAATCAAGGCACGATTTAAGAGATTAATTTACATAGATCCAAATCCAAAGTTTGATTTTTGGAAAAAATTATTACTCATGTTCTAGGATATTTACCAGAATTTTCAATATATATGTATATGAGCCGTTGATTTTGAAAGTGGCATAAGTAACTTTCAAATTATTTTGAGATACTTGAAATATTTTTGCAATTTTGTTTACAAGTAAAATTTCTATGGACGAAATAATACATAATTTTGCAGGTATTTAACAATAAATCAATAAAACATGAAAAAATCATACATATTTCTAATCATAAATAGAATAAATAATGTCAGAAATTCAATCATAATTTTTCGCAAAAAGTGACTTATGCCACTTTCAAAATCAACGGCTCATATATTACTATACTCCCAGATTTCATTAGAGGTTTTCCATCCCGCCATTTTGTTGCAATTTGATGGTTTCCCGACATTTGTTATAGTTTAAGTTTATATTAATAAATGTAGTTCAATTTAGTTTAGAATTAATTAAAATGGTTTTATAGAAATTTAATTTAAGCTATATTTAATTTTCTATAAAAAAAAATTACCAGCACGACAACCCTAAATGATAACAGTTTTTTTTTTAAAAAAAAAGAATAAAATTATTTTTTGGTGAGAATGAAATGTTGTGTCTACTGTCTACTCTAGTGAAACTGAAATTAATTGTGAGAGTTTAATGATAATAAGAACATTTTGTTTGTGTATAATTCATTTTTTTATGACCTTAAGGTGACCCAATGAATGCGATGTCTCCTCATGCATTTTTATTCTATAATTATGTTTAGTAATATTAAATTATTAATCTTTAAAATATTTTTATATAAAAAAATTATGTATTCTATATTCTTATTTATTTACTTTTTTTATTTATTGATAATACACCTTTTATTTTACAATATTTATTGAACAATCTAATCAACCAAAATTAGATTAAATATTTGTATTCATTTTAAATAAAATAATGGAATTTGATCAATGAAGTAAATTTTTTTTGGGTATATTCTCTCCTCTAGAGGTGACGTGTTTTCCATATTTGTATTTATAAAAATGGCATAAAATTAATCAAAGTTCAAACCTTCTAAATTTAATTGGTGATTAAAAATATATTTGTACTTAGTAATAGTTTTAATGATATCGAAAAACTTTTTTGTTTTGATGAATAAGAAAGAAAGATTTACTTAATCAAATCGAAGAATTTTTGAATGATAACAAAATATAATTAAATTATGAACTAATAAATGTAAGGTTAAAAATTTGGGTACAATCTTTCGGTTAAGAGTTATTATCAATTTGTTATAACATAAACAATTAATAAAGAATTTTGTAAGATAAATATGGTAATAAATATTTTTAGAAAAAATATTCTTCATTTTACATAACAATCATAACGGTAATTGTAATTTATTATATAATAAGGAAAAGCCTTCTAATTATAAAATACCTCTTTTCTATATCTAAAATTAATAAATTATGGTCTAAGGATATAGTATGTAGATGTAGACCAAAATACCGAATAAAGCTGTAGACCAAGCTTTTTTCCAGATAAACAATCGATTATTAAAGTTAGAACTCTATTACATACTATAAATAATTTGTTTCTCTCAATCATGTAGAATATAAATTTTGTAATATGAAATTTAGTGTAAGAATTTGGTTGCCATAATATGAAATACTTTTGGATTTCAAGTTGTTGAATCTTTCTAAAAAATTACGAATGTTAGATTTATAAATTTGTAATGACAATAATTGTAATTATTAAAAACTTTTAAATGAAATCATTACCTATAGAAAGTTCAAATAGAATCTTCATATTCTATTTTATATCATCTGATTTTAATGATTTGCATCCTCTATAAAATTCATAAATTACAAAATTAAATACTTTCACATTTAATCAGAAAAATTTAAATAATTTTTATATCATAATTCATTAATTCTTTTCTTTTTAAAATATTATCAAAAAGCTCAGCTGTCGGTAATAAGTAAAAAAAAATATTATTTGTTGTTTGATGGTGGTATGCTCAAAATCACATTTTCTAAATCAACTTCAAATTTCAATATTATTCACACTAATGTAATTATTTAAATTAAAAAAATATGAAAATTCAAAATATTTTGATTTTAAAGTAAAATTTTTAATCCAAATAATAATAGTGACTAACCCCTAAAGTTCATTAAAATTATTAGCTTACAAGAAAAGCTCATATTCAAAAAGTTTTGAAAAACTGTTGCCTAAAGTTATGCAAAATAAGTTTTTATTTTTGCGAAATAGAACTTTATAACATTTGATGGGATTTTAAGTATTTAAGAAAAAAAACTTTCATTCTCATCTCATTCTCAGAAAAATAATTAAATTATTATATTCAAAAGAAAAGAGTGACGATTTTTAATGAGGAAAATTATGTGTAAGAGTAAAATTTTCAATTCAAATAATTTATTTATATTGTAAGAGCCAAAATTTAAATAACAAAATTCAATTAAAATTATTTAAGAATAAAAATAGAAAATTAAGTGCAACAAATTTTTGTTTTTATAAATATTTTTGACAACAATACAATTTTTCTTATTCTATAAATCTTCCATTTTAAATTTCATATCACCTTTTGGTATTAAAATAATATTACTAGTATATTGTAAATCTGGTTGATTCCATGTTACTTTATAATTACGTATTATTTTTGATATTAATGTTTCAATTTCCATTTCAGCAATACGTTTACCAATACATGTTCTTGGTCCAAAACCAAATGGTAAATAAACAAATGGATTATTCCCTTTTGCTTCTGGGCAACCTTCATTTATATCTTTTAACCAACGTTCTGGCATAAAAGTTTTACTTTGTAAAAAGAATTTTTCATCATTTGATAATGTCATTACACCCATTAATACACCAGTTCCTTTTGGAATTTGATAACCACTTAATACTAAATCCTGTCCAGTAATACGAAAATTACCAGGTGTTATTGGTGTTATACGTAAGGATTCTTTAATACAAGCCCGTAAATATGGCATATTTTTTGTATTTTCATGTGTTAATGGTGTATCACGTTCTGGTAAAATTTTCATTAATTCCTTACGAAGTTTTTCTTGTTTATCTTGATTTTTAGCTAAATGATATAGTATAGTTATAAAAGCTGATGTTGTCTAGAAAAGAAATATATAAATTGTATTTAAAGTATAAATAACTTTATAAAATTTAATTAAATAATTACTGTATCAATACCAGCCATTAACATATCCATTCCCATAACAATAGCAACTTGTTTATCAATTTTTAATAATTGTTCTAATGCACTTTTAGCCTCTTGTCTATTACTTTGTTCAAATTCACGTACAGATTCATCAATAAAACTAATTGTAATATCTGTAATATCATCATATGTTTTCATTAATTTTTTAAATTTTTTTGTTTCATAATATTTCCAAAATGATGGTACAACATCAAATTCATATGATAATTGAAAAAATGTTGACATAGCATCAGCTAAACGTATTACTTTTTCATCTGGATTATCAGATGTAATTAAACCTAATCGACGATTTAATGCTATCGAACTAATTGATTCAAATGACCATTTTTTAATTTCATTATCAAAATTAGCTGGCATTTCTTGTGTTACAGGATCACGAAGTTTTGGTAGTCTGAAAAAAAAAAACATTGATATCAAGTGACTCTAATTTCTTCAATAGTAAGTATATACTTATTTAAAAGTTCTGTTGCAATTGCATCAATTTGTGGTAAATGATGTCTAATTGTTTGTGTTTTCATTATAACTGGATTAACTTTACCACGAATATCAGACCATGATTTACCTTGCCTAAATAACAAGATTTTCTCTTTAGATATAAAAGCATTTCACATAATATTAGTAATATATTCCTTCTTACTCTGTAACTAATCCACCAACTCCTTTAAATACTTCTGGTTTAACAGTTTTCCTATAATGTTCAAATGTCCTTAAACCAATACGTATTGGCCAAACACCTTCAGTTCGATAAACTTTTTCAAAATCTTCAGCATTAAATGAAAATACATTATCTAATTGTCCAAAACTACCACGTAATATACTTATTTGACCATAAGATTTCATAATTTTATGGATATCAATTAAAGTTGAATTATGTAATTTTCCTGGAAACAAAATATATGTACACACATAAGTTACAAATTTACAGTATATAAAATTTTTATAATTAGAAATTTCTGCTTACCACCTGGTAAAAATTGTAATGGAAATATATATTTTGATGGACCTGGTAATTCGTTAAATGGTTTTGCATTTAACCATTCTTGATCTGTTCTAGTTTCACTTTTTATCTATAGATAGAGAAAGAGCTTTTATTAATTATGAATAAAAATTAAATAATAAATAAAATAATTATTTCTGATGATCGTATTTATTTACAAATATTAAGAAACTAGCCCAAAATATAATAAACTTTAATTTGTTTTGGATAATAATATATCAAGGATTTTCCAATTTATTAGATATAAAATATTAATCTCACAAATTACTTTAATAATCGTATAATTTGATAGTATATTTTTAAACTTGCTATAAAATTATAGTTATATTGCAATTAATTGGTTGCTATTAACTTTAATAATTTATTATAATAATTATCAGATAGTAAACTATAATATTTATTTTAAAATTATTTATTATTAAATTTATTTTACGGATAGCTAAGCACAATCTCTCAATTTGAAGCGTGGTCATAGTCTCACAATCACCACTGACAAAATTCTTATTTTGCACATTATTACATCAATAAAAAAAATTCAATTATACATATGATGTGGATAATGTCTTTATATTCATAAATATTATGTAGCATAAAATATTCTCCTTCAAAATTAAATAAGATAATTTGTCTTCCAAAATAAACTGTTGTATTATAAAGGAATTTATTGAACAATATTTTTCTCTGTGCAAAACTTTGAATATAAATCGTGAATAAAACTTGCATAATAAATAATTGGAAAAAATTTAAAATTTTACATACATATTTTTGTTTGCAATTACAGAAAATTTTAAGAGTAATCAAAATTATTATATACTGTGTATAATTATATCAATTATACTCTTTTTTAATGTACCTGGGATTCGGGAACAGATTGTGTTGATAGTAACCGAAAATTACAAATCCAGTTATCAAGTTTTATTATAAAATGGTTTTTTCTTAAATGCAACATTTTTCTTAAAATTCAAATCACAAATATAGTGAATAAAAGAAAAACAGCTAATTAAAAAATTATAATTTTATACAGTTCTGTTTTTATTTTAACAATCCGACAAAAACAAAATGTTTGTAATATTATAAATATCAACTTTTATAGAATTATAAATTTAAAATAAATCATTACACTAATATAAAATTTGATTTTTAAACATAAATAAATACTGAACGTTATAACAAACAAAAGAAGACAAAAAAAATTTTATGTATAATAATGCTTTTATATTTCTAAAAATTATTATTAATGTTCACTGTCTGTATTCAATTTTGCAAATGACTAAATAAAATTCAATTTTGTTATAAAAATAAAATTTTATTTAAAATTTGAGCTTTTATTAAATTAGTTTGGCCGATTAATATAAATAAATAAATATAATATGTATAATATTGGGGTAAATGAAATTTCAAAAATTATCAAATACAAAAACCAATTTTTTTGTTGCAAAGCTTTTTATGTTAAAATCGAAATTAAATTAATATCGAAATGCTGTTATCAATTTAATTTTTTATTACTTAAACTTAAATTAAACTGAAAAGAAACGGATGTAAAAAAGAACTTTTAACTAAAATATTTGCTGTCAATTTTTTATTTATGAAAATGAGTGTAAAATTGTGAGAAAGTTGTTAGGAAAATATCACTTATATTTCCTAAATTACTGGAAGAAAATACCATTTATATACCGATTTTTTTGTAGCTATAAATACAAAATTTTGTAGGATTATTTTTTGTAATTAAATATACCAAATGAATATATAAAAAATTAAATAATTTTTTATGCAAAATATTCATTTTTTGCATTAGAGCTCTCCCTAATACAGGACGTACGGTGTATGGCGTATAGAGCTCTCCCTAATACAGGACGTACGGCGTAAAATTTTAGTTAGGGGTTGAATTTTGGAAATTTTTTGTAGCCGTTCGAGAGTCTCTTTAATTAGTCCAAAATTATAGGGTATTTCAAATTAATGTGGTATAGATATTTATATGGTGGGGATACTAGCTTGAACACAAGCCAGCACCCCCCTTTTTAAATCTTTATTTCTGATGAATAGGGGATATGGTACAAAATTCTTTTTTTTGGGTTTGAAATTAGTCCTTAATTAGTCCAAAATTATAGGAACAAAATTTTTAAAATAGGTTAAAGTGGGGGTTCCCCCATTTTTTACGTGG
Source organism: Empis stercorea (assembly GCA_949752835.1). Lineage (NCBI taxonomy): Eukaryota > Metazoa > Arthropoda > Insecta > Diptera > Empididae > Empis > Empis stercorea. Next base: position 13,565,293 of record OX457088.1, on the reverse strand, counting down.
AAATATAAAACAAAATTTAATTATTTTTATACATTTATTTTTAATTTCAATATTTATTTATTTTTCTTGTATTTCATTTTTAAAATTTTATTTCAGTTTTTTTTTTTATTGAATTTTCAATGAATTTTCAAAACTTTATCATTGCACATTTAATTTTTCGGTTCATAATAGTTTCAGAGAAGCATACAAGGTACGTTCACATTGCATTTGATTTTTAAAATTAATTTTTTATTAAATCATATTTTATTTTTACATTTAATTTCAAAATTTTATGAGAATCTTTTGAAATTAAATTTTTTAGATTTTTTGTTAGATATTAAATTGAAATTTTATATATGTTATTATTTGATACATTATTTTTAATGAAATTTTTGTTTGCGGATATTTTAAGAATTTATTTTAACTTTCAATAATATTGTTTTTTTTCGGTTTTTTTTTTTGGAATTCTTATTAGCTTAGTTTTATTAAATTCACATTTATCGGTTTATTTATTTTAAATATATTTTATTAGACATAAATAAATGGAAATTTAATTTTTTAAAAGAATTATTTGAAAATATACATATTTTTTTTTTTACAGTTTATGTTTTATTTTTTTTAATGGCAAGAGTAAAATAAATTCGGATATTTTTAAGTTTTTTTATTTATTAGAATTTTTTAATTTTAATAATTGTTTTTTCCTTAATTTTATAAATGATTAAAAAAAAATTTTTATACAATTTTTTGTGTTTTGTTTTTCCTTTAATGACACTAAAATTTAAATGGTTTTATTTATATATATATATATATTAATTAGAAAATTCTAATAATAATTTATTATGAAGATTTAAATTTTTATATAATGTAATTTTAATTTAATTTCTTTTCTATATATTCAATTTTGTCTAAACAATTTTTTTATTCTATTGTGGCGCTAATTAAACAAAATAAACAAATATTAATAATTTAAATTGAAATAATTCAAAAAGTATTATACAATAATTCTTGAGATTGTTAGTTAATTGTTTTACTTATTAGATATTTCATTTTCATAATGTACTCAGCACGACAAAAATGTATTCAGCACGAGAAATATATACTAAAATATGTGTAACAAATTAATTAGCACGATACTCATGACAAATATGTACGAAGAATCAATTTGCAAATATTAATTATTGATGAAAAGTTTGATATTTCAATAATTTAGGTTTATCAGATTCAGCCATGTACTAATTAAATATCCTCTAACATTTTATAACGAAATTAATTGTCTTCAATACACAAAATGTTCGAAAAATCATTTGCATCTTTGGTATAAATAAATATATTATACTAATACATAAAAAAAAATTAAATATTATTTAAATAATTTTTAAATAAATCAAATTTATTAACATTTTTCTTTTATAAAATTTTCTTCTTTATTTAATGAAAATGTAAAATTTGTGGATGTGTTTGTTTGTGGATTTTCGCAAATATATTTATATAAAAAAATATGGGATGAAATTATTTTGCTTTGATTATTCTTGTTTTCAATTTATTTTATTTAAATATTAAATTTAATATTATTAAATTCATTTAAAGCTAAATTATTTTAATTGGATTTTTTTTTTATTTTCAATAAATAATTTTAATTTAATGTACAATAATATTTTATATATATTGAATATTTTTGTGATATAAAAAAATTAATATGTATAAAAAAAAAAATTACTTATTATAATGTTTTTATTTTTCATTCTGTGTAATGCTTAATTTACATCATTTTTCTTAGATTCTCTTTTTAAATTGGACGCAGTAATAAATAATAAACTTAATATTAACTTTTAATATGTAAATGTAAAAATTTCGTTGTTTTATTTGACTGCCATAAATTTCTATAATTATTATTTTTGTTTGGTAATATATTTAAATTAATTTTGTATTGTGTTATTTTAATAAAAAATTATCAGATTTTATAAAATTAAAATTTTTTAAATAATATTTTATTTTTTTACTTAACACTATTCTGTACAGACTTTGTGCGTCTCAATTATTCTCAAAACTGATTTACATGCGAATCCATCGAAAAAATATTATTTTAATATACTAAATAAATTATAGTAGCTATACATATTATTAAAAAGTAAATAAATCAAATAAGCAAAACAATATTAATTTTATTTATAAATAATTATTATACGAAATAACTTAAAGAATTTTACTAACTATAAGAGAAGAGGAATTAATTTATTTTAGGAAAATTTACAAAAATTTAATTTGTAATATCAATTAACGAAAAATAATTTGAATAATTTAATTTCAAACTTTCATTTACAATTAATAATTATAAAAGAAATATTGGAGATGTTATTTGTTTTGATACTGTAGATCTTTCTTAGTTTTATTCTAACATGATATTATTGTTTCCTCTGTAATTCCGGAAAATTTTATATTGAAATACAATTAATAATAAATATATTTAAAATTATATTACATTTCAATATTCTATTTACCAAAACGATTATGTTTACTTATCTTCGGTGCAGCGTTATTAGTACGTGATGGCTTACTAATTAACAGCAAATCAAAGTAATTTTAAAAATTGGTAAATTTCAATTTTGTATAACATTTTCAAATCAAGTTTATGGTTTTTTTTAGGAAAATATTAATAATTTTTCCGATTGATTAATCGTATTTCAAATATTTTTTTAATCATTCTTCAATTTAAACGATATTATTTTCGCAATCAAATAATGATTATAAAATAATTGTACATGAACAATTTATCATTTCCAATTAGATTTTAAGATTAGATTTAAAAAAAATAATTAAATGTCTTTTTTTTTTAATATTCAATATGAATATAAAAATAAATTTAAATTATAAATAAAATTCTTATAAAACTTTAATATTTTAACCATTATCCCTCCCAACAAATACACATTTTACATATCCACTTATATATTATTTATTTAAAAATAATTTTGGGTATTAAATATCTATCTTAAATTTTAAATGTCTTTTTCATTTAAATTGCGATATGTTTTTGTAATTATAATTATTTTTTAATGTAATTTTATTTTTAATATTATAAAGGAAAATTCAAAAATTTAAATTTGTATAATACATAAATTACATATAAATAAAAATTAATTTTCTTAAATAAATATTTACAAAAATTTTATTTACTAATTTTTATATTATTAAATATAGTTTGAAATTTGATATTTCGATTAGTTTTATTTTTATGTCATTTTAGATATGTATAATGATATGTTATTTTCACAAAATTTATCTTAAATATATATTAAATATTTGATATGTTTTTGTTACAAATTTAACTTTTAAAATTTGGAAAAAATTTCTTTTATTATGCTAAAATATTAATTGCTATAAGTTTTTTCTTAATAACGAAAAAAAAACTTAAATATTTTGTTGTGTGAGAGTAAAAATCAAATAAATTTAATTAATAAATTTGTAAAAAAAATTCATTGAAGAAAAAAAGCATATTTCCACATTCGTCTTAAATTCTAAGGTAGACATTTCAGTTTCAGAAAACTTTGTAAAATATTCTAAAAAAAATATAATTTTTATTATGCTGTGGGTAAGATTAAAAGCTTAATTCGGACTTGCTATTAATTAAAAAATTGGACTACTGTAAGAGAGAGTATTTTAGATAATACACAACGTAGGTATAGTTAGGTAACTTCTCAGACCTACACGCATTTCAATTTTTAAATTTTAGTATAATAATTATTGGTAAAATAGCAATCCAAAGATGTAAATTTTTACAATATTTTAGAATGTAAATATGTATTACTAAAACTTGTAAAAGCGTGCATATATAAAAAATAATAAAATAATTTTAAATCTTGTACAACATTAAAGTAAACACTAATTTTACATTAAAATGCTAAATTAAAATATTTTCAAAAATATATCAAATAACAATAATTATAAAATATCCTTTTAACTCTCATAAATCACAAATAATTAAATTAATAAATAAATTTTTAGGACTTTTAGGTATTTATTATGTATATCTATGAGTAAAAGTTTTATTTTTCCAAAAATTTCATCTTATAATCTAATGATATGTTTTCGATTTTTGTTTTGGTTTTTTAATAAATTTATAATATATTTTAATTTAATTTAATTGATTTGAATTATGATATGTCTTTTTATTTATATAGGTTAATGTTTCATATATATATTTTCGCTAATTATTTTTAAAAAATATTCACTAAAAACTTTTAACAAAACGAAAAATATTCAATTTTCAATTAATTGTAACTTTAAATATAAAATATAAATATTGCTATATTCATTTGTATTGAAAATTTATACAATATAAATTTTAAATTTTATGAAAATATTTATAATAAAAATGTAAGTTCTTATGTCTTAAATTTCATAAATATTTGATATGTTTAGTATTTAGTTTTCTTTGTTTTACTTGTAAATTCTTAATTCTAATAAACAAAATTGTCAATATTTAAATTTGATATGTTTTGTTTGATAATATTAAAAATTCATTTTATATTAATGATAATTCTTTTTTTTTTTTTGACATTTCTGATATGTTTATGATTTTTTTCTTATACTTAGTAATGTATTAATCAAAATTGTATACTAAAAAAATTTTCTAAAAAAAAACATATTTATCTTAATTTACTAAAAAAATCACATTTAGTTGTTTTTTTTTTTTAAATTTTATAATAATTTTAAACTTAATTTACTGTACAACGTTTTTTTTTAATGAAATTATCAATTTCTGGATTACGAGAATTTTTTATTTAATTAAAATAATAATACTAATTAGAAAAGTGTCTGGATAAATTTAATTTTATTGTTGTTGGAAATTAACAAATTTAAGAAAATTTTACTATTTTTTTTAAAAAAATTTATTAAATGATTATTAAAAATTTATATTGTTGGAAAATCTATTGAATTCATTTTTAGATTTATTCATTTAGTTAATTTATAAATTAATTGAAGAAAAAAAAAGTAATTCCCTTTATGCTAAATCATCTTCCATAAATTAAAGTAAAATTATGTAGGATAGAAATAAATAATTTTCTTTTATAATTATGTATATATAGAATTTATTATTGCGAATGACAAACAGCATTTTTCATTTATCTAAATCCTTTTACTATACAGCATAAATTTAATGTTCTGTAGAGATGTTTTGTTTTGTACAAAATATATACAAAATATTTTTTATTTTATTTTTTTATAATTAGCGTATACACCATAAATAAATTAAGTTTATGAGGATGAAAAAGTTTGGATCTTTTTTCTGGTATATTAAATGAATATATCTCCACTATACCGATTTTATCTTGTCAACATTTTTGTTTCGTAATTTTTCCATCAACACTTTTTAAAATTTTCTACTTCAACTTTTCTACGTCCACTTTTCTACTACAATTTTTCTACTAGTTTTCCAACTACATTTTATCATCACTTTTTGCGATAAAATGAAATTTTAAAATCTTTCAAAATCAGAAAGAAATGTCGAATTAATAAATTAATAAAAATATTTTTAAATTAGAAGAAAGTACGTAGAAAATTATGAAAGAAAATGTGGAATGAAATTGTTGCCAATGTATAAGTGGTCTTACTACATACAGAAACATAAATTTATGAAAAATCTAAAGAGATTTTTTTAATGATTTTTTTTTTAAGTTATAAAGAATATTTAAATAAAATTTTCTTTTTTTCCATTATATATACAGATACAGGGGGGATAAGAAAATATCTTAATTTAATTTTTGTAGAGGGCAGTTTATTTTTATTTATTTTTAATACAAAAAAATAAATAAATAAAAAGTTTCAATTAAATTTACCTAAAAAGTTAATCTTTTTTTTGGACGGCAACTTTGAAATAATATAACATAAATACACAGATAATGTTTATAATATCACTTACAGCTATATTATGTATCTATAGTTAAACAGAAACGAAATAACATAAATATTTTTGTATAATTATAAATTATTTCAATTAAATATTATGGTATTCTTAAAGAAGTTTCATTAAATATCCTAAGTTATATAATTAAGAACTATATCCAGTGGTTTTGGTATAAAGTTAAAAACTTAAATTATTAATTCGCAATTTTAAAGAAATTTAGTTTGATATAAAAAAAAAATAATCTGTGGTGCTATTTTAAATGGATCTCATCTGGTGGTACATAAAAGTTTTTAAGAAAGCTTTTTACTACAATCTTCTTCAGGACATCATTATTTATATAAATTTTCTTATATATATTTTTTTAACAATAAAGATTTATATCTTCTTTTTTAGAAAATTATAAAATAGTATGAATATTCCATTCAAACCCCAGGAAAGTTAGTAAGAAATATGATGTTATAACATAGCATACAATATCTTGTATATGTATACTATATAGTATTATTGTATTATAAATCAAAATGCAAGTTTCTTGAAAACATTTTAGTTGTTAAAAATTAATTACAAATTGGATAGTGGATATAATAATTAATCATGGAACAAAGTGTAATTTCACAATATATTTTATTGAAACTTAGAGAATTTTATTAAATTTAAGAATATACTCGACATTGTAAACCATTAAAAACAATAATTTTCAATAATTTTCCGTTTTAAAAAATTATAATTGATTCCTAAAAATTTGAATGCTAAAAGGTAATAAGTTATATTTCTAAATATTATCAATACATATAATTTTACTTTAATTTCAGAAAAATAAACAACTCTCTAAAAATAATTTTTAATTTATGTAGAAGCGATGATTAAATTATCCAAACACTTTTCACATTAAACGATTTTTTTTTTTTTAGATTTTCTTTTAAGGATAATATTTTCATTTAATTAAAAATATATTAACAATTATTAACTTACATAAAGGATGAAATACAAATAAACAAAAAACAATGAAACAATTTTTTTATGAACTTTTATTCTTCTGGCCATCCTAAATCCTCACCAACTAATTCATAAAATCTTTGATTATATTCAGCAAAAAATTTACGTAATTTTGATACAACTAATGGATTGACGTGTGGATGTTTCCGACCTTTTGTTTCACGTAAACATCTATCACCGCTATCGTAACGTAAACAATAAAATCCCTTTGTTTCGTTGAAATAAAAATGATTACTGTTAATCCGATGTTCGATGCCTAAAGGAGAAACAAATAGTTTAACATCAAATATGATGGAAACAAATTACAAAATATAGTAAAGTCAAGATAAATAGAAATAAATTAAATATGTTAAATATAGACGGACACAATAATGACTATATTTTTTTAAAATTTGGCGGCATTTTGCTCAACTTCATTTCACTTTCTAACTTAAGCGATAAATGAAGTCATAAATCATAAAATGCAAAAATATGAAAGTTCACCAAGCGTGTTAGACTAGAAGAAGCTAATATATTATTTTTAAACACGATTTAGAGTAGATTAGCTCACTATTTCGGAAATAAAATGTTGCTATTAATGTAAAATGTCGCGCTTTTAACATTTAATAAAATTCAAACAAAAGACAATAAATATTTGCTTTTGCTATATTTAAAAAAGTAATTTATGAAAATTAAAAAGATTGAAAATGTCGAGTGTTTTCTGTTAAAATATTGTTTTTTTTTTGTAAATAATATTTATTCTTTATCCACAACTAAATTTTCCATTCAATTTGTTGATTAAAAAGGCACTTTAATCCGTAATTAAATTGAATTTTTGTATAAAAATTAATTTAAATTAAAGTTAATTTTTTTCAAATATATTTTTATTTTCGATTTAATATTTCAGTTGAATTTTTAGAAAAAATGTTTACTTAAATTTTGTTATATACTATTTACATATACTAAGGACTTACCCAAAAATTTTTCAACACGTTTCAATTGTGATACTGGATCATCAATTAATTGATCACCATTAACAACTAATAATTGTTCTCTTGGGAAAACTTCTAACCAACGATGTAAATGTAAATGATACATTGATATTGTAAGTGGTCGATATGATTCATTAACTGTACCATTTGGGAATATTGCTAATTCTTCAAAAGTCCTTAAAATATTTTTAAAAAAAAATATAAGAAAAAAAATTTTCAAAATTTATTCAAACTCAATTAAAATTTAAATAAATAAAATAACAAAATTCTTCTTGTGTTTATCTTTTAAGAATAAATAATAATTATTTTTCTTTGTAAATAAAATATTTACTTGAACACTGAAGAAGATGATGAGATCGCTGATGATGAAGAAGCTGATAATGTTGATGATGAATAGAAATTACTATTACTGCCACCACCACTACCAACAGAATTACTATTAAAATCACCATTTCCATTATTATTACTGCCACCACCACCTATATTATTACTCCTTGAATTATATATTTCATATCCTTCACCTGTTCCAATCGATGAATAGGGAAAAGATGATTGTTGATGATGATTTTGTATTGGTAATGATTCTGATGGTAATGTTGTTGATGCTGTAGCATGACTACGTAATTGTGTGTAATCAGATATTGCTCTAGTAACTGGTTCACGAACTATTAATAAAAGTTTTACACTTGCGTTCATTGCTCTTACACGTTCAGGCACCTATAAATAAAAAGGAAATTCAATACTTAATTATAGGGAAAAACTATGAATTTTATTTTATAGAAATTATTGATTTTGTTGTTTTCTAGAAAATATTCATTTATGTAAATTAGATTTTATATGAAAATTTTATGTATTAAACTGAGTATTTTTATATTTTTAATGGTTTATGTTTTGTTTATGTAAAGGTGGCAAAAACAATGCTTTATAAATTGGGAAAAAACTCAATATGTAAAATCTGAATCATTTAATTTAATGATTAATAGTTTTAATATTTTCATTAATTTTAAAATTAATGAATTAGTTATTCATAAATAAATTATAACAAGAATTTTTCTTAATTGATTTTATGTAAAGTAAAAGATATGAAGGTATGGCGAGAAATGTTTGTAAATAAAAGAAACAAAATCAAATTATGTAATTTTACTTTAATAAGTAATTAACATTTTAAATATTTTTCGAACTGTATAAAAGTAACTTATACTATATTTATGTATATTTATACTGATTCTTTAATTTGAATTTAAAATTAATAATTTATTGACTAAACATTATGATTTTGTTAAGTGACATAGCACAATAAAACGAATCCTTTTTCTCAGTTACATTAACAATATAACTCGAAGGATTCTGCCCTCTCACGAGAAGAGAGAGAGTAGCCAGTAACCATGGTGAGGAGATGAGATGTGAATTATTTCAGGATTCTAGTCGATATCACTGAAAGGTGCGGTTGCTGATTAGTTCGCGGCAAGATTTTAGTTAAATAATAATATTAAAAATAATTACAATAAATCGTCGTTTAATATTTCAGAAATGGGATAATTAAATTTAGTTAAGTTAGTAAATCGTCGTTTTATAATTTTTTCTTGAAACTTCCATTTGAACCATTTTTTAATTTCTATTTTCATATTTTGATACTTGTTCCAAAACCAGAACAAACATATCATATTTTTAATATATCGCAAATAAGATTGGAAAAATATTAAAAAATGAAATTAAAATTATATTTAAAATTATGAAATTAAATTATAATATAATTTATTTTATTAAAATTATGTTATTTAAGAAAAATAAAACAACTAATTGCTATTTAAATAAATTGAAATATATTATTCGTTACATTTTTTACTGAAAGAATTTATTCATTTTTAATTCTACTATGTAAAATTTCATTCTACTTTAAATATAAAAAAGCTGGCAAAACTTCTTTATCATATTTTAAAATATAAATTCTATAGCAAAATTATAAATTTAACTTTAAATATAAATTTATATACCTATACCTATATATACATAAATATAATGTTGAATAAAATTAGAAAAACTATATGAATATTTTATTAAATTGCTTTCTATTTAAAAGAAAAACTTAAAAATGATGAAAATTCATTTCGGTTTTAGGTGTATAATGATATAAAAAAACAATATTTTCTCTCTGTATTCTAAATTTCTTTGGAAAATGACTAAAAACCACGACCGAAGAAGCATAATTTCCCGGTTTTATTTTATTAAGAAATTTTCCGAATGAACAAAACAAAAAGATTATATGGAAATTTTCTTATGCTTGTTCAATCATCAGTTTTTTTTCTATATAAAGTATACAAAATATAAGAAAATATGCAAAAATAAAATAAAAAAAAATAAATCTCACCCTGGAGCTAAAAGAAATATAAAATATAATATTGGTTTATTTTTTTTTGTCGTCTCAAAATTGAAAGTACAAATTAAAGAAAATATAAAAACTTTTAAAGTTTTAATGGAGTTTAGGACTCAGATAATTGAGAACAATTTTGCTCTAGGGATATATACAATAAATATTACACTGTTTGGTATTTTACTTTAAATTATAATGAAATTTAAGTATTTTATTTTTCTCAATGTCTCAATGATCAGGATAATTTTGAAGTTATAATGATTCAAACATCTAATAACCTAATTAATAAATTCTTATAGAAATAAATTAAATAATTTTGTAGTTGCAAGCAAAACTGTTAAATAAATACATAACTTAATACGTAAGGCATTATCGCATAATTACACCGGTACACGTAATTTGAATTCAATTAACTTCACTTCATTAAATAAACAGAAGTAAAAATCACAAAGTAATCGAAATAATTTGGGCTATTTAGGGTCATATAAATTGGTAAATTATAAATTTATTATAATATGTATATCACTGTAAAAAAATTTCCGTGTATATACCACAAATTTTCTTTTTATAAATTATGTAATTTTAATATGCAAACATTTTAAATTTTCAAGAAAATTTTATTACTATACATATACCTATTATACATATTTTTCAAGTGAGAAAATATTTCTTCAACATTTTTTTTAAATTCAATTTTTTTTTCTGTTCTTTTCCTTTTTCAAATGACCTCATAATAATGTCCTGTATTTACGATTGTGAGAAGCAAAAAAATTCCCAACTTTTATAACTTTATATTTTCTTTTTGAAATGGGTTGATGACCGCAAGTACACATTAAAAGTTTTTTCTTTAAGATTTTTATCATAATAATTTCCATAAATTGTGGTAATTTCTTTTTTTAACAAAGTATATATTATAATTTTCTACATAATTACAAAATATTTTGAATGTTTCATTATATTATTTTGGGGGTTACAAGAATTAATTTCAGTTATGTAAAATCTAATTTGAACAATTGAAAAGTCTGTGTTATTTTTTCTTGTTTTCTTTTGTGTTTGTGTGTATAATTTGTAAAAGTTTTCATTATTTTTACAAGGATAATAAAAAGAATAATATTATTTCTTTTGATGAAAATAAGAACTTTATAAATTTACAACATTACTAAAAATTATTATAGTTATAAAATTTAAATTGTAAAATTTTTTTTTTCAAGGATTTATATTCTATTATATCAAGAAATTTTCTTTTATGGCTTAATGAAATTTTCTTTTTTTTAAACCCGAAGAGGTTATACATTTTAAAATAATATTTTGTTGTTTAAAAATTGCACCCTATTTTTTCTCGTAGTATGAGTATATAATTTGCAACAAGTTATATTTTACAACACATAATAAATATATAAAGGATATGTATGACATGAAAATTGTTTAACTTTATACGTAGTAACACAAAAAAAAAATATTGATAAAAATAATTTTTATAAAAACATATAAAATGAAATTTTACAAATTGGCAAATAGTAAAAGGTTAGATATTTATTTTATTTTCAAAAATTATTCAGTTTAGGGTAAATTTAATCAGTCAGCTATAGGAATATGAGGAAAAAATAAAAAAAAATTAAGGATTTTTTATTTATGTTTTGGCAACATTACAGAAAACTTAAAAACCATTTCTATTTCTTGTTAACATTTTTATGTAAAGTTTCTTCGTCCAAGTATATTAAAATATTTTATTATACTATTTTATAAAATAATTGCCTGGTTTAATTGCCTTAAAGCATTTTCATTGTTCCTGTTTATGTTTTGTCGTTGGCTAATTGCCAGGACATTATATATTTTAGCTAATATTTAGTTAGAGAATTTATATTCAAATAATATAAATGTTAGCACGTTTTTTTTATCAAATTTAAGAATATTTGGTATTAATTTAATGCTGTTAAACTGTAATTTGAATTACTTATATGTACTTTAAGTAATCTAATTAGAATTTTACATTATTTAATTGGAAATATTTGAATAACAACATTGAGACAATTGTTGGAGATATAAGAAAAATCAGATAATTAAATTCAAAAGAAAATTTCAACACAAAATCATTTATAATCTGAAATGATATAATCTAAATCTAAACTATACTAATTGACTGCAATATGCTTAAAAAAAACCCAAAGAATAAATAATCCTAACAAGTACTTTTCATATTTCTACCAACTCAAGCTCATCTGGTGCAATTTTAAAATATATAAAGAATATATGTTTATTTTCAAAAAAATATATAATCCGCATTAAAATTATCCTTTAGTACGGATTAGAGCCACAAAAAAAAACGAAAATAATATAAAAAAAAATATTATTGTTATCCTTCTGTTAAAAAAATGTCTGCACATTCCTGTAACAAAGTTCAATGAACAAAAAATTAAAATAGATTTTTTTTTATTCTTAAGTGATGTCCCGCCATTTTTCATTTAAACAAAAACTTAATAAAGTTCTAGAAATATTATACAAAACTACTTTACAACAAAGTAGAAATTCTTCCTGGGTCTTACAATAATACAATTTTTTGTTTGTTTCATTTCGTTTCGACCCAGGATATTTTATGTTTACTGTCAGTATGATAAAATTATATAGTAACTTAAGTATTTTTCTCATATGGTTTTCGTTTTTATTTTTTTCAATATTCAATTCTCCATAAGCATATTGATAAAAACATACATATATGGTTTCTTTATAATATCTATAATAACTGATAATGAAACATCATTATTTCTGAAATATTATTTTAGTTGAATATAAAACCATATTAAATATCATTAAATAAATTTAAAACCAAACCAATCAATGTTTATCGTATTTCGTATCATAACATTTTTTATGGTAAAACTTGAAAAATGAACTATACATATTTACTACACATGTATTTATGGGTCGAACAGCAGCTTTAATATATATGACAATTTTTAATTAAAAACAAAATTTTGAAAATATTATATATACTTGACTAACAAATAAACTTCTTACTATACTTTTAAATCAAATCCACTCTTTATTATTACTAATTTTTCAAACAAAAAAAAAAACACAAAATATTCTATATTTTTAACAATAATTGTTATTAACATTAAATTTCTTGTACCTATACATTTAGTTCATTGAAATTATATTTTCTATGATTTATTATACATTTACACCCGGCATTATAATTAATTAAAAGTTTGCATGTTTATTTATTTATTTAAAAAAAAAAAAATGAATAAAAAAGCTAATAAACTTCTTTCATATGGTTATAAATATTTAGAAATTAGAAATTTTATTATTATACCCTTTTTATATTTTTGATAAATATCTTTGTTGAAAAAAAAAAAAATCTGATGCATCATAAATTTTAATTTAAAATAACATGAAAACTAAACACAAATCACTTGAAAAACATTTTATAGTTTACTTTCTAGTTATATATAAGTAGATTGGATAGAATAATATTTCAAATTAAAATTAGTTTACTATCATTTTTTTAAAGAAATTATTAATTTTATAAAAAAATATTTTTTTAAATTATATTAGAAATGAGCACATTTGTTGGCTCATGATTTTATATGTAAATGCAAATATTTACTTTAGGGTCAAAAGTTCGATATTAAATTATTGGTACTATATGAAAAGGGCTGCTATAATAATCCTGTCTTCTTCATAGTTGAGAATCGTTAATTAAAAATTGTTAATTAAATTTGATAATAGAGTTTATATTATATACTATAATTTTAATACCACAAAAATTATGATTAAAATTTCTATATTATAATTGAATGTAAATTCGTATTAGGAAATTTTCTGATTTAAATAAGTTAAATAATGAAATAATTTTCTATATATGTGAAATTTATACTTTATATTCTACAAGATTTAAATATAAAACAATTTCACACATTTCTATAAAAATATTGATAATAAATTCTTCTACATTTTGTTATATGAAATTATTATTGACAGAGAGGATAAAAAAATAATTTTTGTTTTATTTTTGTGTAAAAAATAAATTTGATAAATTGTAACCAATAATTTTATAATTACATCAAATATGATCATTTTGTGTGTGTTAGAAATATGATAATATCCTTTATGAAAGTATGAAAAACATTTTATCAATAATCTAGAATAATTATAAATACATCAACTATTTTATATGTATATAAAACCTTTCACTGGCTATACGCATAATAATACTTCCGGGGATATAAAATAATCTACAAATAAATTTTACATTAGTAAATCAGTCAACAATTTCTTTTTTTTTTTGCTATCCTTTCAACTACATAGTAAAAAAATAATCATAATAATTTTCATTTTGGAATATTTTTAGAGAGATGATAAAATATTTATTTGATATAAAATTTATTATATATACAAAACGAGGTTACTAGTAACAAACTTTAAAATGTTTACATATATAAATATAAAAATGTCTACACAATTTTCAAATGGAAATGATCCTTTTTCATCCTACCACATGCTGATTCACGTGAAATATTAAGGATGTACAACGAATGTTCCAATAAAATATTTAGACAAATATGATTATATATTTTGTATTATATATAACTGTTATATTTAAAATGGAAAATGTTGATACCTTTTTCCATGTATATTATCCTCTATATTTAAATTGTCTTAAATTTTACGTTCTACTTTTAAAGGATTTTTTTTTATTTCATATTTTTTGTTAGGTGAAAATTGATTTTATATTCTAGAAAAGTGAATATCATTTTGTTTTGTGGTTGAAAATATTCAAGATTATGGTGGTATTAAAAATTATTTTATATTTCATTTAATGATGATTGTAACCAAAATCAAATTTCTATACAAATGGTGTTAAAATAGAATTAAGGTGAAGGTTTTATTTAATATGTTGGAAAAAAAAGATTATATTTTTTAATATGTCTATTAAAGTCATTTTACGGATAGAAACTAAAATTGAAATCATTTAATTTCCTGAATTTTGTGTTATAACTTTTTTATATACCTTAATAATTTTCTGTATTTCTGTAAAGGGTGATCTCTTAGATAAAAATTATATATAGTTTGTACAATATCATATAAAATACTGGAAAATGATTACTGGGTCTATATAAAAAAAATGTTTGCATTTAAATTCATTTTAAAATCAATTAATATCATTAAATACAAAATATGTTTTTAAGAGCCGACAATATCATCAATAATTATGTCTATGACTTATATAGTATCTTGAAGATATTAAATCTGTTGACATTTAATTACAATTTGTTGAAAATTATAATATTTACGGATCAAATTTATTTATCATATTTTTCAGACTAAATAATAATGTTATATTTGTTCTACTTTTCCTTGTATATGTCTCATTATAAATTCATTCCTGCACATTAACACTAAATGTAAAATCACAAATGGATAACTAAACGCAAACTGGGACAACTTTTCTTATCAATTCAAAAGTTATATAGAACAATTTACGAGAAAAAAAAAGTTTTTCCTTTCTTTTTGCTATACAATGCGGAAAAATATAATTTTTATTTTACAGAGATTATCATCATCGGTTTATTATAGGAAATTGCCAATACTCCACCACTATGTCCAATAAAACGAAAATATGTTGTTAAAAGTTTTCTTCCATACCTAAAATTTACAACAAATAAAAAAGAAATTTTCAAATTTTTTATTCTTAATATTATAAAATTTATATATTTTCTTCCTTTAAGGAAAATTGAAGATAAAAATAAAATTTTCTTCTATTACGTGAGAATAAAAATAAAAATATTTATATAGTTTTGTAAAACTATTTGATAGTAAAAAGTTTTATTTTCATCGTATAAAAATAAAATTTTCATTTTTATAAGAATGGACGAACCGAAAAAAAAAAAACATCAACTAAATTATTCTTTTTCTTTTATTGTACAAAAAAAAAAATAATTTTTATCTCAAAATAAGTAGAAAAACTCATAAATATTGATCATTGCTATAGTTTTCTAATATTAGATTAACCTATAAAACCGCACACTAAAAAAAAAAGAGAACAAAATCCAACACAATTTCCTAAGGGACAAAAAGAAAATGTTTTTCCTATATATACATAAATATTTTCACAAATGTGCATAAATTTTAAAAGGGAACTTTTCATCTTATATGTGTTATTTTTATATTATCTTATTTATAAATATTCATATATATCCTTAATCGGAATTATGTATAGTCAGAGATAAAATGAATACATTTACTTGTACATTTCCATTTTTCAAAAACATTTTCGTTTTTCTTTTTCTATTTCTTCCTGCATTTTAAGCAAAACATAAAAATTCTTGTATTTGCATTTTAAAATGGAATAATATTTTACATTATAACAAAAATAAGATAGTCAAGTTAAGTTACTATAAAAATACTAAATATTTATATATACATTATAAGTATATTTAACATAAAACATATAAAAAAATAAAAGCTATTTATAAATTTTAAAGATATTAGTGAACAAGAACAAAAAGTAATGATATGGAAAATAAGGAACCTGTCGAAAGTTAATAATTGAATTTTGGAGGGAAAATTAGTTTATAGATGAATTATGAGTTCATGTGTTATTGGATAATTGTTCTAGTAATTTATTTCTTAATTATTTGAATCACTAAAATTATGATATATTCATTAATTCATTTATCCCGCCGCATAAAGGCAACAGAGAAAATTTTGTATCAAGTAAAATTTTGTATCAAGTAACATATTTTTCTTCTTCTAAATTGTAATCTTATAGTTTTAGACCTATATTAAAAAATAATGAAAGTCCTTTACATTTCATGCACATACGTTTTACTACTTTATATACAATTTACGTCATAAATTTATTTGGAAATTCTTAATTCTAAATGTTGTATTTAATTAAGAAAATTCAAAATGTAAACCAATAAAATATTTATAAAATATTATTCTTCCCGAATTTTATTGAAAATATTTCTAGCGTTTAACTCGCCTATCCAGAGTTTAAATTTACCTAAAATCTAAATTTTGGCATACACAATTTAGCTATAAATGCAACACGAATTAATATCATTTAAAAAAACTTTATTTGAATAACTTTAATTAATTCTTATATAATATTTAAATGTAATAAAATTATTTAACTACAATAAATGATTTTTTTTTAGCTCATTTGATAATAGTTAACTTAATTATCTAATATAAATTTACATAAAATTTCTATAAAATCAATTATTGATAATAATATAAATTTCTATTATATTTTATTTGTTAAAAAGTTTTATTAAAAATTGTCACGTATTTTGTTTATGTTAAAGTTTTCTTTAAAGATGAAAATTTTAAAATGCTAAGCTTCCGACTTTAATAAAAACTTTTTTTTTTAACAACAACAGAAAAAGAGCTTCAATTTGAAACATTTCAAAAAAATTAGAAATTCACTTTAAAAGTTAATAATATCTTTACTTATACATAAATAAAAAGAGAAAATTTCATATATTATTACAATATTTTTCAACTAAGATATACGAAGTTTAAAATCACGTACATTTTATTTTCGTGAAATCTTTTTTTTTGTATGTCAATAAGTCAAAAATAAATTGAAATTGTTAAAAAATTCGAAAATAAATGACAAAAATATATTATTTAATTAAAAAAGAGAGACTAAATTCTGACAATATATTATTCATTATTTTAATATTAAATAGTTAACCCTTATTATATTTGGTTTTATATTAAATTCAAAGTATATTTTCTTATTCAAAAATTTTTTTATTACGACAATAATGTTTATGCTTTATTTTTCGTCCTAAAAAAACTCCTTAAATGAACGATTTCATTTTATTTTATTTTTAAGTTCTACTTAAATGAAATTACTTATATAATATTCAACAAAAAAAAATTAATCAATTGGGGCATTGGGGGGCAGAAAAATCAATCGGAACATCTAAAAAAAATTTTTGTTAGCTATTAAATTGTAATAATAAAATACAAAAGGACGTATAATTTAACTATGAAAAAAGGACATTTTGGTAACCACAAAAGGAACACTGTGTTTTCTTTTGTGGATTGAAATAAAAATAAGCATAATAAAAAATTTATGGAACCATTGAGTCATGAAAAATGCCGAGTAAAAACTAAAAACTTGTTAAAATTTTCAATATACATTTGGTGGGAAATGATGGATCCACGCTGTGGGTATGCCCATAAAAATAATTATATATTGTTTTAATTGGAAATATGTATGTATATAATATGATACATCACCCTAAAACCAGGAGTTGTAAATGAATTATTAGATTGATTGAGAAAAAATTTATATATCCGTAATTGATTTACCATCATTTTGTATACTCGTACTATCAGAACCTGGTTCTGGTTTAACTATGTATGAAATTTTTAATTACCACGTCGTGCATGTTGAAAGAATTAAAAATGAATTAAAAATTCAAACTCATTCCAATTAATTTTAAAAAATATTGTCATGGACAGTGTGTTTTCTTTTACATAAGCTTTTTGCCTTTAATGTTCACAAACTAAGTGAAACAAGGTAATTTTATAATTGTTATCATTCTTAATTTTTTACAACTAAAAATGATACTTACATCAAATCATATTCAAATTTAAATTATTTTCTTTTGCGTTAATATTGCGTTAATTTTTGTTTTACATTTTTTTATGACTAACTTTAAAAGTGGCTTAAAATCTCAGTAAAGTCCAGGAAAATTATTCGCTGTTTTTAAGTTATTAATTAAAATTATTATAAAATGATATAATTTTACTTACCTCAGCTGACACGAAATAACTAGGACTTTTTTCAATTGTTATTTGGCCCCGAAATGAATGTGGCATTTTTTTTCTATACCATTCTAATCCTTTTAAATAATTTTCATCACGATCAAAAAAATGTACTTCACCTCCGGCCTTTTGTATCCGTGGATGTAAATATAACATTTCAAGTAATGCTCGTGTACCACATTTTCTAACGCCCACAATCAATGTCTATATATACAAAACACAACAAAGAAAGAAATATTTTGAAATATTTATAAAAAAAACAAAATTATTTTTTTGTAATAAAAATCCTATTATAAAGGAAAATCATTGGGAAAAAATCAAAAATCTATAAAAAAAAAACACACACACACAAAATAACATATAGAAAATTATTTTTCAGGAAATTACATCATAAAATATTATGGTGAATATTCACAAACAGTAAAATAAGAAAAAGACTTGGAGTAACAAAAATTGTGTTAAGAATCGATTTAAAAAAAAAATATATAAAAAATAGAAAAAAATAAATCCTGAAAATTGCCACCTTCTCAATTTCATTTTAACAACACAAAACAAAAAAATCAACAACAAAAGTGAATATAGAACATCAGAAAAAAAAGGATTCATACACCACACATGTATAGAATTTTAAGGATAATATTCATGGGAATAAAAGGATTTAAGGACAAAATATTTGCAAGAAAAAAAAAACACAAATTCAAACTAAAATGTGTTAAGATCCTTAGATAATACAAATACGAAATTGTTTTATTTGTGTTTTTTTTTTAGCTTTTCTTCCAAAAAAAAAAAAGAAGAGAGATTTTCAGATGATTTGAAAAGGATATGTCAGAGTGGATGATGATAGCTTTACATGTGTTATATAGATTTTTTTAGGGGATTAATTTATTTTATTTTGGTTAATATTTTTTGTTGTTTATTTACCTGTGGAAGTCGTCTACTTGTTTTTGGAAAATGTACACGATTTGGAAATATCATTGGATGATTAATTTGAGTCATATCACCAGGACTAACAATTTCCGGTATACGATTTGATGCTGATGATATTAATGATGTAAAACGGCTATGCTGTTCGGATACAGCTTGTGCTGCTTGTATATTATATACAGCACTATCATATAATACATGAAATGTTAAAAATAATGATATTAACATAACAGTTAAAAATACAGCTGCTAATTTAGGACGTGATACTCCAACGACTAATATACAGTCGGTATGTGCGGTATCTGGCCCAGCAGGCCTCATTGCCGATTTGGGTAACCATCTGTGTAAAAATAAGAAATTAAAATATAATTAAGAATTTTTTTTCTGTTTTAAATAATTATGTATAAAATTAAATGTATAATTAATTATTATAATGTATAATTAATTAAATTATGTATATTATAATTGTAAAATTTTGTATCAAGGAAATATTTGTACAGGTGGAAATTTTAAATACTTTATTACAAAACGAGCATTTTGCTTGTCCTACAAAATTTATGACATCTTCTAAATAAATATAATTAGCCACATCTTCCAAACATTAATATTAATGTTAACCAGAATCTAATAAAGATTCCTCCTAAAGAATATAAACAAAAGTCGCCTGTGTCAAGTATGGTTTTCATTAAAATTAATAGCAGTTGACAGTTTTTTGCTATAAAAACTATAATAAATATATGTAATTTTAAGATGGTTCTTTGACAGAATGGTTCCGGAATTATATTAGTTTCGTTTCTAAGGGCTTTTCTAAATTGATATCGCAGTTGCAAAATTACATTCCATCTTTTTCCATCTTTTTATACTTTATAATATCTTAATAATAGACAAATAATGAAAAAGTATTCGTCATCTACATATCTTTATCAAATTTTTAAGGTTTTTGGTTCACGATAGTCAACGCCATCTACCAAACACCATTTAAATTTAAATTTTCCAACAAATAAGCATTAATTATTTTAAATAACAATTTTGAATAAAATTGTTGATAGACAGACGAAAAAATGTACATATTCCATTTTTGTGTAGTCTAAAAAAATCCAAAGTAATTAGAGGTATGAGTAAATACTTCTGTCACGAATTTGACACAAACCAAACAAATTAACAATTACTAACAAAAAAATATGAAATATTAAATAATTATTATATAATTTCATATAATAAATTAAATTATAATTGTATACCTGCATTTATTCCAATTAACATAATTAATATAAATTTTCTTATATATTACATAATTTTTAATTATGTTTTGCTACTAAAAATAATTAAAAAAAAATTTATCATACCAGAAAAATAAATAATTAATGATTATTTCCAGGTGTATATTATATTTCATACAAAATACCGAAATTTCGGTCTAGAGTCTAGAGCGAAGTATTATATTTTTAATATTTAAACTAAATATACCAGAAAAATAGCTCGGAAAATTTCTTTTTTTATTTTAGATAATAAACAAAATTTATTTTGATCATTTCTATTATTTTAATTCATGGGTGAATTAAAATTGTTTTTCTGTTTCAAAGAAAAGTCCTTTTTACTCAAAGTTACTTATTTTATTCTGTTCATAAACAAAATTTACTGGGTAACGCTTGTCTTTCGTATAATGCAAGATGCAAAAGAAAAAAGTGTTTTTTTTTTAACTAAAAATATTTATGCAGCATAATTTTCTATGAACATGCAAAGCAGATATTTAAATTTTCTATTTGTATGTACATACATATTATGTTTTTTTTTTTAATGGAAAAATGTATGCATATATAACAGCAGCAGCGGCCCAAGAAACCTTCAGAAGTTTTTCCGTGAAAGTTTCTTAAAATTAGGGTAGAAACCCTGGAAGTATTTCGTTTTTAATAAGTTTTTTTTTTTTTGAAACTTTCTTTTATTATACATATACATATAAGAAATTGATTGTAAAAAGTGTTAAATTATAGTGCTCCGGAGGAGTGTTTTTTTATTTTGCATCCCTTAACACATTAATTTGAAAAATATAACGCCTGTTGGAATATATAATTAAATTTAATTAAAGATGAGAAATTCTGATTAATGATTTGCATATAAATTTAGGCGTATTTAGTTATTTAATTAAAAGTTTTAAACTTTTGGTTTTTTGTGATATAAATTACATTTTAATTTTATTTTTATTAACATAAATTAAAACTATAATTGAAAATTTATGAATTGAAAATGATAGTTTGTATTTAAATTGCACGAAGTTTTTGTGATACCAATAGAAGATTTGTAAATAATTAATTGTATAATTAAAATTATCTCTTTCTTCGCAGTTTAAGCAAGAAAATATTAATTAATATACTATCAACAATTTTGACAATAATCTATAATTTCTCATTTCATTTCATTAATGTTATTTTTATATTTTTTATTTCCGAATTTCCGTCCACAAAATTATTCACATAAATGTATTAAAAAAGTATATAGGGAAAAAATATATAAATATAGTACATTATATTGTAATATAATTTACATAATATACTTAAATTAATATTGTTTTAAGGATCAGGACATATATATGTTAAAATAATCACAACCTACGGCATTAAAAAGTATAATGTATATTATATATAATAATATACGAATAAATTGTTTTGCAACTGTGCCTTTGCGTCAAGCTTTAAGTGATGTTCAGAATATTTATAATCACATATGCCTACATAATGTAGAAATTCAAATGATATTTTTTTTATAATATGTCATAGTATAGGCTTAATATGTTTATTTAATACTACGGATAAGGAAAATAAATTATTAATATTATTTACATTTAAAATGATTTAAAAAAAAAAATTAACAAAAAATTGCATAAGTTTAGGCGTATATACAGAAATTTATGTGTTGCATAAGTTTAATAGTAATATAGTATTTACTACAAAGCATATATGATTAATATTATAATACCATTGAGCCGATCATGCCCCCACATATTATAAGAAAATTGAAATAAATATAATATTGTGATATAATTTCGAAGGTAATATAATTTGAAATAATTAAATATTATAATTTGCAATTCGTTTTGTCATTTTTAAACAAGAAAAATCGAAAAAAAATTATAATATTTTGAAAATAAGGTGAAACTTCAGTAATGTACTATATAAATTAGTGGTCATAAATTTCAGTAATGTTTAGGGAGATATATACATATGTATATAAAGTATAAGAAATAATTAAGTTACTATAACAAAAAGTAAATACAAATATAGAAAAAATTAATTTTTTCTTAATTTTGTTTAAAAAAATTTGTCTTCATTATTGATATTTTACCATATATTTATATTACCCTATATTCATATTAATTTTAACAAATAAATTACATTTTTTACACAAAAATATATTTGACATTTAATTAAATTACTGACAACATCATCCATTAAATTATTTATACATTTTTTTGTCAACAATTTATTTATAATTCAATTTTAAGGACATTTTTTTTATAAAATAAAAATTTATAATAATTTTTATAATTTGTATGTGATAATAACAAAACAGAAAATATATTTTTTAATAGACTTAAATATAAAAAAAAATTAACAACAACATTTTTTGTCATAAGAAATTTTTATGTTTTTGTTTGCAAATAATTTTTTTTTTTTCATATTACAAAATTTTGTTTAAAGGTAAATTGCCAAGTAAAAATATTAGAAATAATAAAAAAAGGAAAATTGTCAGAAGAAAATCGACTAAAAAATTTTTAAACCCAAAATACAAACATAAAGTTGTTTTTAAGGATAAAAATGACAGGACATTAAAAGTTTATATGTTCTCATAATATAAATTTTGATATGTTTTTTTCCTTCTGAAATGTATTTTGAGGAGAAAAAGCACGAAAATGCTTTCTAAAAATTCGTTTTTACTTTGTGTCTTTCCGGTCTGCTCAATTGTTGAAGAAATTTTAAAGTAACTTTGGCTAGATGCGATATTAATTTTCGTCAACATAATGGAAATGTTGACCAAATTTGATTATAAAATCATTTTTTTTTTTGAAAAATTATTCAATACACATTTGCTCTTATCCTGAAGTCCAGATATAATACACATAGAACTACTACAAATTAGTTAATAAACCCCAAACTTATAAAATAAATTTTCAGATGATTAAAGAAAAATAATATTAAACGAATATCCTTTTTCTTCTAAACTATACTGTATACAAAAGTTTATCCTGCATGTCCATTTGCTTGTAACGTATTGTATTTTCGATATCTTGAAAATTTTAAATATTTTTTTGTTGTTTTTGCGTAAATTGAGTTTGTTTTTTTAAGATCAGTTATATTTTTTCTTATATTTCATGTTTGTTTGTTTTGTTTTTTTTTTTTTTTTAAATTCTTAGATATTCAGATCACGTTTTATGGTGGTGGATAAAATTTTATTATTCACGCACATTTAAAATAAAGTAATCGAATTATTATTGTGTTGTATAATATAAGCGCGGATGAGAAAATTATATTTTCCTTTTTTTTTATGATTTTGTTTTGTGAAAACGTTTGCAAAAAAAAAAAAGTTTTAATATCTTAATAAAGCTATAAAATTTTTGACTTTATATTATTTTCGTAGAAAATCTAATATTATAAACAAAAATTTTGTTGTTTTGCTAAAAAAAAAGGACTCTTTTTTTTTAGCAACAAAAAAACAACCGACAAATAACCTAATCTTAGAAAAACAAATTGTCGTAAATTTTAATTTTATTTTTTGACATGTATGCGGTTTTTTTAAATTAATTTTTTTTTTATATATACGGTACGGTATATATTTTATTAAATAAGATTTCGAAAAGAAAATGTGGGAATTTTGATATATAAATTTATTTTAAGATATAATATTATAATGGAAAATATGATAGTCAATATACGACGGGATTTGAATAAAAAGTTAGAGAAGTATCTTAGCTGGATGATAAAGAACAAAGAAGTGAATGTATAGATTTTGGATAAAGTTATATGCTAGCTCCCCTTTTACAGGTTCTAATAGTCTCATATAGGTAAAATATATATATATTTACGATTTTTTTAAGGAAATTTGATTAAAATCTGATAAAAAAAGAATGGAGTATTGTAAGTAAAAATTTAACAAAAATAATACGTAGATATATATAGATTAGAATATTGATCGTAAATTTTGAAAGTGACCTATTAAAAAAAATGGTGGGTTTGTTTAAATAACGTATGTACATATATTTTCATTTTATTTTTTCATAAAAAATTTATTATAAGTCCATAAAAAAATTGCTTTAACAATATTGTTATTAATTTTACTAAAAAGCTGAATAAATTTAATAAACAAAAAATATTTTTTTTTATGAATTTTTAAAAAAATTTACGAAAAATTAATTATTAATGTATTAAAAATACATAACGAAATGACACACTTTAATATTGATAATAGTATAAGATTAAAGAGTAGAATTATTATTAGTACGACGATGGTAAAGAAAAATACATATGTATTACTTATATAAAATTTTAAGGATAAACTATGTGTACATAAAAATATCATCAAATTAATGGTTTTCATTTATATCATAGTTTTTCTTTGGAAATATACTGACAACTTTTTAATATTTTCCCTATAGTCATTATAATAAATTATTTACTACCTACCATACTTCAATTAAAAAATAAATAATTTACAGAGACACTAATTATAACATCAAAAATTTTTTTCTTTTCATTACTTAGTGAAAATATTTTTAGGTTAATAAATATTTACTGGGCATACAAAAATATTTTTAATTAAATTTTCAACACACTTATCAATATCAAACAAAAAAATGATTAATTACTCTGTAATAAATTAACATTTAAGATTTAATTAAACTATAACTATAAATTTAATAATTAAATTAAATTTTCTAGGACCACAAAACAGTGACATAAATTGTATACATTAAAATAATAATTAAAAATGTATCTAGAATAACAATTTTACAATTATTATATATAATAAAATAATTATTCAAATAATTAACTCATAACATTAATTAATATAAGTATATAACAATTTAATTAAAATGTAACATGACAGACCTTCAAATTTTGTTGACAATACAATAAAGTAATATAAAAATATTAAATAATACTCGTATAAATAACATTTAATATTATGAAATAAACTTTAAAAATCCATATAAAATAATTTATACTATATGCATTATATTTCTCATCCCTCGTATTTATTTCTCTATCAAACAAAATTTATATTTGGTATTATCGTCACGCAACAACAATTAAATTAATTAAAATTATACCCTATTTCCGTAATAAAACAATTTTTTTTTAAAGGATAAGGTCATTTTTACCACTGACTAGAAATATTTCTAAAATATATTCAAATGTTATAGTTATCTAGGTCTAGGAGGTAATGAAATACTTAATATATGTAATAGTAAAAAAGCTGTCAAGTTGGAAGATTGCTTCATATCCATTTTTTGATCCACCTAAGATTAATGTTGTGGAAACGAATATTTAAATAAAAGTTAAAATTTTTGCAAAATTCCCAATACTGCATAATTTGAAATTATAACTAATATAAGTTTTAATAAATACTCAAACTTGGACATAACATTGGAGAATTTCGATTTTTATCCGAAAAAAAAGAATGGAAGGGAAGTACCCTTGCATCAACAAATGTTTTATATGAAATCTTACTGGTTTTATAGTCATTTCAAATTTCAAAATTTTTATTTTAATATTACCATAAAATAAGGGGCAAGAACCCAGGGCTCCAAATTTCCATCCTGAATTTATTTACGTTCCAATTTTTGTACAAATCGGACGAATCCGTATGTCCACTATTTCTAAGCGTAAAAAAAAATTAAATTCGAAATTGAAAAAAATTTCGAAATCTAAAACGTCAAGAAAAATGAAAATGTCGAAATTCACCATTATTATTGTATACTTTTAATTCTTATTTGAATTTCATGATGATCAGGGAAGGAGGATTTCTACATTGAAAAATCATAAACATAATCATAAATAATATTTAATCTACACGTATATTTAATATATATTTTAGTTACTGAAAAATCATGAAAATAAAAGTATAATTTTTCTAAAAAAATATTAATAATTTGCCGGTAAACTTAATCACTAAAGAAAATATAAATTTTTATTTAGTCAGAATTTTCACAAATAATTATTTTAATATTATTAAAACTATTTATATAACATTGTTAGTCTAAGACTTTGATTGCATGATATTTGTAATTTTCCTTTTTTATATTGTTTATAAATTGGAAAATATTTTATTATATTATATTATTTACAGAAATCTTCAAATCTATTTGAAAATCTTAACCAATATTATAAATTAAACAATTCTTATTTATATATAATTTTTAAATTAAATCAACTAAAGAAAATTAATAAATTATTTAAATTAATTGAATCAAAATTATATTTATTGAATTGGATAGTAAATAAACTTTTGAATATTTCAAAATGATTTCTCCACAATATATGAATAAATTTATTCCTAAAATCAACAAAAAAAAAATGCTTGATTAAATTATGCCATAAAAAAATAATTTCATCAATTTAAAAAAATTACTTATATGGAATTAAATTATAAAATATGGATTTATGATTTATTTACAGATACAAAAATTATATTGATTTTATTTTTTTTTTTATTTTAATACATTTTATTGAGAAAAAATTATTTATTTTATTTATAATTTATCAAACCATTTTCATCATAAAAAAAATATTAATTTATCGTGTTTGATATGAACTTTTTTTTTCAATAACATAATATTTGCCATGTAATACATTAAGTATTATTAATATATAAATTAGCACATTTTAGTTTATCGCATGTAATGAAATCTAATTGGACTTTTAATATATATTTTAATTGTCGTATGTAACTCGATTTTGGATACAAAGTTTGATTGTGTTAATATATAATTTTAATATCTCCACAGGGAGAAAGGAAATAATTTCATTTTAAGGATAAGCGAAATAAGAACAATGGTATAAAATGTAAGTAGGATTTATAAGAACCACTGCTTTGTCGTTGGTGTTAAAATACAATTTGCAAACCTAATTTGATATAGTGGTATAAAAAATCTTATATGTTCTTGACATGACATGTTAAGTGACTCCAATATGTATAAGATAGTTTATTTAATTTATGATTTGGCTTCATATTCTATCTATATTATAATGTTTATAATGTTAAAATTCTTGTAAATATCCTTTTTTAATAAAATACTCCTAATATTTACAAGAATTTATTTCAAACAAACTCCAAATTATCAAATTATTTAATCTATCCATTATTATATTTTTTTTTGTCATATTTATTTTTATATCTTGATAATAACAAAAAAAAAATCCTTTTTTCCATATGAAGGTCAAAAAAGTTCAAGGACACAAAACCATGTGGAATATCGAATACGAAGAATAACAAACACAACAAACGACCAAACATATAAATAAATAATATATATAACATATTTTGAAGGAATAAGAAATAAAATACGAAAAAAACATTATTCAAAAGAAAAATTGAAATTGAAAATAAATAATATATGATTTAAGTTCTTATTTTCTAATAAAATGTGTAAACATAACAAGAACAAAAAAAATATATATAATACTATCATACTACAAAATATAAAACATTAAATATCCATTTAAAATCTATAAAATTAATAAAAAAAACAATATGACAAAGAAATCATGGGTTTGTAAAAAACACATTTCCTTGTTCATTGAACAATATTTTATAAAAATACAAATTACTTCCTAATTAGAATATGATAATTGTAAACGCCTAAAAATATGAGCCGTTGCTTTTGAAAGTGGGGCAAGTCCATTATGTGAATAAAATTAGTTAAAGCTAAATTTTATTACAAATTAATATAAACTTTATGTTTTTAATCAATTCAAAATAAATATCTTTAATATATCTGTATAAATTTTGTAACTATAGTAATTTTGTTGGTCAATTATTTTTCAAATGCGTTCATTTCCAAAGTGGGAAAACTCCATTTTTTTAAAATGGACTTGTCCCACTATCAAAATCAACGGCTCATATATAGAGTCATTCCGACGGTTTTATTATGATTTCTAAGTTTATGTCAAATTTTTGTCAACTACAATTTCAATATTATTAATTTGCTGTTCATTTTTTGGATGGTATATTGCCAAGAAGGAAAATTGATTAAAAAGGAAATAACATTTATATTAACTTATATAACGATATAGTTCGAAATTTGGTTTTGTTCATTACAAATGATTCACATATTTTGTAAATGATCAGAGTCATAGACATATTGATTATTAATAAGTACATTTGTTTAATTTTTTTGTTGCAAATGTACTAAGAAATAAGAATATTTTATATTTTGATATCGTTTTTAGATCAATAAGAAATTGAGGATTATACTTTGTCTTTACTCTTTGTAGTTTTTGTGGCGCTTTTGATATTATTATTATATTTTATCCTCGTGTTTACAAGGACATTACTATAAGAGATTATTATAATAATAAATTCTAATACTTTTATTTATTTTTCAATAAAAAATTATAAGCTGCTCTGCAACAAATCAAATTAAATTTTTTTATTTTTTAAAGTTTGTGGATGGAACAAAATATTATAGAAAAAAAACTGTATATTTTGTGTTATGCTGAAAAACTATCTATCTCTAAGGATATAGGATAGTTTTTACCACAAAAAAAAAAAAACAAATATTTCTAAACACATAATAATACACATAATAATAAAACACATAATAATAAAAAATAAACAAAAGAGATAAATAGTAAATGGATGAGTTATCCTTTTTTCGCTATATTAGTTTTTTTATATCGTTAGATTAATGTACATAAATTTTGTTTGTTATTTTTATGAAAAATACAATTTCACCAATAACAAAAAAAAAAACATTGTAATTTTTTTTACAACAATATTTTTAAATTAGATTATTGGAAAATATGCTCGAACAGACAATTATAGAAAGGATAAAATAATAACATTAACTGTAGTGTTTTTGAAAAATTCTGGATGCATTTTCTATGTGAAATATAAATTTGGATGGAAATAAAATTAATGTTTTAACGAAATAGAAAAAAATGTTAAGTTTCTGGTCAATTAACCCAGGACTTGAATTGATAAATTTTTAATCACTTTTCAAATTGAATTAATAGTTTTTCAGAAATTTTTAATTATTTAATTATCAAATATTACTTATTCAATAAATAATCAAATTAAATAATTACATACATATATCTATAAATGTAATATTAAATATGTATAGCAAAAATATTCTTATTTCTAATTAAATTATGAAATCGTTAATTTATATAATTTTTTTCAATTTATGAAAAAAAAAATTATATAAAATTGATTTTGGTTCTATATGTGAATTTTACCCAGAATCTTTTAGAATAATTTATTATTCAGAATTCATATTTCCACAACCCTATACAAATTTACAATAACTCTCACAAAAATTTATTTAAATATATTTTAATACAAAAAATTCTGTTGCGTTTTTTGCTTTTAATATCAAATTCTGTTGCATTTTACCAAAATCATGACATAATTTTAATTTATAATTAAAATGTCAAATACAAAAATTGTTCAAAAATCTGTTATAAAGTATAAAATTTTAATTCGTCGTTTTTTTTATTCTTAGTTGTCTGAAAGAATTAAAATTTAAATAAATTCATATATTCCTGAAAAATGTCAAAACCATAAATATCAATTTATTTTATTCAATTTATTTTAACATTATAATATTATAATATTTTCTGCTGCTTTTCACAAGTAAAAATTACTTAGCTTGGTTTTTTTTTGTGAAAAATATGAAAGAAAATAAAGACGAAAAAAAAATATAGTAGTTTTAACGATTCATCCTTTTTTATCTTTTTTGTACAATAAAATGAACAAACGTACATTTTAACTTAACCAAAATTATTTTATTTTTTTTTAATTCCATCATCACGACAGTACAAATTCTCTTATATTGTTAAGTTCTTTTATAATAGTTGACATCTTTGCGGTGTAATAGAAGTATATGATAGACAAAATCTTAGCATTAAATTTTTAAATTTTTTAGATACATTTTTTATACAATTTCAAATTTTCATTATAGTTTATTGATCCATAAATTCAGTTAAAATTTTATCATTATATATTTGGTTGATTGAATCTGTCAATATTTCATTCATTTATTTAACTGAACTTTTAAAATAAATTATACTCCCAACCCAAGTATATTTTACTGAAATTTAACAAATATTATATTCATAAAACCGAAAAAAAAAATTGTGTATTTATTATAACTGACAGACTTTTAATGTTCAAAATAATCATATTTTATTTAATATAATTTACTATCAAAAGTTGATGATCCCTTTGATGCTCATTGAACTGGTATGATATTTTTCAATGCGTTGTCATCATATATGTATAATAATATAATATTCTATCATCATTTTGTTAAATTATCATCATATAAAAGGATAAATTATCCTTTTTGTAAAATTCATCAAAAAAAAAAAAATTTATAATTCTGCACGTTTTATTTTTTTAAAGAAGAATATGCAAATAGATATTATATTTTAGCAAAAGAGAAATTATAAATTGAAATGATTAAGTTTAAAATTTCTAAGAGAAGTTGAAAGATTTATCATAATCATAATTTTATTGATCCATAAATATATTATTTTGACATCCTTAAAGTATATTATGTAGGAAACAACAAATAAAGAATTCTGGAAAATTTTTAAACGATTGAATAAACTACAAAGTGACTAAAATTGTACACACTGAAAATTTTCCAATTTAAATTAGTTATGGAAATTGATATATATATACATACATAGCTACATAAGGAAATAAATTTGATATTGTAAATTTTAACCTTAAGGTTAAATAAATACACCAATAATATCAAATATATGTTTTGATGAAGTATATAATATTTTATGGTATAATTGTTTTTGACATTTAATTGGACCAACATGGATAATATTAAAATATATGAAATCAATTAAAGTAAATTATTGAGTTTAGTTTATAAAATAATATTATTTAACAATCACTTAAAATTTGAAATAATTATTATAATTGAAAATTAAATTTAGTTATTATAATATTGATCGTTCCTTGTGAAAAATGATAATATTTATTTAATAGTAGTGCAGAAAATGTTTGGAATATATTTTATTTTTATAATCTATGCAAATTTATAATAAATCTGAAATAATACCAAACTTATAAAAGAAAATTTCGACTACATTTATATAACTATTAAGAATGTTTTTTGAATTTATAGTATTTTGTATAAATCACACCTCTATTATTTTACTCCACAATATTTGAGAAAAATAAATATTCTCTAAAGGTCTAATGTATTTCAATCATTTAAAATATTACACAACTTAAAAATTAAAATATTTCAAGGAAAATATAATTTTAAAAATTTGCTATAAAATAAAATCTTGATTTCACTTTAAGTTTTGATACTTAAAATTTTCGCACAATTTTTTTTTTTCACAAATTAAATTGTTTCACTTTGATTTATAATTGTAATTAATATTAAGATATAAATATATAATTAAAATTAAAAATTATCATTTTTCAATATATTTAATTACTTACAGAATATCCAAAGGTAATTTCACAGAGCAATCCCTCAATTGATCGCTACGTTTTTTTGCTGTCATTAGTTACAACAAATTATTGCTATTCGTTATTTCCTTTTCTGATGTATCCATAATTTAATAATAAAAATTAATAATTCATATAAATAATTAATTACTCATAATCATTAATATTGATTAGCATAAAAACAAAATTTTTTTTATTCCCAGAATTTATATTTTAAATTAATATCCTTTTCTCTTTATTCTAATCACATATAATATTTAATTTATGCTTAACATCCTAGAATAAAGGAATTATAATTTTCATCCTTTTGATATATAAAATAATTATTTATATTTTTTCTTTTATTTTGATTATCGATTTTTTTTCTTTCTTGTTGTTTTAATATTTTCCTTTAATTATTGGCCATTATTTTTTTATATATATATATATCCTTTTATTAATAGCAGATAATTATGGACGGGTGTAAACGATAATAATTATTGAATCCTTTTTTTAGTTTGAGTTTTCATTATACTTAAATTTAATTTTTGATATGTAAAATTGATATGTATATATTTTTCAGTTCAATATTTTCGCTTATATGCCAAATATAATATGAAAAATAATCGATATTAATTTTTATTTTTATTTTAGATTAATTTGTCATAATTTTTGTTTGTTTTGTTATTTATGTATTATTATTACTTTTCCTATTATAAATTCTATGTAGAAGAGAAAATTTGTTGTAAAAACATATGAATAGAATCGATCATTGTCATACAATTTTTATGTTTTTGTTTTCCACTGTTAGACAACATTATATATGTATAAAAAATTTCTCTTTTTTACATAAATCGTTCGTGTTATTCGGCTATACATAAAACAACAAACCAGAAAATCTGAAAATATATATATGTATATAAAATATTAAGGAAATAAAATATTACTTAAAGGACTAATATATAATATATATATATATATATATATATATATGTATATTATATAGTGACTTTAGGTTTGAATTATACTTTATAAAAATAAAGGAAATAATTTTGGTTTTTATTTACTTTCTTTGTTTTGCACCCCGAAATATAAGAGGTGAAGAAAATATATATTTTGTTGTGTTCATTAATGAATTTTTCTGCTTGTTGGAGAGATACAAAACAAAAAACAAGAAGCTTTTTTCTACTAATGCTTTATTTTCATTCTTTTTGTTGCTGTTGTTGTTGGTTGCCTGGGTAAATTAATATAAGTTGTAATCATCTAAACATGTCATAAACATTTATATAAAATTTATTTTCAGTTTTATTTTTATGTTTTTATATAAGATTTTACCTCGGAAAGGATAAATTTAAGTATAAAATATAAATACGACAAGAAAAAAAAAAGGAATTGTAATCAAAGTGACAAAAAGTCCTTACATGCTAGTTAATTTTCGTTTTTCTTTTATATTGTTGTTTCTTTGGTTATAAAAAAAAATTAAAAGAAAATGTGTTTTTTTTTTATATAGTTAAGATTTTTCAAATTACATGATTTTTATTTGTTTGGTTTAATAAGGATGGTATTTAAGTTAATATTTTTGTAAAACATTTAATGATAATTTAATGAAGATTAGTTGTATACTAAAAAGTCTGAGTTTAATATAAATACAAACTGTTAAGACGTATTTTTAATGAATTCATCTATATAATGTTTTAATTAGGATACAATAAAAAAATTGGTAAATGTAAATTCCCAAATCTCTACATACGATAATAATTATTAAAAATAATTAAATTTAAAAGAAAAATGTTGAATAAGAATAATTAAAATTCAATTTTAAAAATTTAATTAAATATAAAATAATTTAACAAAAATTATTAACCATCAATTAGTAATCAAAAGGCAAAAAATAGAATAAAATCAAATTTTAATAAAAATTTGTCATGCAAATTTTCTAATTGCTATAAAATTGCATTTCATTTTATTTTAATGTCAGTTTTTTAACAAACTCCACAATTTTGCTTATTAACTATTTAAATAAGAAAAAGTTACACTAAAACTAAATAAAATGGCAAAAGGTAATCATAATTTGTTATATTTTGAATACAATTTTTTGCGGTTTTCATAAAAAAAAAACTATAAATTTAAGATTTTTTAATATTATTTTTTTTTTTAGAATTCTGTATGGAATTGTAATTTTGCCAGCAATTTGAATATAAAATAAATAAAATTGCAGTTTGTAAAATTCTAAAGGTTGAAAAACCACAAAACTCAAAAACAGTGAAAATAAAGTTTAAAATGTTAGATTTTTCACTAAATTGTTAACAGGATTAAATTGTATTCTGTGAAGGAATTAATAAAGTGAAATTAAATTGTATATGTTGTAGATTTGGAAATATTATAGAAAATTTATAAAATATTTATTATTTATATGAATAATTTCCAAATTAGAAAATAAAGACAAGTCAAAATCTTAGTTAATTTTATATTCTTAGTTAATTTACAAAAAATTTTGTCGGCATTTTTAATTGGTAAATATCAGATAAGGAATAATTTCTGACAGATCAGGAATAATCATAGAATTCTTTCTTAAATATTTAATATATTTATTCAATGAACCATTGTATATTTCAATCAAAGCTAGTTTACATATTCAATATACAGTTGTATAATTCCTTTCTACTTATTTATCAAAGAACATATATTTATATTAAATTGATCTGATAATTGGTATAGATCCAGTATAGTAGGATTGGGTAATATGGGAATAATTGAAAGGCATTATATTCCCATATTACCCAATCCTACTATACTGGATCTATACCAATTATCAGATCAATTTAAGATAAATATATGTTCTTTGACTTCATCTGAATTTTCTAATTTATTCAAAATGTCTAAATTTCAAATATACTATTATAAATACCAAAATTTGAAAATTTAAGATGTTCATAATTTTTTTCTCTTGTCTATAAATATAAAATAAAACAAAAATTTTAAACTTTTTTTGCAAATTAAATTGTTATAGAAAGTCAATATTGATTTATTCCCTCAACTGATTAGAAATTTAAGATATTTAAAGATTAACATCAATTCTTATTAAGGATTTCTTTTTTTGATTCCTCTTAAATTTGTTGTTACATCATTTATAAATGTTTATGATTTTGATATGTACTTAAATTAAAATTACATTTAGTTATATTAAGATAAAAAGTTTATTAAAAATGTAATTTAAAAACAATTTAAGAAATTATTGTACTTTCTATTCAATTAATTTAAGGATTAATATGTCATTAGTACAAGGATAAAAAATACTTAATGGTTTTGCCAATTCTTTATGTATTATCATTTTACTAAAGTTTTTTATTGGTAGATTAAAAGTTTTTCTTGATGCATAATTAACAACAACTTTTTCATAAAATCGTAAAAATTTTAATAAATAAACTATAAAAATTTCATACGCAAATTTTCCACAACATTATTTTGCATTTCACAATATATTTTAATTTTGGAAATATTCGTCCTTTAAAACTATTTGCCAAAAATGTCTCTTGATGTTTCCCATTAAATAATATAACTAGCGATCTAGTCCTTTTTTCGAAAATTTCATTTAAATAATATATTTATATATAAAAAAAAAGTTTTCTTCTTCAATTAAAATTAATTTTCACGTTATATTTCCTTTCGTTCATTTAGTTGTAGTTAAATTTTTTTTTTTTGAATTCCATAGGGTGTGACAATATCTAAAATGTAACAAAAAAAAACTAATATTTGGACGAAAACTTTCCTGAAATTTACATATACATAAATACATAAATATATCTGTTAACTATTTTAAATTGGCGACAAACTATAATGCATTGGAGAGTAAGGATGTGTTTAAATAAAGTTATACCGAAAATTTCAAATTAAAATTTTTGTTGGAAATTTTACCACCAGTATCAGTACATCACTACTATTGCAAATCGAATCCTATTTTTTATGTGCTAAACATAAAAACAAATATGAGTTATGGAAAAGATAAAGTTTTGATGACATTGCGAATTGAGATATGTACTTAAAAAATAACTTTTATGTTAGTTACCAAAATAGTAGTAAAAACATTTTTGTATATGATGGAAAAATTTGAGTGTGAAAATTTGATATAATGAAATTTATTTTTTTTAAATAATTGGAATTCTCCAGAGTCGAGATAAAGGAAACAAAAAAATGATAAATTAAAACCGTAATTGGAAAATTAGCATCATTTTAAATTTATACTTTCTTTAAAAAAAACTACTCTTGAAGTTTAAATACAAAATTGTAGTTTTGTTATTCTATATTTTAATTATAAAATAGCGTATAACTGACTGTAAAAATGTCACTATTTATCTACAATTTTCGAATTATAATATTTATACAAATTATAAAATACTTTGAAATAAAAAACGGAAGGAAATCTACTTCTAATTGAGTAACAACTTAAAAGCTAAAAGGAGTTGATAATGTGTAGTAACTATAATTTAATGATGCCAACAAAAGAAATATACATATATACATATTATATAATTTATAAAATTTGAAAGTACTTTTTCATGTAACTTTCATTATGAATTTTCTAACTAAACAACGTTTTATTTTTTACAATAATTTTCAAAATATTTATAATGAATTTTGGATTTTATTTATACACAGGAACAAAATAGAAAATTACAAAAGTTTTCCACTTCAAAAATAAAATAAAATTGGAATAATTTTCATTCTCTCAGTTATATAGTATATAAAAAAAATATACAAATTTGTATTTGTAGTGTATGTACTTAAGAATTTCTCATATTTTTATGTTATAATGCTTTTAAAAATATATTATAAATTATTATAATAAAATAAATTAAACATTATTATTATTCATTAAAAAAGAAAAACTAAAAAACATTAAAATATTATTTTTATTTACAAAATTCATTTTAATTAAATATATAAAAACTTTCCTTTCTCTGCATATATACAAAAAATTTAATGGTTTTTTTTACTATTTTTCTATAATTTTCCCAAAGCAATATAATTTTTGTATAGTTAAGAAAATAAACTTTTTTAAGAAGAAAATTAAAAATTATTTCTCATTTTAAAAGAAAAGTTGGCTTTTTTTATGAGCTAAAATTTATAATAAATTTTAGAAAAGAATATGAAAAATTCACTATGTTTTTTTTTTTAACTTCTAAAATTTAATTATACAATATTGTCTTCCCTGGAAAATGCTGAAATTGTATAACAACAACAAAAGAAAGAAATTAAAAAGGTGGTCTTAAGAAGCATAATATGCCATTTAAGTAGCACAAGATAGAATATGAAATCCAGTAACATACAACAATTCTATTTTAGATGTTGCCGTCACATGAATAACTTAAAAGATAATTAAACATTTTATGTATACAAAAAATGAGGTTAGATTTTGCATATGTTTAAAAGTTTTAATAGATTTATTGAGGAGTTTATAAAATTCTTTTACAGAAAAAAACATATATAAAAAATAATAATTGTAAAATTTAATTAAGAAGAAATTATAACTTTCTCTAGATGAAAGAAAAAGTTGATGATTGAATGAAAATGTTACAGGAGTAAAGAACTTAGTTTTTTTGAAGTTTGATCATATTGTAAATTAATTATGTATAGGTATACTAAAATTTTTAACGTCTAGTAGAGATGCTTTTGAAATCACTTTAAGTAAACAAGAAAATTGATTAAATATTTTTAAATAATTAAAATCTTTTTTAACATCAACTTTACTTTTGCTAATGTATATAGTATATACAACGAGATTTTTAACACTCCAGAATTAACAAAATATGTTAAATTATTAATATAATGTCATTTTTGTAAATTTCTAATAATTTAATATTTAATTTAATTTAAAAAAAATAAATTATTATTAATTTACAAGAATAACATTACAAAATTACTTTTGTTGAACACAACTCTTCACTTACCACAATTTCCAATACAATTTTTTTTAATAAAAAATGCTAATTATTTACTTCACCGGTTCTGTTGCATATCTTTAGGCGCTTACAATTTTTCAAATTATAATCGCATGATTTAAAAAGTTTGTCTTAACTAAAGTTATTTCTTAGTAAGTATAAATCCAAATAGATAATCTGCTTCTAACAAACTTTTTAAATAATGAGATTTCTAATCAATAAAATGTTAATAAATAAATTTAAATAAAATAAAGAAATTAATGCAAAAAATATATAATAAATTTAATTTTGCGCAATAAAAGAAATCATAAAATAATTCAAGAATAGAATACAATTTTGGAATAAAAAAAAAATCGAATTTTTAAATTGACAATTTCGTCAAGATTGAAACTTTTTCGCTTTTGTATATAATAGCTATATAGTATATATAGCTAAGTTCGATATTTTATATAAGAGAATTCAAAATATATAAAAAATGAATAAAATAAAGATAATAATTTAAAACGAATAATATAAAATAGAAACTGTATAAAAATAATTTTTAACCACCAGACAATATAAAAACAAACATTTTTTTATTACATTTATATATTTTTATGATGTTTCGAGAATTTTAGCATGTTAAGGATCAATGAATACACATATATAAAAAAAAATTTTAATAATAAGTTTTAAAAATGAAAAACGTAATGATGATTTTACTACGTCAACATTACTACGTCAAAATTACTTTATTCAAAAGTATTGCAAGTCGTATATACTTAGTATAAATATAAAATACTAAAATAAAGAGGTTTTTGATTTGCGTGATTTAGATGAATTACTAAATGTTTCTCTACATATACATAAATAAAGTTTTTTTTTTCTCATTTAGTTCAATTATTAAATATACATTTTATATTAAAAGTTGTAATATAGGAAAAGGTTTGAGACAATTTTCGTTAATAATGATATTGCAATCATTATTAAACCTAATGGAAATTGTCAAAAATATCATTTGCAAATAAAGATAACCGATTCTTTCTAAACGTCAATGGGCAAATTTATGGAGAAATTAATTCAAAAGTGGTTTTAAAGAACTCTACAATATTTTTAGTATTATCATCCTAAAAGAAAATCGATATCTTCCAGGAAACTTTCCAATTAATAATTAATATTTTCAATTAATAAATTTAATAAAACAAAATTTCATTTGTAAATAGTTTTTTTTCTTATAATGAAACTTTCATTCAATTCATTGTTGAACAAATCCTCTCAAGTTTTCGTTTCCTTTTCAAAATTTTCGTTACTTTGTGTTATAACTATACAAAAAAAGACTAAAAATTTCTATTGACAAATGAAATTCAAGCTTTATGTAACTTATAAATATAATAGAGTGAATTGTCGAAAGTCAAGAATATGTATCTTTTATATTATATTTTGTTGATATATCTATATCTATAAGAATCATTGACATTTAATATTTGTTTTGTTTTTCATATACATATATAATTCAGAACAAATTTTATTATATTATGTATATTTTTTCTTCTTTGGTATATTATATTTTATCGTATCGATTACAATAATCAATATATTCTCAATTCCCAATAACAAATATGTATATAAAAAACTAGATGTCACTGACAAAAAAACTGAAAATTTTATCTAAAGTATAAAAATTTCTCTAATTAAAATTATATTTTAGGTGGAAATTAATGACCCTGGCTACCACCAAAAGGTATAAATTTATTATTGAAAAAAAAACTAATTAATTACTTTAAATGAAATAATTAATTAGTTTATGATGTAAATGGCTATGTGGTATGTATATTAAAAAAAATTGTTATTTTATTAAAATTATGTTTATACTCTAATCAAAATTTATCGTTAATTTAATCAATTAATTGTATAAATTAAATTCAATATTATACATAAATTTATATTTCTAAAGATTAGAAATTCTTTCAAATTAAAACGTAAGTCTAGATCTAGAAGTTAATTCTATATTGACTTTCCTAATATATCATATATAAAAAATATTGGTATTTCTCATTTTCCGTTTTTGTCAGTAACACAATTGATTCACCCACAATCTTTAAATAAACATATGATATTTTGAAAGCTTTTAATACAATGAATTATATTGTTATTTAATAGTGGTAACATTGAATAAGTATTATATGATCCTGGCAAATAACAACAAATAACAAAATATAAAAAAAAAACCCTTGTTCTATTTATAAAATTTATCAGTAACAAATATAGAGGTTCATTTTCTTTTTGGTCCTTTATTTTCTCTCTCAAAAAAAAAAAAAATTCATCCTTTTTCTTTTCATAAACTTAAAACTTACCATAAGCATGAAATTGTTTTTATTATTATTACATTTATTTTTTCAACATTTATTATTATACATATATGTATATATTTAGAGGGATATATGATATGTGTTTTCGGTTCCTACAAGAGTCCTTTCATAAACCACCTAAAACAAATATTGGTTGTTTTAAAAACTAAGAACAACTTATGGTTTATTTTCTATATAATATAATATTATATTTAGTCCCAGGATAGTTTTGAATGTGCACATCATGAGATGATAAAAGAGAGACATATCGTCTTTTGTGGTTTAAATTGCCCCTATAGTTATCTATATAAACCATAGTTTATTTTGTCA
Source organism: Empis stercorea (assembly GCA_949752835.1). Classification (NCBI taxonomy): domain Eukaryota; kingdom Metazoa; phylum Arthropoda; class Insecta; order Diptera; family Empididae; genus Empis; species Empis stercorea. Next base: position 13,524,080 of record OX457088.1, on the reverse strand, counting down.
GATTTAGGTGATGGGGTGGAGAGGTTAAGAAAATGAACCACAATAATATATACTTGTAAAAATGCAGCGCAGCTCTACTATGCAATAGTTTTATAATCATAGGAATTTTTGTTAGTTACCAATGCTATAAAATTTTCTATGGATTAGCTATCCTGGTTTTTCTTAATGTAATGGAAATTACTTTTATTTATTTTTACACTTTTCTATTAAAGTAGCATAAATTTAAAATAAACTATTTAATTTTGTCATTCTCCTTTGAAATTCGAGGAATAATCTAATTTTCGTTGCATATCATTAAATTAAATTTTTTTAAGATTAAAATATGAATATATCTCGTGATATAGCTCCACACTACTGGTAAATAATATGAAAACTTTTGTATAATTATATTTTTAAATTGTATATAGCATTTTCGAGTCAAAATAGTCTTTTTAAATTTCAAATTTAGTCATTTTAAAAAATCAAATTAGTCTAATAAATATTGTCCATTAATTAAAAAAAGACTAAATTTTGTAAAATGACTAATTTGAATTTTTAAAAAAGACTAATTTGAAATTTAAAAAGACTATTTTGACTCGAAAATGTTATATTAAAATACAAGTTCGGTGAAAAAAGAACATATTTGTATAAAGAGCAAATATTGCCATCTACCAAACTCACTTGAAGTATCTTTCAAATATATTGAATTCCAATTCATTGTATATCTGAAATTTATTTATGCTTGTATAGACGAACAGACAGACAGAAAAATGTTAACTTAAGGAATTATTTTATTCGAACAAAAGTACTAAAACAGAAGAAGATATATAGAATAAATAGAAAATGATTTCCTTTTTATAGCACTTACAATCTTTTGACTTATAATAAACGCGCACTTTTTATACTCGTATATAATGAATATAAGTATATACTCGTATATATATGGTGTATGTCCATTTATTGACAATTTAAGATCCCTTCTAAAACCAAAACATGCGATATAAAAATAAAGGCCAAAAAAGGATCTCTTATGGTTATATGTCTGTCATTTTTTTGTTGTTGTTATTTTGTGTCTTTGTCGTTTTTATAAAAAAGGAAGCCCATTTTAGCCGCATAAATTACTTGAGACACATTATATAAAAGAATATATTTTTATATGTATATAAAATTTATATGTTTATATACAATTTATTGGTAGTAAATATCCTATTTCACTATAGTTTTATATACACACATCTTTATAGATATTTACTGCAGAAAATCTTATTGTATTTGCCCCAGTTTTTTTATACTCATTATTCTTGGCATGGATTAAATACTGTAATATATGTATTTATCTACGAGTATGAAGGACCAGTAGGAATATAGAATAATTTTCTATGTACATATACATATATTTATTTATTTTTCATTTTGTTCTTGGAAAATTCTCATGAGGTTTTACCACCGTACTATAATTTTTTATATTTATAGAAGTTTGTTTTGTTTACTTGATTATTTTTTTCTTGATATTTAATATTTTTCTTTCTTATTTTTCGATACCAGCAAATCGAAAAATAATTAATGTTACATTTTCTTTTTATTTATACCATTTTCTATATTTACGTTACAATTTGGATTAAAAATTATAATAGAACGTGATTAATTCTTTATTTAGATTATTATTATTTGATAAAAAATTTAACTGGATAGCTAAAATAAAAAGAAATCAAAGTATGTATCATATAATAACAGCATTATCCAACATCATGCTTTATATATAAATATATTTTTCTGTTTTATCATATGGAAATATAAATTTTTCAAACCAAATTACATAATAATCTATTTCAAATTACATTAGTAAAAAAAAAGTGAAATTAATCATTTGTATATTCAATTTGAACACTTCTAAAATTAAATGAAATACTTTCAAAAATAATATTCATTTCTTATTTATTTAATAAAAATTATCAAGGATTTGTAATCATTTTTCATTTTATTATTATCATTTTTCAAACCGAAGTATATAGTAAAAATTATTCTCAATTGACTATATGATATTTAGGAGAATGATTCGTTATTTCTAATAATAATTATTTAATTTCACTTTTAAAATATTTAATTTTACTTTGTTAATCTGAAAAATGTTGTAAAAACTGAAAACTATTGAAAAATTTAATTAAAAATAATATAGACATAAATGTAAATTATCTTAAATTTTATTTTTATAAACTTTGGTAAATGTAAAATGAAATTTTTGAAGCACAATTTTATCTAAATAATATTATATCTTTTAAAGGACAAAACTTTCATTTGATTTTATGAGAACCGTAAATTTTGAAAACATTTTAATTATTCAACAAATAAATTTTTTGAGAATTTCTTGTTTTAGATTTTTTTTTTATTATATCTTCAAATATTTGAAATGTATAAAGTTCAAGCTCATATAATTTTAATTTACCTATTAACTTTTTGTCTATTTATCTAGAGAATTATGTAAAAAAAAAAAATAGAATCTTTCCATTACAATTTTTAATATTATAAATTATATATAATAAAAGTAAAAAAAGAACTTGAACCAAAAAAATGTAAAAACAGAAATTATATTCATGATCAGAATTTTTTAAGTATTTATGGACCAGTGAATATAAATAATTTTCATTTTTTATGACTGATGTACAAAAATTAACGACTTTTTATTTTGTTATAAAAATAAAAATATAATCTGTTATCATTTAATATCCTAAGAGATTATATTCAATGCTCTTTTAATGAATATTTACTTATTCAAACATTTGCGTATATATTTATTTATTTTTTACACTTTTCTATCAAAGTTATATACAATATAGCTATATAATTTTTATTTACATTTATTTTTATGAAATTAACTTGGGAATCGTTGTTATTTAAGATTCTTTATAATGTATAACATAATTTTTAATGTAGAAAAACAGAGAAATTTTATTTTTTTTTTTGATTATTTCTAGTTCTAGTTATAATATTGAAATAAAATAATTTCATGGCAAATAAATAAACAAAATATCAAAATAAAATTCTAACCTTAATCTTTATTATTAAATCTAAATATAAAAAATTCTACATAGCTGAGTTATTAAGCAATAGTTTCATAATTATGGGCATTATCAGTTATTTACTAATATAATTTTTCTTATCTTAGCAAAAAATAAAAAATTGGTGAACATTTACCAAGTCAATTAAGAGACTACTGGCAGAAAATTCGATTATTGTATCTTCAATTTTACAGAATATGCTTTTTAATTTTTTAATTTTTAATTAGTATTTAAAAAATTAATTTACTTTGTTGTCAAACAAATATTTTTAGCAAAGAACCAATATGGCCTATTTAATGCTCTTTCCATGTATATTAACTGCTAAATAATTCCTGGGAAACATTTAAATCAGATGGACGGACACAAACCATAAAATCATTGATATAAGTGATTTTAGTTTTCTAGAAAACAAACTTTCTATTTTGAACGCAATTAATTTCCCATAAAACAACAAAAAGTGCCATTAAAACTGATTAGATTTATGGAAATGTCTCCCCAAGGTGTACACTTAATTACGAAATTAGTGATAGATTGTTCATTTTAGGTCATTAATTAAAAAGCTATCGCATTATTCTTCGTTTTTTTTTTTTTTATTTATTTAAAAGAACAAAAAGAAAATAATGAAAAAGTAGGAAAATAAAATGAAAATGTGAATTATTTTACGCGTTATAGAAAAATTAAAATGTTAAAAATTTGGTTAACTGATTTAACCAAAAAGTCTCCTTTTATCCTTCGTTCTATTACACGACAAAACATAATATTTACATAGATAGATAAAACATATATTGAAATGTAACTACATACAAAGTTTATCAATGGTTTTTATAGAAAAATATGTTTTATTAAAACATTAGTGTCACTGAACATAAGTTTTTGTTATGCTAACATCCAAGGATCCAAGCCTAAGGGGCTGTCTGTTTATGAAAATACAATGTTCCTCTATGTTTATTATTATTCAAAAGTGGAACGAACTTATATATCGTTTTGAAAAGCTGGGTATACTAAAAGGTGAATATCTTTTATAGGGTTTATAATTTATATGACAGTGTGACTATTTTATCTGATATGAAGAAAATAATAACAAAATTAATTAGTTTTTCTCTTTAAGTTTTGATAAAAGTGTGGATAATTTTTATGTTTTAATTTTTAATTTATAATCGAAATTTTAATTAAAATTAGTTTTCAGGTTCGTTTCTATGTATAGGTAGGTCTATTTTATACTATAGGATTCTTATCATATTTCCAAGTAAAAAAAATTTCAGAAAAAATATAGTATCACTGATATTTCTAAAATGTAGTATCACTGATATTTCTAAATCGAAATCGTTCTGTATACAAAACTTCGACTTTGTTTATGGAAATTTTCGAATTTCGAATTTTATAATAATTTTATTTTATAATAATATTTGATTTGAAATTTTTATAATATTTGATCTGTTAAGATATGAATTTGATTGCAGTAAATTAACATAATTTAATAACATAAAAAAAAACTAGAACAATGTGGCATATCCTGGGAAAGAACCAAATACGCAGCTCAAAACAGAGTCCGGTGGAAATGTCAAGTAGAGGCCCTATGCTCCCAAGTGGGGTGATAAAGGAAAAAAAAAATTAACATAATTATTATAGTTTTACACAAACTTTAAAATTAATATATGTTTTATGTATTTTCAAAAAAAAAAAAACTAATATTAAAATATCGATTGTCCTATCCTAACCTTTTTTGACAAGGTCATTAAAATTTCAAACTCTTTATAAAACCTCTTATATTTCAACCTCCTTTTACTAAAAAAGTATATGATTAATAATATTTTTTTATAATAATTTGTGTTTGTATAAAGGATTTTTCTTTTTTAATTTAGAGAAAAACTTTTCTAATTAAATTGAACCTGATTAATTGTCCTTACAAAAAAAAATAATATAATTTAAGTAGGTAGAGATCCTACACGAAAATCAATTTATTTAATTTATGAAATTAAACAATTTTAAAAAGAAAAATTTAATTTATAATAAAATATTTTTGTCTTCAATTTTAATTTGACCCCAAAATAAATAATGTATAGGAGTTATATATTATGCTATAAAAAAATAATTGGAATACATATTTTTTTGTTTCTCCTAAATATTCCAAGTACAAAATGAAAAAAAAAATCTACAAAATAAAAATAAAAAATTAAAAATTATTATTGAGTCCTTGAAAGAAAATGTACTATAAATAATGATACCTAATTACTATATTATTTCATTTATTTTACATAGAATTTTATATGTATACATAGACTTTATGTATATATCCGTTTTGCAAATAATATTCCAAAAAAATTTTTCTTCCACTTTTTTTTTTGTAATTTGAAAAAGGATAATAACGAAATCGTGTTTTTGATTATAATGATTTTAACAGATTTTTTTTTTATATAAATATTTTACTTTTCAAATTACATTTTTATATGGTATTTTTATCTGTATATTTTGTATATACATATACGAAATTTTCTAATTTCGCTAAAAAAAAATAATTCAAGGACTTTTATTTACCTAGATTCGTTTTTTGTTGTGTAGTCAATAAAAGTTTTATAATCAAGATGCAGTTTTTTTCAACATTATTTTATATTCCTTGAGTTATAGACAAAACTATTAAATTTTATTTACAACCAATTTTATTTTTTTGATTGCATGATCTATGAAAAATACCAAAGTGAATATTCATGGTTGAATTGAAGGTTATAGATTTATTAGTATAATTTATTTTAAATTCTTACTATATTCTTTTTCGGTTTTTTTTTTTTATCTTTCGAAAAACAATTTTTATACGAGTATAAATTTAATTCGGATAATTAAGGAATTGCATTCAAAAGGATAATTAATTTTAGCAATTTTATAGAAATATAGTTTTTCTTTTTATTCATTAAATATAATTTATAGTTACGTTTTTATTTTTTCGAAATTTGATTAAAATAATTTATTATTACATATTTAATTTATCATGGGGTTATAAAAATTGAAGCAATGACATATACTACGAGAATATAATGATTTCTATATACAAAGATAAAGTATATTATATACATAGGTATATATTTCAGAAATTTATTCAACCAGAAATATGCTGTAATATTTTTACAATTTAATTTCAAGAGAAATATAAAAATAATTAAATCAATTTTTAATGACAAATGACTTTGAATGGAAACTCGAAAAATATTTTTTATTTGCAAAATAGAATTATTTTATTAAAATTGATTTTTCAGATGTGAATTTAATATATAAGGTTAATTGGTTTTATGCCTTTAATTATAATTGTGTAGGTATAAATTGCTTCACACCCGACATTTTGTAATAAAATATAACAATAAACAAAATAACATGAAAAGGCAGTGTAGGAAACATGAAAAAAGAAAATGTAGAATTTTTTCTGTTCTTTTGTAAAATGAAAAGAGTGCAGAGCTCCGCGATTTCAGGGCAAAACTGTGAAAATGTTGCATTTTAAAATGCAGAATTTTTCATCGAGAAAAGAAAACACCATTACTTTTATTATTTTACTTATTTAATTCAGATTTCTATAATCATAATTATTTTATTAAATTGAAGATTTTTTGTTGTAATTACAGATTATTACAGATTTAAATCAATTATTTTGTTTAATTATTATCGATTTTTTTCCTCAAAAATTTTCTGTACGGATACTGAACTTCAATATAAAAAATATATAATTCTTTAAAACAAATTTTCCCAAAAAAAAACTTGACGTCTCTTTAACTCCTTAAGTAAACCATTTAATCCTTATATGAACACAAAATATATTTAATATTTTGTATATTTTTCTTTGTTTCTATACAAACACAGAACCCAAAAAATATTTCTCCCAAAATTTTATAGGGCCCTTTACCATTACAATATTTTTCAAAAATATATAAAAAAATAAATATTCTGTCTGATAATAATTTTTACATGAAAATTATAAATTATGTAGTAAAAATAGAATATTTTTCATCCTATAAAAAAAAGGACAACGAAATTTCTCAATTTTCTTGTACAAACTTATTAAAGTTAGTTAAAGAATGTAATTTATATGTAAGTCTAAGTACATTTATATATTTATTTTTGGTCTGCAAACAAAAAATGCCCTATAAGAAAATTTGTGTATGAAAACTCTCTTTTATTTCGAACACCTTCAAAATATCATATTTTCTTTCCTCAATTTTTTTTTTTGGTTTATGAAATAATATTCTTTTATGGCAATCCATAAAAACAACATTTTTTTATGTCTATATAACTTTGTACTAAATTAAAGCATAGAAAAAACTAAACTTTGATTATGGCTTTATGTACATAAAAAAAATAATATTATATTGTTTGTGTGTGTGGTGTGCATGTATATTGCTTTGCTACGGTTTTAAATTTGTCGACAAAATAAATGTATTATATACTTCATTGGCCTTTGACTGTTACTCTTGGTCTTCTACTAAATTATTATATATCCTTATAAAATCCTTTTTGGCTCTGGGCTAAAAGGAAAATTGCAAGCCGTTGGCTGTTTAAAGGCTGTTTTTTTTAACAATTTTACTACACAAATTAAAGAAAAAATACAAAATTTTATTTTCATTTTATATAAATTTAAATATTTTACATAAAAAGCAGTTGTAACAACAAAAAAACATTCAAATAGGAAAAGTATGAATAACACCCTGAAGAACAGCACCCAAATAGGAAACGTATTAAGAATCACGTTTGTGATACACCTAGAATTTAATGTAAATGAAGATTTAAGTAAAAATTATAATTATTGAAAAATTCTAAATTTTGTACAATTTGAAATTATGTATTAACATATACACATATGTGCAATTCTTACCCATGTAAGGTGAAGAACGTTTGAGGTAACTAATTCTTCATTTTAAAAATCTTCTCCTCCAGTTTTACCCAAGTTGCAAGAATATTTGGTAATTTTCGTAATTTGAGTGATACAACAAATTATTTTCTAATAAGTTAATTAATTTATTAATATCTGTCTATGGTTGCAAAAATTTTGAGTCTACTCTATCTTAATAAAGGTATAGGTTTGTGTAAACGGGTGATGGACAGACAGAGTGAAACTAATTTCCTCGTTTTCATTCTCTTCCATTTTGGTTGAAAATGTGCTAAAAACAACCATAATATTCCCTAAATATATTTAGTCGTTAAAATATACGTTTTTTAAAAAGTTTGGATATTTTCAAACTTTTTTACTTTAATGTATTTATTTATTTATAAAAAAAAAGAAAAAAACAGAATCATGAAAACACACTAATACAAAATTTACTATAGCTTTTATGAAAAATCTTTTACACGTTTTTGCAATTAAATTTAAAATAAATAAAATATTTGGTATATAACATAATTAAATTGTTCTTAAAAAATTTCAAAGACCAAATCTGTGCACGTGTCAACAGTTTTTTAATTCCTTTTTATAAATTATAATTATGAAATTATAAATTATTATAATAGTAATAAAAATATTTCATTCAAGTTTTGATAACAAACAACTTGTTAATACTATTCAAATGTCTTCAGGTGATACAAAAAAAATTTAATTACTAAGTAGGAAAATAACCATCAATATAAGTTGTTATTTAACAAAGCAATTAATTTTGTGAATTTCATATTCTTTTCCATTATTTTTTTTTTCCATTATTTACTACAAATTAGTTTCATAACAATTAGCTAATATCTTTTCCCACGCTCATTATTATTTTTTTAACCCTTTTAATATTTTGTAGACATTTTGTATCATTCTATCAAAGCCGTATATAATATTATATACGGCCTTGATTCTTTTTTTGCAAATATTATTATATAAGAATATAAATATTGTTAATAAATTAATAATTAATAAAATAAATTGTAAAAAATTGTATTAGAAATTTATCGGATATCAAGATATATCGGAATTTGTCTTTAAATATGTAAAAGTCAAGGACAACAGCACAGTAACTGGAAATCACATAATGGAAAGAGGAAGTACTGAATTACAATATAAGGATCAGATTTTTTTTAATTGTTTTTAATTTGACTCATTTATAATTTAATTGGACAGATAAAACGATACTAGAAGAACATATGAAAAAAATATAGAAATTTTAAAGAAAGTGTAATAAGTTATCACAAAAAAAAATCAAACATCTCAATTATTAAAAATGTATTGCTTTGACTACTTTTATATTAACGACGGAAAATTAATTGGCACTTCTACCTGCATACTTTTAGTCACATAATTTTCAAGAAATTAGACTTTTTGACAACAACTTCCTGAAAATTAACATATTATATAAAATAATGTTATTTTCATAAAACCCAAGGGAATAAAATGTTTAATTTACAATATGAACTTCAGTTTGTTAACCTAAAAGTTTTCTTACAAACATACCACAGAGAATTCGCAATATATTTTATGACTTCCTTTAAGGAATTCGGTTATTTGAAAATACATTCATTCTCAGTTAATTCATTTTTCTTTATTTTTATAAAATTTTCGTTTTTATATTTTATTTTATTTTTTTGTGAACAAAAAAAATTGAAAATATGAAAAATAATTTTAATATTTCCCTTTTGGGCCAAATAATAAAAGAACAACAAACCAAGAGGATAATATGAAATAGCATAAAAGTTCTGAAAAAAATAATGACTATTTTAGCTGAAAATAAGAAAATTTTCATATTTTTGTATCTTGTTATTTTTTTAAAATAAATTCATGCAAATGTGTTTATGAAATTAGCTTTTTTTACCTAAAGAGTTTCTAGCAGACACTACTATCGACATTGATAATTTTCTAATTGTGCTATTATAGTTTCCAACTGCCGGTGAATTCTTTAAAATAGTAAATAATCTTTGACTCTTTATAATGAATCAAAACAGTGCAAAGGGAAAAAACCTGCCAAGTTAATAGCTTGCTTAATATCCCTTACCTAGTATTGAATATATAAATGAAAATTTAACTAAATGCTACTAATTTTTGTAAAACTCTCAATTGTACATCATTGGGATTATATTTCAACTATGTTTAAATTATTTTTAATTTCCGATTGTTGATTAGGATTTTTATTGTATAAATAATTTTATGACATTTCTTTTATTGGTAATTTTAGGATATTTTGTGCATAGGTATACAAATTTATTTTGGTAAAAATTATTAAAATTAATTATTTTCAAAGTAAATTTGTCTACAAATTATAGACTTTCTATCTGCGACATTTTCCTAGGTTCTTAAATATTATATTATATTAAGGACTAAGATTCAAATTAAATTTGTTGGTTTTTGTATCTCATCTAAATTGAATTATGTAATTGTTTTTTACAATATTTTTCCATTTTCAAAATTCGAATAAATACTTTATGAATAATAAATTCATAATTTGAAAATTTTATGTTTTTAAATTCGATTGAGTTTATAGTTCATATTTTTTTCTAGAATATAAAAATTCACTTTGGATATCATTTTATGTTTAACCAAAATAATTAACACTTAAAACTTGTTCTCATTGCTCCTGGTTTACTTTATATATTAAAAAAAAAATAAAAAATATGTTTTCACATGCTTTATTAAATCAGGATTAAAATAGTTAGTTAACAAACAAAAAAAATATTTTGTTTTAAAATTTCAAAAATCTATACTATTTTTTCTATTTCTATACTAAAAATAACAAAAATATTTTTGCATTCATATATATTTATATATATATATATATATGTATATATGTATATATTTATGTCCTACTAACAAACATAATACATATAATATATTAGACATGTTTATGCCCACCTCCCCAAATAAGTGTAATGTACATTTATATAAATAAATATTTTTATAATAAATTTTCATATAATATAATATGAAACACAAAAATTATTACATAAAAGTACAAACATAAAATTCACTCATAAATTTTGCTTACAGGTGTGCTTTTATATAATATATATATTATATTTAGACATCTCCATTTTAACCACCCATTTTAACAGGTTATAAATTTTTCGCATTGTTATAATAAAAAAAAAAAATGGTCTCGTTAATATTTTTCCATTTTTATTTTTTATTATGAAAATTTTTTGAGTACATTATTTATATAAATATACCAGTATATAATATATAGATATAAATATAGGTAAAATACGAATTAGTAATGGGAAACAGTAAGTAATATTTTTTGTATATGAAAAAATGCATATAATAAAATAATAAATTTGAACACAAAAAAAAAAAAAAAAAGGAAAATGTCATAATATAGAAAATTGTCAGGAAATTTTTATTATTACAAACCATCAGTTAAAAATTATAACTTTAATAAATTTCAGACATAAATTTTATTATTGTTTTAAATAAAAAAATATATTATCAACAATAAATCAACTTATAAAAATATTTGTTTTTAAGCTTTTTGAAAAATAAATAAAATGATGAAATAAATTTGTATACAAATATAGATACAAATATACAAATATAATTAATTTCAGACTGAATTATATCATTAAATATAAAGTATATATATTAGTTTTTGTGGTAATAAAAATTGATTTCCTTACATATTATATTTTTTAGCAAATTTATTATAAATTATAGAAGTACTTTATTTCTATTTAAAATTTGAAACAATTTGAGATTAAATAAGTTTTCCTCGTTTAGGAAAAGCTAAAAAATTGATATTGACATTCAAATTATCAGTTATTAATCGGTAATCGATTCTACTTTCCATGCTGAAATTTTTTTTAGACAAATTTAATACCTATAAAGTTGCTAGACATTTTGTAGATGGTCGAGGGCATAAAATCTATAGGAACAAAATGTTTCCATTTTGTCTGAAAACTTAAGATTGAAGCAAACACTTTTATCTGGTTTTAACAGTGTAGGCCGTGATTAAAAAACAATTCCAGGCTTCAAAATGCATTTATCTAATTAAAAATATATAATGATGAAAATAACATGGGTAAGTGGTAAGGTAATAATGCAATAATGATTAACAAATATTATCAACGTATGACTAAAACTAAATAATAACTTGATAACCAATAATTTAATACATAATGCCAATTATATTTGTACAATTATAATAAATTAATTTTCAATCAAAATATTTAAACCAAAAATTTCCACAAAAATCTGTTACCCGCAAAAATTCCCATCAAATTGTTGAAATTCTTCTGAAAAAGTTCATAAACAATTTTCAATTAATTTATAATCTTATTCCTGTAGTACAAAATATTCTCCTAATAATTATACTAAAAAAAAAATGATTTTATAATTGTAATTTTCACATTTTCTGTGAATTTTCTTTGCTACTTATTACATTATCATTAAATTCCTTATATTCCATTTTTACTTCTCATCCCTTCTTAAGTATATATTATAATTTTTCTTTTGTTTAAACATTTTTATCTTATCGTAAAAATATTTTAAGGATATGACAAAAGAAAAAACAATCTACTAAAGTATAACTAAAAGTTTATTTATAAAATTTTTGCTTTTCTTTTTATAAAACTAAAAGTAAGCAAAATATAGAAAAAAAATAAACTATAATGCAAAATGTCCTTAAATCTAGGATCAATGCCTAGACATTATTTAAATTAATTAATGTTTTGTCCTTGAATTATTTTATATTCGTGCTTACATTTTTATGAACTTTTAATATACTTAGTTTTGTTGTTGTTATTCTTTCTTTCAATCACTAAGTTCGTGGGTTAAAAATATTTATTTTTATTTGTGTGGGGTAACTGGATACATAAAAATAAATTATACAAATTTTGGGGTTTGTGATTATTGTAAATGGAGAGCAAAATATAGAAATTTTTAAAATATTTTTTTGTACGTATATTGCAATCCAATGTGAGTTTAAAATTACGAAACAAATTAAAAACTTAAAGAAATTGTTTGATTTATTTTGGGTGTAATTTTTATTTCTAATTATGTTAATTGTAATTATTTGCTAAGTCATTTTTTAATAATTAAATGTAAAATTGAATTAACAAAATTAAACACTTTTAGCATATAAATAAAACGTGATAAGTAAGAAAATAATTATAGAAAAGTAATTGGTGTACAAAATTAACTAAACTATGATTTTAGATTAGTAGTTATAAATAAACATTTTAATCATTTATCAAATTGAATTATCGTGTTTTGTTTGAAAATAAATAATAGTTCTAGTATTAAATCATTTATGATTGTAATAAATTCTTAGTAAAATGATTAAATCTAAACTACTGTCATATTTTAAGCCTTTCGATAATTTCCTGTCCATTATAAATGACAATTCCACCCTTGAAAATTTTATTTTGAATTTTAATAAAAAAATTATATGTAGAATTTAGAATTAGAAAAATATAAGGGCTAAGCAAGGGACCCATATACCAAAATTATGTAATATCGTCCATTAAATAGAATTAATTCTCTTTTAATAATTTCCTTTAAATAATTAACACAATAAATTAATATCTTCTATATAATATTTTTTTCAACCTCGTACTTTCTACTCCCACATGAAAAAATTCTCGAAATTTTTTTTGCTTTTTTGAAGAAAAACAAAATTATAATAAATTTTATTATTAACAAAAAAAAAAAACTTTATGGTATAAAAAAATAATTTTCTCTTACCATTATTATTTTTGCACCTTTTAATTATGCAAAAAAAAAATTAAATAAATCCCAACAGAAATAAAGTATAAAGATTTTTCATAATATAAATATGAATTTTCTAAACTTTATTACAAAAAAAAAGGGGCAAAAAAGGTCAATGTTTAATTTTAGGTTTTAGAAAAACATTTCATAAATATTCACACCTTAGGCTAATTTTCTCCATTTTTTTTTCTCTTTCATTTATGAAAAAAAAAGATATTAAAAACAAAATGAAAACAGGAAAATCTCCATAAAAAAAAAAAAATTATTTTAAAATTATGCAAAAAATAAAAATTAATAATATAAAAATAATATTTATTATCGTCAGTTAAATATTTATTAGTTATAATACGCGAATATTCCATTATATATTATAATTATTGCTAATAAATATGCTGGTAACGAAATGATTTCATCTTTTCTTGATGAAATTTAAGAATCATGTCAATTTAAAAACGTATTTAAATATATATAACTAAAATTATATATAAAATAAAATGATATTAAATATAATAATTGAATTTCAGTGTCGGTAATATTTTATAAACCAAAATCAATTTTTAAATTGTTAACATTTTAATTCGTAATATATCTAGAAGATATTTTGCAACATGTTTTGAAACTCAAAATATTAATGCTTAATATATTTGTATTATTTATTACTATTGATTGACATTTTTATATTTTAAAAAAAAAAAGTTAATAAAAAGAAATTTAAATATAATTTTTTTCCCCGAAACAATTTTATAATTAATATTCTAATCCTATATACTCGAATTTTTGTTACTAAAAAACTTTTCAGTAAAAACATTTTTTTTATTTTTATTTTTTTATAAATAAAATATTTTTATACGGACTCTTTTTTTGTTTGTGGAAAAAATTATAATTTCAAATTTGTTTCAAAAAAGTTTATATATGTATACTATATGTAAATATAATTTTTTAAAATGGAATAGCAATCAAGAAAGTCAACAAAAGTCTTTATCTGTTCGGATGGAACCATAAACATCAAAATTATTTCCCCTATAGCAGTTTTTATTTAATTATAAAATATATATATTAAAAAAAAAACACATTTTAAAAGAAAAATATTTACTTACCAGCGTTTGTAATAAATTAGATTCATTTTCCAAAATTTCATAAAAAAAAAATTGTTTCATCTGGAAATATAAAATTTTATTTTTGTTATTATAAACCTATTTACATATTAATCATTTAATTTTAATTGTACAATATTTTTTTTTTAGAAATTGAATCAATATAATTGAATAAATTTTTAAATACTGCAATTTAAATTAAGCATAAAATGAAATTTTTAAATGGAAACGTGTCAGGATTTCAAAAATATTTCGAAATAAAAATATAAATTTGTATTTTGAAATTTATAAGTACAGAAGAAAAAAAAATACGAATTGGGTCAAATATATTCAATTTCTTGGAAATTTTTGTTACTTTTGATAACCTAAACATGTTTTGTACTGATTAATTCCCCCAGATATTAATCATTAATTTAGATGTTTAGATTGGTATACACACCAACTCCACACCACGAAAACTACAACACAACACACCACGAAAACTGTATAGAAATAATATCATTTTTTTTATTAGAAATTTCATTTAACTTAATAATTTTCATTTTTTATTAATTATTTATTCAGAATTTCATTAACTTCAGATTACAGGATAATTTGAAGTAATATTCACGGTAAAAATTATTATTTAAATTTAAATGAAATTAGATCTGCTAGACCTAGAGAATCAAATATATAAAAACATACAAGAAATTTATATTTTTTCTTATATGAAATACTCATATAAATATTATACCAACTTTCCAACCTTGATATAACTTTCAAAATATAAGTACATATGTAATTTTCAATTTATATGATTTTGAAGTAGTACAAGGTCATATCTACAGAATGGAATTTTTATTATCAATTTTCAACACTTTAACATTTAAAAATTTGAAAATTTTTCTGTTAAGGAAAATTATTTTCTAAGTGTTGATATACCCCCTCATACTTTTCAAAAAATTATAAAATTAATATATAGAAAATGACAAAGTAACTTAAAAAAATAAATTATTATATTATATAATCCATGAGATATATATATAAAATATCCTTTTAAAATACAATGCAAAGAGATAAAACTTTTAAAAAAAAATTGTAGAACGAATTCAGGAAATGGCATTACACAAAGCCATTTTCGTTTCTTTCCCACAATTTTTCTGGAAAATTGAAAAAATTGTATATATACATAAGAAGTGCGCCAGAATATTTGTTGAAGAGAAAATATATTTATGAAAAAAATTTAATTTACTTAGGTAAAAAAGTATATATAGTTAAACTTCTACTATATAGTAAATAGTATGAAAAAGTTATCTCTCAAATGTATACCAACTAATTTTATGCAAAAATATAATTTTTTTTTTTTGTAGGTCAGGAAAAAAGAAAATTGTACGATTTTTTTTTTTGTATAAATATTTATATTTGATTTTATATTCATTGTGCTATAAGGAAAAGATATATACGTATACGTCGTATAAATTGTGTTCGACCTTGACTCTTTTGCTGCTATTTTTTTGTACCCATTTTCCTTAATGCTGTTTCATATTGCTTCCACCCACATCTTAAAAGCATTTTTCCTTTTTATATATATTCTTTTCATATAAAAAGCATGATTTTATTTTCAGATTTTCTTGAAATTTCTTTTTGTAGATTGCTATTTTATTTTTCTTCCTTTGCTTTCGTTGTGTGACTTGTGAATAAATTTACAATGAAAATTTTTTATATTGAAATGTTTTGTGAGCGTTTTTGTGAAATATTTATTAGATCTTGTTATATAGTTTTTGGATTTATATATTTAATTTAGTATATAATTTCATGTTTAATGTTGAATTATAAATAATTTTTTATTATATTAAAGAGAATTTTTTGTAACAAAAAAAAAAATTTAAATTGAATTCATTATAATGTTAAGAAAATTGTTTTGAGTTAAGAAATAATTGAAAATTTCTAAGGAAATCATTATGAAAACGGAAAATTTAAAATATATAATTTCATTGTTAACACAATTATATAACCAGAATTGAAAAATATTCTGTTCGTAATTTTATTTGAATCGAAAGAATTGTAATACAAACTGGAATAAACAAATATAAATTTCCTGATCATAAAAAATCAAAAATGAAGAATTTAAAAGTAAATGTAATTTTGATGACCATTACCATTTAGTTTTCAACAATATTCTTCATATTTCTAACAATAACATACATACATAATTTAAATTCAATTAATAATAAAACCAATAAATTTTAATTCACTAAATTTCGATAGTTTTATTGACCAATAAATGATTTTCTTTTCAACTATTTATTATTTACTCTAGTATATCCTTACAAGAACAATTTAAGCTAAAAGTTTAACATTTACATAAAGAATAAGTCAAAAATTTATTAAATTTCTTACCATCTGTAGGAAAATTTTGCAATAAATTTAATTTAAATCTTAAATATTTTTACTTAACATTTTCTTTTCCAAAAAAAAAAAAAAAACAAAAATTCCATAAAATCAAATTTCCAAAAAAAAAAATTAAAATTAACCAAAGAAAAACCTCAAGCAAAATAAAACTTTTTAGAAAATGCCACAGTATAATACTAATAATATTTCTTTAAAATTTATAACATTTTCCTTCAACTTTGGTAAGAGATTTCTTCAAAAAAAAACTTTTTGTTAGTTTTGTCTATGTCAGACATCTTTAAAAAAAATTGTTCCTCTTTAACCTTTCTCTCTTCTATAGCTGCCACCTCGTCTTTTCCATACAATATAATAATAAAGATTTTATCTTTTGGTATATAACATCTTATTTTCTTCTTCTATATGGTATACAAATATAATTTTAGTGAATGATTTAAACATGTTTTTTTTGTATATACTTTTTTTTTTATTATTATTATTTCCACCTTTAAGGCACAATAACAAGAAAATTTTTATATATAACTAAATATAAATCTTCTATATATGATACAATAACAACCTTATCAACTTTCCCATACTCTTCGTTATCTTACCTAAAAATCCATCCTTACACATTTTCCTTATATCGCGCATATTATACGCCAAACATAACAACAAGAGAAAATAAATAAATAAATAAATAAATGGAAACCTTATACCTTTAAAAGGATTCATTCTTTCGGATAGAATAAATAAAGTGTAAACGGAAAAAGTAGCAACACAAAAACAAAATATATATTTTATATTTTTTTTTTATAAAAATATTATTATATCAATCTAAGATAATTTTTGTGGAAAATCTCAAGAGAGTTTTTTTTTTCCTTTTTTTTTTACTTTGTATCTAAAAATATATAAATTTTTATAAGGACATAATTTTTTGTTGTTGTTTTGTTGCTAGAATTATTTATAAATAGTGTGTAAGTGTTTTGATTGTTGATATATACGTGTGACATTTTATATTTATTTGAAAGGACAATTATTCATATAAGTCAAATAGTTACTAAGTTAGAAATTTTCCTTTTTTTTTAATAGTTTTTCCAAAACAAATAAAAAATTATGTATATACATACATATATATGTAGTTACAATTATTTTTTACTATATTCTTGAATATCCTTTCGGGCTACACTATATATTAAACAACAAGGGAATTTGTATATGTTTACTATCCAATCCAGCATATGTGTTAGCAATCTTTCATCTTGAAAATATAAATGTAAAAGGAATTTTATTTTTGGAATATACAAAAATTGAAATTTTCTTCTTTCATTTTTCGTATACAAAAAATGAAAATTTTCTTCTTTCATTTTTCGTATAAAAAAAAGGAAATTTTCTTCTTTAATTTTTCGTATACAAAAATGGAAATTTTCTTCTTTCATTTTTCGTATACAAAAATGGAAATTTTCTTCTTTCATTTTTCGTATAAAAAAAGGAAATTTTCTTCTTTCATTTTTCGTATACAAAAAACATGACATTATACCAAAAATATTTATTTTTTGAAAGAAAAAGAAAACATAATAATAATTTTTTTATGGTTAATTTAAAACTTTATTCAAAGAGAAAATTACATTTATTTTGATTAAAAATAATATTAAGGTAAAACGGAATGTAAATATCTGAAAGAAATTATAATGTTTTTTATTTATATAAATAAATTATTTAATTAAATATATTAATTTTTATAATTATTTAAATTAAAACTGTTATGTTTATACATTTATGTATACATAATAAATAATAATATGTATTATAATTTTGTTGAAAATTATTTACATTTATATAATACAATAAAGTATAATTTTGTTTTTCAAATCTGTTACCATTTATCAATTCTTATTATACCATTTATCAATTATTTTTAAAAGTTGAATTAGTCTTTTCATTAGTCTACAGTTTTTGCACTTAAAATTCAACCTTTTGCAAATCAAATTCAACCTTTGCAAATCAAATTCAACATTTTGTATATAATTTTGAATTTGTTATCGACTAATATCCTTTATTTATATTTATTAAAATTGGTAAATGAATATTTATTTGATATTTTGAATAAAAGAAACAAAAATTTTAAATAGTAACATAAATTAAGAAGAGTATTTTAATATGCAAAAAGACTTAATTTATTTGTAAACTAAAATTATTTAATTTGCAAAAATCCTATGTTGAAGCTTACAAGGCTTACTGTGTCTTGACAATTCTATAAGCAGAAAATCTAAATTATATTTGTTTAGTTTGAAAAATGTGAAAATATTCTGAAAAATTATTAAAATGATTTTAAAATTCTTGAATTAGTTAATTATTTCTAATTCTAATTCAATTATAGAAAAATAAGCTTAACAGAAAAATACGCTTTACAACAAACGACTACACTAATTTTATCTGAAAATGGTATATTATAATATTTCCTTTCTTAGTTAACAAGTATTATAATAAAGTAATGCAATTAAATTAAAGTTAATTTTATTCTATTTACTCCTATTTAACGCTGTACAAAAATAAAATTAAAAATTGTAATAATGTCAATAATAAGACAGAATAACAACAATAATTATTTACTTCACTAAATATAGTTAATTTCGTTATGCTAGAAATATTTATTAAGCTTTATAATCAAATATTATTCAGGTCAATTAAAGTATTAAAATTTTTATTATATCCATTTTAGATTAATTAATAAACTGACCATTATAATTATTTTATAGATAAAAATATGTTGTTAAGCAAAAATTATTATGGTATAAATGGATATTTAAGGATAATAATATAAAGATTTATTATTGAAATTTTTAATGACAAAACATAAAAATATTTAATTAATATAATTAAGAAAATAATTTTTTTATTTTTATGTATATATAATAAAACTTTGAACTATAAAAAAACTAGATATAAATCAAATAATTTATTTCAAAATAAACGATTTCCTATAATGGGTTTTATATCTAAAAATTTACGAAAAATAACAAAATTATAAATTTGTTCCCTACACTGCACTGCAACAATTTCCATTTATTGAATTCCAAGTTATTCAAAAATTGTATAAACATTTAAACTTTATTACAGGATGTAGAAATATTTTAGGCTAAAATTATAACCATATCAATTTTGTTTATTTGAATATCAAATAATTAATATACGAAAAGTTTTAACAGAGATGATAAATTTTAATATTAATTACAATCTAAATTATTAATATTATATATACATATATACGAAAATATTTACGTTAAGAGATTATAAATATACAACATAAAATAAATTGATTTTCAATTTGGAAAACAACAAAAAGGAATAAAAAACTTATTTCATTTAATTTTTTCATAATTTTCTTTTCAAAAATAAAGAGGAAAATTGGAAAAGGGAAACTTATAATTCATCATGACATGGAAATAAAATTTCTACTGTGTACTTTATAAACTTCTAACAAAATAAGACTGAATGTTGTATGTGAATAGTGGATGTATAAACATTACATATGTGACGAGCCAATAAGATTTTAGCCATTTTGTATACATATAAAAACCTTATGAATCAAAACAATTTTCTAAAGACCAATATTATATATATTAACAAATTTGAAATGAAATATTATTTCGATTCTTAATTTCCTATACCTCTGTTACAAGTTCATATATATACACATAAATATTTGATTTAAACTATAATTACTAAATGATTAAAATTGCCATCGGCCTTTAGTGAAATAAAAACAAAAATTTTATTTATTTTTTTTGTAATTTACTAATTTAAAATTCGGTTTCAATAAAAAAAAAATTTTTTCAATATAAAAATTACATACGTTTTTATACAGTCGTGTTTTTAATGGAAAACTTGTTCTATATTACATTATTCCTTGTCTTATATTCTTAAGACTATGGTTGCATTGTTGATATTTTCTTTTACCATTTAATTTTATCTGAAACGAAATGAGCAAGATTAACAGTAAAACGAATATTTGTATAATAACACAATTTCTCATATTTATGTCTCTTTCATTCGTTTGATTTTGAAAGTAATGAAATAATTGTTAGATCAAAAAGATTTAAAATCAGATAAAAAAATTTTTTGATCTAAGAATTATTTAATTACGTTTTATATCAAACGAATGAAAGAGACATGCTAAATGTGAAAAATTGTGCTATTAGTCTAAATGAAGCTCTAACATAAAGTTTTTAAATATACCAAAAAATATACCATTCCCAAATATCCCATTAAATCTCTTTCCTTCCCAAATATCCTAAACAGTTTCAAATAAAATTCAATGGGTCATTCACTACGTTTAGGTCGTAATTCGTAATAAATTCGATTTTAAATGTCGCTAATGCAATAGTAGTCAAATGTTTCGTTATTATTATATATGTACATATATATAAATCCATATTATATTAGAGTTTTTATACTGTCGTGTACCTTTTTCAATTTTATTATGGGGTTTCCTTTGTTTCTCTTAAGAATATGTAATAAAAAAAAAATCTTTACAATAAACAGAGGAAAATTATTAAGAAAATATCAAGAAAATTTTCTCCTTTCTGTTTTTTGCTGTTGTCATTTTGTCTTTTATAAAATTTATAGATTTTTTTTGTATATGTATATGTATTTATTTTTTCCTTGTTCGTTTAAACGTTTATGGTGGAATGTCATTGGAAAATTGCAAAAAAAAATTAAAAAAAAAAAAACAGAATCTCAAATATGGAAAAGTTAAAGGAAAATCTTGATATATAAAAGTCAAAAACCTAAAGAAAATTCGTTAATGAAAAAAATGAAAAATATATTTGGTATAAATAACACCAACAAAAAAAAAAGATATTTTTTCTTTTTCTTATTAATTCCCCAATTTGGAAAATTTATCAATTATTTTTTTTTATTTAACTTTAAAGGAAAAGAAAATATTAAAAAAAAGAAGAAAAATAATAATGAAATTATTAAAAAGCTAAAAGGATCCCATTGCGATTAATAAAAATCGTAATGTTTGAGTGAAACAGAAATTGTTGAAAGTGTTTCAACAAATTCCAAGAGAAGATAAAAAAATATATTCCTAATTTTTTAATGGTTATAATTTCTGTAATTTTAAGTTTTAATTGTTGAACTGTAGTTCAACCAATTAAATAATAGCCGACCAATTTGATTAAATTTAAATACAACTTTTAAGAGCAAATTATATTTATTTTTTGACAGTTTAACATCCTAGCTATAGTATAAATGTTTTCCAAATGACTCAATGTATATTTCAGCCGGTACTAATTGTGTAAAATGAATTAACACTATTAAAATATTTGATAAATAATTCGTCCATTTTTTAACTTTGATTAAAATTATCGCAAAACTATATAATAAATTTATAGAATTCTCTGTACGACCATTAAAAGGAGAAAATTTTAGGAAAATCACAACTTTAATCGATTTATTTTTGGGAAAATTAAAAACCTTCTTATAATGACATTTAATATTATATTTTTATTCAAGTGAAGAAATTTAACGGAATATACACTGTTTCCTGTAGAATTTTTTTAAATTTTAAATTTTTTTTTTTTGGACTGAAGAGAGAAAATTCGATTTGAAATTCGTAATACCAAAAGTAATATTAAAAAAAAAAATTAACGATACGCAAGTTAAAAAATAATAATATAAGTTTTAAAAAAGTTTTTCCAAAAAAAAAAACAACTTTTCCTTTCTTCACAAAATAAGAAAATAATAACCTTCTTCTTATAAGGTGGAATAAATTTCTTTTGGGACATTTTCCATAATAAAAAAAAAATTTTGTTTTTTTGCGGTTTTAAAGTTTATTTTTGTGTATTGCCGAAAGAAAAAAAATGAAAATCAGGATTTCTGTTTTCGTATATTACTTCAGCAAATAAAACTTTTCGTTATTCATGAAAAAAGAATTAAGAAAACTTTCAGTATTATTATTTTTTTCTCTTGTGTTGATTTTTTAATGCAAGGACAAATAAAAGTTTTAAACAAATTTTAAAAGTATACGTACTTACTTTCGTTTTGAATTTAAAGTTTAGGTTTAGCTACAAAACCATTAAATTTTACGAGATACATTTTTTGTTTTTCAGAAACAAAAGCAAGTAAAGTATTCGGCAAAAGAACAAACATGGAATAAAAAATTAAATTTGAACCATTCAGTATTTTTCTATATAAAATTATATAAAGGTGTTTAAAAACTCTACAAAAAATTATTATTATTTTTTAAATAACTACAACTGTGTCGTAACAATTCTCCTTTTGTATACTAATTGCAGAACCCCAATATGTTTTATTGAATATCGAAGCGACCAAAAAATGTCTTTCTTTGTTTATTTGTATATTTGATTTATTTTCAGGACCAAATCAAAACAATTACAGCAATATTTCAGTCAGTTTATGCATTGATTCACATATTTCACAATATTATTGGACTTTAAAAACTGAAACTGGTATGTAGTGCAATTTTTTAATTACATCATTTCTTATTTCAACTATTTCAACATACAATGTTTAATTTTTTAAGGAAATTTACTGTCACAAAATTTCTATCAACGTTTTTTGTTTCTATTTTTAATTATAATTTCAATTTCAAATACATAATTAATTTTTCATTCGAAATTAAATTGAAATATTTAACATGTAGTATGTATTACATATAATATATTTCTCGAACATTTGAAACATTTCGCAAAAATTCTATATATACATTCATTTAAAAATGCAAATCAATCATGTATATACAATCAGAATGGAAATTTAAAAACAAAATTGTAGAAATTTAATTTAAATGTGAATATTTTATTGCACAAAATAAATTAATTGAATTTTATTTATTTTCTAAATATCATTTATGTAGATCATTATAGTTTTCTGTTCATTTACGTTTTCATCGAGAAACTAGAATTTCACTGATATATTTATAATTTTAATTATTTATTATTTAAACTATGCAAAATGTAACAAATTCAATTTTCCAATATATCGAATTTCATTTAACATATATAATGACACATAATTGCCAAATTTTAGATGATTTCAAAAATTTATTCAAAATTAAATAGATAATTTTTTTTTTAATTTTAGAAAATGATATTCAATTAAAATATTAAATTAAATTTTACAAAGAAAAATTGTTATACACAAAATCAAATTCAATTTATAAAGGTAAAAAAACTCAAATAAAAAAATATTAAAATATAAATATTTTTCATTTTTCAAAGATATTTTCTTATAATAATATATTTTTACAGATTTCAAAGCATTAAACTTTACAAATTTGATGACATTTATTTAAATTGTTAAATTATTGATTTTCTTTCTATTTTATTATTAATAATATTTGTTATTGTATAAAAGTAACCAAATTTTAAATAATTTACCAGAATGATTAATGAATTTAATTTATATATTTTATAAAAGAAAAATATATTTTTCTTGTCTGAAATTTTCCTATAAAAAATTTTATTTTTTTTATTACATTTTATTAATGGTTTTTTGGAATAGTAAATTTTACAAACTGATATGTATATATAGGTATTTTTACACGAATTTTTCTTTTACTCGCAATATGAATGGAATGATATAAATAAAAATTAAATTTTTTTTCATTTTCTAAATTTATTTTTATTTCTTGAAAAAGAAATTATATATTTTTTTTCTAAATTTTTGTAATTAATTAAATCAAATTTTCAAACAAATCAAAAGTTAAATTTTATAAAATATATTTAAAAAAAAAAATTAATTAAATATTAAAATTAATTTTTGTAATTGATTTTTAATTATAATATTAATATTTAATTAAACAATTAAAATCAATTTTATATTATAACATAAAATATAAATTGAAATTAATATGTGGTCAAAATTATTCACTGATTTATAAAAAAAAACATATTTACATAGACCAAAAATATATATACATATATATAACTTATTTTTGGTTTTTCGAAACTTTTCGATCCTTTTTTCTGGTTATAATGGTATCGGTTATAAAATTAATTTGAATGATTAAAAAGTAAACATTTTGGATAAACAATATGTAATTTTTTTTTACCTATTTTTTGAAACCTTTTTCCAGTCCTTAAGGAATTAATACGAATTTATTTTAATACAAAAAAAAAAATAAAAAAAATAAAATTTAGAAATTCTCAAATAAAATTTGGTATTTTTTAACTCATAAAACTTTTTTCATGTATGTTGAAATTTGAAAGTTTTTATTAAAAATTTATATATAAAAAAGGGATTTTTATTTTGGTAAAAGGGTTTCAGTTTCAGATATTATTTTATTATTCAAAAGTGATTCTTTGTAAATTTTTCTTTTAGCATTCTTAGCAATTGCTATAATAGTATCGATTCATTATTTTGAATGACAGTAATAATTTTTTTTCAAAATTTACCGTAAAAAATGGGGGAATCCCCACTCTAACCGATTTTAAAAAAATTTATGCTATAATTTTGTACTAATTAAAGACTAATTTCAACACCAAAAAATACCATCCCCTATTCATCAGAAATAAAAATTTAAAAAGGGGGCTGCTGACTTGTTTTCAAGCTAGCATCCCCACCCACCATATAAATATCTATACCACATTAATTTGAAATAACCTATAATTTTGGACTAATTAAAGGCTCTCGAACGGCATCAAAAAATGTCCAAAATTCAACTCCTAACTCAAATTTTACCCTTAACACAGTTTACTGGCAATAAAATTGCATACATTTAGGAAAAAATTTAACACAATGACATTATTACTAGAATTAAAAATTTAAATTATTTGAAAAAAAAATTAAGGAAAATATAATTATGGACTCGCGATTGGCATACCAAGAAAATTTTGGGTAATACCCTTTAAAAAAATCTAATTACCTTTAATTCAAGACAGTATACGTGGCTATGCGACACTTGTAGTCCATACCCAGTTGGAATATTTTTTAAATAGAATATTTTTAGTTTTACTTCGAAAAATTTGTGAAAAATGATTTATGTGCAATTAAAAAATCACCAATATATTTATACAATTATTTTTTTTTGGAAAATTTTTATTTAAATCCATTTCTTAAGGAAGTTTATCATCAATACAAAATATACTATATACTATTTTTATTTCTGCTGTACATAAACCTATGTATGAAAAAAATAAATGACCCACAATTTTTTTTGGTATTTTTGGTTTAAAAATAAAAAATAAAGAAATAAATATATACAAATAAATAAAAAGAAACGAAATATTCCCAAAAGGTAAATAGGCGTTAAACATACGTTTTTTAGAAGTTTTTGATATTTATAAAGCTAACTTATTTTTATGTATTTATTTATTTTAGTAAAGAACCAAATCATGGAAACCTAATAATAAAAAAATTACTATAACTTTTATGAAAAATCTCTTCCACGTTTTTGCAATTAAATTTAAAATAAATAAAATATTTGGTATATAACATAATTAAATTGTTCTTAAAAAATTTCAAAGACCAAATCTGTGCACGTGTCAACAGTTTTTTAATTCCTTTTTCAAATTATAATTATGAAATTATAAATTATTATAATAGTAATAAAAATATTTCATTCAAGTTTTGATAACAAACAACTTGTTAATACTATTCAAATGTCTTCAGATGATACAATTTTCCATTCTCAATGTTGTGTCGAAAATTGTATTCAAAATATTTACAAAATTATAAATAAAATAATTTAAGAAATGATTGGACAGTAACTGATTTCAGAAACTAGTTCCAATAATTTATTGATAAATTTTTTAATCATTTTTATTTTCCTACAATCTCAACACTCTTATTGAAATAAGATTTTGTGAAATCAGAGATAATTTATATTTAATTAATCATAACACTAAAAAATTTGATCTGGTTTTTTTTATTCTTTTGTATAAATATTATATTACAATTTCTATCAAATTACTATTCCGCAAAAAGATCAACTTGTCATGGCCTAACTATAACTTGCGTCTTGATTCTGTTTGGGACTTTAAGAGTATAATAAAAAAATACAAAAATTACACTTTTATATGTGACGTAAAGAGTTTATTAAATTTTATGCTTAATACATTAAAAGTAAATTTATGATTTCAGTTCAGTTTATAATGTCAACTTTTTTCAAAAAAAAAAATTATATTGAATACATTCACCAAAAACAATATGTGTATACAAAATATCAATGTTTGTATATTTATTATTTCAAAGACCAAATCTGTGCACGTGTCAACAGTTTTTTAATTCCTTTTTCAAATTATAATTTTTTTTTTGGAAAAAAGTTGACATTATAAACTTCTATTAGGCGTTTAGCATCTACCAGCTTTGCTATAAATGGCGGAAATTCAATGCATTTTATAGGACTCGTAAAAGTAATAATAAAAAACTATAAATAGTTTTCGTAACCTAAATTATTTTAAAAAAATATAAAAATCATTAATTTTTTAAAATTGCAAACAATAAAAATAATTAAATATGATCATTTACCTTTAAACCAGTTCTAACTGAAAGTGGCAATATTCCACCGACTGTTAATAAAGTTGGTGATTGTGATCGTATTAACATTATTTTATATGTATTTTTCTGAGATTCAGATAAATTGTACCAATTTATATCACACATACAATCAAGTACTTCATCGCACTTAAAATTAAATATAATTGTTATAAAGAATTAAAATAAATAGAAAAATTTACCGAATACTCAACAAGAGTTCCCATGCCACAATACAAATACATTGAAATCAATGCATAAACCAAATATAGAGGAGCTCCTATCCAATTTCCAGCTATCAATATAACTAATGTCACGCAGATTGAAAAACTTGTCAAACTAATTTGAAAAAATGCATTCCAAAAGTAGATTTTTTCAATAGCTGAGCAGTATCTTTTTGTTTAAATACGGAAGAAAATTTAAAAGTAAATTCAAAATTTAGAAAAAAAAATGAATTCAAAATTTAAATCATCCACCGCAAAACTTACGAACTTTGCGGCACACAATCTTATTTATGTATTATGTTTATGTTAAATAAATATGAGCATTAACCATAGTTTTTTAGGAAATAAACATAATATTTAAATATCTTCAAAATTAAAATTTTCAAAAAGTAACATAAATTTAAAGTAAGTGGTTTTTTAATTTACGTTAATTATACTTAAAATAAATGTATAATAAATATTAAATTTACATGCAAAAATCTTGATGAAATCTTGCGACATCCAAAAATAAAGAATCAATTTTCTTCTCATTGCCTTTTTTATTCATAGAATCATTTAATTCTGCAATTTTTTGTTTTATAATTTGTGATAAAACATAAATATGATATGAATAAAATATAAAGAACATATCACCACAAAAACTTCCAATGGCTCCATAGTAAAAAAGAATTGCATGACATAATAATGTTAGCCAATACCCAGCTTGTGTAAATGGTTCAATTCCAGGTATATAAAATTGTAATGCAAATATCCTTTCACCTTTTGTTACATAAATTAAAATTGGTAAAAGGAAAATTCCGATTACAACAAAAACATGCATCGAAAAGAATATTTTTAAGAAAGATGCAAATAATTGAATTTTTTTCTTTAAAATTAATTTGATTATGTTATTTTTCTTCGACTGTTCTAAATAGAGATTAAGTAAACAAATGTAACTCTTGTTCATATTTATTTTATATTGGAGCACACTTATAAATTTTATGGCACCCTAAAAAAGATAAATTATATTTATACTAGCTAAAATATAATTAAAAGTGAAGTAATTAACCGCAAATGCAGTTCCGGTTACAGTCACACAATTTAACACATTTCTCCAATCATTTTTTAATTCATAATTTATGGTATGAATTGTTGATATTGCATATGATATAATACTTGCTGCTGTTAAAATAGTTCGAATATTTGGTTTATAATTTGGCACGAAAACATTCACACCAAGAAATGTAAGATATTTGATAAGATAATTTGTAGAAATTACAAAAATTTGATAACAATTATTATCCATGGTAATTATTTATTCAAATGAATTAATTGTTACGAATACTTTATTTAATTGATTGTTACGAATACGTTGCCTTATAACGTTTTTTTAATTAATTGTTACGAATACGTTGCCTTATAACGTTTTATCGCAAGTCTTTACCGTGTTGATGATAAATTGCTACTACTAAATTTTAAAATCTAATTCTAATATTTATATAAAAACCCTAATAGAATGAGTTTCGCTATCATCTAATTTTTCTACATACATATATACATACATAAATTCTAATTAAAAGAGCCATCAAGGTCTATATGTTTTAAATAACTAATAGAACCTTGTTTTTTCAATCATTTTTAGAGCTTTTTTTTAAAAAAACAAAAACACCCTTATGTTAACGTTTTACTGTCCGTCTGTCCTTCTGATGTAAACAATTAAAATCAGTTATTTCTAATAGTACACCAAAATTTATAATCGAACCACCGATGGGAAGCTTGATTCATTGAGAACCATATGTAATTGATAGAAAATTTGAAATTTTTAAGTCTGACTACTCGTTGGAAAGGTAATTAATAGTACAATACGATGCCAGTAAACGTATTTCAAATTTCTTCAACTAGAGGCTTTATTATCAAAATATCTTAAATTTTAATCTAAAAAATGTAATTTAGAATAGTAAGTAAGCCTCAAAAATAGGGGTTGACATCGCACCTGAAAGCTAGTAAGTAGTACAACAGATTTTTTATACCGCCAGGAAGCGTACTTAACATATAATTGTAATATTTTTTAAACATGTAATTTAACTTGATGAATATTTACCGAAAATGAAATATGTTTAGGAAAGCTATCTAAAATCTAACAAATTAACAAACCAATCTTAACAAAGCAATTAATTTCATATTTTTTTCCATTATTTTATAAATGTTGAATGACGTTGGTATTGGTATTAATAATTTCATGAAATTATTATTATTGTTATAAATTAATAAAAAGTAAATTAATAATAATAGTATTAATAATTAATTTACAATACTAAACTAACTGATGGTTATAACGTACTTGTTGTATGTATCACCAATATATTTTGCAATTGGGTCATACAAAAAAAAAAGAATTGCATGACATATTAATGTTAGCTAATATTCACTTGGCGTATTTGGTACAAAATCAGGTATATTGTATTAACATGTATAAAATTATAAAGCGAATGCTATTTCTCTATAATTGTACTTCTATGTATATATGTAATGTATTATACTATATACATAATGTATATAGAGTATAAGAGATGCCAGTTCTATAATTGGGTTTAAAATGTTGTTCCAGATCCAGAGTTTTCCAAACATTTTCTTGATATGACTCGACAGAGATTTACAAAAATTATACAACGTAGTCGATGCCAGGGAAACAAAATTTCTTGTAAAATTGAAACCAGGGAAATAACATCTGTAAAAATATTACTGCAAATACAAATTAGTTTCATAACAATTAGCTAATATCTTTTCCCACGCTTCTTATTATTTTTTTAACCCTTTTAATATTTTGTAGCCATTTTGTATCATTCTATCAAAGCCCTATATAATATTATATACGGCCTTGATTCTTTTTTTGCAAATATTATTACATAAGAGTATAAACATTGTTAATAAATTAATAATTAATAAAATAAATTGTAAAAAAATGTATTAGAAATTTATCGGATATCAAGATATATCGGAATTTGTCTTTAAATATGTAAAAGTCAAGGACAACAGCACAGTAACTGGAAATCACATAATGGAAAGAGGAAGTACTGAATTACAATATAAGGATCTGATTTTTTTTAATTGTTTTTAATTTGACTCATTTATAATTTAATTGGACAGATAAAACGATACTAGAAGAACATATGAAAAAAATATAGAAATTTTAAAGAAAGTATAATAAGTTATCACAAAAAAAATCAAAAATCTTAATTATTAAAAATTTATTCCTTTGACTACTTTTATATTAACGACGGAAAATTAATTGGCACTTCTACCTGCCTACTTTTAGTCAGATAATTTTCAAGAAATTAGACTTTTTGACAACAACTTCCTGAAAATTAACATATATATAAAATAATGTTATTTTCATAAAACCCAAGGGAATAAAATGTTTAATTTACAATATGAACTTCAGTTTATTAACCTAAAAGTTTTCTTACAAACATACCACAGAGAATTCGCAATATATTTTATTACTTCCTTTAAGGAATTCGGTTATTTGAAAATACATTCATTCTCAGTTAATTCATTTTTCTTTATTTTTATAAAATTTTCGTTTTTATATTTTATTTTATTTTTTTGTGAACAAAAAAAATTGAAAATATGAAAAATAATTTTAATATTTCCCTATTGGGCCAAATAATAAAAGTACAACAAACCAAGAGGATAATATGAAATAGCATAAAAATTTTGAAAAAAATAATGACTATTTTACCTAAAAATAAGAAAATTTCCATATTTTTGTATTATTTGGTTTTGTTTGTTATTTTTTTATAATAAATACAAATGTGTTTATGAAATTAGCTTTTATACCTTCGTTCCATTAAATTATTCAAATATATTTTAGTTTCCTTTCCTGTGGGTTTTGTTTAAATTCAATCAAATTGATCGACTATTTTTACAAGTATAAAATAATAATTTCTATACATAATTAATATTTCCGATTCCGAGTGCCACCAGAGATGATACAATTTTTCATTTAAATGATTAAACTGTGTACACAGTTAGTTTATGGGGAATAAATGTGCAATCAAAATATTGTTATCGTACATATAAATACATTTTGTAAAATTTTGGACTGTTTAAGTTTAAGCTATAGCTAGTATTGTGACCACACAATTCTATCTACAGTAATACAAACAATAACACTCTTATTGAAAATATAGTAAATAATCTTTTATAAAATCAAGCAAAAATATTGAAAAGTGTAAAAATAAGTGTATAAGAGTAATATTTTAATATGTATTTTTATTTTAGAATTACCCTCATTAAAAACGCATATGTTAGACGGATCTTACATAAGTCTTTTTCTGTTAAGCAGTATACAAAATTACTATGGGCACATCGAGTCACCGGCTTTGAAATATACCAAGAATTCTGTAATAGTTTGTTAATTAACTAATGTTGGAATAAATTTAATTCAGAGAAATTAGAAAATTTATCAAGCAAACTCTAGTATAAGTCCCTTTACGTAAAATTGTATTATTTATGGTTATACAATTTTACATTATTTTTTTAGGTTTGGAAAACATCCTTATACAGTCCTTTACATATTAACGCCTCCTCTTACCCAAAAATATACAAAGTTCAAAGCTAATTTTTTTTTTAATTTCATTTTTTTCTGGTAATATAATTTCCTGTGTAAAACTGTCCGTCCGCTTGTCATTTTCATTTTTTTTCTGTATATGGTTACATATGTATATATAGATGATAATTTAACAAATACATATATAGTGAAAAAAAGCATCAAGTTAGGAAAAACATAAAAATAGCATTAAGTTGTGTATATATGTTTATGATATTTCTTTGCGATAAAATCGTATATAATATAATTTTTAAACACCTGTAACAATAAAAAAATATAATACGTATACATATATAACTAAATTGATATGATACAGGTATGTTCCTAAAAGATCTAAATGAAATTTTCAAACCTTTTTTTATGTAGGTATGTTGGCATAAAAAACAAAGACAATTACGACTGTCATTCAAGGGTTAATTAGAAAAGGGTAAAAAAAATTCTGTTTCTTTGTGATTTTTTTTTTTTGTAAAAAAACTTTTTTACGGATAATATGTTAATTTAGAGAATAAATTAAATGTTTTCATTAATTAGAATATTTCTGAAATAGAAAAATTAATTAAAATTTAATAAATATAATTATAATTCAATAAAACGATAAAAAATTTCTTAATCAAAGATAAATTTAAAATTACACTTACTAGCCGTAAAGTACACAAAGAAAACTTTCGCTATATAAATCTATGATCTATTTTAATACATAATTTAATTAATATTCACTGAATACATATATACATAATGTATATAATAATTCTATTATTCAAAAATATAAATATTTCCTATTTTAAAATTTATTTTTCCCCGCACCACCAAAATATCAAATTATATTTTCAACAGGTTTCGGTTAATAAAACTTTGTTGTACTTGAAATTTTATCACCTATATATCTGTTTATATATAATATAGCCAAGGTCTCACAAAAATGACATTAAAAATAATATTATGCAGTCTATAAAAGTCTATATATAATAATTATATAATTATACATACTGCAAATCCTTTATAAAGTAAAAAGGCAAAACTATTTCAAAATTATATACATATATAAATTCCTAGATGATATTTAATTGGAAAAAGACCAAATCGTGACATAATAGCATTACATGTTAAAATACTTTTTAAACACGAATTTTTATTTTTATAGTTGAAAGGACAACAAGTTGACTTATTCGATTTATCTTCAGACAACAATTACAACTTGAAATTTGCAAACAAACAAAAAAAAAACGAAAAATTTACGAGTTATAATAATTATTTATATATAAACTATTAGCAAAAATTTTACGCAAGGTAAAGTCTATAAAATATTTGGTATAGTTATCAACATATCCTGAATATAACCTTGACTCTGGAAGAGGTCATTATTCAGATTTGTTTTCTTATATTATAATATTATATAATTTGGTGAGTTGGTGATATTATATATTATAGAAATTTTACTGGAAATAAATTTTAACACCAAGCCCATATCAAAATTATAATAAATGAATAAAATTGTAACAAGAATTCTACTACTATAAGTATATGGGTATAATAAAACATCTTTATAGTATGTAGATAAATATTGTTTATAAATATTCTGCAATACGACAACTAAATAAAATTCTGTGTGTCATAAAATGTCCTTGACGGAAAAAGGTGGTAAAAAAAACTATAAAACTATAATATATATTAAAATTATATTATTTATACTCGTACACTTTATTATGTCCGTATTAAAAATAAAAATTCTTTTATTTTAATAATATTATTCCTCATGAGTGTCCTTAATATTAAAATGCGGATATTTATTTTGGAAATAATAGAAAAGTAAATGAATTAAAACGAATTTTCGTTTACCTTACAAAATCATTTAGTTAAATTTTCTTATAATATAAAATATATTTTTGAAAGTGTCTTTAATGTTCATATTTTCTTGACACATTTCATTTGCTATTTGGTACTAGTTATTATGTAATTACGTAATTTTTTTAAGAAAATTAAAATATAAAAAAAACATTTTAAAGCTGAAAAATATTAAATCACTTTATATAACGTAGCTATAGAGAAAAATAGAATTATTTCAATTGAGCTAAAAATATATTTTCTCTTATATTGAATATCCTTTATTTTATACACTCTGATTAATTTATTTAATTTTTTTTAATCTCAGTGTAGATTAAATAAAATTAAAGTAATTAAAATACTTTAACTTTGTACAAATAAATTTAAAAGCAAATTTGTGGTTAACCTTTTATATGACACAGATAAATGAATAGATCTTTTTTCAGATACAAACTATGTTTTCTTTTATTCATTCCGAATATTCCGAATGCGCCTAAAATGTCAAAAAACGTTCTTTTATTCATTCTATTTATGATAGAAATAATATGTAAGGATATATTAATTTATATATAAACAACTTTATTATTTTCATAAAAATATTCAAAAATTGATCATACACTTACATTGATATGAAGAAAATTATTTTAATTTCCAATTGTAATTGAAGATAATTAATGATACTATCATAAAAATTCAAATTTATGTCATTGATTATACAAAATTTCGATTATGTAACGATAAATTTTGAAAAAAACTTTATAGTTGAAAAACTATTTTCGTTTTAATTTAATGGTGTACAAAGTCAATGTTATCAATAAAAATTTTGAATTGATAACTTTATATTGCAACACGCTAATGGCTTTTGTACTGGGTCAATTATTGTCAGCAATTAGACTCGACCGCTAGCATTTTCCCAGTCCTAAAATTTGCATTGTAGTATTATTTATTACGATTACTAAGAAACTACTTTAAAGCAGAGTCAACTTAGAACGACTTCAACGCCTCCGCCGGAAATTATACATAACAATAATTATAATATTAAGAATAATAAAATCTTGAGAATACATCAAAAAATTTTTTTACTTATATTTTTAAGAAGAAAAAATAATGGAATAATAAATTTTTAATTATATCGTTTCAAAGATTTGATTAAATTTAACATGCACAATTAAATTTTTATTAAATAATAAAATAAGTATTACAAATTTCAATAATTCGTTTTAAAAATTTAAAAACAAAATTAATTAAATAATTTCAATTTCATCACGAAAAATTCAATTATACTTTAATTATACTGCAAATAAAAATAGTTACTAACAAATCGCGCGCTATAAAATAATTAATTAATTATGGTTTAAATTAGAAATAATAAATGACATATATTATTTTAATTGACGTTAAAGTTTTTAATTAACTTGTTCTTCTTTTTATATAACTAAATTTAATATTGCATATTAAAGACGCAAAAATACCTACATAAAATGAAAACTTTTTATACGTATGTACATAATTAGAAATATTACACATAAAGCAATCCTAAAATTTGGAAACCAACTAAATAATTTTACTAACAAATATTCGTTTAATTTTCTATTATATTTTCATTATTATTATTATTTTAATAAATTAATTTCAATATTATATTTTGCTGAATTTAACTATATTCGATCACTATATACACGTAATGTATTCAATCACTGGAATTTATATTAACCAAAAAGACCACTATAAATTCTAAATAATACAAAATATAGAATACTGTTGCTGTTTTCTTACATTAACTTGACAGCTTCAAAAACCTTTAATTCCAAACTAAAAAACATTATATTATTTTAATTGAAAAATATGAAGACAAAGTACTTAATGAAATTTATATTTGCTTATAACTTGTACAATTTTCTATTAACTTTCGTATTTTTTTTACATTATTATTTTACATAACTTAATATACAGAATTATCTGTTTAATAAAAAAAAAATTATGCACTTACAGGAATATTATTTGTTTATATACACTTTGTAATTAACAATATTAGTTGACTAAATATTTAAACATGTTCAGGAATTGTTAACAAAGAGACGAATATTTTTTTAAATGGTTTTCAACTTTCAAGGATTATTGATTAAGCAATTTTTTTTTTTACATATTTTCCACAAATTTTAAATGAAATTAAAATTGTTATAATTATTAGATGAAAAATGTTATTAAATCTAACAGTATAAATTATTTTTTTAAGTATTAAATAAATTCTAGTTTATTTATTAAAGTTAATTGACATGACATATAAAATTGTCGTTTAATTAAATTATAGCAAATTGAAGTAATACTTAATAATTAAACGACATTATAATTATAAGTGTAGAGTAGACTATTTTATTTATTAACCACATATTTGTAAATATTATTTTGTAAATCAATAAAATGTGAAATTTATAATATTAATTTTTACTTATGTAATTATAATTATATGTCAAGTGAATTCAATTAAAAGGTAAATTAATAAAAGAATTACAGTGAAAAGATCTAATTTTGAATTTAATATTTAGAAAAAATGAAATAAAAATATTATAATTACAGGTGTATATAAATTATTTACAATAAAATTTAGTCCTGATTTCATATAGTGTTATGTGCTGTGCATATTTTTAAAACTATGATTATAATTTCATTTATACTATAAAAAAATTACTGGGGTGTACAAATTATACTCACAAAATATGTTTATTACTTATTCAACATTCTTAATATAATTTTTTCAAGTCGATTTGATTTAGCTCTGAAACACAATATTTTAAATAACTTCTGCTTCTTTAAGTTTTTGAAGCAAACCTATAACATATAACTTCTTTAAGTTTTTGAAGCAAACCTATAACTAAAACACTAATTTTCTATTCAAACTTACTAATACGTAATACCATTACTATAAGTCAAATTATTGGATTATATGGATAATGCCCGTAATAATTCCCAATAATTGTAGTTATCAGTTTAGCATTAAAAATGCTTATCAATCTAAAATATTAAATTTTTTACATAATAGATTTTATTGTACCATAATATAATTTCAATTAGATTACATATTTTATTTATACAAATCATTTCTAAAAATAAATTTGATTTCAATTATTATTCTAATTGTCATTTTTAACATCATCAATTATGATAAAAAAATAGTATATGTATGAAAATTGAAAACTAATTGCTATGTAGCTTAAAATACAAATAAAAAAGTAATCCAAATACTTTTTATACTATGATGAAAAAATTTTTCACTTAATTTAATTTGCATATAAAATTGTATACATTTGTGCAATTTAATTGTATTTTATGATGTATGCCAATTTGGCAAATATCCCATCCGATTACAAAAATCCTTTTTGTGAATAAAGCTTAACATTTACTATTATACATATATAGTCATTACAAAAAAAAATAGGAATTTTAAATATGTATATAAAATTAATTCATATTACATTTTAAGCTTTATCACAAATTATGATAAACAAAATTACAATAATATTTATATTAAAGAGCAAATAAACATTTGCAAAACCAAAAACCTCAACTTGAATGTAATATCAAAATAATTTTATATAAAAATTTCAATAATATTATGGAATAGGAAATAAATATTATATTAAATTTATAGGATCTCATTTGTCAAATGTCATAAACAGAACTTAATGTAGAAAATTATATATATAATATGAAAGTAAAATAAATAATATTGAAATATAATAAATTTCTTTGAAAATTTTATGATTTCAACATGAATGACTTCTTTACCAATCAACAATTTTATTCAATGAAATATTATTATTCTTTATACAATTTCATTTAAGTTTTTCTACCCTAACACTTTGAAATTTTCTTTGAAACATTAATTGTCTCCTGATAAATAAAATCCTATGATAAAAAATATATCATGGCACAAAAACTCAAAAGTAATTAATTAAATATATGTATCCCTACAATAAATATTCTGTTGGACCTTAAAATCAAAAGTAGGTACTATATATTTCAATATTTCATGAAAACTACAAAATAAATTTTACTATTTATATTTTGACCACTTAAAACTTAATTCTTAATGTAAAGATAGATTAAAATACTTAAAAATTTCTTACAAATTTTCTAAAAATAAGTAATTAATCTGAAATAATAAGATTAACATTAGTCTAAAAATCATTAATAATAGAATTTCTACTATCCCTAAAAATATTATTTAGTTTTATAACGTAACTTTTATATAATAAATTTTATAAAACATATAATTAAATCATAAAATAATATAACCATTAACCTTAATTATATTTATCAATTCAATCTTTATAAAAAAATTCGATTATTGGAAAAGATTATCTGAAAAAAAAATGACTTAATCATTTCCTGTATTTATATATTATTTAATAAAACATTTTCTTGTAATTTTCTGTCAATGGACATTTTTCATATGAGTTTAATATATTATATTTATTTTATTTTGGTAAAATTATGCTTGGGCAACTTATCATAACTTCTACAACTAATTTTTGGTACGCCAACAAAACATTCAAAGGTAAAACTTTTTCAATAGTTTCAACCTTAAAAAAAATAAATTATTTTTATTTGTATGTAATGTTATAATGATATACATTTTGATTTCATATAAATAATAAAACATGAATATAATTTTGTATTTTTTGTCACAGGAAACATAATTTTTTTTTTATTTATATAATATGTATATTTATTTTTGGAAATTATTTATAATTGGTTTTACTTATATCGAACTAACGATATTTTGACATTCAATCAGGATAAAATAAGAAAATCTATTAAATATTTTATATTTGATTAGGAAAATTCAAATAAGTTTGTAAATGTACAAAGTAGACATATTACATAATACATACTTAATACCCAAAACACATATATAAATTATTGAATAGTACATAACTGTCCAAATAATGTATATATGTATATATAAAAATTTATTATGTAGTTTTTATATAAATAGAAATTATGAGGACTTTTATAATGTGTACTTTATATATCAACAAATTTTGTAATCAAATACAAACTATAATATTATTAAAATTATTTTTGATCATAAATAAAAATTTAATGATAATTATATGTATTATATTAGGTATATTTATCGAAATATTCATTTTTAGAAACTCAAATTTGGTCAATAAGAAATGTTATAAATAATAATAACTAATATTAATGTAAGAAATTTTGTAATAATTTGGAAAGTATAAATGATAATAAATAATAAATATTATTCTATAATTTCCTATTTAAATAATGAAATTAGTAAATTTCAAATTCACTTCAAGGAAACTATATTTTAATTAGCTGACACATTCACCCAAAACCAACACGGTTTGATAGTAATTCTAATCACAATCTTATAGCTATGTATTTTGTAGTTTCCTTTAGGATTGCAAAATTTTGATATTTCTCAAAATAGAGCAGTACAATTTGAATTGAAATATAATATATGTATGTATAATTTTTAAAATCAAATCTAGGAAAAATAGTGATTTTATAACACGTTCATTCATTTGCAATTTCAAAATATTTCATAGAAATGTTTTGGAATTTATATTTGCATAAAATTCTTAAGGAATTAAATAGAAGATCTTTTTTTTAAAAAGTTTCTGAATTTCATATTTTTATATAATTAAGAGCATATAGTAAAATTTCATAGAAAAACCTCAATTAATAGAAGTGTTAATAAAGTTCAATACGAATCAATAAAAATAATAATTACTAATAACTTTTAAACACAATTAAAGAAAAAAAATTACAAATAAAATTTACAATTTTATATATATTTACATTTTATTCTAAAAAAAAGTCTGTTTGAGCTCTAAATTTTTTCAATTCCTTTTCCTTTTGACAATTTTTTTTTAATATTTATTATTTTCTGTTCAAAAAGCAAAGTGTAACAACACACAAAACAAGATTTATATAAATTTAAATTTTTCATATATTTTATACATATATTATAATTATATTATAAATAGAAGAGCCACTCACCTGTCACCTAGTTTCCATTCAATGATTTTTTTCCCATAACAAAAAAAAAACGAATTTCCATTAAAAGAATTTCTTTTTACATACAAAAATTTGATTTTCCTTTTTTCTCTTTTATATGTAAATAAAAAAAAAAAGTTTTATATTTGTATAAAGCTCTCACACATTTCCCAAATACATTTATTTTACACACCAGTCAACAAATTCAAGTTAAAAACTTTTCATATAAAGTAAGTAAAAAAAAATAAAAAATTGAACAATTTTCCTTTTATATAAATAATGTAATAATTTTGGTTTGCTGTATTAGTAATGACGTAGATTTTACGAAAAAAGTTTGTTGATTTTTATATATTTTTTATTTTATTTTTTATTTTCTGTCTTTTATATAAAAATGCGTGCAATTATCCTTGAAAAATAAATAAATTTTCATATTTACTGTTGTACTTGTAAAATTAAATAAAAAAAAATTTAAACACACACACACAATATTCAATTATAAAGGTTAAATTTATTATAAATAATTAATTAAAGAAGAAAAAAAACAACAAAAATTTTACTTTAAGTTGAAAATTAAAAAGCTTTTTGCTTTTATTCAGAAACAATAGAAAATTTTCCCGCAATTTTTTTTTCTTACATACGAGAATCTTACGTCATCATTACACTAGTTAAATATTTTATAATTTAATTATCCTTTAAATAATTAAATAATTACAATTATACACGCACAAAAATCCAATAATAAAATAATTTTGTTAAACTTATAAACACTTTTAGTTAAATAAATAATTTAATTTTACAATTTAATTTGAAGCATTACTTAATTATTATTATTTTACTAATAGTACACTGTACAAAAATAAATAAATGCTCTCTTAATTGGTATATCCTTTTTTCCGTATTTATTTACTAGCAATTTGTAAAGTTTTCAAATTTAAATATTTGTAAATGTATTTTTTTTTATTCAATTATATCTGTCACAATGAAGGACAATTTACAAACAAAATAACCTTTACTTTTTTATGTCTATATACAAGTAGATATTTGTATATTTATCCTTTTGACATTATACCACATAATATGATTTCCTTAAAGGACATGAACTTTTGACAACACATACTATTCATATGTCATTGAGTGCATTTCAATGCGCGACTTTTTACTCTTCCTTATATATAAATATATATATTAAACAATATATCCTTTTTTAAACATGTATATGTGTGTGTATTTAACAAGTTGCAAAAAAATATTGCTTTTAGTTGTATTTTACTGAGGAAGAATTATTTTTTTGTAATTTTTGTGTTTCTGAATTCGGAATTTCAGAAGAAATTTTGCGCCACTAATATATGTATATATATATAGAAGTTTCAAGGATAATTACAAACTAAAAATGATTATTAAAGAATTTTGTTTTTATTGTAAATGTAACTAGTGAAGGATAAACTATTTTATCAAGGATAATATTAAAATAATTATAAAAAACTAAAAAATAAATATTTTTTTTGATTAATATTTGAAATATAAATTATTTCAATTAAAATATTTTTATTTCATCAATATTAATGTTCAATAAATTTTTGCACGAGTTTGGAAAGCTTTTTTGTTTTTTTTTTTTTAATTTAAATGTATTTGTGTGTGTGTAAAATTTTTATTCGGAGGAAGTTCTTTTATATTTTATTTTATATTTGATATATATTTTCATAAAACATATATACACGCACTTTGAATTTTTTTTATATATGTGAGACACTGGAATTATATTTAGGGGTAAATAATTTTTTTTATTTTTCTTTCATTTTTTTTTGTTGTGGGAAATATTAAATTTATAATATTTTCGATTAATAATATTATTTTTAAATGTTTCAAATATAATATAAAAATAAATTTAATTGAAAACTAGGTGATTAATTTTAAATTATTATTTCTCTGATTTAATACAGATTTTTTTTTACAAAATTGTAAATATATTTCGGAATCTATGATTGATTTACATTTTTTTTATAATATTTTATACTTTGCATGTAATTATATATTTTACAACACTTTAATTTTATGCATTCACAAAATGGAAATAAAATTATTAACAATTTTAATTATAGATTTTTTAAATTTAATTTACAAAATTTATATACTTTTACAATAGGAAAAGAATAAATATTTGATCGCGCGCTAATCTTAAATATTTTGACCCGTCTTATCGCGAACAACTTTTACATGATTCTGAATAAAATCTTTTTTTTTTTTGGGGGTACCAAAAATGTTGAAAAGATTATAAGTATTTGTTGAAATTTTCATATTTCCAGTTTATTTTTATATAAAAGCAAAAGCATGACTATAAGTTTTGTACTAAATTAAGAGTAAGATTTAATTTTTTTCCAAGAGAACTAAATATAGATTGAGAGAGAAAAATTAATTGAAAATTTTAATAATTTACTATCACACCACCCCACCCTACCAGTTCATGGACTGGTTAACGATTCCGATATAATATAACAACAAAATGAAAAACTATAATAACTTAATGTTAGTAAAAGCTTTAAGAGAGAAATTTCAATTTGAAGTAAGAAAAAAAATTTTTCTTTTGTATTTGTTTGAATTGGACTTTATCAAGGAGTAAAAAAGTTTCATTGCAATTAAATATATACAATCCGTACTATACGCAACAATATTATCAACTTTTTATCGTATATCATAAAATACATAAGCTATAAAACTTAAAATAATATTACATTTTAAATATAAACAGAATGGCTGACTTTTATATATGTATGTGTGTTGTAAATTATTGTGGTGTTTGTTCTTTTCTTTTTGGTTCTATGACCCAAAAGGGATATGAAAATTTATTGAGGTAGACCAAGAGTTAAATTAATGAAATAATTTGATAGAAGGTTTGCTATGAAATAAAAAATCCAGGAACTTTATTTAAAAAAAAAAAAATAATTCAATATTGAATTGTAGTCAAAAAATAAAGATGAACCGTTTGGACAAGAGCAAATTTTAAGACTAATTTTACATATTTGAAAATTATATAAATTATTAAAAATATGTAAACTTAAATAGAGCTGTAAAAATTAATGTTTTTTTGGTTCTTACTTTTTATCATTATTAAAATTTGAATAAAAAAATAACAAACCCCTATTTTATCACAAATTTTGCTTATGATTCTTTCATTATTTTCACAATACGAAAATTATTTTAATATTTTTATTATACAGAGTTTTCTTCTTTATCATTTTACATGCGCGTTACCATTTTCCAACATTAAATACACATACAAGAATATATTTATTTTTATAATGCTGGAAAATTTTATAAAAAAATAATGTTTAAGAATTTTCCTTTTAAATTTTCCATGAATAAAAGAGTAAATTTTTGTCTCTTTAACAATTTAAACAAAATCAAGAGTATTGCCTTAATAAGACTATAAATTTGGTTTAGCCTTGTGGGAAATAGTTTTGAAGCCACTGGTATAATTTTTAACTATAAGTATCGCTAAGGATCTGCAAAAGTCTATGCTTGGCTGACGCTGCCACTTCAATCTAATATAGACGAATAATGCATTCATTAATACATAGTTATAAGATACTGAAATATATACTATATATTTATAATAAATTCTAAATTAATTAATTGTAATAATCCATCAATTATTTATTAGATTTTAATTAAATATTGTTTCATTTATTATGTAATAAATTATTATTAATATTAATAAATATACATATATGTATAAATAATAGGTATACAATTTTTAAAATAAATTAATTAATTAAATTACAAAATAAATTAAAGACATTTCAATTTAAAATAATAATAAATATAAATAAATGTTCAATTAAATGTCAATAACACGTAAATTAATTATTTATATATGTATTTACATATTTTATACATACATTATAGATATAAAATAGAAATCATTCAACTTTGAGGTCAGTTAACCAATATTTAATTGAAATTTCGGAAAATAAATTTTCTAAAATATTATTTAAATTTAATTTAACATATTTTATATTAGTCTGTAACATTAAAATGTATATTTTACTAATATCTGTAATCAAAAAAAAAAATATTATCCTCTATATAATTTAATGCA
Organism: Empis stercorea; assembly: GCA_949752835.1. Classification (NCBI taxonomy): domain Eukaryota; kingdom Metazoa; phylum Arthropoda; class Insecta; order Diptera; family Empididae; genus Empis; species Empis stercorea. The sequence goes on along the minus strand of OX457088.1, from coordinate 13,479,677 downwards.
AAAATCTGAAATATAGTTCAGCATAAACACAAATGCTAATTTGATAATTGAATTACGAACAAGCAGAATAATAAAATAAAGTTATAAAGTGTTGAATTTTTGCAGCAATATAACATATTACATAATATTTTTTATACATTGTAAATACATTTCAGGAATTCTTATTAATAGGTCATATCCAATTTAAATGACTAAAATTTCAGAAGAAATTTAAAGTATACATAGTTTTTGTAAATAGTTTAGAGTGCTATTCAATCCTACATACAAATATAATTTTAAGAAATGTCAGAAGAAATAGAAATATTTTGTAGTGATATATGCTTTACTTTGCAACGAATCGACCTTTCGGCCTCTTTCCATTTAATATTGTCAGATATTTTATATTAAATATATAAATATATTTAATACATGAAGTAAAAACTTCTTATTTTTACGTGACCATTAAACTTTAATAAGTTGATATAGAGAATTTTCAAAAGAAAATCTTATTCCTCTTCTTGATTCAATTTATTACTTTTAATTATTGTTTTCTTTTTCGTATAATAAAAGATTAATAAAAAAAATAATAGTAAAAACTTACTTTTTTAGATAATGTTCAGATTCATGTCAAAATTATTTTATACAGTTGAAAAGTTATTTGTAATATCTCGAATTTCGAGTAAAAGAATTTTATGTATAAATAAGAATTGTATATATATAAGCCAATATATTTATAAATAATTTAAACCATAATATTGTGAACCTATATTTTCATTATCAACTTTTTATGAGGTTTTATTTAGTATAAAATCTTATGGGAAGAAAATAATTACAACTAGGAAATAGTTTTAATTGATTATTTCATTAAGGATTCCTGGAAAGATATAAAACAATTAATTGTATACTAACTGCTATCGATAATACAAATAATATGTAATAATAAGGTTTATTAATAGAGACTTACACCACCTAGAGTATATAATACTAGAAAGTATAATTTGACACAGTATTTTTCGCCCAAAATTCATTTTTCTTTTTTTAATTGCACATACTCGTACATAGCACATAGACTACACTAGATCTAATTATTCAAATAATAAGGTTTTAATAAAATTACATTTCCATTCTCCACATTATATATTTTTCTCATTCCATTTAATAATATTTCAAAAAGGATTAAATTATTAAATGGTTAAATCTTTAAATATAATTTTAAATATTTATTTTTCAAATTATTTCACCAATTTACAAATCTTCAAATTCCTTTACAATTTATTTTAAACTTAAGTACACTTAAATTTTTGTTGAACAAAAAAAGAAATTCAAATTAATATTTATAACTTTCTACAAATTGCTATGAAAATAAATTGCATTAGTATAAAATTACTTTTCTATACGAGCAAAAAGAAAATCGATTTCATTTCAATTGTGTCGAATTAATTAATTTCGTATTCAAAATGAATTTTAAATTTCTAATTAAACAAAAGCTTTGTTTAAAGTAAGAAAAAAATTTATATTAATTTTTTTTTCAAAGCTTTATATTTGCACATTGAAATATAAAAATCCTTAAAATAATGTATTAGTAAAAAAAGGATTACCATATAATTATAATTCTTTGGAAATATTAAAAAAAAAAATGGAAGAGAAAAAATCGACGTGCACAAATATAAAATTATATCCTTTGAAGTATACAATTATTATTATAAGGATTTAATTTTTTTTTAATGCACTTACAAAATTTCATGTTCTTCAAATATGTATAATAAGTTCTCATACAAAAAAAATCAATTTCATTTCATTTTTTGTGAAGATATTTCGAAATGTTGTATAAAATTGCAATGTAGTAAAGTTAAGTAAAAAAAAATATGAAAAATCAGAATTTTCCACTTCAATTCCATAAAAGGATTTTATGAAAATTGTAAAAGGTGTAAAACTACTTATGGTTTTAAACCGAATGAAAAATTAATGAAATTGACTTAATTTTTCTTTTGATAATTTTAAATATTTTTGTTTTTTGGTTGAACTTATGTAAAAAAAAAATATATTTATAAAAACAAAATGGTCTCCCAGTTGCGTTTAAACTATAATTTTTTAACTTATTGTGTTTCAAACTAAATAATATCATTAAAATTAAATTCTTTAAAATTTATTTTTATATTTTCCTTAAATAATTCTTTTTTGTTAAAATATAATAAATAGTTGAAAGTCAATTTTCTATAGGGATTTTCAAAAATAAAACTTAAAGTCGCCTAAAGAATAGAGTTTTTTTTTTCTTTCGTAAAATCTTAATCCAAATAAAATACTTTTTTAAAGGACAAAGTTTATATAGAAGGAAAAACTTTCTACCCATAGATAAAATTCATCAAATAGAGAATGTATACTGATGCTTTCTATCTCAAATACTATCGTATCATATATATATACAACAAACTATTAATCTTTAAACATTATAAAATTGAAAAGTTAATTTAAAGAATATCACTTAACAGAAAGGAAATGTTCTTTTTCGTTTTTGAAAGATATTTTTTTTTTGTAGAAGTGCTAATAAGATTTATCTACTATAAGTCAATATAAGTCATCCTGTTGAACAAATTATCCGATATTTTTATGTTTGAGTGACACATCCCTTTTTTTGTTAAGTGAATTTCCCTTTTTTGTAAAAGTTGAAAACTTCAATTTTTCTTTAAAAAACTAAATAAAGAAAATTGTTTTATTTTTTAAGTTACATTAAATTACTGTAGAAAATACATACAGTTGCTCCCAAAAGTATCCGGCCCCTACTTGGTTCAAAATATTTAATGTTTTTCACTTCATTTTCAATTAAGTATTTTTTTTAATATTGGCTATAAAAAGCCTTTACTAACGCACTTTATAATACTAGAAAAACATATTAGAAAAATGAATTAATTATCAGAAAAACTTACATATAGCTGTCCCAACTCATAAAACAATTGACACTAAAGTCGGCCACTAAGTGTGTATGCATACGGGGGACTTCCCCAAAGTAAGTTTAGTTACCAAATAGTTTCCAAATAGTGCGCCTTCCGAGAAAAATTGCATTTCCGAATTATGTACTTAATTGTTTGGTTGTCGATTTTTTCTGAAGTATATTTAATCTTGATATTTCTATGATTGGATTATAAATTACAAGACTAAATAATGTTAAAAAACAATAATTATTTGTTTTCTGATATTTAAAACTTAACGTCTAAGGTTAATTCTACTGAATAAAAGAAGTGGCCGGATACTTTTGTGAGCAACTGTACATATATTAAAATCATTTAACAGAATAAGATATTTTTTTTATAACATATAAAAAGTTATAAAATGTTGTTTATAATTTCAAATATTATATGTATTTCAATAATCATTATCATAATTTTTAAGATCTATGAAAAATAAATTATAGTTATTAGAACGATCATAGCTATTGTCGCGACACTGTTATCGAAGTTAATTCATTTTTAAAAAGTGTCTGATTTTAAATAATTGATGATGAGTTTCTGTTTTTAATATTTATTAAGGACCAATCAAAAATCGTTAATAGTCAATTTGCTAGTAAATTAAAGTCATTATAGACAAATTTTTTAAATTGTCGAGTGGGGTGAAAAATTGATACATTCTGATAGAAAAGTCGCTAATGGAAATGAACAAATTCCATTTGCGTATTATTTTTCCAACAAATAACTATACTATAAATGTAGTTGTATATTAATATAAATTTATATTTAAATTGGTCTCTAATTTAATCCTTATGCCACAGCAAACGTTACAATTATTAAATGAATGAATTTAATCTCTTCCCAATTATATACTGACAAAAAAATAGTAAATTATCCTAAATACAAAAACTTTATCCATATGTAATTATATAATTTGGCAAAAAAAAAAATATTTGGACAAATTTTGATTAATATTCATTTATTAACAAAAACAAACTTTCCAGATATAGAATTATATTATCGTAAATCGTAAATTAATCACGTACCGAAAATAAATTAATATTTTTCTTCGGTTTTTTTATCGATAAATATAACAATATAATTATTTTTTTCTACATTTATTATAAGTATTCAAATATAACTAAAATAAATTTATATTTACGAAATTTTCTGTTTATCTTTATTCTATTTTTATATAAAATTTCTGGTACATTTATTTCTGACATGTAATTTTCATGGTAAATAATTACGTTGATAATATAAATTACAAATTTTTTTTTTTGTCAGTTATATATTTATTATACAATTGGGATTAATATTTATATTGTGATATTTTGTATGGATTAAGGAAAAAAAAAAGAGTTTATAAATTTTTTGTTATTTACTCTTTTATATATAAATTTACTTAGAGATAAAAAGGATATATTGATAAATTTACCAAAATGATAATATATAACAAGCATGATTATTTATACATTATTTTACTTTAAATTTTAAATATATTTTTTGTTTATGTATATTAAAAGTTTCCTTAAAACATGGTCAAAATATAATTTATGAGTTTATATATCTCTAAGCAATTAATATTCTAATCAGTGCAGAAATAGATAGAAATAGAAATATACATAGTATATAGTAAAGGATTTATATTTTAAAATTATTATATAATCTTTGAACTTTGATTTAAAACAAAATTTATAGTATATGATGTACTGTACATAGTGCGAAATATACAGAAACTATTGAGTGGTTGGAGTTTTTTTAGGGTAAAGCATTTAAATTAATAAATTTTAATATAATTTGTGAAGATATTATATATTTTTTTATGGTGAATATTAAATTCAGAAGTATCAGTGGTTAATTGATGTTATTAACACCTATAATTTATAGTTATGTTTTTCCAATAAAAATAGTCTTATTAAATTTCACATTTTCGAAATTTTAATTTTTAATCATTTGTTTGAATTTTTTTTTTAAATTAAAAAAATACAATCATAATACAGTAAATTTTCTATAAATGCAACATTGTTAGAATCAATTATTTTTCATGGGTTGCGTTTTTAGAAAATATTTTGCATTTAGGGAGTAATAGAAATACAAAAGGTTGCATTTATAGAGTAATAGAAATTTATGTTACATTTTTGGAGTAGTGCTTTTATAGAATATGATGCTTTTAAAGAGGTGGCAAACGGTTGCATTTATAGAGAATTTACTGTATATAATAGCTCAATTTGAAAAGCTAATTTAATCTGAAAATAGCATATTACAAAATTAAAATTTAGTTCCATTTAACCATCTTAATTTTAAATCAATTTCAAAATAAGATTAAATTTTATTAACATTTCATAATTATAATTTAATTGAAATAAAAAAAAAAACTATTATTTGTCATTATTTTTATAAATGTTATTTCAATTAAAGTAATTGAAAATTTAAGTACTTTAAATACTTAACCATTTAAATTCATAAAATTCCATATATTTTTTTTTCAATAATTTTTATAAAAGATGAATTATTTATTTTTAATAAATGTTTTTCATTTTTGTATATAATAATTTATTAATCTGTCCATTAAATAAACCATAAAATAAAATTTAAAAAAAAAAATTGATATTTGTGTATCAAAAACGATATAATTTATATAATAACTAAATAATTCAAAGAAAAATATTAACCAAAAATAATCAAAATATAAAAAATTTTTAAACATAAAAATACTATAAATTCATTTATTTACTTTTTAAATATTTAATTTTTTTTTCTGATTTATATTATAATTTTTGAATTTTTGGTATAAACAATTTAATAAAATTTATTGTTATATTTAAATGAATGTTTTTTTAAGCCAACATGTCGATTTTGGTTTATCAGGAAGAATTTTATTTAATTGGATATTTAAATATATATTTTTTTTATATTTCTTGTCAATTTATAATAATTTAATAGTAAATAAATATAATAAAAATGGATAAATATATATGTAGTTCAAAAATACAAAAATAAATTTAATATTATTATATTTTATATAATATCAAAGTAAGTCCTGTCACAATAAAAAAAATTAATTCAAATCTTCATCATAAAAACTTTGAATTATTTTATATATTTTATTGGTATCTTATATGGAAATTTGATATTTAAATTTATGTAAATTTTAGTTTCCAATTTTTGTTTAAAAATAATATTGTTAAGAATTTTTTATTCTACATTTATATAAGAAATTTGACACTTAAATTCTTATTTAAAAATAAAAACATACTAAAATGACAAAAATATTTGGATTGATTTATTGCAAAAGAGAATTCCTAGTATATGATTCACGCATTTTATCCTGAAATTCATTCCGGGAATAAGCCATTAGACATAAAAGTCCATTTTCCAACTTCAATGCGAGTTTTTAGCGATATTTTATACATTTAATAATAAATATGGCAAATCGTAATTAATTATTCAGCATTTCTCTAATTAATTAAGAATTTAAAATACTTTTCATTCGAATATATGTACATTTTTTTTTAAATATCTATTTAATCGAATATTTGACCGGGTATTAAGATGTTAATTAAAAGCTATAATTGCAACCTTGTAAAAGTTGAAAGAAAAAGTATATACGTAAACTGAAAATTAATATATCCGGACTTTCCATTGGATAAAATAAAAATAAAACTTGTATCATTTTTAATTACCAGGAAATTATTTTTAGTAAAATTTTATTATAAATATATCAATATACGTAATATTATTTATTTCATATTGAATATTGTAATTATCGATAAATTAATTTAGTAATTATCTCTTTTTTCAATTATCTGACTTCATTGAATTTTGTAATCTACATTTTTTAATACATTATCATTTGTGTTTTTAATCACAATAATTTCAATTATAAAATATAATTTAAAAGTTTTGATTAAAAATTTCAACTTTGTATAACATTTTAAAGTATTTTTCTGTTTATTTAAAATATAAAATATAATATGATTACAAAAAAAATCAATAACTTTTCCATAAATCTTTAATTTACGACATTATTTCATTCATTTTTGTATCAACGAAATTTATGTATTATGTAATATGTATGCCAAATATATGTATAAAGTGTATGTACTTTCAAAATTTTGTTTATAAAAAACATTTGAAATAATAATGAAAATGATACGAATATCTAACAAAAATTTTATATGATTTATTTAGTTTCTAGATTTGTTCAAGGATTTTTCTGTATTTATATATAATTTTATCAAAATTTAAATTGTTACTTTCATATAAAGGAATTTTTATTTCCATAAATATTAAAGTTAAGACGGTTTTCTGCAATGTTAAAAGAAAGCATCAAAATAAAATATCGAATAAAATAACGACAATGTATATGTAAGTAAAAGTAGTCGAAAGTAGTCATATAATTTGATATATTTTAAATACATATTAAAATAACTTATACGATTATTTTTAATTTATGAAATGTATACATTTTGGTTAATTTAAACAAATTTACAAATGAATTTATTCATTAAATAAATGGAATCTATTTAATATACCTTTTTCCTTTAATAAAATTCCTTTTTTTTAAATCCCAAATATTATACTGATTCTGATGTAAATTGTAAGTTTATATTTAATGGCTTTTCTGACGCTTTACCCACTTAAAATTCTCATAAAAATTTTATACATATTATATTTACAAGAAAAAATTCTTTATATAGATTACATTATACATATTTCCATATGTTGAAATCCTTATTTTGTATTCAAATACTTTATGGTTTTAGATTTGATCGTATAAATTTGTAAATATGCCAAACAAAGATATATGATATTTTTTTTGAATATACATAATAAATTTGAATATACACATATAGTATACTATAAAATGCTATAGCAACATTTTTATACTATATTGTATATAGACAACATAGAACAATTAAAGTTGTGTTATATCAAAAATACATTCAAATTAAAGTTTTAAAGTTAAATAAATTCTTTGACAAATATTTAAATATAAAATTTATTTAACATAAATTTTTTGTTTCAAACTTAACTATAAAATTCAATTTGAATTATTGTAAAAAAAATCTAAATTTCAAATTTATTTAAAATTTTATAATACAATTTTCACTAAAAAATATATGAATTATTTGTGTAAACGGATGTAATTATTATATAAAAATAAATATTTAAAATATATTTTCCAATTTATACAGAAAATATTTGTTTCATAACAATTTATTTGAAATGTCAACAAATATTTTTAATTTATGGTAAATTTATATAATTTATTTTAAATTATATAAAATACATTGAATGGAAAAATTGTGTCCAAAGCTGATTAAGTTATTTATTTCTTTTAAATTTAATTCAATTATCATTTTTTTTTTGTAAATATATTTGTTACATAATTTTTATTTCACTTTATATAATTAATATTCTTCTCTAGTCTTTGCCATGGAATAGAATCTAGCTAATTTTTATTTTCTATCAATAGGTAATCTTGTTGGTCCCTGAATAAAGTGCTTTAAACAACTGCAATCAAATTATCTGATATTTATCCTTTTTTTAATTGATTTACTATAAATCCTTTCTTTATATAATTAAAATTACAAATCATATTATTTATCTAAAAAAAGCAAGCACAGCTTCTTCATTCATTCCATATAAAATATTTATACATAATTATAATTAAATTTAAAATTTATTTACAAATAAAATTTATTTACATTATTTATTTACAAATTGTATTTTTTAATTTAAACTAAAATAAATTGTAAATAGTGTTTGAATTTATGTAAAATATTATTAATTATTGCAAATTTTTACAAATATTTATTTTCCAGATTGAGTTTCGCATAATTATGAAAAAATTTCATAAGAAAAACAATTATTTTTAATTTTATGAGTTTATATTTGAAATTTCAAAGTGTGATGAAATATTTTAATATATTTGTAATATAAATTGGTACAATTTACTGAATTATCACAATTGCTGAATTATCACAATTACAAATTTTGTTAACAGTCCGTGGAGTATTTATATATGTCAGCACTGTATTTTTAACATTTGCAATTTTTTTATCGATATATTTATGGTCTTAAATTAGTTGAAACAAATTTTGGTAAAAAATATCTATAAATTTTTTTTAGGTCAGCAAAACTATTTATAGTTATTTATTTTGATACTTTAGCAATTTCTTTGAATTCCACATTTGAAATAATACTACTTTTTGTTACAGTCCATTTATATCCATACAGTTGCTAGTAAACAGTTTAATGTATAATAAATTATTTTTAATTACAATTAAAATTCAGTTTTTCGTCGAAATTATTTCATTCGTATTTTTTCTTAAAGCTAAAAAGAAAAATAACTATAAAGTTTAAAACTCTATTACATAAATTTAATATTTAATGAACTATAATTATATACATATATAGTATCAAAACATTACTATATACATATTTAATTTTAAATTGTTTAATTTATATAATACTTATTATTACCTTTTACTGAACTAATAATAAATTCTCATTTGTGTAAGCGGATGTAATTTGGTACAAGTATAAAAATGCCTCCGGGATATTATTTTTAATATCCTTTAGTTATGATCCCCTCATAATATCTCAATAATAAATTTATGTTATGCATTATATTTGTATATTATTATATTACATAATAATTTTATTATTATTTAAAAGGAAGTTTATTTTTCACAATTATCTTCTATCCATAAATTTTGTAATTAATAGAAAGTATAGTAAAGTTTGAATTTCAAGCAATAATTGATTATCATATTACAAATTTTTATGAATACAGATTTATACGCAATTATGTTGAAATACATAACTAATTTTGGTTTTTATAAAAAAATAAACTTTTTGTAATTAAAAACTTTCTAATAAATTCCTTTGAAATAATGAAAAACATATATTTTTTTATTATAACAAAAACATGATTCTGTATAATTTAATTAATAATTTTGTTACATGAATTGGTGAATATTAATTATTCATTATTTAACATTTATGTTTTTTTGAATAATAAAGTGAGCTTCATTCATTTTTGGTAACATTATTGATTTTTAATTAAAATAAATCAATGATAACATCAAAAAATGCACTTCCTTTTATCTTATAAATGTTGCATAACAATTTGTATAAAAAATTCTTGTTCTCTTTAATATTTATTTGTAAATTGTAATTCAAATATGACTAAATCAAATAGTAAAATATTTATATTATAAATTTAGAGTTAGTAACCACGTAATAGTATAAAATATTTCAAAATTTTATTGCATTATTTCCTGCAATTTTTGTTATTTAAAACTATTCTATTTTTAACCATATTACAAAAAAGCTTCAAATAACAAAAGAGTCTAGTTTATTGTCCTTTCAAATATCATTCGAATATGAATAGAAAAAATTTTTAGAAGGACTTATAAATCTCCCAGTTTAGTTAGGACCAGACAAAATTTTTATGGAAATTTTTGCTGAATAACAAATTGAACATTACAAAAATATATGACAAAAATATCATCTGCCGAAAAAAAAAACGTGATGGATAAAGTGATTTTATTTTTTTGGTAAATCTTTGAACAGATGAAATTCAAAAAATACTTACATACATATATATAAATATATAATACATAGTTTGAGGCAAAAAATTTTAAATAAATTATAAAAAAAAAATGTTCTGTCTAGACATTTTTAGATATTTGAAAATAAAAAATCGTATAAACGCATATTTTTATTCAGATTTTACTATTAAACTTAGCATTTTTATTGTTAAGAGAAAATTATACAATAACTTATAGAATTTACAATAAAATCAACAAAAATATTATGCAAATATGTAGTGATAATGTAAAAATTATGAATTATGTACCTACTATTTTCTTGTATAATAAAATGTTGAGTATAAATTTTTGATATCAAATATATATAGACTAAACTTTTATTCAAACCAATTTTTTTACCATAAACTTGTAGTAAAATATGCTATCAACGAATAGCAAGAGTGGAGAAAATATTTAAAATTAGAAACATTTTGGTGATGCTCCAACTGCTACATAAAAATAGTTAAAAACATAGTTTCTTAATCATACATTCTTCTTGACTTTGTCTGTCCCATGGATAAAATGGTGCAACAAATTTAGCTAAAATATATATGTACATATATTTGAATTCTTATATTAAAAGAAAACTGTTGCAATTCATTTGAAATTTTAATAAATTAAGCGAAATAAAAATTTACTTTTTAAATATCAAATTAAAATTTATTTTAATTATAATTTTTCTTTCAAATATTTTTTATTTTTAAAGCTCCCAAAGTTTTTATAAAAACGGAAATTATTCATATTACTAACTATAGAAAAATGTATAATATTTTCATTATAAATTTTAAAATGCTTTTCCGTTTTGGTTTTGTGTTGCATGCAACAATTGAAATATTTATTTTAGTTTATGGAAATGGAAATCAACTAAACTAAATTATACGATGCGCTAAATGTAATTAAAAAAAAAATTATATAAAAAAAAATCAATTTTATAAAGGAGTTTTATTTATGAAATTTTATTTTAAATTACATGTATTACAATCACAGATAAATAATGGTTTGTACTTTTCTGAGGTGCAAAAATATTGCCGAAAATATTTCACTATACTTAAAATATATTTTTCTTTAAAACATATTTCACATAATATATGCAACAGATTCATTTTTGGTAAATAATTTAATTTTTAACTTAAAATAAATTTTTTTGGACCTAAATAATTTTTTTCGTACTATTTTTATGTATACTTTTTTAAGAAAATTTACATAATGGTGAAATTCAAATTAAAATACATATGTATTACCAATAAAAATTTTAGTACTTAAGATATTATTGTAATCCCATAAATAATCCATAAAATCAGATAAATTAATTGTTTATACCCTCACATATTCCAATATGCATTTTTAACTAATATATACAAATGTATAATCCACAAATATGTAATATTAATATAATTAATAAACCATATTCCAGGATTTAACTAAAAATTGTAATTAATTAAAAGGACGTTTTATAATAACATATTTATCAATATCGTACAAATTATTTAATATTTTATTTATATACCTATACTAATTGAAATTCATATTGCAATGTTAAAAAATAAAAATCAATTTTTCTTATGTATAATGAAAATCAAAACAATATTAAATTATTAATAAATTTATATTTAAAAAAAAAAACAAATTGACATTGTAAGCCAATAATAATCATTAAATTTAATTTTATTTTATATCCTTTAGTAGGATATAGTATAATAAATATAATATTAAATTGTTCGTATATATTATTGAATTTTAGTAATTTCCTAACCCATTTCTATCAATACGTTTCAGCCGTCAGTCGTTATAATAGGTAAAGTGCATAAAATGAATTATATATAAAAAATGATTTCACAAAATTCTAATATTTTGTATTTGTAATATTTACTTTACATTTATTTTCAAAAAGGATTAAATTTATTTGGCCAGAAAATGATTTTTTAAGAAGTTCATAAGCACAGATTTAATTCTCTCGGTAATGGGATAATGGTAACATATTTAAAATAATTTAGAATTAACGAATATCTAATAGACATTGCTTGCTTTAGTTTAAATATATCCAACAAAATTATTTCACTAAATTTAAATTTTGTAAGCGAATTTATAAATCATTTATGTGTTCATTATTTAAACGAAAAACCATTATCAAAACCACCAATTTTATTCAGTACGTCAAATTTTTACGCCAAATATAAATTACGTTGAAAACGACAACGATTCTGTTTACTATTAAAGAAAAAGTAACTTACTATATCAGAATTATAGCAACAAAAAAAAATTTTGTTTAAAAAAATCCATTTTGCGAAATAAAACTTTTTTCCTGAACAATCAAAATATCAATTCTTTTGAAATTATGTTGCACAAATATATTTATATATAATGTATAGATATATTTGTGTATAAACATTTAGTAGACCATAGAGAGGGGACAAATTATATATTGCAACTGCTGCAAGGATTATAATTTCGTTATTTGTTTATGTACTCTATGTATAAAAAAAAACAGGAAGTTCAACATCGCGAATTAAATTTTTCTTATAAATTATTTATAATGTCTATGAAATTATCTCTGTGGCATATTCAAGGAAAATTATATAGAAAATAGTAATTTAATATTTTTGTTTTTGAAATTCTGTTGGTCTATTATTTCTTCCTTTTTATAATATTTATAGGTAAATAGGTTAAAAATTATATTTTTGTAACTTGAAAACTGTGTATAGTGGTGTATGTAGTAGGTTAAGGTTAAATCAATTGGGTTTTTTTATTTTGAAATAGTTTTTCAGGTATAATATAAATGAAGTTTTAAAGGAAAATTTAAATTATGAATTGGCTCTTATAAAAGTTATTCAAATTTATTATTAATTCAATAAATGATAGTAAAAATAGTTTATAAAATCCATACCTTTAAAATTTTGGTTGAAAATGTAATTTCAAAATGCATTAAATTTGAAATAAATTTAATACATATATTTAAGTGTTAAATTAAACAAATTTTACTTATTTCAACTAAGTGTATTTAACATTAATAAGTACAAGGAAAAAAGGATTAATACAATTTGAAAAATGATTAAAATTCTCAAAAAAAAAAAAAATAAATTAAACAGTTTTGAAACCAATTTTGAAAAATTAATTGAATGTATAATAATGATTTTTAAATTATTAAAACATAAATTTAAGTAAATACATTATTATCAAATAAAATTTATATTAAATTTCTTTATTTCATTTAATGTAAAAATATCCATTAAGTACAGATAGTATAAATTGATTTATAAAAGTTCAACTAATCATTACTTTTTCCCATCAATTTATTGTATACGTTCCATTAATAAACCCGATACTAATACAAAAGTAGTATAACATGTTTCTAAATCAAATATTTCATATCAAATTTATAACAACAACATTTATCTTATATATCTTTTAATAAAATTTACAAAATCAAAATATAAAACATTTAAATACATACGAGTATACCAAATCCAATCATCCAAAAAATGTACAGAAAGGATTTAGAATATAAATAGAGTTTACATAAAGTTCATTGTACTATTTGTTTGTTTTATACAACTTATATGAAATATAAAAATATGAATGTGCATTGGCCATTTATCCTCTTTTTTTTTGAGAAGATATATTGAGGGTATCGTACCTTGTATAATTTTAACTATATGTATATAAATGTATAGTGCGAATAAAAAAAAAAATCTTTTTATACTTCACTTAAAAAAAAATAACAAAAATTTATATTCTTTTTAAGGATTAGATATCATAGTGAATGTTATATATGTATCTACATTACTACACACAAAAAACGGCTATATATAATGAACAAAATGCATAAAAAATTTTTTGCTTTGTTTTAAAAAGGATTGAGTTACTTCTATCACAGAAACTCTTAGTATCTGTGCTCCTATATACTTATGTAGTTTAAACAGAAAAATACATTTATTACCATTAGAATGCTGTGTAAAGTGTAAAGTAAAGTAAAGGATCAAATTGAATCTGAAAATATTATTTTGTATACCGTATTTAAAATTATGGAATTTAAAAAAAAAATATTTATAAATATGCTCCGTAGATTTCTATTTCTATTTTAAAAAAAATTAATTAAGCATATCCTGTATATCCGAAATTTTTTCTAATACATATGTACATAATTTTTCAGACAAACTGTACCAAATCAACCGATAAATTACATTTTATCAGTTTTTCGTTATAAATTCTTACAAAAAATATGCCAATAGGGAACAATTAATATAAAGTAAGATCCATATAGTCCAATATTAAGACTTTTCGAATGTAAAACGAACGTATTTTGGCAAAATACTATTAATTAAGTTCAACAATCTTATTATTATTTCAGTTCAATATTACACCAAATATTTTTTTTTAAATAAAATCTTTTTAATAAAATAAAATAAATTGACTAAATTTTTATTTGATATTTAATATTTTTAAAGTCAACCAAAGAAAAATAAATTATATGATATGACAGAAAAATAGTAAGATTTGAAGAAAATTTGTTAAGCAAAAAGAATACTTCATATGAAACTGAATTGCATAAATTCTTGTCAGCAATTGACACTTCAATTGACAATTGACAGACCCATAACATTATTGATGATTAAATTTAACATAAAAATTTGATTACAATTCTTCAAAAATATAATAATTAACTGAATTTAAAAAATATAATTTATTTAAATTTATTTAATTTAAATTTTTTATTTTACTATTAACGATAATTTACCATATTTATTAAATACATAACAAATTCTCAATATTATTTATTTTTATTTCAAAATGATTACCATTACAAAATTTGTAAATCATTATTCTTCTACCAGGATGAGCTTAATATCTTATCATGGGAAAAGCGTGCATAAACTGCAAAAAGCCTAATAATAAACCCAGTTGTATTATAATTATTTACTCCCGCCAAAGCCGTATATACCATAGCATGAGTATTATATACTCTTTGCTCCATATATTTTATTATAGATAATCAAAATATAAAATATTATTAGAAAATTATTTGTATTTATTAATTCTAACTTATTTTTCATTAATCCTCCCTGGTTTATTTTGTTTTATTGTTGTATAGAATTTCCTTTTGTACAGAGAAAATAAATGACGACGTGAATGAAATATTTGATAATGCAACAAAATTAAAAGTAAAAAAAAAATAAAATAATATTAAATATTTATTGTTAACAGAAAATATATTTGGTACGTATACTCAATGAATTGTGTATAAAATAATTTCCAGTTATACTAAATAGACAAATAAATTCAATGTATATAGTTCATATCCTTTTTCCATAATATTAATATTACAATAATGTACAAATCTCTTAATGAAATGTATATGGATAATATTCAGTAAAAATTGATTTGGGGTTTATTATAGATAACATCGAAAATAGCAGAATCAATTCTTGAATTTTAATAATATAGATACAGTAGGATGATAATGTTAACTAATGGTAGTATCTAAATAATATTTATATATCCTTATACATATGTAATAAAATAATATAAATAATTGACTATATAAATTTTTCGAATTAATTACGCATTTACGCATTTTATGGATATAGAGGGTTTTATAATTTAAAAAGAAAGGAATAAATGTTTTCACTCACATTACCGAATTGACTTAAAATAGAATATATAATATTAGTGACATATGACTTAGGATTTCTTTTCTCAGGTGGCTTACCTTCTTAAATTCCCTTTCGAAATCTCTGTCAATTGAAATTAACTTTATTTTTTAATTAACTAATTTTTTGGAGTTCAATAATAAACTCCCATTTTCATAAAAAAAACAATTCCTCGTCAAATTTGTATGGTAAAAGCTTCCACGGAAAATTGTTTAAAAAAATTTAAGTTTTCTTTAATGGAAATCAAATAATAATTTCGTAGCTTTTTTTTCAGAAACAAATGTAAAAAGTAGAAAAAAAAGTTTCTCTCAAATATTCATTTTTTAATACCATTTTGTCCACATTTGATCCTCTTTGTAGTATGTATATTTGAGCAAAGCGAAATATATAAACTAATGATTTTTTATTAGTTTTCCATTTTGTTAAAAAATTATATACCACTACATGTGTAGTAATTTATATATTCCACTTAATTTTATTTACATAAAAATCTATAAACAAATTTGGATTCAATGAAACTTTTTAATCGAGAAGTTGGGACTTGATTTTATTATCAAAAAAAAAAGGATCCCTTTTCTTTTATATCAAATTATTGTAGTATATATTTATTTTATTCAACAATTTGTTTTATACATTCTATTTAGTTTTCTAGTAAACTACAGATGTATACAAAACAATAGGTATGTTTAATACAGGGTATTTATGTGTGATGTAGGAATCTTCGGATAGTTACCTTGGATAGTAGCAGTAGGAATCCAATCAATGAAATAACTTGGGTACAGTAATATCTAAAAAAAATGTTTAGCTAGAATAGAATTAGGCCATCAATTGAGGCACCGAGTTCTTCTAATGTAAAACCAGATACACTGGATTAAAATTGATTTCTATCTGAATTAGTATTTAGTAGATTCAAGTAGTACAAGGAGAATTAAGTGCTGGGGTACTATAATCTTATGGGTTTAAATTCTACTACATTATAGGTAAAGAACAAAAATAAGACAATTTCAGCTCTAATTAATAGTAAAAAAATATTAACAGAATTTTAAATTTTAAAGATAACTCAAATTTATTAAAACAACCATCAGGTAACAATTTTATAACAACTAATGATTATTTGTTATTTTAAACATAGATTTGAATAGTATTCTATCATATATAATTGTTGATGTATTCTTCGAATTACTGAAACTAATATTTATTATTTTTAGTAATTAAATTAATTGCAATTACTGGAACGCTGGTAAAATGAGAGTAAAGTAAATTTATCTCACAAAAAAAAAATACCATCATGGTTAGTTAATAATTACTTCAATATCATATTTCTATTCTATATATATGGTCTACAATTTATTCTGTAACATTAATTATAATGATATACCACTACATGTATATAGTATAGAAATTAAACCTTTAAATTCAACCAATTTTATATGTTCATGTAGAAAAATTCTTCCTATGGTTATAAAATTTAAAGTTTATTGAGAATTGTTGTTGTTGTTGTTGTTGTTGTGAAAATTTGATCCTAATAATACATAATATTCTTCTTTTATTATATATAAATACATTTAATAAAAAAAAATTATACCCTTCTAAAAGAAAATTAATATACATATATGTACTACAATATTATATTTTACAACAAACTGTTGAAAATATTTTGTTACTATGAAAATTTATATTTGAAGGATATTATCATACCAACTCTATATATCATTAAAGCTTTTCTATAAAATTTGTTTTCTTCTTTTTGACATGAACATAATGAGGGCCGGCAATTTTCTGTATAAATACACATACATATATCTAGAACAAAAAAATATCTAGGGAAGCGTGAAAATTAAGTTTGGATTGGAATTTGTTTCCCTTTTTTCATTTTGTTGTAATATATAGAAATTTATACTATGTATATAATAAGCAAAAACAATATATACAATTTCGTTATAACACAAAAAAAAAGGTTAAAATATAGGAAATCCTTAAAAATGTTTATAATATTATTTTTCTATATTAATGTATATAAATTTTTGAACGGTAATGATTAAAAATAATTTTAAGGAAAACTATATAGAAAAGAAAATATTTATAAATAATATCAACAAAATTTGTTTTTATAATTTTTTTGAATAATTAAAAAGTTTTAAGTGGTACTTTTACTAATAATATTTCTGGTACTTTAACAAGGTATACTTTTCAAATCGAAAATTCAGGGATCTGTCTAAAACTGTAGAGAAATATATAATTAATAAAATTATAAATTTGTTCAAAAAAACTCCCTTAATTTGGCGAATAAAGATTTTCAATTAACGAAATTTTGATATTTCTATTAATATTAAATTAATATGTCAATCAAAATATAAATTTTAATAATATTTAAAAAAGAAAAATGCATTTTCTTGATTATAATTTATATAATATAAATCATAATTTTGATCAATACAAAAAAAAAATTTTTTTAATATTTTTTCAAATTTTAATAAATAAAAGTTCAAAGTATTCTTTTGAAAATGATTATCGATCTTTTATCTCCCTTTTGTTATAAAATACTTTTTTATCCTTTTTGGAAGTTCAACGTCACGAATAAAGAAAATCGTTCATATATATAATACAAAATTTTATCCATCCCTGCCTAAAGGCATAAAAAATAATCATTCAAATATGTATATTATAATTTAAGGATAAAAACGTAAAAGAAGTTAAATATAAAACGTATATACATATATACGATATACCTATTAAAATATTTCCCTCAACTTTTAAGAAAAGTGAAAAAAAAAACTTTCAAAATAAATTATTCCTTAAATATTTTCCGAAAAGGATGAAACATTATAAAGAAATCCTTTTTTTTTTTTCAAAAAACAAAAAAAAATATATTATATTAAATATAATATAGTTAATTTTTATAAAGGACATTTTACAAAATTGGTGTTCATAATTTTGTATATTATTAAATAATTTTTTTTAGATAATTAAATTTTACTATATAAAATTATCCCAAAGTTTTGAAAGTTTTTCATAATTGTTATTTGTCAAAAACTTAGGATATGCCAACATTTTTAGATATAAGTAGAACAATATTTAATAATGTTAATTTAGATTTTCCATTAATTTTCTTTTGACATTTTTCAGAAAAAAACCTGCAATTATATTTTTACTCATCTATTTTCGACCCAATTGAACTTTTAAATCATATCCGTTTTCCATGACGATGTAATTAACACAATTCATTTTTTTAAATCTGACAACGACAATAGTAAAAAAATACACAATTAATTTTTTTTTACTCATTTATATTTTTCTGTGGAAAAACTAATAAGAACATATCTGTAATTCATTAAGTTGATTTTTTTTTTCATTGAAGTTTCGTTACTAATTGCAGAGGAGAACACCTCAAACGAAAAATAATATTTCGAAAAGAAAAAACATTTTGTAATTTTAAAAAAGGACTTTTTGTAATAGTATTAGTAATAAAAGTATGACATGAATTTCAATTTAGATTGATTTTTGTTTTATTTCAATTTTTTTTTTTAAATGAATCATTGAAGAAATTGAGGTCAAATAATGTTTTCAAGTAGTAAATTTTATAAATTCATTTATACTATTTGTAGTATGTGCTATGAATGCCAGAAAGTATGAAACAGAAAAACCTTTTGAAGGTTTAATGACTTAATATACCATTCCAATTATAAATAACATTTTGATCAAATTGATTTTTTAATCAAATCAAATTAATATTTTTGTTTTCTTTATTGTCAATTAGTTTTCCAATCATGTTTTAAAAAAATTTATATACCTAAAAGTTATTTTATTTTTAATTCAGTTTCTTTTCCAATTTTTTATTATATATTTTAAATTATGTCATTAAAATATTAAATGAACCATTTTGCAAATTAATTGAAATTTTACTTTCGGTATTAATAAAGTAATTTTAATTTGTTTTTATTAAGTAAATTTTGATTTTTTTTTTAAGTTGAGAGTTTATTCTTCCATATAAAATTAACTTTGTAGTTTATTTGGGAAATCAATTAAATTTACATTTTTTCTATTATTAAATTATTAATTAAATATAGCCAAAACTTTCCAAAGTTTTAGTATAAAATCATTCAATATATTTTTTAAATATATTAATTATCTATTTCTAAAGCTACTCCTATAAAATATAATTATTGGATCATCATTTATGGTAATATTAAACTTGAATCATTCTCGTTTTTGTACTCAATTCAAAAATTTTTACAATCAATTTTTCTTACGTAATTTCATTGTTACAATGAAATTAAATTATTTTAGTAAATATAAGTACAAAAAACTTAAATTCAAGTGACTAAAATGAATTGTCGTTCATTTTGTCCACTTTACGAGTAATGGAGTAGTAACTCAAATATTTTAAAGGATGAATTTTAGAAATTGTGAGGAAGATTTTCCAAAAAGCTTAAATTCGATAGTATGAGAATTTACAAAATTTATTATAAATTTTAAGTGTATATAGTTTAAGTGGACACGAAATATAGTATTTAAATTACTTTACGTAATTTTGAATCAATTGCACACTTAAGAATAAAATTTTACAACAAAAATAAAAAAAAATGTTAATCAATTTTGATTGCTAAAAACTTTATTACTAATTAAAATGTCATACTTCAAAGATAAAAAAAATCATCTATAAAATTATCAAAAATATTTTAATACTCAACTTATATAGTACTAAACATCTTAGCAGCAAAAATATTATTATTTGAAAAGTTTTTAAAAAAGATATAAATAAGGATTTATAATAATTTTTTTATTAAAAATATTTGGGTATTTAATTAAACACAAAAAATTATATGTACATATTTTTATCTCAGATTAAATATAATATTTTATCTATTTTTAATTTGATAAATAATAAAAAATCCAAACGTCAAGGTCTACGTCGGGGCGTCTAGACACAGAATTATTTTTATTTTCTAAATGTGTATAATTTCCTTCTGGAAATCCTTTCGTTTTTGTATACAAATATAAATATACAAAACCTGCTTCAATTTCATTTAAATTTTAATTCATTTAGTTTTATAGCTGTAGTACAAATATTTAAGTTCTATATAAATTTCATTGTTAGTTTATTAAATTTTACGTTTTTACATAAAATTAATGGGTAAATAAACAAAAATTTGAAAAACTTAATCCTTCATTTTAGCGAGCTTTCTTTATTATGGTTCTCTAGTGATTTTCATTTAAAAGGGTAAAAAAGGATTTTAAAACAAAATAATATATATAATAGAAATAGACAATATGGACAAAAAGTAAATGATAAATGGACTTTTGTGTGTTAGTTGTTTGAACTCAACATAATATAAAATGTGTCATGACCAATGGATATTAACAATCAAATTACACTATTTTAAAATATTATATTTCATTGTATATCGTGGAAAAATAATAAGAAAACTAGACCAAAAACCCATTAAAAAATTCACAATGGACATAATAATAATTTCTGTTTTAATAAATAATGCACCATATATATAACAAGTCAAGTGCATTGAGGATAAAATGTTATTAACTAGAAAATAATTTAATATTTAATTTATTATCTATTATAAAATTTTAATTTTAGTATATGTACATGATTATATAATATAAGATATTTCAATATTTATTTTAGATGGTCATTTATTTAATACGATAAATAACTAATATAAATCATATCATAAAAAGTCAACTAACAATGAATACATATTGAATGTTTGCGTTGTAAATGTTCGTCGTAGCAATTCTAAAAATACTTGAATTTTTAACTATCTAATATTATAATCGCAGAATGAAGCTTTTTTTATCATAATCAGGTGCATAAAGTAAAATATTTTTTATACGATAAACATTGAGACTTTGAAATATAATTTATGCAATATTATCTGTGGAAATTTAGATGCACAGCTACAAATATACATATTTATGATATACTCAAATTTAGGGCGATTAAGGAAATATTAGTTTACTTTCTTCTATAAAAATATCTGGTAACTCTATCAAATTTCTATTATTCAAAATTGCTGATTTAACCCTTTTTTGAAATATACCTAATATAATATATCCTTTTAATGTTGTTACATAAATAATATTAGAGTTTAAGGTCAACATTTATATAGATTGTTTTTGTCAATTTTATAATGTCAAATAATTTTATATATATGTACTTAATTTTTTTTTATAAAAATGTTATGTGTGTAGTTAAAAATTTACTACTCCTATAAAATTTAATAACATAAAACAATAACAAAATATAAAATAGTTAATAATTTATCAAAGAGATTAAAATCAATATTTCATAAACATAATTATGTTGTAGAGTTTTTTTTTTTTTTAAATCACTGACCCATAAATTTAAAATATTTTAATGAGGATATACATACATATTTACATAACTATGGATAAAATATAAATATATTAGTTTAATAAAATGCTGTATGTATATATTTTATTTGATTTTCATTAAAACATTATTTATTAGAGTTTATAATTTCAAAAAAAAAAATTGCAACTTTTTAATAAAAGTTTTTTTAAGTATTTTCTATTGGAAAATTTGAAACTAAAACTTTACTTTAATAACAAAATTATATTATTATAGTTTGAATGTATATTTAAAACTTCTGAGTCTTTTGAATTTGATTTATGTGATATCATAAGCCCTTTTATTATATTTCAAAATAAATATTGAAATAGTTATTTAAAATAGTTAATAGAAATAGTTAGAAATAGAAATTTACTAGTTATACATAAAACTTTTTATCATTTCGCTTAGAAATCTCTGAAAATAAAAATATTTTTAATATATACATATGTATATGCAAACATTACTTCAGTATATATAATTATTAAGTATTTAAGTAAAATCATAAAATATGTTTTAAAAATTTGTATTTCGATGAAGTGTTTGATACAAGATTTATAAAGTAAATCCCTTATTTTTTGTGATTGATGTATATGTTCTTATAACATCATTGTATACATATAAAGAAATATGTTAGTTATACATAAAACATATACAAATAATTTATATCGATAATTACAATTATTAGTTTTAATTTATATTTATTAGGGGTTAATGTAATTAAAATCATATAATCCTTGTATTATAATATGTTTAACATTTTATTTTGATTTAAATTGTACAAAATGTATTTATTAAAAGAATTTATACATATGTATATAAGAAAATTGAAAGGAAATATTCGAGCTATTGAAAACATATTTATTTAAAATAAAGGATGATTGATATTTATTTTGGTTTATTTGGTTAAATAATTATAAGAGATATAAATATGGATCAATTTATACATATGTTGAAAAATTGAAGTATATATAATTAATATATGTATATAAATAATATAAGCTATGTTAAAATATTGATAATTATTATTAGTTAATTGAAAAATATTTTCTTGTATACAACAAAGATTTTTTTAGGAAATAATTAAAAATAAATAATCTTAATTGAATTTTTAATACAGTTCAAATATCCCATGAATCCGTCAAAGTCTAAGTATTTTAGGGTTATGCACTTATGCATAATGGATTTTAAATTTAAAAGTTCAAATTTTGTATGAATTTATTTAATATATTTATCAATTAAATTCATTACTAAACTAAAAATTTAATTAAATATGTATAGTAATTAAACTAAATCATTGTAATAATTTTTCATTATTATAAATTCTTAAAATTGATTAGAAAATTAATATTTTCATATGACAATTTAATTAATTTAGGAACAATAAAAAATTAGTAATTATATTTATAAAAAATTATTTTCCGAATAAATATTCAATTATTAATAATATCGTATTATAGTATTTGAATATTTAAATATTTTACCAATTATTAAATATTAATTAAATTAAATTTGTTCTTACTTGTTAAAACTTTTGAATCCTTATTACCTATATATAAATTTATCACAGATTACATAAATTTGTAATTCATCACTTTTCTTCCCTTAACAAAGATAATATAATTTTCTATATTCTAATTCTAATATTTTCTAATACTCGTACTATATGGTATAAATATTTGTGTAATCACAATAAAATTTATATTCCTAGTAAAACAATGATGATGTATGTATTTATTTAATCAGAAATAATGCCCTAAAATCCTTTTTCATTTATACAATTCAAAAGCGATAGTTATAAATAAACAAAGATTTTCACAGTAAAGTTTTTTTTATTAAAAGGATGTAATACGGATTAAAAAATTTGAAAATTTTAGATTTACATTTTATAACTAAACCAATGGGAATTTAATAATTTCTTATATTGAAATCATGATGAAATTTATAACTACATAAAAAATTCGTATATTGTATGTACATTAATGTTTAAGGATATATGATAATAGTGAAAAAACTATTAAAATTAAATACCTGTTAAAAGTATATATGATCAAGAAAATATTCATGTCACACAAAATATTCTTATTACAATATGACCCCGTTAATGGATATAATGTACCTACACTCTACACATTTATTCCTTTTTTTCCAGAATAAAGATATGCATAAGGATATTTTGTTTTTTAAAATAATAAAAATACCAAATTACGACTATTATTATGCAAAATGCATTAAATTTTTCATGATTTTTTATTAGGATAATTGTAATGGTTAATTAAATTAAGTCTTTGTCAGTTCGATTCGCCTTAATATATTTTAATATAATTAATTCAGAAGGTAGTTGTAGTAGTAGTCTCACAAGTACATTAACAGTACTTTTACATTTTATCAAACAAAATGTAAAAGTACTGTTAATGTACTTGTTTTACATTTTCATACATTGATATTGATACTGATATCTGTTACCTCACTGTTAAATTTTAAAAATTTCACAAATGTCCAAAAAATTTAATTTAATATCAATGACATCTATTTGATAAATTAATCAATTCCTACTAAACGCCATCTATTTGTTAAACTTAAAAAAGTTACTCATTTGCTTTAATTGCCCGCCATTTGAATACGTCAATTTTCGAATTTCTATTCATATGCTGCGGCGACACAAATATAAGCATCAAATTTGAAGATAACCATAGAATCAACGTGACCGCAATAGCGCAATTTAAGCATTTGGTATTTTTTTATATGTTAATTAAATAAATTGAATTTTCATTTCCTTTAACTAATTTAATTGTCTCTACTTCAAACCATTTAAACTTAAACAAATTAAACTGTCATTAATTATTTAAAATTTCTCATCTTTTTATATGTATAACTTAATTTATATTCACGAGATGGAAAGAAATCAAGCCTTACCACCTCAATGTTCCATTTTGGATATAATTCTAGTTTGTCTTATTTCCGAACGGATTCTAAAGGTAGGCAAGATCGATGGTAAAAAATCTTCACTATAATTTAATTAATTTAATATTTAATAAAAATAATAATCTGATTGAATTAAATTTTGTTCGATAGATTACTATATTTTTAACTTTTTAAATCATTTTCTTCATTTTATATAATTTTTTTCATTCCCTGAAAGCAAAACGATTCGTTTATTATTCGTAAAAGATGAAACTTCTATATCCAAATGTGGACTATAGATTTGCCATTTTATCCGCGCACAAAAATTTGGCGTTCATATTTTGTGTTTGCGGTGGTATCTATACATTATACATATATGTATATAGATATATATATTTTATATAAACGCGGCAATAAAAAAATACCTAGCGTTTTCATTTATTTTATTTTGCGCGAGAATCCCTACTGCCTAGCACTTATTTAATACCGAAAAATTTCTTTTTTTTTGTTTAAATAAAAGTTTAATTCTTTGTACATTTAAATATAATAATAATTCATTCAAATAGTTTTAATTTAAATGTTCAAATATTTTGTAATAATTAATCAAAGTGTTTTAAATAAAAATAGAAAAGTGACGGAGGGGTTTCGGCATATATAGAAAAAAAAATCGAAGACATTTTGGAGCGTCTTTAGTTGAGTTACACAGCGTGGTCAATAATTCAATTTTCTTTACTTATTTATTTAAAATTTTGTATTAAAATTGTTTTTATGTACGTACATAATAAAAGATAAAGTGCAAAATTAATTTAATTAAAATAATTTTTTCATAAAAGAAGAAAAAGCAACTAAAAATTATTAAAACAAAAATTCATTCAAAATGGGCGCATATTTATCAGAACCAATAGTTGAGAAACTATCTAGCGATGAATTAAATGAATATCTTCAAGTTGGATCTAGTTCAATGCAAGGTTGGAGAATTAGTCAAGAGGTATAAAATTTTTGTTGTTATACAATAATTTTTAATTAATTATCGTTACATTTTTGTTATCGCCTAATTCACAAATTAATTAATTTTGTTATACATTTTAATTATAAATTTAGGATGCTCATAATTGTATTTTAAAATATGATGAAAATACATCATTATTTGCTGTTTATGATGGACATGGTGGTGCTGAAGTTGCAACATATTGTGCTGATAAATTACCAGATTTTATAAAAAATTTGAAATCATATCAAAATAAAGATTTTGATACAGCACTAAAAGAAGCATTTATACAATTTGATTCAACATTATTAGATGAAAAAGTTGTTGATATATTAAAACGATTAGCTGGTGATCGTAATCCAGAATATGATAGTGATCTAATGGATGAAGATGATGAAGAAGATTTAGATGAATTATGTCAAGAAGGTACATTACCATTAGAAAAAGTTTTGGCTAAATATAAAGCAAAAGGACCACAACAACAAACAACTGGTATTGGTAAAGTTATGGCTGGTTTACCATTATTAAATAAATTAAAAAAAGATGATGCAGCTGGTACATCAAAACCATTATCACCATGTTTAAGAGGTCGTCGTAATATACATATAAATAAAATTATTGGAACAAATGTTGATGGTTCATCATCAAAATGTACAACAACATTAAATATTAATAATGAAACAATTGACAATGATATTGAAAAAAATTTATTGGATGATGGTGTTGTTAGTAGTTCAGCATCAGTAACTAAAAGTCCAAATAAAATTGAATCAAAAGACGATAATAAATCAAATGAAGCTGATGCATCAAATGAAACTATTGGAAATAATAAATTACAATCTGAAACAATTTTAACTAAAGAAATCTCAAATAGCCCAGACAGTTCAGCTGAAACAAGAGATAATATCCAAAATGGTAATATAAAATTAACAGAACCATCTGGTGTGTCATCATCTAGTTCATCAACATCTGGTATATCAACAATATCACCAGTTAAAGAGAAATTAGAAAATGGTGAGATATCTAGTCCATCTAGTTCGTTAGTAAAATCAAATCAAATACCTGGTAAATCACCAATGAAATTATTAAGAAAATCACCAATAAAATCACGTATTGAATCAATTAGTTCTGGTATTTCATCAAGTATTGATAGTGCTGATGGTAATGCTGGCGATGATAGTACATCAGATAGTGATGTTGAATTTCAACCCGATATTGATGATTCAGAAACAGATGATGGTGAAGAAGATTGTGAACCAATTGATGATGTTGAAGATACAGACGATGAAGAAGAAGTTGATGATGATGATGAAGATGATGATGAAGAAGAAGATATGGATGAAGATGCTTATAAAGATGAACAATTTTGTGCAAATATGATTGAAGAACCAGGTAAAGATAGTGGTTGTACAGCTGTTGTAGCATTATTACATGGACGTGATTTATATGTGGCGAATGCTGGTGATTCACGATGTGTCGTTTGTCGTGATGGTAAAGCAATTGACATGAGTATTGATCATAAACCAGAAGATGAAGAAGAATCATCACGTATTTCAAAAGCTGGTGGTCGTGTTACATTAGATGGTCGTGTTAATGGCGGTTTAAATTTATCAAGAGCTATTGGTGATCATGCCTATAAAGCTGTAAGTTAAATTAAAGATTTTTTTTGTACTAATTTGTTTAAATATATTTTCATTTTAGAATTCCGAATTAAAACCGGAGGAACAAATGATATCTGCAATGCCAGATATTAAGAAATTAATTTTAGATCCAAAAGATGAATTTATGATATTGGCATGTGATGGTATTTGGAATTATATGTCTAGTGAAGAAGTTGTTGATTTTGTTAAAGAACGTATTGATGATGGTTTTAATAAAATGTCAAAAATTTGCGAAGAGGTATAATTTAGTTTTTAAATTTGACACAAATATATATTGATAAAACTTTTGTATTTCTCTTTTGAAGCTATTTGAAATGTGTTTAGCACCAAATACATTGGGTGATGGTACCGGATGTGACAATATGACTGCTGTTATAATACGATTTAAGCCACAAATTCTCGAATTATCAACAAAACTCAATCCAAATGAAACTATAACAATTGAACAACAACAAAAACAACAAAAAATTATACTAACAACTGAACCAACATCAGATAATTGCGGTGGTGGTGGTGCTGCTGATAATGATAAAGAACGTAAATGTGTTAAACGTTCAGCATCACCAGTTTCAATTGAGAATAGCTGTAGTAGCAATAGTAACAATACAACAGAAGCAACTACAACATCATCTACTAGTAATAATTTAGATATAATTGAACCGTGTCAGAAACGTTTAAAAACAGATGATTCATCAGTTGCCAGTACTGTTGTTGATGGTAATATTGAAAAAATTGAATGTTCTAGTAGCAACAGTAACAGTTGCTCTAGTAATGGTACAGCTGAAGCTGAATCAGCTGCAGCATCAATAACAATTACAAATGATATAGGATCATCAACAGAAACGTAAACCTATATAACATTTATATGCCACCTACATATATATATGCATATTCGAAAGAAATTCATTATACAAATAAAAATCACATTTAACATTCTAAAAAGAAAAATAAGGACATTAATATGAAATTAATAAATTTAGTTTCGTTAATTTTTTTTTCATTTTTATTTCTTTTTTAATTAATATTATTATTTTTTTTTATTTTATTTTATGTATTGGGATACGACATTCTTTAATTTAAATATAAAAATATTTTAATAATTATTAAACAAAAAAAAAACTTAGAACAGAGTTTATCAATTTTTTTTTGATTAGAAGATGTACTTTTTAGAAGCATAAAAATATTTAATTATAAGAAAGTCAACAATAAAAAACAAACAAGAAAATGTATTCAAAAAATAATTTAAATTTGTAATTAAAAAGTAATTAGAACACACAGAAGAATCATTTTAATTGTTAAAAAATTCCGAATAAAATTATCTATACTATACCATAACAAAATTTTTAAATTAGTAAAATATGTATATTTAATGTAAGATCTTCATTGAATAATAGGAATTTTTCTGTAAGTATAGTAGTTACATAGTATATCTGGGATGATGTAATTAAAATTTTTAAAGGATTATGTAAATTTAAGAAATATTTTTCATAGTAAAACCGTTAATACTATTATCAGTAATTGAAATTGAATTATATTGGTGACAAGTTAAAAATAATAATATACCGAAATATTAATAATTGACTTTATTGATTTTGTAAAAAATTATTAATTATTTCCTGTTGTTCTGATTCAATTCTTTGTAAATATTGATATTCAATTTTCAATCGATCCAATTCAAGTGTTTTTTCTTGTATTAAAGATTGACAAAGTTGTTGTTCTAATTCACGTTGTTTAGATATTGTTTTTAATAGATTTTGTGTACTAATACCATGTAATTTTTCTTTTTCAACATCTTTTGAATAATTTTCAGCAATTTTGATAAATTCACTAGCTAATCTTTTAAATTCTTGTAATTCTAAAATATATATTAATAAAATTTATTTATAATTATTATGATAATATGTAACTAAAAATATTATACTTTCGGCATATTCATTACATTCGTCTTTAAGTTCATTTGTTTCATTTGCAATTTGTGGATCTAATACACGAAGGGAATATATATCATCAATATATAAACCAAATTTTTGTAATTCTTCAGACATTTTTTAATTTAAAAATGTTATAATTGTTTAATTTTTTGTTTGTTTATACATTGGTTTCTATGGTTACAACAACATTATTCATCCATATCAAAATGTTATTTCTATCTCTCTATATTATAATTTTTATAATTCCTGAATTCCATCTATAATATATTTTATTGGTATACATACACTTCTTATATAAACGGACGGAGAAACATTTCTTATGTACATATCTTTTAGATACTTACAATATATCTTTATTTATTATTCAAACCTTTATTTATTATTCAAACCAACATTCCAATCTAATCTTTATGACTCTGCGTATATCATTCATACATCATACCTTGCGTAGTATACATTCATTACGTTTATGTACTATAAAAACACATAAAAGTTTATTTTAAAATAAATATTTAGATCCCTAAGTCTCTAATTTTACATTATTAGGAAAATTATTGGTATTAATCCAGATACCAATGAATCGTCGGTTTACAAGTAGAGGAGGCATTAAGTAAGTCTCAATTTTCAAATAAACTTAAAAACGTATATGTATTTTGAACTTTCAAACACATCAGATCGCATTCGCATGTAATGCCATCATATCATATTATTCAGCACTGAGTCCTTGTATTTTCAGAATCAATAATCGATAATTATTCAAAATTTACTTTTTGTGAGTTGAAGCTTTCTGCATGTAGATATTTCAAGTACATTTTTTTGTGAAATTAGTACATTTCAAAATATAGTACATGTTTTATTATATATTCACAAAGCTTTGTGACAAAAAATCATATTATGCTTGATACTTTTAAAATATAAAATTTATTTTCGATTTTTCCCCAAAAAACTTCGGAAAATGTCGACATTTGTGAAGAGATTTCAATATAATTATGTAAATAACAAATTTACAATATCAGCCCTGTTTTTATGCAATTTATGTTTTACACCGTTAATAAAAAAAATATAAAATTGCTAACTTCACAGCTGTTGAAAAATCTGAAATGTCAGAATGAGCACATTGTTTTATATATGGATATGTATAAATACAATACAAATGATGAATTACTTTAATGGGTCTGGTTAATGTTCATTTAAGTTAAAGTTTTGATAAATTATAATAATTTAAATTCTTTAAAATGAAAATAAATAATATATATACATCAGTGGCATGTAATCGTACACCGGAGAGCGCTGATTGGGGAAATAATGGATTAATTTTATTTGCCGCATGTAATTCAGTTGCAATATTTGATCCAAATGTAAGTAAATATTTTTTTTTTTCAAAAATGTTTTCCTAATAAGTAATTGAATAATATTTAATATTGAAATTATAATTTAGTATAATGAAACTTCAGCTAAAATTACTCGAACATACAATGGTCATACCAAACGTGTAAACACTGTAAAATGGATAAGAAAATTTATAAATGATAAAGAAATTGAATTTATTTCTGGTTCAGATGATGGCACAGCTATAATATGGAATATAAATGACTATAATAATACAAATACAACAATTTGTTTAGGTCATGAAGGTGGTGTTAATGTGATTGAAACAATCTATACACAAAATCAATTGACAATTGCAACAGGTTCAGCCGATTCAACAATAAAAATTTGGTTAAAAATGAATAATAATTGTGAATGTTTACAAACTATATTATTAAAAAATGGATTTTGTTTTGCACTTTGTATGACAATATTACCAACAACTAATCAAATTTTATTAGCTTATGCTAGTGATGATGATAGTATTGCATTATGGACAGAACAATTAATAAATAATAAACGTGAATTTCAACCAATACATCAGTTTTTAGGTCATGAAGATTGGGTACGAGGTTTAGATTTTGTACAAACAAATGAAAATGATTTATTATTAGCAAGTTCATCACAAGATAATTTTATACGTTTATGGAAAATATCATTGCGTACTCAGGAACAAGTAATAGAAAATGAAATTGATTTATTAAATATACCAGATGGTGATATTCGTGTTGAAGAGAATATTATAAAAATTAATTTAATTGAAAATAATAAAGATGTATTTATTGCTGTTAGTATTGAATCAGTTTTACAGGGTCATGAGGGTTGGGTATATGGTATACATTGGCATAAATCATTAGATAATGAAATTCAATTATTATCAAGTTCAATTGATAAAACATTAATTATATGGAATTTAACTGAAGATTGTGTTTGGATGGAAAGTGTTCGAGTTGGTGAAGTTGGTGGAAATTCATTAGGATTTTTTGGTGGTAAATTTTCAAAAAATGGTAAATCAATATTAGGACATGGTTTTCAAGGTAGTTTTCATATATGGACTCAATCAGATGATGATGATAATATGTGGATACCACAAATTATTGTTGGTGGACATTTTAATGAAGTCCGTGATTTATGTTGGGAACCACATGGTGAATTTTTGTATTCATTGTCAGCTGACCAAACTACAAGAATTCATGGACCATGGGTTAGATCAGTGAATAATGATGTCAACGCATTAGAAATAACCTGGCATGAAATTGCACGACCACAAGTACATGGTTATGATATGCAGACAATAGCTGTATTTTCACGTTATAAATTTGCCAGTGGGGCTGAAGAAAAAATAGTTCGTACTTTTCAAGCACCTGGAAATTTTATAGAAAATTTTCGTATAATTTCCAGTATAGAAAACGATCAAGAAGGAGATGAACTTTTAAAAAGTAATATATCTATAAAGAGATTTAAGTAAATTTTGTTATCTGTACTAATTAATAATTCTTTTATTATTTATAGCATTACCAAAGGGAGCATCAGTACCATCACTTGGTCTTTCAAATAAAGCTGTTTATAATTGTAAAGAAGATTCAAAAGAAAAACACGTAAAAGATGAATATCCAGAAAATTATTTTGTACCATTAATTTCAAATAAACCACCACAAGAAGAAACTTTAATGCAAAATACGTTATGGCCTGAAATACAAAAATTATATGGTCATGGTTTTGAAATATTTGCCTTAACATCATCACCAGATGGGAAACTGTTAGCATCTTCATGTAAAGCATCATCAGCAGAACATGCACAAATTATTTTATGGTATTATATTTCTAAGTAGATTTCATATTTCCAATATATTTATTTATTTAATAAAAATTAGGAATACAATGACGTGGAAACAAGCCCAAAAATTACCTTCACATCAATTAACTGTTACACAAATGAAATTTTCTCCAAATAATAAATATCTGATATCAGTATCAAGAGATCGTAAATGGACATTATTTGAGAATAAATCGGATAATGAAAATTTTAATTATCAAATTATTGCTAAACCTGATAAAACTAATGGTATTCATAGTCGAATTATTTGGTCTTGTGATTGGTCTCATGATTCAAAAATATTTATAACAACATCCCGAGATGGTAAATGTGTTGTTTGGGGATTTAATGATAAAAGTGATAAAATTGGATCAAGTTTAGGAAATTGTTATTCATTAAAATTTTGTGAATTACCTGGTGATTCAATAACAGCTGTCGCATTTGGACCAGGTTTTTATGATAATATAGAAGGAGAATATTTAATTGCATTGGGACTTGAAAATGGAGAAATATATTTATATAAATTTAATAGTATAGAATTAATTCAACTACATTGCATGGAAAAAAGGTGAAATTTTTTTTTTCTATATTAAATCTGTTTTTATTGTAATTTAAAATTATTTTTTTAGATTTTCTCATCACTTAACTGTAAAAAAATTACAATTCCGACCATGTAAAAAACAATTATTCTTGGCAAGTTGTGGAGATGATAATTTTGTACGAATCAATGAAATTTTAATTAAATAAAATTGTTTTTTATTTAATACAATTAAATTGCTAATTTAATTTATTAAAAAAGTTCTTTTAATACAAAGATTAATGAATTTTATTTAAACCTTAATTAGTTTGTGGTTTTGACCACTCGACATTTAAAATTAAATGATCATAACCATGACCATTTAAGATTTCAATAGCTGCAGCTGCATCTTTACGCAATTTAAAATGTACATAAGCAAAACCTTTACATAAACCAGTATTTTTATCTCTAGCCAAATACATTTTACTATGTGGCCCAATTTTTTTAACCAATTCTTCTAAATCAGCTTCTGTCATAGATTCAGATAAATTTGATATACGTATTGCAGCAGTATCATCACGTCCACGTAATCCAGTTGTACCAGCTTTGCCACTATCTTTAAGAAATGGTGGTATATATTTACCAGATTTTTGTGAAGTACTTTCAGTTGGTGCTGGTTTATTTTCCATTAATTTACCAGTATCCATTGTAGTACCTTTATATGGACAATTAACTGACCAATGTTCACCATTACAAATACGACATTTAGCAATATTCTTTAAAGTATCCAATAGATTTTCATTTGTTTTTTCTTCTTCTTTAGATGTTAAAAATTGTAAATAAACATCTTCAGATATAATTGTTGTATGCGAATTTGG
Organism: Empis stercorea; assembly: GCA_949752835.1. Classification (NCBI taxonomy): domain Eukaryota; kingdom Metazoa; phylum Arthropoda; class Insecta; order Diptera; family Empididae; genus Empis; species Empis stercorea. Next base: position 13,445,071 of record OX457088.1, on the reverse strand, counting down.
GCCAGGTTTATCATTTTCAGAATCACCAAATTTTGTCCAATTTTTACGTGCTGCTATTGTTTTAGGGACTACTTGTTTTGTTATTTTATATGTACGAACAACTTTTGTTTTCTTATCATCAGCATTGTATTTATATTCGGTAACATATTTGTGACCATTTTCTACAATTTCTGTTGTTGCTGGCAAACCCCCAGCATCTAATTCAACTTCATCAGCCCACGAGGATTTAATATCTTCTATACCTGGCATTGTAATTTAGCTATAAACAAAATTTGTTATAATATATATAAAGTATAATTGTAATAATTAAAAATTACATCTTTTAATTTGTTTAACTAAATTATAGATATTTTATTAAACTCAACTGGAAATTCGTGGTAAGCAAAAAACGAGAAAGAATTAATTTGACGTGACAGTTTCAAGAGAAATATGGCTACCACCCTATAAACAAAGAGTTCTTATAAAATACTTCGTTAATCACCAGTGCTGACAATTGTTATTAAATAAGTGTTGTCGAGTTTATTATAAATGCTGCAAATAATTGATACTTTTAAATTTCTTTTATAATATACTTTTATACAAAACGGAAAAACGGTTCATTTATTTGAATTTAACGAAAATCCCGTGAAAATTTGACTTTGAAAAGCTTTTTCTGATATATAAAAGGTCATTTTATTTCAAGATTATATAATTTGGACAACAAAAGTACAATTTCAAAATCCATTGAGTTAAAAAAAAAATTATTTCCAAAAAAGTATATCATTGATATCAATTTCAAATTTTATGTTTTATTTTGAAATCTTTTATAGATAATAAAAATTTATCGTTAAATATTCAAAAAATTATTTATAAAATTTTTAATATAAAATTTAATAAAAAATCAATATAATAAATGGAAACGAATAGAGTATATTTTGTGCGAAATGGAGAAAGTGTTTGGAATAGCATGAATTTATTTTGTGGTTGGCATGATGTTGAATTAAGCGAAAAAGGTAAAATTATAATGTAATTAATTGCACTCTTATTATTATATTTACTTATTTAAAAATAATTGAGTATAAAATTTTTTTTTATAAACAAAAGGTATGTACCAAATTGTATTACTAACATCACCTGAGTTATTGAAAGAAGATATTAAATTTGAAGTAGCATATACATCATTGTTGAAACGAGCTATTAAAACATTAGAAATAATAATGAATTCTTTACATTTACCTAATATTAAAATGCATTCAGCATGGCAATTAAATGAACGTCATTATGGTGCACTTACTGGATTTAATAAACGACAAATGGCTAATTTACATGGTGAAGAAAAGATACAAATCTGGCGAAGAAGTTATGATGTAATTCCACCGCCAATGACACCAGCACATGCATTTTACAAAAGAATTAGATCAAATCCAAAATTTCAAAATATACCTAATAATGAATTTCCTGATTCGGAATCGTTAGAAATGAGTTTGAAACGTGTTATACCATATTGGGAGAATTGCATAGTACCTGATATTAAAAAAAATAAAAAAATTTTAATTGTAACCCATGGTACTACACTACGAGCTATAGTTAAACATATTGAAAGTATGTAAAATTTATTCATAATTTAATAAAAAAATATATCCTATATTCATATTATTATTTTTTCGTTTTTAAAGATATGGATGACAAACAAGTTATGGAGGCTAATATCCCAAATGCGATACCATTTAGTTATAATTTCGATATAAAAACAATGAAAGTAATTGGTAAAATAAAATTCCATGCAGAAGAGCATACTATAAAAGCAGAAATTGCTAAAGCAGCGTCTATTGGATATTAATTTTTTTCTTAAATATAATACTGTATATATGTATATTAATAAAATTAAATTATTATAAACAATTATTATTTGAAATCCAATTATTAAAAATATTTAATTTTAATAATTTTTAAATATTTCAATTTAATGATTTTAGGTAGTTTTTAATATTATTGTATTATAAAATAAATAAATTATAGTAATAAAATATTTAACTATTTTACTATACCATAATTTCATTTCTAAATCGCTATTTGCATTTGTCGCAGAGATTTGTAACCAATTCAAAAGCTTGATAGTGTCTTTGAGTATATAGTTCTATATACTCTAAGGATAGGATAATGTAGACTCGATTCCAAAATCGACCGTATTGTTACCATTATCATATCTTAACACTAAATTTAAACCATAGAACGTAATATGTAATGTTTTTACTAAGAAAACCTTTTATGGTATTAATTACAACTAGATTGTGCTTCTAATATTTTCAGCATTTTGTTATTGCGTTTGCTCCAAGTTAACCGTTAATAGTATTTATCTCGTAACTCGTACCCTTTTTAAGGCTATAGCTGAGAAATAAAAAATAATTTCTAGCTGTGAAAAAAAATTGTACTTTTAAAGCTGATATGGTAATGGTACTATAAATCAAATTGACAAATTATATAAAATTAATATAAAAAATCGTTTCCGCTAATAATTAACGTTCATTTGACGTCAATATACAAGTCAAAATGCGTCAACCGTTTCACGTCAAATATTTTTTGGCTGGGTTTTTTCGGCGATATATTAGTGCTGCCATTCACAATTGACTTTTGTTTATAAATGCCAAAACCAAAAATATTTCATTATCGGCAAATATTTTTTTGAGGTTATTTCTTTATCTTGCTGTTGTTGATCAAATGTGTTGTGTTGTGTTGTAGTGGCGGAAAATTTAATTCCTATAATTATAATACTTTATAACTAAATTTAATATATGTAAATTAAAATTATATACAAAAATGTCTTCAGTTTTTGTGGCTCTGTACCAAGAACATGTTAGTGACTTAGTACGTTGTCTCGAAGATGCGAAATCAAATTCTTATGATGGTGTTGTTTTGCCAATTGTAAATCCGTTATTTTATCGTGAATTCGATAATGAACCATTAAAATCTAAACATTTTGTATTCTCACGTTCGGATTTAATATTTACACCAGAAGATTGGCTACACAAAATTGTTTCTTTACTTAGTGATAAAATTGACTGTGATTCAGAAGATGATAATATTCGAAGGCATAGTGAAGAAACATTAAAACAAGAAATATCATTTTCTGAACATTTAGTTCAAAATGGTCATATGATTTTAAAAATTAAATCTGCAAATACAACAAATTTAGCACAGATTATAACTAAATCTTTAAAAGGTAATTTCCCTTATCCTGTAAACAAATTCATGAATTTCTAAAATTCACCTGTTTACCTGTTTTGTTGTAGGAACATTGTTAGTTCATATACCAATGACGGATCCAAAAGCAGCTACACAAGTTTGGCGACGTGATAAAGTTGAAGAAGAAATTGTTGGTGAAGATACATGGAATTGGTGGAATCGTTTTCGTATGGTTGCTGGTTATAATCAAAGAATCAAAGTTGCATTAGAATTATCTGAAGATATACCAAGTGATGAACAAATTCAACGTTGGTTAGGTGAACCAATTGAATGTTTAATTATACCGTCCAATTTATTTATGAGAAATCGTCAAAATTATCCAGTATTGTCAAAAGCAAGATTAGAAGTTATACAAAAATTTATACAAAATAAAGTGCATTTTTTAATTAAAACGAGTTTAAATGATGGTGGTACAAAACTATATGCTGAATATGTAAGACATTTAGTAGAACGCTTTCAAATTGTAGATCCAATGGCAGGGTAAATAAATTTCTTAATTAATTGTTATTTTTAAAACTGATATTACTATAATAATAGTTAGTTTAAATTATTAAATTTGAAATTTTCTTGTTTCAGTTTAGATGATGTTTTAGAAATACCATTACAACCACTTTTTGATAATCTAGATTCATATACATATGAAGTATTTGAAAAAGATCCTATTAAATATAAATATTATCAAGATGCAATTGAAGCTGCTTTAATTGATAAAGTACCTGAAACTGAGATTAAGACAAAAACTGTAAAATAATTTTAAAATCATTATTATTTTTGCAATGAAAATTAAAATCTTTATTTATTTTTCATTAAAGATAATCTTAATGGTTGTTGGTGCTGGTCGAGGACCTTTAGTGCGTGCTGCTTTTAATGCTTCTGTTAATACAAAACGTAATATTAAAGTTTATATAATTGAAAAGAATTCTAATGCTGTAATTACATTAACGGCCCTTCTCGATGAATTGTGGCCTGATAAAGGTATAATTTAAGAAATACATAATTTTCAAAATTGTTGAAATTTTTTTTCCAGATATTAAAATTTTCTCAAGAGATATGCGTGATTTTATACCACCAGAAAAAGCTGATATTTTAGTATCTGAATTACTTGGATCATTTGGTGATAATGAATTGTCACCAGAATGTTTAGATGGTGCTCAAAAACATTTAAAAATTGATGGTATTAGTATTCCATGTAAATCAACATCATATATAAATCCATTAATGTCATCAAAATTATATAATAATGTACGTAATGTTTATATTGATCGTACATCATCACATGATAAAATATCATCTACATCATCGTATATGCAATCAATATATGTTGTATATTTAAAAAATTGTTATCATATAGCTGAACCAAAAATTGTATTTGAATTTGAACATCCAAATCATAATAAAATAATTGATAATACAAGATTTAAAACATTACGTTTTAATGTTAAACAAGATTGTATATTAAATGGTTTTGCTGGTTATTTTGATACAACATTATATAAAGATATTGTTCTAAGTATTCATCCACAATATCATTCAAATGGTTTATTATCATGGTTTCCATGTTTTTTCCCAATATCGGTATTATAAATGGAATATATATACCAATTGTCAATCTATATATTATTATTAAAATTATTATTTTTTTATAGGAACCGCAATTTGTTCGTGCTGGTGAGATAATTGAAGTAAATTTTTGGCGATGTGTTTCAACTCAAAAAGTTTGGTACGAATGGAATACAACATCACCTCAAATTTGTCATATTCACAATCATAATGGACATTCTTGTCCAATATATAAATAATTTTGTTATTATTATTTTTTTAAACAAAACTGACGAAAAAATTTATTACAATTTTATATTCTATTAAATTTATAATTAAAATATTAATATAAAAAACTTAATGCTAATGAAAAAGTTTATGTTAATTTTTAAAAAAAAATTATTATTTTTTTAATAAAATCAAAAATCCTTAAAAAATTTTAGTTTTTTCTTTTAGTTTTTGATGAAGTAATTTTTTTTTACAAGTTCGAACTAATAAATTTCTTGCAGCCAGGACATTTAATAAAAATTTTATTTAAAAAAAATAAAGTAACTTTCAAGTATTATCTCTCATGGTGAATTAGTTTTAATTTAATATTCAATTTGGATATAATGAATTTACTAAATATTTCAAAATTAGTTTATCCCTAATTAATGTATTTTTATTTTGCAGTTCTATATGTTATAATGGTCACCAGAATATTTAGATGGTGCTCAAAAACATATATGCTTTATCCTTTATAATATAATATGCTTTATCCTTTACATATGTCACAAATTGTATAAAGGTTTTATACGGATATCCTTTCTTTATTAATCATCATTTTTCCCAGTATTTGTATAAATTTTTTCCTAGTTTATATCAAAAAAATTATAGTAGTACATTTTCTTTTTATATACTGAAGTGTAGATAGGATATAGTATAAAATCCTTGTAATGGGTGTTGTATTTTATTCTTATCTGACCGGTAAAAAAATAATGTTATTATGTTATTTAAAAAAAAGAGGAGAAAAATATAGAAAGAATTTTGAGGGCGAACGATATCAACAAAATGAACATAAAAAAACTTAAATCTGATTTAAAGGAAGTTACTGAGTCTTTTTTTTTATATTATACAGAAGGAGATTGATGGTGAATTATTATGTGAGATGATATTAAAGAAAAGATATTTATATTTTTTTTAAGGATATCACTTCCTTTTTAATGTAATATTTATAGTACAAAAAAAAATTGCTGTTAAAATATATATAAATGTAGAGAGAAATTTGGGCACGTGCTAAATGTTGGCATATATAATTTTAAGTTTAATTCAGGAAGACGAAGCACTTTTAAGTTTAATTTAATTATTTTTATATATAGTTAATTTGAAAGTGCAAAAGAAAATCAAATAATTTGTAAATAAATTATAAAATAAAGAATATTTTAAATTGTCATATTTCGAAAATGAATTTTAGATTTAAAAACCCAAAAAAAGTTTATAAATATATAATTTTGTTATTTTATGTAAATATTAAAATATTAAAATATAGTAATACCGTATATAAGATTCATTTTTAGCTCAAATTTTCTCTTTTTATTTTGGTCCATGATGATACTTTGAATTGAAGAGATATTCACAGAATCCTTTTTGCTCTTTTCAATATGTAAACGGAAGTTTTCTCTTTAATATCTTCAATAGTAAATCAAAGTTTTGTATATGTATAGTATTTTTTAGCTTTTAACATTATATAAGTACACAGGTGAAATTTAGTTTATTCAGTTACAAATGGATTCAAATAACTTACAAATTTATTAAAATTACTAAATTACTTAGAAAAAATAATAAAAATTATCAAAACATTTTCATTTTATACATAATGAAATGTTAACTTTATAAGTTTTTGTATATTTATCGATCGATTAACAAGTTGAATATTTCTAACGAATCCGAAATATTTAAATTGTGGCTTAAATATAGACTATAATATAATATTGATATACTTATACTTAGGAGTATTTGTCGTACAATGTAGCTATTTAGTGGTTCGTAAATCAAGCATTTCTATAAGAAAATTAGATTAGATTACCTATTCTATTATGAATTTATTGTTTTAAAAAATTTTTCACTATCTTTTCCATATAATCAAGAATTTTCTAATTAATTGAGTTCATTATATGAAGCATAATATTATAATTCGTTTCATATATTTCTTTAAAAAAATTGTAAAAGTAAAATTAAAAAAAAAAAATGTAATTTCCAAATTGATCTTAAAAATATTAAATAAAAAAAATTAGACCAAAATATTTAAATTCTCTTTAAAAATCGTTACAATATTGCAAACAAAATTTTATTATCATAAATAATGCATTTAAGAATCCAAAGATGCTCAAATATAAAATTATCCTTTTCGCTTCATTCATAATCACAACTTTATAAAATATTCTCCTTTTAAAAAAAAAAAATATTTTAAGAGCATTTTTATATTAAATATATTTTATATAAATTTACAAACAAAAACTAATAAATATATATAGATAAAATATATGTATTTATTTATACGCGACGGCGTAAATGAGCTATCATCATTGAGTTTTTTGTTAGTACTTCAAACCTTTATACAAACAATGTCTACAATAGTAAAAGTAATCTTTATATAGATATAATTTTTATAAAGGCGCCATAGATCTAATATGGGAAGAATCTTTTTTTTTTTGCATCTCCACATATAATTTTTATTTTGAATTCAGTCTGAATGTGAACGTGACGGTGATCTAAACACATTCAGTACGGATATCCGGCAATATAAATTTTTTTTTTTTAAATATAGTAGTTTGAGATCAAAAAATTTATACATATATTATTTATATATATAGTTTAATTCTATATAATATTGATAAATATATTCTAATATGAAGATTAACATATTTCATATATCCTTAAATCCTTTGTTATTATTTTTTATTTTTTTTTTATATATGTGAAAATAATATTAGTACAATAGAATTTCATGATAAATAAAATTTATATTATTAAAATTTAATTTTTTTTATTGTTAAGGATTAAAGGATTTTAAATATGTATATAATAATAAATTAAAAATCAAGGATATTTTATCTTAGAAATATATCAGTGTGATTGTGTATAGATTCAAAATAATAATAAAAACAAGAAAAATTAACACAACCGAAAGAATATTTTTTAATGAATTTATTTTAAAAAAAAAATTACTAAAAATATAATATAAAAATAAAAATATAAAAAAAAAATAGTAAAAGAAATTAATTTTGTTAATAAAGTTAATGTAGTGATAATTATTTTGCATAAAAATAAAGAATCATAAAAATATGAAAATTCTATAATTTCAATTTTTTATGTAAATTATTAAAAATTTCAAATTTATTATGGCCTGTAAATTAAGTTATGCAAAAATATAAATTTTTTTTATTTAAATTATATTTTAATTTTCTTAAATATTTCAAATTTATTAATTATAAATTTTATATAAAATGATTGTGATGTAATAAGTTAAAAAATTGAAAAAATTTAAAAAGGTTTAAATTAAATGTGATTGAAATATTTAAATATACTTGCATCCTTAATAAAAAAAAGTATATGGTAATGTATTTTTTTTAAAGATAAGTTTAAATGTGATTGTCGAGTTTACTAATAAAAAAAAACACTTAAAAAAAAAAAAATTATAAAAGTTAACAGATTTTATAGGAAAATTATTACATTTATAGAACAAAGGATTACTATTTGGAAATTGGAAATTATAGAAAAAATAATAATTACTTATTGTATACTTAGGTAAGTTAATTTTGAAAAAAATAATTTTTTTAGTTAATGGTTAATCAAATTATATTATATAAAATTTCTTCCTTCGTGTAAGTAGCCAAAAATGATATATGTAATATACATAACTTAGTTAAAAATAATATTCGTTTTTTTAATGTTAATAAATCAATGTTCAACAGAATAATTATTATTTTTTTAAATTTTCTTCTGCTTGCAAGTATTATGAAAAAGGATAGTTTTTTTTCAATAATCTTATGTCGTTTTTAAATTAATAACATTTTCTTTTTACACAAAAAAATCTACTATCATCAATTAGTTCAATTGACACTTTTTATTCGTATAACAAATAAAATTGCCTTTTCTACATCAAAATGATCTGTCCTGTCAGACACCAATTTGATTGGAAAAAGGGCATTTTGCACTGGAAATTCCTATTAAAAAATCATTAATTTCCTGTCTTATTATTCCATTAATTTAAAATTGTTTTCGTATAAAATTTAAACGCTTAGAAAGCAATCTAGATTAGAAAATTCTATATTCTATGTATATACTCGTAGATATACTTTAAAAAAATGAAAAGTTTTTCCTTTCAGTTTATTTATAAATACATAATTTGGTAAAACTCCAATTTGTAGCAAAATTATAATTGGTTATTAAAATGTTTTTGAAGAAAAAAAAATTCTAAAAAAGAAATAAATAAACCCAAAAATAGTAATTCATTTTATGTATATGTAAAATATTTCGATTATAAACTTAAATACTTTTTAACTATATATTTTGCGGATAACACTCTAATCTTTTGCATAATAATGTGTAATAAATTATGGTATGTTAAAAAAGTGACCACAACCACATTTTAATTTTGATAATAAAAATTTGTATATATTTTTATTTGCATTCCGATAAAATCCTTGGAACTTAATAGCTTTTTAATTTAATCATATAGATGATTAGGTTTTGTTATAAAATGTTAATTAATTAATGAACTATATGTAAGCGTTATAGTGTTAATGTTATTAATTAATGAACTATAAGACTTATACACTTAACTTTGTCTCGTATAAAATGTTTCTTTTATAACAAAATTAGGTGTTATATGTAAACTATATCAAATATATAAAAATAATTCAACATTTTTTATTTAACCTCATCTATTAGTGATTTTATTAATATTAACTTTGAATTTTCTACAAATTTAACAAACTCGTCATACTTTTTCATAATTATAAAATACGGTAATTAAAATAAAATCTATAACATGATGCTATTAAAAAATTACCAATAAAAATCTATATTAACTAATTCGTAATATCCTATAAATGAATTTTTCTATAGCGTCTTTTGAAATATGTAATTTGTAATTATCACAAATTGCAATACCACAAAAATTAAATAGTTTTGAGTGAAATTATTGCAATATAGCATTGAAAATATAAATTATTACTTTTTAAAATTGAAAGTTAGTCTTTTTAGGTTCCAAAAATTAATCTCTTTAAAGTCAAATTAGTCTTTTTTATTGTACAAAGATTATTTTATTCCATTAGCATTAGTACTTATATAAATAAATCAATTGAAATATAGTGTAATATCATACTATTAACTGAATTCTGGATAATGGAAGAAAAATAATAATAATAATATATTTTTAGCTAATTTCTAAATAATATTAATTAATTTTCGAATAAATAATATGGCTTCATTAATTTTTAATTAAATTAAATTAAAATTCAATAATCTGAAATTAATTTCCTTACAAAAAATATTGAAAAGAAAATTATTTAATTTGATTAGTTTATAAATTAAATTGTAATATTAATTAGATTATTTGTTTTTAAAATAACTGATGGTAACGTTTAATTATCAACACACCCTCATATTTGTATAAATTACATAAGTTGACATTTTATATTATAAAATGAAGTTTTTATGTTATATACTTTACCCTCTAAGAATTTTCTACTGTATAACTGACGATATCACTATAAAAAAAAAAACTTTTTATACTTTTATGATAATTGTAGTAACTTTCATTCGTTTTTTTCCTACAATAATTCCTATATGTAGCTTTAACTTTTTTATGAAACGGTTATGTAACATATATGATTATGTTTAAAATTATTTATAATAAATGCGATTTATTGCAGTGTATAGTAGCAAAACAATGTTTAAACAGAGTATTTACAAAGTGGGTAGTTTGTTAAATATGACGCCGGAAAAGTTTATGTATATACAAACTAAAAAAAAATAGAAATTTAATATATCCTACGGAAAATATTATGTAAGGATATATAAAACCACTATTATATTATTTAAGATAAAATTAAAATTATAAAATTGTAATATGTGATGCTAAAAACAAATAAAATATTTACATAGAACAACACACAATTTTTATTTTAAAATTTAATAAAATATAAGAAAGTTTCATAAAAAAAAAACAAATGTATTAAAATTTTATGTATATAGTAGAACGTACGCAAAATTTATAGCAGAAATGTTAAAAGAATTTTTTGTTAGTAAAAAAAAGTGCAGCATTGAATAATTAAAAACTATAAAAACTCTTATGGAGGTTTATAAGTAAAATTATATAATGCCACACTTCAACAAAAAATTATAATTAGTTTAAGCTTTTACTATATATAGTAAAAACTATTAAGTAGTCGTTTAATTATTTCTCAAGTTTAATTAAATATTACATAATTTGTTGGGTTTTTTAGGTATGTTTAAAATATATTTGAAATAATATTAATTTAATAAAAATCTGAAAAAATTATTAAAATAATCTCAACGATTAAAATTATAATTCAATTTGTTATTAATTTAATCTGAAAATGATATGCAAAATTATTGGTTTTACCTTTACTGAATAATATATATGCTCGAAAATGATATAATGTTTTACATATTTGAAAATTAAATAGAATGCTTTGTCCTTTGTCACAAGTTTAATTATAAGGGAACCTCATTGCAATTTCAATAGTCAACAATATATGAAATATAAAAGTTATTTCAGTGTATAAACCATGTAGGAATTAATAGTAGAATGTCAGTAACGTTGTTTATATACAATATACTTGGCTTATGTTAAACCTGTTGATCCTTTCATTATTAATCCACAATAATAGATATTCTATCTATGTGATTATATCTCTGTATCCATACGATATATGATATGTATTAAAAATTCAATTAAATTGCAAAAATTCTTTGAAAAAAAAAGACAATTTGAAATTTCAAAAATTATATTATTTTAAATGAAAAAGTAAAAAGCATTTATTCAATTTCAAAAACACAAAAACAAAAATATTAATTTTAATTCTGATATAAATAAATTAAAATATGGTGTTATAATTTATTTTACTAATTATGACATAATTATTTATTTTACGTCAGAAACAGATTAAATGATGACCAAAGTAATTTATTTTATTTCCTATTTTTTCCATTTTTAATAAGAATATAGAAAATTATTTTAATATATATAATTACAAAAAAAATTTAATGAAAGTTTATATTTTTCAAATGAACCGCAAAATAATTATTTGGAAAGGAAGGATATATATGTATAATACTATTGAGTTTAATTATTATAGTTCAAAAATAGATTTTCTAAACCAAAACTAAAATATCAAAGTTTCTGTACAATAATAGTTGTTTTTTATCTCTTTTAAAGCTCATTATTTAGCAGAAAGAAAAAGTTTTTTTGATAAAACTTTTAAAAGTAGTTCTATACACAAAAGGATTTAATTAATTATAAAGGATTTCCTTGAAAGTTATTTTTGTTTAAAACTAGATTCTTCAAATTTCATCGATTTTTAAATAATAATTTAAATTTATATTTAATAACTTAATTATATTATATTTTATATTTATAATTTAATTTATTTTTAAAAATATTTATATAGTTGACAGAAAGAAAATTGTCATCTGTCATCTTTAGTGAATTAATTGAAGATTATTAAATATATATAATTTCAAATTGTAAAATTATATTTCAAATATACATTATTAGCTCATTAATGTATAATTTTAGAAACTGCATCAAAAATTGCCATCATCATTTTGCGACTAATACTTCTGTTATTAATTCGTTATACATTTTTCATGTCAAATTATTCTTTTTTCAATTCAAATTTTTCTTTTTACAATTCAAATTATTGATCTATTTCACAAATTAAATTTTTGCCTTTCCAAATAAAACCACTTCTTTACTTAAAAGGTTCAGAATTTTGGAAAAGATCAATGTGAATTGTGCAGAAAAACTTACATTATAATTTAAATCTTAAAAATATCTGATTTTTTTATGTGTGACTTATTTAATATGAAATCATTAATTTTCATTTTAAAATTTTCGAAATTTATTTTTATGAAATCAATATTTTAAATTATGTTCGGTTTTTAGAGCATAAAAGTCAAAGTTTAAAGCACTTTGTGAGTTGGAAAAACCCAATTTGAAAACTTAGAAATATTTAAATTTAATATTTCTCCATAAACTTCATAAATAATTCTTAGTTCAACCCATTTTGGCAAAATAAATTTTCATTAGACTAAAATGATTTTATAATAATTTTAGTTAAACCAAAAAAAGAGAACATAATTTCATCACAACTACATTATATGTGTTCCTTTATTCAACTAAATAAAAATATATTAAATCCTGTTTTTTGTTTTTATTTATGAAACGTGGAAAATAGAACAATCGGATGTAATAATTTTAGAATTTTCCGCAACAATTTTTTTTTTATGCTATTAGTCTAAATTCTAAATAAAATTTAATATTGCTATGTAGTAAATTTCGTAAAAAAAAAAGAAATTCAAAATAAAAACTAATAAGGATTGCAATTTATTACTTTCATTATTTCCTGTCATTAATTACAGATTTTTTTTTTTTTTGGTTTTATAATTGTAATTTCTATAATGGATTTATGTTTGTGGCATTTAAAAAAATTGACCTTATTATTTTTTAAATATATTGAATATTTCAAAAACATTTTTTTCACTTAAAAAATTATAGCATAATTATACATAAAATAGAATTATATTTTTTTTTCTCTTTTACATAAATTAATAAAATTTATTATAATATAAAAAAAAAAAATATTTATATTTGCAATATAAATTTTTATAGGGCAAAAAATAATATTACACAATATTCCATATATTAATATTTTAATGCTTTTTGCTAGAGGGAAATTGTTGATTAATCGTTTATTCAAATTGTGTTCATATTTTTAACGCCAAAAGGAGATTAAATATATATCTATGTATAAAAAATAAAAATAAATAAATTTTCCATATATAAAAAGATAAAATTGCAAATTCATTCAAAATGAAAATTGAAAATGAAATATTTTTCCTATGTATAGTACAAATACATATTTTTCCTAGATAGAAAAGAGAAAATTTAATTTTTAAATTATATTATTGTTGGGTGCGAAAATATTATGTGAATAATATTTTTTGTTTAGTTGATTTTAGTATTTTCATAAATTTTTGACTGTTTAATCATAATTTTAAAATGAATAATCAAATATTAATGTGGGTTAAATAGTTAAAAATTGATTGAAAAATATCAACACAACACAATTTAAGTAAAATTGAATTTCTCTTGTGTGAAAATTGAAAATTTTGTATAGTTTCGAAAGCATTATTTTTATTTATAATATTTGAATGTGATAATTATATTTCAGAAATTCAATTTTGAAATGGTATTGTACGTAAAAATTATGTGAAATTATGTTGAATTATGCACCCAGAAAGGAATAAAATTTAACTATCAAGTAAAATGTTTCTCATTGCACTATATAATATTTTGTGAATTTAACTACCAAAAAAATATTTTTAATAAAATTACATTGTGAATGGAATTGATTTTTTTTTTGGAAGGATTAAAGATTTTTCTGATATAGGAAAACGAAGGATTAAAGATATTTTTATGTTACAGGAAAAAGCTTTCAGCAATGTCATTGCAAAGTAAATATATAGCTTTATACCCTCTTGAAAATATGGCAAGTTAAGAGGATTAAACTCTAAAGTTGATAGGATGAAAAAATAAAGTAAATAGTAAATATTACACTATATAGGTCACCTCACCACCATAAAGTCATTGAGGAAAAAAATATATTTATGTATACATATATATAGCATTGAAAATTAATTGTATATTGAATTCATATAAAGTATAATAAGTCTTTAAAATCAACTTTCATAACATATTTGGATCGAGAAGGTACGATTAAGATTAAGATATAATTCCAATTGGATAAATTGTGAAATATGATAATTTAATAATATTATTATTACATGCGATGATTATTATTAATAAATTACCTTCATTATTAATCGACTTTTATTTATATCTAATTAGAGGTATACTTCGAAATATTTTAAGGTATTGTTTTGTTTTCAGGAAACAATCATTGGCTCTTGGCATAATATCAACATTATACAAAAAAAAAATCCCTAGGATATACGATATTTACAAATTATACAAAATATGATATTCCTATTGGGAAAGAGTCGATTCTTCAAATCAAATTATTTGTATAATTTAAGGTTATTAAATTAAATTTTGGTTATTTTCAGATTATTATATACTATTCCAAAATTTTTACTGCATCACAAATATCTAATAGAAAGCTTATTTCATATTCAGTTCTTTATATAGTAAATAAAATTAACATTTCTTTAAATGAAAATTTAGTACATATTTATGTAATCAGTTAAAACCTTTATCCATCCTGTGTCACTATCTAATTTTCTGATTGAGTACGAGTACCATAAATTTGATTTTTAGTTTATATACTTTAAAATATAAAAACAAAACAAAAATACTTTATTAATCCTAAATCAAAATAATTATAATGATGTAAATGACGTATATAACTTTAGTAAATAAAAAACCAAAAAAAAAAAACGACATTAGTTTCAAAATTTAAACTTTAAAATCATCAAAGCATAAATTAAACATAAAATTTGCCTGTCACTGACAGTTAAACTAACTATGTATATATAATTTAATTTTTAAGAAAAAAAAAACAAAGAAATATTAAGAATATTACATTTAATGATTTATTTGTATACCACTTTAGGCTATTTTACAAATTTAATTAAATATAAAGATTTTATCAAATATTTTATACATTTAAAATTTCATTAATAAAAAAAATAATATAATTTATGTACTTATTATAATCAAATTATCTGGTCAATAAAATTAATTTTTTACTTCTCTAATATATAACTGAAATCATTTAACTGGAAATATTTATTTTCATTTAGAAATATAATTTTCTACCTCCTCTTTTCACCTCTATACATGACATAACATTAAATCAGATTGATTACAGGAAAATAATATTATAAATAAAAAAGGAAAACAAAAAAAAAAAAAAAGAGAAAAGAAATTAATTATTGTTACCAGGAGAAAAACAAAAAATTACATGTTAACACAACATTAAAAGTAGTAGAAAAATGTTTAAATAGAAGGATAAAGTATAGATACATATCTATATTTGGTATTAATATAAAAATCAAATAAAGAGCAGAGATTAATTTAATTAATTCGTTAAATTGTGAACAGAACAATTCAAATTTATGGTTTGATGGGGACAACAAAATAAAAAAAAATAAAAGGATTTTTTTTTTATGTTGTAATTATAACAATTTTTGTGTTATGTGATTTTACAACATTTGCACATACAGATAAGATTATAATATACAGGTGGTGGTAGTGAGTAATAAAAAGAGATTTTTTATTTGTCGGATAACTGACCATTAACAGAATACATATATATAGATAAAAAAAATAGGATCAAATAGCATCTGCAAATAAAGTACCATTAATGTTTGCTTCCAGGATAAAAATCTCTATAATCATATATGTACAACAGTAACTTTAGTCGTTAATGTGTTTCTTTTTTATGGTCAGACGTACATTTATATTTTGAAAGATATTAATTATGTAGGTATTTTTACTATTATTTTTTTGACATTTTGGAAAAAAACTATTTATACTTTATTGTCCTAAATTATATGTACTCACAATCAAAATTTTATAATGTGTTTTCATAAATTATTAAACAGAGCTTCAATTTTTCCTGTCACATACATGGATAACTGATAAGGGTTGTATAAGTGATAAGGGAACTAAAAGTAAATAAAATTTGTGGATCAAAACCTTCTTCTAGCAGGTAACAATAATTACTTTCGTGCCATGATGTCATTGGCTAAAAGGGAAAATAGGAAAACACTAAAACTGTCACTGGTCAAAGCTAAACTATATACTATTATATAGAACTATCAAAATATTTCAGATGATATTACACTTAATGCTTTGTAAGTGACGAAGCAAATTAAGCATTCTGAGAAATAATTAGTTTTTTTTGTTTATGTATACAAGGTATTGGAAATTGCGATAATGTGTGTGTAACTCTTATAAACTGAAATATTTTGTAATTAGATAGAGGACTCGTAAAAGATTAAAAACCAAAATTACATTTAATAAATTTTTCTTTCTTAAAATTTAGTTATTTTCAGATAATAATTAATTAAAAATCTTGTCGATTATTTTTTTAAAACTATTTTACTTTAGAATTTGTATGATAATCAATTTCTTTGTAAAAGTTAAAAACTAAATTTTGAAAACTGTTACCAAATAAATCCCTTATCATAAATTGCAATAATAATAAAAACTATATAACACAATTTTCAATTTGTTTTTTGGTTAACATGATCTGTGGATACAATTTATTTTCTATAAATTGAAAAATTATACAGCACATATTGAAAAACTACATAAATTTATATGTAGTATTCTATTTGCACTACATAAAGTGATTTTATGAAGAAAAAAAATTATTTCAAATTAAATGAAAATCATAATAGAATTTTCAGTTTTATTTTTCAAAATTTATTTTATATATTTAAAATTCTTTTAAAAGTAATTGATAATTAAAATTGCATTTGTTTTAGAATAATATTTTAATTAATTAAAATTTTATTTACAATTGCTTAATGTATCAAGTAAGAATTTTCTTCAGCATTTCTAAATAATTTTTTTTATATTTTCTCAATAATAATAAATAAATAATCATTGATAGTCTGTGATTTATAAAAAAATCAATTTATTTATGCTTTATGTATTGGAAAAAATGTTTATTTGGTTTTATGAAAATGAAATTCCGAAAATTATTGTCTTTGATTTTTTCAACTTTAAGAAGAAATAAATTGATGAAATTTAAATAAAATTACAACACATATTATTTATTATTTTCAAAATATATTATTTGCACAAAAATTGCACAAATTTTTGTTCCAAATCACAATGCATAAATACAAATACAATCTTAGCATGAATAACTATTTGAAAAAGGATAGAAGAAAATTATCGCACTCCTTTTTCCGAAAAGAAAAATAATATCTAAATCGTGATAAATATACGAGAAAATATATTATGTGCTCACATGATGTTGCATTTGTAAACAGAAATAAATTATATATATGTATAACAAATTATATACAACTTAAACAAGTAAATTTTATGTTATACAATAATGTTGCATAATATTTTGCTTATAATGTTATAATGTTTTGGAATCATTTGCAAGAATTTTGGTTTGGGAAATTTATTATAAAATGAATTTATGATTCATGTAAATTATTTACAATGTATTTTAGTAGTAATTCAAAACAATCAACAAATCATTAGATACAATATAACAACAATATTCAGAATGGTTAGAATTACGATTATTATTCAGAATGGTTAGAATTATACGATGATTATTTATTATATGTTTCTATTTAATGGTAAATGTTTACTAAAAATGTACTTAATTTGAAATAATATTTAAAATGGAGGACAAATAGTAATTATGTCACCAACATACTTTGCTATGCTCTGGTACGTGAAATCTGGCCGAAACATCGATATAATTCTAAGTTTATTTAGCTTTAAGTAAAATTAAAATTTGGAAAAATGCAAGAGGTCGATTTCAAATGCTGGACACAATTGACTGACTACTAAAAACGATTAGCTTGTTTTCATTAATAATTTCACCCTATGTATCTCAAGTGCGGATAACATAATTAAATATATTCGATAATGATTAAGATTTTTAAATGGTTACTATTAAGCATATATTAAAAAGCGATTGTTAATTAAATTTTTTTTTTTTGATGACATTTAAATAATATTTTAACATTTCATTATGTAGTCAACATTTCCATAACATTTTCCAACTAAATCACTATTTGTCACTTTTTTTGAATATTATATAAGAAATGACAGTATACTGGATTTTGTTTTTATGTACCAATAAATGTTTTTAGCTGGAGGAAGAATACAGAAAAAATAGAATTCCTACTATAAAATAAAAATAATGATAAATGTCTGATATGAAAAGACATTAAAATGATTTCCAGACAGGAATCATTAATATTAATCAATTATTATATAATTTTTTTTTTTGCAATATTAATGTAAAACTTTTTGAACTGTTACTCAATGGTTACTTAATTTCAAATATGTAGTTACAAAAATATTTATAAAATATTTAATTTTCATTTTAAATTTCCAAGTTCATTCATAGCTTCAACAAGAAGTTATGAAACTTCTAAAGTCTTTCTATAATTTAATATAAATTTTTTATTCATAAGATTGAAATAACTAATTCTTTGCTAAAAAAAAGTAAGCCGTTGTATTTTCTTTTATTCTGTGGTAAAAATATATAAAAAAAAGGACAAGGATAAAACTTTTTGAATTTAATTTAATGAAAATTGAAAATCAAATTTTTATTTTTGTGTGTGTTCATTTTTATATTTATTGTTGTATTTAGGTTCGAAACACTTTTTTATTCTAACTGAAATCTTTATCTTAATCTTTTAATCCAATTATTTATCATACTAAATCATTCAACCTTGATAAAAAAAAAAGTATTTATTCCTCTCTCATAGATATATATTTATTTGTATATATGGTTGGTATTCAATCCATTTATGATCACATAAGTTAGAATTTATATATTTTATAAATAGAGAAGAAGTTGAAGGTAAAAAAAAATGATTTGAAAATTATACCCAAAAAAGTTTTTTTTTTATAGAAATTGAAATTTTTTGTTATTTGTTACCAGGTAAAGAAAAATTAAAGATAAGGACAAAAACCATAAAGGCTTTTTTTTTTTAATAAAGGTCAAAATCATAAATTTGTATATATATCTTGTTTTTAATATATTTTAGACATTTTATTTTTTTATTTATATATGCGTAAAGTTTATATGTAAATGCTAAATATTAATGATATATATATATTACATTTTAGCTTATTTATATACATAATATATACAAATTGATATTTTGATCAAATGAGAATTATTATATTATTATATAGTTGAAATTTTCATAATTTATGAATAATATGATAACCGAAAAGGGTAAATAAATAATATATATTTCATTTATATAATATGATTATATCAGAAATATCATAATCAGTTATAACAATAAAAATAAGCTTTATCAGAATTATCATAATTATCTTTTATGCTTTGTTAATTTTTTTAGAATATAGAAAATTATATTTAATATTGAGGAGATTAATTTTCAATATATTAAATGTTATGACTTTCTGTTGGACCTAAATTACATAAGATATTTATGGTATGCCCTAAAGAATTGTTGGAAAAGAAACAAAGAATTTTAGTACATAAATTTAATTATTTAAATTATGTATTTAAAATTTTCTATTATATATCTTAAGAAATAATTAATTTTAAAATATTTTCCCTAATCCTTATAATATAACAATAATTCTATAGTAAATAAATCTAAATAAAATATAAATATACTTTAAATCTAATTGTTTTTCAAATATATTCAAATTTCATACTCAAATCAACAAACTTTACATTGTTATATATTTATTTTAAAAATATCATGTAATATACATTTCATATTCACAGTATTGGATTTGCTTTTTATGACAACTTTACAAATATCTAAAAATTTAGACCACCATCTAATTGCAATATGCATTAATAAATACCACAAACTAATTGCAACATGATTTACATTTTTATACCATATATTTTATGTTTATTCATTTCAAACCCATACTGCACATACATGTATTCTAAAATGAACCAAATTCATACATAAATTCAATTTATTTAATTAACTATTGTAGACGATAAACTATAAAACTAAATGAAAATGACTACAACTTTTGATATACAAGTAAATTTAATTTCGCAAATTTCAAAGTTTTTACAATTTTCTAAAAAAAATAGAGAACTAATTATATAAAATTTCAATAGAAAAACGTGTCAAAATAAATCAAATCAAATTAACGAATGAAACTTTATTAACGAAAACTTATTCCTTGTTGTGTCATATCATAAAAGTTTCTTGCCTTACATGGAAAACGTGCCATTCTACATAAATTATAAGTTATTGTATATTATATTAAATATTTGAATTAAATATTAATATGTACCTACATGTTTTTTAGAAATCATTTTTAAAACGAAAATTTGTTATATAAAAATTTATTATTTAATTTTCTAAATCATGGTGGTATACAATAATAAATAATATATACAAGTAAAATTTAACTAGAAAAAAAATAAAAATTTTCCAACCAAAACAATTTTCTTATAAAAGGATTACTTCCTAAAAGCTATCCACAATTTTTTGGTTTCAAATAAATACAAAATATTACATTCTCTGGCATGAAATTATAGCAAAAGTTATGGCAAATAGAGAAACCATATCAAGATAAACTTTTGTCTATAAGGATTATATTTAGGGGACAAATTTTAAGTTGTTATTTTTAAGTTTTTATTGTTCGATGCTATTTATGTTTATGTTACAATTATTTGGGTTTTTATTATATAAAATTTTTGTGTAGAAAAAACCACATAAGAAAATAAGAGTTTGGTGTATCTTTTTAATACCTTAAATTTGGTATATTTTTAAAATAGTAATTAAATGAAAAGAAATTATAAAATTTTTCAATAAAATTTTATATGTTTTTAAAATGAAATAAGATTTAATTATTTTGAATTTTGCTAAATTGGGTAATTAATTTTCTTTTGTGGTTTATAAATGTTAATTAGAATTTTATTTGCTAATCTATACATACATACTATATTAATTTTATTGAAAGTTTTACAATCGTTAGCTAAATCAACCAAAAATTACTTAAATTTATTATTTTTACAAGTGTTACTGTATTTCTTTATAATTTCTATATTATCCCAAATATAATTTTAAAAAGAAAAAGTAGAATTAAAAAAAATAATCTGCCCAGCCAAAAAGTTCTTAGGATATATTTAAGGAATTTCCTTGAATTAATATGTCAAATTGTTTCTGTTACATTTTCATGGTAAGCTTAAAAAGTATTTCTTAAATATTTTTGGTTTATTTCTGTGTATACTAAAAAAAAGTTTTACTTAAGAATTTTTTTTATTTGTATAACAATTTATTTAATAAAGTTAATATCTTGGATTTTGAAAAGACAATATGTTTGGCAATTTGGATAACACAAAATAAATGTAAATTGAATAATAAATTAAAAATGAATAAAGAAATTCTGATAAATTTTATTATTATAATTTTAATTATTTCTTATGCTATTTTCAAATTCAATATTTTTGTTTAAACTTTTAAATTACAATTTACATTTCTATATTATCTTACTGATCAACACCATAGTAAAATCTTAAATATATTTTACTTATCTTAAATTTAAATTATCTTTTTTTTTTCTCATATTTATAGTCAAAACAATTCTATCCACTCGTTACTTTGGGAAACAATGGACTATGACTCGATTTCGTTAGATCTAAGATAATTCTAATTGAAAAATGTTTCAATTTCTTTGAAAATTACAAATTTATAGTTTAGAATGGATGAAAAATCTATTTAATTTGCAACAAAATTTCTAATTAAATTGTAAAATTGGTTCATCTATAGAAAAAAAACACATTTTTTCTCCTATGTTTTTATTTCTAGATTTATAAAAATACAATTTAAATTTGTATACCAGAAACGAAAATATTCTTTGTAAAAACTTTCATATATAATTTTACTTGTACATTTAATAAAAGTTCGAATTTTCTTTGTATTATATTTTACTTATACCACAGACATAGACTATTTCAATTATGGTAATTTTTTGTCATGTTCCTAAGTCCACAAATATTATTGTTTTATTAAATTCATGAATATATTACAAAAATTACTTTGAAGAGAGGTACCAATTGTTGTTATTATAGATTGTAAAAGCAGATAATCGAGACACAGAATAAACACATACTTCTTTCCTTTTTGTTATAAATATATTTATTTATATCACGTTGTCGCCCATAATCCTTCAAAATATATATATATATATATATATATATATAATATGTAGTACGATTGGATAATAATCGAATTATGATGGAAAAATTCACAAATATTATTTTTGGGTTACAAAAATATTTGTTTTTATTGAATTTTTCAAATTCTTAAGTAATTCTATGATGGGTTAAATTGTTTTCGAGTATTAAACTATCGTTGAATTACAAATTTAAAGTGGTGGTATATAATAGCATACAAAATGCAACAGGAAAGGATATATGATATATTTATTAATTATCTATAAAATTATAAATAAGGACAAGTAGAAATAATGGAAATTTTTGTATTAAAATATATAAAAATTTAAAGTGTTTTTTCTTAATTTTTTTTTAAAAGAATTTCTTTGTAGTTGATTTCCAATAAAATTATATGTAATAGTTAAATATATGTAATAGTTAATATCATAGTTAAAAACAATCAAAAATTATATTTTTATAATTTTTCAAATTCATTTTTTGTGTACTTATTTCTAAATTTAATTAAACAATATAAATTTTTTACATTACAAACCTAAATTATTATGATAAATTACACAATTCTAGTATTTTTGTGAACAAAACATTTTATATGAATTCACAATAAGTAATTTTGAATGGAACATTTCTCATGGAAAAGTAAAATTTATCTCCTAGAACGAGAAATCATTTAAAACAAATAAATGAATATTATTTTATTAATAATACCTTCTTCATTGATTTATATTTTGCGTTATAAATACTTGATCTATTATTTAAGTAGGTAAACATACCATAAATAAAAATTGTCATTTTTTTTTTGCAATAAATATTTATATATTTACCACCTACAAACCCAAAAACTAAAGATCTTACTGTCACATTTTCTTTTTATCCTTTTCTATACTATATAAAAACATAACAAAGCAAATAAAAAGGATCATATAAAGCACCCCATAATTTTCATATTTTTCTCACATTATTATGAATATCAAAAATACATATTTCCTACTTAAATACCTCAACAACACACAAAATAAAAAACAACCTTTTATTAAAAAAAACATTGAATTTTCATATTTATTTATAATGTTTTTTTTTTTATTTAGGAAATAAATTTATATATGGAAAAAAATGATGTTGAAACTCACATAAACCAATAATATGTATATATTTCAAATTTTTTCACATAAATGTTAAATTTAATAATGGAATTAAATTATTTATATACGAGTATATTATATATTCTGTTGGTAAATTTAGTGTTGGTTTGATAAAAACATCACTCAGCCAGATGTTTCTGATATATGAAAAAATAAATACAAAAAATTGAAAAAAATATAATATTGTATATAACAAATCCAATTTTAATATGAAAATAAATTTAATATAATATTTTATAAATTGAATTTTTAAATTTCTTAAATTTAATTTAATATATAAAATTCAAATTTACTTAAATATAATTTGATTTCTTTTCTTTTTTTATCCTTGTAACATTTTTAACATTTTTATTTAGAAGATTTTCATTTTTCTACCTTTTGTACATAATATAAAGAAAAATATTATTTATGTACATTAAGCAGACAAACAGACAAAAGGAATGAATATTTGTTGAAATATATTTTTGACAGAGTTGTAATTCTGAATTGTGTTTTCTGTGTTTATTTATTTGAATATTAAAATTAATATTTGTATATTTACCAAAACTAACGAGGATATTAAAGAAAATTCTTATTATTATTATTTTTTTTTTTTACAAATTTTAGCAAATAAATTGTTACTTGGCTGTCAGAGAGTAAGAAGAGTAATTGTATACAATTTACATTTGGCCAATGATGATTTAAAATCATAAATTTTATGTTGTTTTTATTTTATTTATTTTTTTGTAAAAGTATATTTTCTTTAGGTAAATTTAAATTTTTGGAATTATGGTTATATACGTAAATGATTCAAATAAAATTATCTTTTAGCTTTTTTATATATATAAAAAAATGAATGATGTGATTTTAGTCCGACTAAATTATTGTTTTAGAGTTCACGAAAATCGAATAGAATCAAGAATTGAAAATTTTATACTACATATTACAAATTATTGAATTATCAAATCTTGAACTTAAAAAATCGAACCACAGAAATAAAGAGGAAACTTAAAATTCAAAGAATATTTTAAAAATATTCCAAAATTATGAAGTTAAAAAAAATCAAAAATTACAAGTTACTAAAAATATTAGAGAAATTTTAATGCATATATGTAATAAGTTTGATTTTAATAGAAAATATGGAAATTTTCCCCAATTCCAAATTTATATTTATAAAAACTTAAATTGTATATCATAAAAACTTAATAGATATTGTGATTCAGCAAAAAAAAAAATTCTTACTATGCTCTTTTCACCATAATAGCATATATGTAAATATAATGTCTGGTAATCCAAAATAATAAAAAAAAGTGTTAAAAACAATCAACTATTAAGCAATAAGGAAAAATTTCATTTTTCATATATATTTATTATAATATTTTGAGAAATCATCAATTATAAAAGATTTTCATTTGAAGAGAAAAGTCATGACAATTCAGAATTAAGTTTTAAATTGTTTCTCTCTATACAAAATAAATACATCCTTTTTTATCCTGATTTCATAGCATACATTTATGTTGAAGTATCATAGCTAAAATAAAAATAAAATTAATAGAAAACATATTACATATAAATTTTTGGTAGAGAAATATAACAACAGATTGGATTTTATAAGTTCAACTTACTGAAAGGCAAAAAAAAAAAAAAGTGAAAGTCAGTAAGATCATAAATTAAAAAAGTTTTGTCATTTCTCTAACATAAAACTTTCTTGTTTTGTTAAAAAAAAATTTTATACTATATCACCATATGTGAAAAATATATGACCATTAAGCCATAAACGATTGAAAAATTCCCAAAAAAATTTCATAGAATTTTTATGTTGAAAATTTTCAAAGAAAAATCAAACTTTCAACAAAAAAAAAATTAAAGATAACATTTTTTTTTTTTATTTGATGTCAGAATAATTTAACCTTTTTCTTTTTATAAAAATTTAAGAAAGAAAATTAAACATCAATTAAATTTTCTATTTTCTTTAAAAAAAAAAAATACTTCATTACGAGATGCTTTTTACTCTAACGAGTTAAAAAAATTGTTTGTAATAGAAAATATAAGAGAAGGAAATTTTATGTTACGGTTTATATCAATTTTCCTTTTAAATTGAAATTTTATATATTTCCTGTGGAAATTCACAGGAAAAGTATAGATTGAAATTTATTAATGTTTTAAGAAAAATCGTTTTACTCTGTAATATGATTTTTTTTTTGAATTTTTTTGCTCTATTTTATTGTTATCATAAAGCACGTAGTAATTTAGATATTTTATTGTTTTCCTTGTGTATTTAAAAATTAATATTGAATAAATATAAAATAATTATGTTATAGTTTTATAATTCTATTATCATTTTGCTAGCACGTGTGTTTTAATATAATAGAATTGTATAATTATTATTTTATAAATAATTAATTGATTTCTTGGAAATATTACTGGCAGGAAAATATCGAAAGTTTAAATCGTTCATTATATTTAATATAGAATTTTTTTACTATTCAATACTTAAATAATCAATTTTATTCATTATCGTTTAAATACAAAAATTTTTCATATAATTTTCTCTGGATATGGTGACCTCAATAATTCATAAGTACATTATAGTAAAAATCCAATCCTATAGTGAGAATGAGTGTTGTTAGCAAAAGTTAATTTCATTTCATTTAATTTTCTAATTATTTATTAATTCATAAATTAATTGCTAAATTTATGAAATGAAATTTCTATAATGATATTTTAATATCGAATTATATAATTTTGTATAATACCAATAAATTTCGAAATCGGTTTGTGGTTTAAATTTAAGTTAGATAATTTTATATTTATAGAGGATTTTATAAGGATTTAAACGATTTTATGTAATATTTAATATAAATTAATTATGTTATTTTTTGGTAATATTTTATGATGATGAAAAATTAATGAAATTAATTTCTATTTAAAATAATTAACAGGTTAATCACATATTCCAAAATTTAATTATTTTTATTTCAAAATTGAAAAATATTTTTTAATTTAGTTTAATTTTGCTTTTATAAATTTTTTTTGTATCTTTATTTAAACTACTGTCATACTGAATTGTTGTTTGTAATTTTAGTAAGGATAATATTAAATTTTAATTTTCTTAAGGATCCTTTGAATGAGCTCTTTTTGATTGACAGGTTGAAATGATTCTTCCTATAATTTAAAATAGCAAAAATAGTAAGAATTGTCATCAATTCTTATATCAAAATCTAATTTAAATTTTCGTATTTTCATTTTCAATAATAAAACATTTCACTTAATTTATTCGAATTTTTAGTTTATTTATCCTAAGCTCCTAAGTCTAAAATTTTCCATTATTCAAATTTCATCTCTTTTTATAAACTATATCCTTTTATCCTTAAATTATAATTTAAATCGTTTATTGGAGTTCTCTATAAAAAAAAATATTTTTATTTTTTTTATTATTGTTTTGTTTTTGAATCATTTACGCATTAGAATTTATTCTATTCATCTTAGTCCATTTTACTTTTTCACTAATATTTCCTATATTTTAATATAAATAAATAAAATTCTTTTAATTGCTTATGATTTTTTTTTTATAATTATATCTGTTGTCCTTGACTATTAAATATTTTTCAACACCCACCGAGATTAATCATATTTAATTTGACCCAAAAGGAAAATTATAAAAAAAAAATATTTATTTAATTTTTGTCAGTCGACAACACTTCAATAACCGAAAAAAAAAATATTATAAAAAAAATGTCCTTTCATTTCTATGGGATAATTTTATACGCCATTTTCATATTAAAATAGTCTTTTTCCACAATTTTCCACATTTAAAAATGGAATTAATAGTTTTTCAAAATTGAATATAAAAAATTTATTAATTTTTCAGAATATTTTAATCATTCTGTGATTATACATTAAATAGAATCGATTACTCTTCAAATTTAAAAAAAACTGATTAAAAAGTTTGAAATTAAATTTGAAAAATGGCTAATTTAATCGGAAAATTGCGCTTTAAACTTTTCTATTGTTTTATTTTTTTTTTCTGTTTTCTAAACAAACAATTTCTACACAATTAAACTGGACCTTAATAAAAGTCAAATTTAACCCTGAAAATAATAAATGTAGTGTAAAAATTTATAAAAAAAACAAGTAGCTATTATAATTGATTTTAAATTTTTTTTTACAAAAGAAAAATATCCTTTTTTAAATTTTTGTTAATACACATTATTTTCATAATTTTATATTATTTTAGTTTATCTATAATTTAATAAAGAAAATGTATTCCCAAGACGAAAACTATATTAAATTTATAGATTCATCAGTTTTTGTCCTTGGTAGTAAAAAAAAAATACTACGCATACAATAATATCATTTAATATATTAATGAAAAATGTTCTTACAAATTACAAAACGATTATCGCTCAAGGATATTTATTTTATCAAAATTCTGACTTTTTTTATATATGTATACCATTTATTAGAAAATGTTTTAGTGAATTTTTGTTGTTGTGTGTAAGTCTACATAATAATATCCTGCCAGCAGCAAATCAACGATGAATAAAACTTCAGTGAATATCACAACAGTGAATATAAACTTTTCACAGTGATGAACCGCCTGTTGTCTGTAATATTATTTTAGGGAATTGCTCAATTTTTTCTTGGATTCTATAGAGACCATTTAGAAGAACAATTTTTAAGGGTGATGATGAATTTTCTTGAATTTTTCCATTAAAATTTATGTAGAACAGACAAATTTTTTTTTTTTGTTGGAAAATATTAGAATGAGAAATATCATCATTTATTATTTGGTGGAACCAAAAAGATTAAAGGATCAATTTAGAGAGATAATTTCAAAGATAAATAAAACAATTACCAAATTTGATTTTTAGACAAAAAAACAAAAAAAAGAAAGGAACAGAAAGATATTTCATATGGCTTTTTAGCTTTCAATTTTCTGATTTTATTACAGGATCAAAAAAATTATTTTTTATCAGGAATCAGGATACAGGATATCAAATTAAATTTTAAACTTTATGTTTAACTTTATCAACAAAAATTTTCGGTTAGCAATAAAATTAAATTTAAAATATGTACATGTATATTTATTTTGGTTTTGGATTTGTTTTACAAATTTGTAAAAAAAGGGTATTTTCCGGTAAAACATTGAAAATTTGATTAAATTTTCATTAAGAAAATTTGATGAATTTATGATCTTTTAAATTGAATTAGGATTTTTTTTTGGTTTTAAACGATTTTAAATTGTTAAAGACCATTAAGAATTTATATGATTTATTTTTTAATATTATGAGAACTTTGTACTACATAAGTTGATTTTTTATGATTATGGTTTATAAAAGATAATAATGACAATAAATTATGGTTTTTAGAATATTAGAAAAATATTTACAATTTATTTTTAATCGAAATGTTTAACATAAATTGATTTATTAATTATTGAATAATTACAAGTTGTTTAATTTTTGATATGCACTAATTTTGTTTTCAAATATTTTAGTTTTAGTTTTGTCCAATTAAAATTGGAAATTGTAAAATACGTACGATATCGTGATATTAATACATCGTAAATATATAAATTTAGATAAATTTCTATTTATTTTACTGTGAGAATATTTTGCATATAAAATATTTAAACAAATTTGAAAATCAATTCATCATTAAAAATAAAGAAAATATGTACATTCATTAAAAGTAAATTTTTGAGGTCGTATCTGGGCAATACACAAGTCAGACATGTTTTTAATAGTACTTTTTCGTTAATGACTTTAACAATTGCGAATCAATATTATATTTCCATTTGCATTTGCTTAAAAATAATTACTTAAATATTTTTTTAATTATTTTTACAAATTTCGTACACATAAAATTTAATTCAAAATTTGTCCTTGCTTTTTGATATTAAGAGATTTTTATATTTCACTCTTTGTCTGGTCAACATTTTTTTTTTCACATTTTATGTGATGGCAAGACGTAAAACTTAATTAAATTTTAAAACAAATTTTCGTCCTGATTCTATAAAACTTTTTTTTTTTTATTAAATTTGTTGTTTTACATAATTTTCCACTTAATCATTATATATTTTTTATTTAATTGAAAAGTTTATATTTAAAAATAATGATTTTTATCATTTATTTAACTGGGCAATATAAATTAGAGTGTACGTCGTCTGTCGTTCCAGTTTAGAGTATGATGTGGTGGTCATATTTGTTTTAATAATTAATTAATGTGATTTTAAGTTGTCTATAGTCTTTTTCAATTAATTTCACAATTTAAAGAAATGTTAATTGGGTTAGGGCTTAGCTAAATTGTAAAACCTAAGAAAATTAATTGTGCTATGAAATTGTCGGAATTAAAAGCTTTTTTACAATGTTAGTTGTAAAAATGCTTTTCATTAACACAATGAAGTGTTTAGTAAATGCCGTACACTGCTTTGATTTAGTTTGATCTGTTTTCCAAACTGTTTTCAGTTTCTTCCTTTTTTCCCATTTTTATAAGTTGTTTTACCAAAACAAAGAAATTACAAAATTATTTGATTTTTCAACAGTAGAGAAGTAGAATGCCTGGCAACAGTGTCCAAAATAGAAAATAATTAAAAAATGTCAATTAAAAACTCCTACATCATTTTTGTTTGTTTGTTTATTTTTCATCCAACTATAATATATGTATGTAAGTATATTAATTTTTCTGACAGTTTTGAATTTTTTTTATAACTCAATTTATAATTATTATCCTTGTTACGAAAATATTTTAACTTTTTTATAAATTATAAATTTTAAACTTTTACTATTAAATCAATTTAAACACCATTTTTTTCTAGTTTTATTAAATTAAAATTCTATAGAAATTTGCAGTCAATTTTGCACGAAATCATAAGAATTTTTTGGTATTTTGATAATAAAATTTTTTATCCTCTGTGACAGTAAAAGAATTATTAGAAAAAATTTTTGAACTCATTTTTTTCTTATTAATAATATCGATTTTAAATATAATATCAAAATAAAAATGTCTGTTTATATCATAATACATTTAAAATATCCTTGAAATTTTAATGATTTATAAAAAAAAAATATGTTACAAACTTTTTATTATCTTTAAATTTGCAACGAAAAAAATATCCTGTTACAGCAATAAAAACCAAAATTTTTATTGTTTTATTTTTATTAAATTTTGATCTGATAAAAAAAATTTTATCCAAGAAAAATTGTCGTTAAAAATAAGATTTTTTCGATATTTTTCTTTAATGTGGTCGATTATAAAATAGAAATAAATTTAAATCGGACCTAAGTCATTTTTTGTAAATTTTAGGGAAACCGAAAATTTCAAAATATATAAATTAGATAAAATTTGGTAGATATTTTTGAAAAAAATTACATCAACTTTTTAAAAAAATTAATTAAAACTATAATCATTGAATTTACGTGTTATTGCATTTCACATATTTCATTGGTTTATTTCATAATGAAAGTTAAGTAAAGGATGTAAGACAATTCGCATAAGAATATGAATCAATTATTCGATGTGATGTCATAACATCCAATGTTCTACCTCTAAACTGAAAATATAATGTCATTGATAAAACGCAGAATTTCCTCTAGAAATACAAAGAAAAAATTTTTTTTTTATTAATTCTTTAATGTTGTCTTACATTTTACTTATCTCAATTTATGTATTTTCGGAGATACGTTCGTTCGAGATTATACATAAAGAAAAATTAAAATTTTTTCTTGGCCATTATTGTGAAGGTATAGTTCTTTTGCATAAGTATGTCATATTATATTTAAGTATGTACTTAACCGTCATAGTGTCAGGATATTTCCTCTCTAGAAAAACAAACATTATAAGGTGAACAACTATTATTATCCTTGGAAATTGCAATAAGTAAACAAGCAAAAAAAAAATCAATTTTATTTATATTATTATAAATGTTTATCTCAATTCGATTTGTTATTTCCTTTTGAAATTTTCCTTTAAGGACATTTCCCTTTAGTAAATTTGTGACAAATTCTTTTTTTTTCTGAAAATAAAATAAAACTTCTAATGGTCCAAAAAAATATATACATATAAAGGTTATTTTTCAAAAGATTATTATTGTTGGTAATATGAGAATTGTTGATAAATAATATCGGATATTAAAGGACTCATATAATATATTTACAAATAATATTTTTATAATACAATTTATTTACTTTTTGAGGATGAATGTTAAAATATGATATATTATTTTTTTTTATTTCTATATAATATAAATGATGGACAAACAAATATAATGCGTTCTTATGTATATATACTTATATGTCTAGTCATTTATCAGGAATAAGAATAATAATAATAAAAAATTGTTATTAAATATCCTCTTTTCCAGGATGTATATACTAGTATAAAGATGAATCAAATTTCATTATCGTGTGTTTGGCTTTTTTTTGGGAAGTTAAATATAATGTAATAAATAATATTAAAAAGTAGTGGGCGATATTCTATATAATATATAAATATAATCGACATAGTAAATAATATTAAGAAAGAAAAGGAAATTTCTCGACAAAATAAATATTATGAATCTGGTGAAAACAAAAAAATTACTTTATATTTGGCTGTCAAAAATGCGGTTACAAATCACATTCGTAAAGAAGATTTTTTATATTTAAATTCTAAAATACTAAAGTAAGTATGTCAAGAAAATTTGTCCAATGTCTTTTTTTCTTTGTATTCGTATTATCATTATAATGTCATCCTTTTGCTTTTGAAAATATAGTAAAATATAGTATAGTATATAGTATAATTGTAGTTATATGTACATACTTCCACCTACACTCTATTCGTTTGTCTAACTTTTTTTATTTATAGTTTCAAAAACTGTTATGTCAAACTTTGCTATCCTTTTTCCTTTTCGTATTTAGAACTACGCAATTTTATTTTATAACTTTAATAATAATAAAAACTGGAAAATTATTTAATAATAATCTAAGGAAAATAAAAACTTTCTCTTGCATATATACATACATATAAAAAAAAATTATAATTGAAATTGTGAAATAAAAATAAATCAGAAAATAGCTGTACAACTGTCAGTAATTTTCCATTATTAGAGATATATTTACATTTTCCATTTCTCTGGAGTTGTTCCATTTCGCTGGAAGTATGAGGACAGTGAAATATTTAGTTTTGCCTGGAATTAATAGAAAATTAGATAACGTTTTAAATATTTACATGAAATTTAAAACTTTTAATAAATTCCGATAACCTAATTTTTTCCCATTGACTTTTCATTAAATATTAATTAAAATAATTACTTCCTATTATGTAAATTAATAAAGTTTATTCTTCATATTTTTACCTATCCAAGGTTCTGAATATCCTTTTTGAAATTTATTTAAAATCTAATAACATTATTAAATATGAAAACTTGCAAACCTTAAATTAAGATTTCAAATGAATAATTTCTATAAAAAAAAAAATCTTGATTTCATTTTAAATTATTATCCAAAGAGTTTGCCAAATTTTATTTTGCCAATTCCATTTAATATTGATATGCACAGAATTTTTATTATATTATTTTATATGTTTTTTTGTTGTGTAAAATAAGGATAAGATTATTTTAATGATATTGCCAACAGCATTAGAAAACAAAGAGTAGCTTTATACCATTTTTTGTTGTTATTGAGAAATGTAAATATGTACATATATGTATCCGTAAAAATAAAAAAGATAATGATAATAGAACCAAATATAATACACCATTTTTTGGCAAACTCGGCAATTTAGATAAATATTAAATTCATTTTATTATTAATAGTTATTTAAATAGTTATGTACGTTACAGCCGAGATAATATAAAATGTATTACCTTATTTTCAATATCAATTTGATAGTCAAATTTGTTGCTATGACATGTTAAACCTTATTCTCATTTGACTATTTTAGTTTTTGGTTGGAACTTACTACCACCCCATAAAAACTATGAATGACAGAATATTATTTCTATAAATAATGGCTTCGAAATTGAAAAGCAAATCCAACTGCAACTAAATAAATTCTCTAGAGACGAATAAGATTGTCAGTTAGCAAATAATACCTTTATAATGAATATTATTATTTTCAATTCAATCAACATTTCAATCAACATTTAAATACATTTTTATTACTTTTATCTATTATAGGAAATATCTTTTTTTTTATCTCAAGTAAACTATGATTTATATAATCTCACTAGGGGATCTTCTGATATGCAAAATAAAATTATGCAGTTTTTCATTTTCAATTTCCTGACTATAGAAAATATTTTTTTAATAAATTGAGAATAAAAAAATTATTAAAAAAAAAATATTATGTTAAGGACAAACAATTTCTAATAAATTATTATAAAGTTTTCAGTTACTATATAATTATTATCTTGAGTTTATTTCTAATATTGATCAAAATCAATTCTTTTTTGGTATACTATATAAATTCATAATGATAAATTGTTTTTACTTTTAAGCTAATTTATATTCATGATTTAAAAAAAAATTTTATTTATGAGGGTAATAAAAAATTCGATATAAATATTTTATTAAATGAAATTTATTTATTTTAAATTTGGTTGGTATATTTCTTTTTTTGTTTATCATTAAATAATCTGTTTTTAAAATATACTACAATAATTTATAATAATTTGTTTTCAAAGTTTAATATTAATTTTAGCTAATAAAATAAATAAATTGCTTTCAAATACCAAAATTATTTATAGTTAATAAATATTGAATTATTTGGTATAAATTATTAGTCTCAATTTTTACAAAAAGAGATTTTTAAAAATTGATAAAAAAAAGGTAAAATCGAATTTTTTGCGTTGCTAAAAATATCAATGTTTTTTTTAGGCTAAAGTTTATAACAATGGTAAATGGTTTGTTACACTGTTATGGGAAGAGTTTTTCAAAATAATATATTTATGATTTATGTAAATATTCGATATGTAAAAGTACATGTTATATTTCTAATATTTTGGAGAATAATTTTCCATTTGTAATACTATTAATTTCTTAGCAAAAGTATCAGCTATCTGTTGATATTTTTGTTGGTTTTGAAATTAAACTAGTTTAACAAAAATGAGTATATTTTTAATTTATTTCAACAGGTTTATGAATTGGAAAATACAAGTGTATCAAATGAATTATTATACAATTCAATATGATTATATTTCACCGGCGATATAGTCAATTTGAACACATGTTGGAGAGTGTGTGAGGTGCTTTAAGGAATTAATATTTTATACAATGATAAAACGTAATAGAATTTTTGATTAAGCAAATATCTAATGAATTCGTCTATATGACAGATTTGATATTGGAAAATTAATGAAAAAAACTGTACAAATGGAAAAGTTTCCATAAAAGCTAGTAACTAATCCCAATACAAAACTTTCGAATATGAAATTTTAAATATTTATGTAAATTTCTCAAGTAATAGGATATCATATAGAATTATATCATGACACTTTATAATAATAAAAATGTAAATTAAAAATATCACTCCATACAAAATTGACATATTTATAATTTATGATACTATGAATTTACAATGAATGAACAAAAATTAGAATTTATTCAAATCAAACTTAAATGCGTTTACTTCTGTAATAATAAGTCGTCTGTAATAATTTTATTACTTTAGTACAGACGACTGACACCTGACACACATCATGATTTTTACATAATGTAATAGAATCAGTTTTTCGTTACATTTCGTTATGTTGAGCTTGTTTTCTTATAAGATAATACGAAAAATTAAAAATTCTTGATAGATAAATTGGATTTATATTAAATTTGATTCAAAATAATAATAAAATATTTCTTTAAATTTCTTTAATATAAAATTATTACGGGAGTATAAAAAAATAATACTGAGAAAAACCGAAAAAATAAAATTGGAATAAATATCATCCCATGACAATATGAATTGATTGATTGAATAGCAAAGCTATATATACCACTTTTTTTTTGCCAATAATCTGGCTTTTTATTTGGCAACCTTTTAGAAAATTGCCTTTATCCGCCCTGGAATTTACGCAATTTGTATCTATTATTTTGCCTGTCTTTTATCCTTTATCCTTTTTTGCTATGTTGCTTATCTATATATGTGACTAAAAAAGATTTGAATATTATGAAAAAAAAAATTTATATATTATTTTAGCTTATTTTTTGTTGTAATAATTTAAAATTCTGTCTTGTTACAGTATAACACCATCACAAAATAATTTCAGATTCTGTGGAATAGATTATGGGAACCAACAAAATTTAAATTCAAAAAATTCTCAAAGGCAAAGATGAGTTCATTTTTCTTTATACATAAGTAATATACCTACATAGTATAATATAGATATTTTCTTTATTTGTGGAAATGATTTTGATTTTAATGGAAAATTCTTTTAGTATTAAATAAAATAATAATAATACACAATAAAGAAGCTTAATTGAATTATAATTTTAATGTTTTTATATAATATAATAATTATTGTATTAAATATTAACCAAAATTATTTTTTGGTTTTCCTTTTTAACCTTGTTAAAATATTTTCAAAAATCTATTATATAAAATTTTTATATATGTTCATAAATATTGTTGAAGTATGTATATACAATAAGTAAGTAGGTATATTAATGTATAATGTATATAGCTTTGCTATGAAAATCCGATTATATTATTATTATTCTTGAATTGTTAAAATATAAAAATCAATTTGTAGGAAATTTCATAACGTAAATAAACATTAACAGAAATTTAATATAATATGTAATTCAAAAGATAATATTCAATCTTACATTGAAAATGTTAAGATTTTTATAATGGTTTTTGTGCTACTTTTATTATAAGACTGAAATTTTTTAAATCTCCAGGTAAAAGATTTATTTCCGATTTGAAAAAAAAAAAAAAAAGGAATTCTGTGTGATTTAGTCTAACAATTTGTTGTAATTTAAATTGTTTCGTTAGTATTTAGAAATAATTTTATAATTTTTGGCGAGGGACTAATAATTATTGGAGAATAAGAATAATTTTGATTTATTTCAAAAATTAAGAAAAACTAACAATTTGACTAAAGAATCAACAATAAAACGTCTGATTACTTGTACGTTGCAAATAATTTAAGAAAATATAGAAATTTTACAATTTTAAAAACACCTCTGCAATTTAATAAATAATATTAAAAACTATCTATAACAATAATATTTCGAAATATTATAAGAATTATTTATTTTATTTTAAAAGAAAATTATCTATACCAGAATTTAAAATTGTCTAACTATCCTATTCTTATTTCCGATTTATAAAATTTTATATATTTTTTATAGGTTTTATCCTTTTAAATTGTAGTGCGGAAATTATTAGAATTTCAAATCACGTATATATAAATATTAACGATATAATATATATTTAAAAAAAACGTTTACAAGTTCGTTTTATCGGTGGAATAAATAAATATTATATCTATATGGAATACGAATTTTGATAAAATAGAATCATTATTGAAATTTATAGATAATATATTGTGTTGTGGGTGAAGAAAATCATGGTAGAATTCAAATTGATTTATTTATTTTTTTTTCATAATATTTTGTCGAATTTTTAAAATATTTTCATAAACTTTTACCAAAAGTTAAATAAAATAATTTAATAAATTCGAAATGTGTAAATTTTGACAATATTTTGTTCGGAAAATAGAGACAGTTTTATTTTTTTTAAATCCATTTAAATGTTTTCAAGCAAACTTTGACCCTTAATTTCTTTGACAGAACTTTCTGTATTTTGAGGTTAAATTTTAAACATTTTATGATATCAACTATAGATATATAATAAATATAATGTCGTACAAACGATGCAACTGAATTGATCCAAACTTTGCAATATACCACAAAACTTTTATAGCTCATTAATGAGAGAAAAATTGCTTCTATTTGCAAAGGGAAATATTGATTTATTTATCATAATTTAAGAAAATTTATAAAATTAGTATAATATGCTATAAAATTTATATGTAGTATAATAAAATTATTTGGAAATAGTAAAGAAGTTTTTGTTTAAATGGTTGCTCATGCTTATCAATTTATGATTTATAACAATTAAATTTTAGTGTCTTATCGTAATTTTCACTAGTTGATAATATAAAAATTAAATTAAAATCAAATTTTAAGAAACATTTGTTTGCAACAACAACATATATTATAAATATTTGAAATACTTTATGTATATATACAAGAAAATTATAATTTTTATTGGAATTTTTTTGCATAAATTTTTATCTCATTATCAATAAAATTTAATATTAATTGTCTGGATTTGTTGTTGGTTATATTTTGTTTATTTTTTGTATCATTATAATTTTTTGTCTACAATATTAAATTTACATTGTACATATACATATATAATACGCTTCAAATAAAAAAAAAAGATCCTTTAAAACAACTCCAGTCTATGAAATAAATAATTTATGCGAAAATAAGGCGCCCAAATTAGACATTATTATTATGAAATTATTATTCATTTCGTAAAATTGTGTTTTTTTTTTAAAGACATTTTTTTTTATATAAAATACATAAACAACAAATAATAATAATTCAGTGTTAAAAAGGACTAAATTATCATGGATTGAATGTTATTTTAATATTATACTTATAAGAAAATTTATAAAATACAAAATATAAACAATTTAAATTTATATTTAAAATAATCTTATTTGACTATGTATATTATTTTATAGAATATTCTGTTAAATGTCCTGAATTGAGTAAATGAGGATATCCGACATTAATATAAGGGGAGGAAAAAAAAAAGAAAATTACTAAAAAAAAAGTCTATAATAATATTTATATTTATATAACGTCTTTAAATCATATTTGTTCTCACTTTGTAATATATATATAAGTAGTAATTTTTCTTATGATCAAATAATAATGTTGACTATGTGACATATATACATAACATAAATATTCTATACAAGTATTTTATGACAATTTCACAATATAAAGGATATATATAGGAATTATGATAAAGAAAACTGTGATAATAAAAATGAATGACATAATAGAGAAAAATGTAATATATATTTCATATTTATGGGTTTATTTGTTATTAATACATATAATCATTTTATAGTGATAGTGTTCATATTAATTTGTTGAATTTGTGGTAAATTAAATTTTAATTTTGCAGCAATTAAGTAAATTTATATTTAATTATCTTATCTTCATTCCATAAATTCACAAATTAGAAATGTAAATATTAGAAATAATCTACAATTTTATACCAAATGTTAAATTTAAAATAATATGTACATATGTACATAACTAAAGTTAGAGATCTTTGTCAAATTGTAATTCAAATTAATAAAATATAGTAGAAATTATATTATTGTTAAATATTTGTGAATAATTTATGTCGACTATAATCTGTAGATGAAATCATAAAAATTCTATCTACTATACATTGAACTACTATTTAAACAATATTATGTTTATGTCTATAATTTAAACTAAAAGTTCCTGAAAAAGACTAATTTACATATAATTAAAATGAAATCGATAAATTTTATGTATGTCAACAATATTATATTAAATTCTTAATTTTGTCCTAGTTTTTTAGACTATACAGACATTACTACACAATTTAATCAAATCATGTTTTTCTTATATTCTAAGGTTGATGAATATCAAATAAGATATAAATTTACATAAATTTTGTATTAAATGCCTTAACAGAAAATATGTAATCGACATTTTGATATAATATCGACAGATATATTTCCAATAAAAATATATGTAATATCAAACTTGCTAACAGATTAAAATCTTCTATATAGTTTTGTAGAGAATCATAAAATTTAAATTCTATGGCAAAAAATATATAGTATAGTACTATAAAACCGAATTATCTGTTTATATGACATAAATTCGAAAAACTGATATATAATCGATAAATTGACATCTGACATTATATTTTACTAAGAAAAAAATTATTTGTTAAATAGTTTTACTTTGATTTATAAAATATAAACTATATACTATATAATAGATTCATTATATTATGGTATATATAATTTATTGGTAAATAATAAACATGCCATAAGCATAAACGAATAAAAAAAATTTATAATCTTCACTTATAAAAATGTCCGCAAGTGGAAAATATATTGAATAAGAATTAGGTCAACAAGTTTTTCATAAAATACATAATACATGTTCAAACTAATATTTTTAAATAAAAATCATGTTTTGAAAATTTTACAAATTATTATATGGTCATATTAGCAGGATATGTATAATATAAAACTTATAAGGCACAAAATGTAATAAATTAGAAAGTTATACAAGTTTTTAATTAAGTTATCAGAACAACACCCATATATGTTATGTAGGTACATATATTTATATATTTTATTTTATTATACTATATAAGGAATTATGTGTTTTGTGAAGGATAAAGTACATACATATAAGCAACAGGACATTTAAAATTACATACAATTATCAAATTTCAAGGGAATAGTATATATATGTACATATATTTACTAATTACTTTTATCTATATGTTAAATTGAACAAACCACTAACCATAGAAATTAGAAACGAATTAGCTCTGGCATTTATAATAATAGTTTCATTTTTACAATTAAATTTATTTCCTTCTCTAAGTCATAAGATTAATATTAATAATCTTTTATGTACATAATTTAGTTTTTGTCAAAATATTGAAGTTTGAGTAATTAGTCAAAAAATATGTTTTTAGAATTATGTTAATCGTATTTCATTAAATTTATATTTGTATCCACCAAGTTTAAAAAAAAATTAAAAAACTTAATTTAAATTCAATATAAAAATGAATTTTATAAAACCAATAATTGGCTTATTTAATTAATATTAACTACAAAATTACATATATAGAGAATTTACAATTTTCATTATAATTTTATCCAGAATATTAAAATTAAATTGACAACTACGGTATAATTAATTGAAATAAGTTATATTTATTAAATAAAGTTGTGAAACGATTTCTATGGTAACAAATAATACAAATTAATCTTCGCAACAAGTAGTAAACGTTTAAAAGTTTATATTTACATTATATTTGTTTTGTCCCCTTTTCGATTCAACATAGTTTAACTTGCTGAATGATATTAATTATAAATAAAATGAACAATTTATGAGTTACAGTAAGTCACAGCCACAAGATGTAGGGATAGTGTTTTACTTTTTTTATGATTTGTAATAATAAAAAAAAACTTTATCTATCACTAAGTTCTTTCGCTCATAATTTCCTTGATATTAAAAATATTCATGTTTATCTAAACATTTTTTTTAGTACATATTTTTGATGTTTACTTTTCAAAAAAATTTTCCCCAAATTAAACTAAATTATAAATATATGTATATGTATGTATTAATTTTTACTTTGATCATAAATTTGAACATTTTGTAATGCTGTTGTCATGTACATAATTGTATTTAGAATTAACATAAATTTTAATTTTTGATTTTTCAATTGAGCACATACATTTTATCCTTGATTGCTGGAAGGTATAAATAATACGTGCGATTATATATAATTAAATTATAATATGTACATTATATTGTCATAGAGATATATAACTTTTTAAAGAAGTATTATTTATTTTTAATTTATAAATAAGATGTAAATATTTGAAGGAAGTTATTACTCGATTTTATTATACTCTTAAATTTAAATTTTGTAATTTAATCAATGGAATATTTTTAAATTTTAATTTTAAATTTAATTAATGCTACATCAATTTCACTTTTTAGACTTTGGATAATCCAGATTTAAATGCGTCTACAAAATCTATATGAAAGAGTGGTCTATAATAAAACACACAACAATATTGAGTCTATCAAGCGATCTCTTCACCGTACTTTGAAAAATTTCCACTTATGGTTATACAATACATAAATACAATACATAAATGGGCAATTCTTAATAATGAGGACCATCCTGTATCCAGTGCAGCCCGGAAAGATACAATATATCCTTTAGTGCAAATAATATTATTCTTTACAAATTTTCTAACTTTGTTTGTGTTTCGATACAATTATAAACTTTTAAAAGAAGCTACAAACTTTATCCAATGAATGATATTATGTTATCTAAATCTGTTTATAGAATAATTATTTAATATTTCACATTTTTTTAAACTAATTTTGTGCTATATTTTATACATGTATTCCCATAATAGCAAACATATGAAATGCATTTACAAATTCACTTATATATATATTAGATTTTAAAAAAATATTGATATAATATTAGTGATTTTCAGTAGTAGTATAGATTGAGTTTTTTACCAGGTGATATTAAATTATGCAAATATAACATAATACAATATTACATAGTGAATATTCTTTTAAGCCCCAGGAAATTTTTTGACATAAATTTATAAATATAAAATTTGAATTTATATTACGTCAATTCTCCATTATGGAACACGAATTTAGGAAAATAAGAAAATTTCTAGGAATACATGAAAAAAAAATTCTTTTATAAATGACTAGGATTTTTCTTATTTCCGTTTTTCATTCAACATATTCTTTTTTTTTTTATTTTTTCTTTGGAAAATTATAATAATAAGAAAGATAAAAAGAAAGAATCATAATTTCTTGAAGTTCATGAAAAATAAAAATTGTTGTGGGTGTACAAAGTTTTCACAAAAGTGATTGAAGCTTATATACATTTACTATTTTTAAACCATTGTGGTTCGGTTGTTAAAG
Organism: Empis stercorea; assembly: GCA_949752835.1. NCBI lineage: Eukaryota > Metazoa > Arthropoda > Insecta > Diptera > Empididae > Empis > Empis stercorea. The sequence goes on along the minus strand of OX457088.1, from coordinate 13,402,282 downwards.
TATATTTCAGTTTAATGAATGCATGCAGTAAAAAATATATATATAACTATTAAATTTCAGTTTCCCTTTAAATGAAACTTCATAGTGTACATAATTGTAAGAGTACTTATGTTTCTTTAAAAGTTTTACTGAAAAATAAATATATTTTTTTTAAATTTTTAATAATTTTTATAAGGAATTTTGTTTAAAACGAAATGTTAATGAATTATTTTTATAAAAAAAGAAATGAATGAATATTGAATAATAGCTTTATTTTCCGGCATTGTACAGTAGTTGGAACGTTGGAAGTTGAAAATAGCACAGTTGACCAATTGAAATGACAGCCAAAATGACATCATGTGAAAATGTTAAGTTGCTACTGTCACTATTTGGGAGGAGAGTCCTTACTACACAGATAGACACAGATTTTCAACGAAATAAAAAAGCTTTATAACATCATAAAAATATGTGAATTATTCAGGACGTACGGCGTATGGGGTATATACGTCGATACGCTAATACGCCAGCTCCTCCCGAAATAAAAAGCCACATTTATATACATTAAAAAAAAATTTATCGATGTTTCTTTTTGTCAAAAATCTTTTTAAAAAAATTTATACGCCTGTCAAAGTTGGAAATTCGAATCCTGAATTAGGGAGAGGTTGTTAAGCTAAAGAAGTCAAAAATTACTTTTTAATCACATTTATAAGCCTCTTCCAAAAATTAAATTTAAATTTATTTAAAATGATTAATTTTCAGTCTTAATAAAGCTTAAGGCTAAAACTAGGGTTTTAAATAATAATTAATAAAATATAATAATTAATATAATAAAAAATTAAATATTGTGCTAAAAAAAATTATTTTAAGTGGAATTACACCATTTTAATTTAATAATTCGTTTAAAGTTATATATAACCATATATGAACAGCAGTTAATTCTACTTTAAATTCTTATATAATATGTAAAGCTTTCATAATTATAAAAATTTTTTATCATTACTTTGTCTCTGCTCTAATTAACTCCAATATATTCAAAAAAGTAAATAATGTAATATCAATTTACATATCACTTTTTACATTATTTAATCAAATTGTATTTTTTTTTTTGTGTTATTTCAGGGTAAAAGCGGTTTCACCAATTGAAGTCATTTTACGCCCTTATCATTTCCTATTACAATTATTCCTACAAAAAAAAAAATTAAATATACAACGTTAATATATTACATAAATTTTGGCAAAAAAAAAAAAATAGAGAAAATTAAATCGGAAACAGTTTGTGTATGGTTTATGTTCTTTTATAACCATATAAGCGCACATAAGCGGGTATTATGTTGATTTATGGATATCAATAAAAAAAATTATTTCCAAAAAACATTTTTAGTATAAATTTTATTTTCATTTAGTGTACATTTAAGATTCAATATGCCTCGATAAAAAAATATTACAAAATAAACACATTTTTATAACAGTGTAATAAACGAATTTATTAATATTTAAGTACAGAAATTGAAAAAATATAAACTATAATTAACATTCAACAAAAATAAAATAAAAAAATTCTTTGCCAAAATTTAACCTAAAAATAAGGGAAAATATAAATTGAAAATTAATCATTAAAACGGAAATTAATGTCATGAATCGATACCACCATGTGGACTTATATGATGGCAGCAGCCCGGAAAGATCGGGCAAGTTCAATATTTACACGTAGATCAAATGAATGTGAATCACCAAGATATGGATAGTAAGTACAAAAAGAAATTAATTAAATGTTAGGCATATATTTTCTTAAGTTTAAATTCTTGAATTATAATTATTCCATTTTCCTAAAAGGATATATTTTTGTCACATATTTTCTTTCCTTTTAATTAAATATTTACTTCTTTTAAGACTTTTTACCTTGTCTTTCGACATTTCTTTTTAAAATTTGTCGCGTTTTCTACATATCAATGTAAAATTAATGTTATATATACATATATACATATGTATATCAAATTTAAAATATTTTTTTATAAATTATTTATAGCGTTGGTAGACCTATGTATCGAAATCCCCGTTTAAATGGTCCAAATGCTTCAAATAGTTACCAGTATCCATACGGTAATCATCAAATGTATCAAACAACATATGGTAGTGGTCTTAATCGGACCACAGGTACATCTACAAATATAACAACACAATTAACAACATTCGATGATAATGAAATTGATTTATATGGACCATTAACTGATAATAATGATAAAGATATAATAAATACAAAAAAAAATTCATTATTAACAAATCATGTTCAAATGTCATTACGTGATGATGAAAATAAAATTATTATTAATAGTGATTCAATAAAAACACCTGTTGCTAAAATTGCTGATGGTGTATTATCAAATACATTGACCAATAGAATTAGTAGTTTACATGATGATGATGACGATGGATATCATGATAATATTGCTGAAGATGGTAAAAATTTACAGGTTAGTTATAATAATATATACTTATATAACATTTAAATTGTAATTTAATAATCACAATGTAGAAAAATACGTACATAAGTATTATTTTAAGTAAGTATGTATTATGATAAGAGAATTTTAGTATTAAATTTTGATATGATGACATGTTTTATAAATGGGAAAAATGTTCATTGAAATCCTTAAGGGATCGTTTATAGAATATTGAATCATGATATACTAAATAAATAACTTACAAAAAAAAAACATTATCGATATTTACAAGTGGATTTCTTTTTCTCTTGGAGAAACGTTTTAGTTGACAAGGACTTTTAACAGTATATATATATACTTAAAGTATTCTTTAATTATATTAAAATTCTTATTATAAGTTAAAGATGAATTTTTCAAGACAGTAAGAAAAATTTCAAGGATTTTTTTATAATCTGATTTTGTTACAATCAAAAATAATTAGTTGATATCATTAAATTTTTAAAAAGTGACCATGTGGTATTTATTGTATACGGTATAAGGTCGGTGTATCATACTGTAGTTCATTAGCTGCTTCGGTGTATCATACTCTAGTTCATTAGCTGAAAATGTTAACCATCAAGTTCAATTGCTTATAAAAATTGTATCCCACTACTTGTAAAAATATAACTAGTATGTTTGCAATTAATTGTTTTACTCTGACCAAAAAATATTATATATCGGAATTCATATTTAAATTAGTAGACTTGAAATTAAAATAGATGAATAGCTGGAAAACTTTTATGAGCCTATAAAATCACTATACATTAACAATTTTCAAATTGAATTGTTGCTTGTCACTAAATTGAAACTGCAATAGATATTGCTTGTCAATAATCTATTATACATTTAGTCAAAAACTTAACAAATTGAATTAATAATTCGAAAATATTTAATCATTTAACAAAATACCAATTAATTTTAATAATTTTAAAATCAATTTTTGGATTTTTTTTTCGTTTAGAAGTAGCTAGTAGCATTTCATATTAGAAAGTAGGCGCATTAATGTATTGAAAATCTCGGACATTCTATAAATTGTATATACTCAAAATACAAAAAAAATCATATATAATATTAAATATTTATTCAAAATATCAATAATAAATAATATGATATTTACTTAAATTTTATATATATGTACCAGAAAAAATAAAATTTCGATCAAATTCAAAAAGAAAACTTTTTCTGTATAAAAAAATCTAAATAAATTTATTTTAAAATTATTATTTTAACCCAAAAATATTAAAATATTTTATGTTGACTAAGTGTTATTACTAAAACTTTTTCGAATTTTTTAAAATAATAATTTTTTTTTATTAGTTTTAGTTACTAGCAAATAATAGCTTTAAAATCTCGGAATTTTTTCATGAAAAACCCTTCTTTTAATGTTATTTAAAATAAATTTTCTTTTCTTTTATAATGATTCTATTTTTCTCACGATTCTATTTTATATAAAAATAGTATATACCAAAAAATATGAAAAATTTGAAGTGTATGATGATGGGTATAAAAATAAACACCCTTTTTGTCTAACTTTTCTAAAAGTTTTCTTTTTTTTTTTTGTTATTTTACAAAAAAAAAAAAGAACTTTTCTCGTAAATAATTTTTCATTATTTATTATTTTTATATAGAATTTCTTAAAAGAGGTTTGGAAAAATGAATATTTTTTTTTTCTATTTTTCCTACCTTCAGAAAAGGATTAAAAAGTATTTTTTTTTTATCTTAAAGCTATAATAAGTAGACTATATAATGAAAACTTTATAGTAGCATAAACTATTTAAAGTGTTATATTTAATGTCAGAAAATAACACCATAGAATCGGTTAATAACCCTTTTCATACCGCATAAGTTGAATTAGTCAAGAAACTATTTAAACTATGAAATCTTAAAAATATACGAAAATTGTAATATAATAAACTTAATACATTTTCACAATTTCTTATTTAAGTATATTTTATAACTTTTTGCCTTTCATAAGGAAGAAAGGAAGACAAGAAAATTGAAACGATTTTGATTATATGATGTGGAAAATAATATCTATAACAGAATTTTTATATTTTATAGTAATTAAAAAAATATTTTCAATCTTATCATTTAGATAAACTTTACTATCAAATAAACTTTAATTTTATTTTACTATTAAAATGTTCTTCTTAAATAATAACAATTTAAATTTAATTAAATGCAATTTTTTTTTCTTAGAATCATTGAAATTTTATATCCCAAAATTTAAGATATAATTAAGTTTAAAATTATTATTATTATAATAGTTATTTATATATTTATTTATATATTTATTGTAAATAATTAAGTTCTGAAAATTTTTTAAAAAGTTCCTATATTATTTAAATAATGAACTGAAACTATAGTTCAAGATTATCAGTATATACATATATTTAAATAATTGTATAAAATTTTATATAAAATATAAATTGCTTTAATTTAGTTAAGAAAATTTAATTTTGTAAAATTAAATTCACGGTAAACTACCAATTATTTCCAATATTATATAAAGTTTTCAAAGTGTGAATTGTGGTGTTATGTCAATTTTATTATACATAGAATTGAATGGAAGTTTCTCTGAATTTTTGGGGAGATTTATGTTATATAAAATAATCAACAACAAAGAACAGAAAATTATTTAACAAAATTAATATAGAATGAAACTAGAAAATATGTAGAAAATTTAAATGAAATTTTTGGTATTTAGTTTTACTATTTGGGTTAATTGACAGTATTTTTGAATAGAAACATTTTTGAAAATGAAAATTTTGATTAAATGAAGCGGAAAATATTTATTTTTCTCTGCATATTTATAATATTTTAAATGAAAATTGTTTTAAATACAATTTAGAAACTTTTCAATATAAATTTTAATTTTATATTTCCTTATTTTTGAATAATTCTAAAAAATTTAATAAAAAATTTTGTTTGTGTTACTTTTGATGAAAATTTTTCCCAGGGAATTTTATTAACTAAACTTTCAAGTTCAGTGTAAAATTATTAAAATTACATATAGTTTTTTATGTAACTCCTAAATACATCAATTTATTTATATTTAATTAAGCTACACACATTGCCCCGAAAAAATTGAAATTACCATTATAGAAAGCATAAACATTTTAATCATAATATTTTTTTTTTTGAATTTTAATTTCATTTCAAATATGTAAATGTATAATAAAAATTCAAAAACCACAAAACAGAACAAAAAAGTTATAAAATGAAGATGAACATGAAGTTAGAAGGTAAACCACAAAATATTTCGTGTTCATATTTTATAAACTGAATATGATAAAAGTGTAAATTTAAATATAATGTTTTTTTTTGGTAATTTTACTTTAACAAAGTTTTTTTAGTATTTAATTTTGTTCAAGAGGATGTAAAATATTTACCGCACATCAAAATAAAAATATTTAGAAAATTTGAATAATGTTTAAAATAAATTAACAATTATTATTTCACTTTTCGAAAACATTCTTTTAAAAAAGTATTTAATAAAGATTGCCAGACAGAAATTTATTTTCTATAATTGAAGTTTATTAAAGGCTAATTATTATATTTATTTATAGTCGTATAGTCTGCGGTGATGTCTACAGTTTTTACATTTTTGTTTGTACAAAAAAAGCTAAATGAGTAATTTTTATAGAATTTGAATTACATACTCTCTAAAAAATCAGACTATTATTAATTGATCCCAAATTATGGAATAGGAGGTTACAATTATCTTACTTTGGGTTTGATGTCACTGATCTTAACTTACTATTGATTTCTTTCCAGAGCTCCTATTTTTACTTTAATCAGACAAATTGAGGCTTTGGTGAGGTAATCTTAATTAGATTTGATATTTGATTACTAATATACATAGTCATAACCGACAGAACTGAAAATTGTCATACTGTACATATTATTTATTAATGATAATTTAGGTTTTTATGCAAGTATCATTGGAATTTTATTAATAAATTTGAGAATCACACTAATATTTTTATTTAATCTAATAAAAAAGAAATTAATTCGATAAATTTATGTGGTTTTAAAATTATTTTTACCATATATATACATATAACTAATTAATTCAGAATATTTTTGGGCTTATCAATTTAAATTTTTCAATTTTAAAGAAAATAATATGACATACAACAATAAGTTGGATGAGTTATTATCTATTAAGTTAACCTCAAACTCATTTTCCAACATTATTATATAGGCAAAATCCAATATAAGTAAATTAATATATTTTTAAAGAGTGTGTTGAACGAATTATAAATATTTGTAAAAATGCATTTAAAATATTCTTATTATTATATTATCTTAGCTAAATAATAAGGCTTTATAATAATAATAATATTAATTAAGGTGCCTCGGCATAAAGCAATCGATCATAACGCCATCATGGCGTTATATTATTTCACTCGAGTATTTATTTCACTCAAATGAGTCTTAAAGCCATCATTTCCGGAAAAATCAGGTACATGGCCTTAAGACCCAATCGAGTGAGTCATAAAGCCATATGATGGCGTTATGACTGATGGCTTTATGCCACGGCACTTTAATTAATTTAAAATTTTCAATTTTCGAAAACGAAATTCTAATTAATGCTTTGGCAAGAATATATAATGACCTTGGTATCAAATAACTAAAACTACGTGACTTTATGGTTATTTAAAGGATATTTTTTGCGTATTATATTTATCATTGACCTTAACCTTAAAATAAAACTAATAAATTTATTTTATATAATATTTAAATTTTATTATTTTTATATACTTACTATATAATAATGTACTATCTAACTAAAATAGGAATAAAATTAAAGTTTCATTGAAAAAGTAGAGTTTTTCTTTGAAAATATATATAATAAATTAATTCTGACCTTGTTGCAACAATTTTTTTTTGAAATTACTTATACTATATAAAATTTCATATCTTTCAGGCTGTACATTTCATTATATATAATATCCTATACAAGGATATTTCTGTATTATATATAGTTTATAGTTGTATTATGTTGACTCTTTTCACCTTGTATACACGCTTTTTTTATAAATGTAATTTATTAATTAAGTTTGTCCGTTTTATTTCAATTACACATAAGTATATTTTCAATTTTCATTATTGAATTAAATTAATTAAATGTCTTTTAATGGTTGCTGCGTTTTTCAATATTTTATGAAAGTTAAATTGTAAGTAAATTGTTCACTGAGCATACCTTAATTAATTGTATTAGATTTGGATTTGTATAAAAGTGTGACTCTGTATGATCATAATCTGGCAATCGTAAAATCATTTTAAATTCTAAATTCTACCAGAGTTACTAGAATATTCTCTCGTATCTGTGATTGTACCACTGTTATAATGGTAATAAACTTAAATTAAACATATTAAGTACATATATACACAATTTTCAAATTAAATTAATTAATTTTTTAAATTATAATAAAATAAAATTGTATATTTTTGTATCAGTTTTTAATCATTTTGCAGGATTTTTTATTTTTTAAATTCAAAACATTATACAAATATGTTTATTAAAAAATTAAAATACCTATAATCAAATTATATAATTATGTAATTCAATTTAAAAAATAATCATTTAAATGGAAAATATTGCAAAGAAAATTCAAAATATTTATGATTAAAGAAATAATAAATAAATAAAGTCCTAACGTAATATTTTCAAATCATTTTCATTGCAATTTAACTAGCAATGACAACAATCAACAAAATTTAATTGTACTCATATATAAAAATTTAAATTTGTCCCATTAAAAAATTTCAATGTTTTAAATTTTTTTTTTTAATATTTAAAAGTTTTAAGGATAAACTTTTTAAATGTTTAAAAAAATTTCAATTTTATTCTCTCTTATTTTCTACAGAAAAAAAGTTTAATTGTTTGGAAAAGTAATTTTTTCCTTATTCTTAAATGAAAAATAATAAAAAAAAAATAATCATATTTTTCTAATGATGAAATATGATTACTTTTTAAATGAACCAAAAAATAAAAACGTAAAGAAAACGGAAGAAACAATCTGTAAAATTTAATCTGACAGAAAGAAAAAAACATGATTGTTTTTTGTATTTAAATTGAAGAAATTTTTTTTTTGTTTTGTTTTAAAATATTAACTCGCTTTTCAAAATCCATTTTTGTCAACATTAAAAAAAATTATTTTATTTATAAAAAATACATAATTTTTTTTGTAATCTTTAAATACGATTAAAAAATAAACAGAGCTGGGAAGTTATATAGATTTTCTGTCGAAAGGACTTCAAAATTTTTTAATTACAAATCACAGGATTTTTTACGGTTGAATAAATTGACTTATGTATATACCTGTTGATCCTTTTTACCTTTTCAATTTTATTTACAAATTTAACAAAATCAAAAAGAGTTGAAAAAAAAAACATCCTTTAGAAAATCTTATTTGAAATAAGACCTTTTTTTTTATTATAGAAAAAAAATCAATATGGGTTCTTATGTTGAAGTATATTTCATGGATGGTAAATCAGCTTAAAATATTGACAGTTAAATTTACCCAGTGCGGAAAAAAATATTAAATTTATAAATTTATATTTAATAATAAGAAAAAAGATTAATATTTAAATTAAAGAAGATTTTTAAACTATTTAGTACCAGTATAGTAAAATTTATAGAAATATAATTTTTAGACTGGGGGGATATGCTAATGTTCGAGAGCAAATTTTTATTACAATAATACATTAAATACTAAAAGTCATTAGTTTGCTGTAATAAATGATTAATAAATTCCATCCATATAAAGTTAAAAGAAGACATAATTCATAAGCCGAACAATAATTGTTTGCTATAAGAATTCCAAGTACAAGTTGCAAATATAATTCGTTGTTCATAGTATAGTTAGTCCAGTTCCAGTCTTGAGAAATTGTAATTTCTTCTAAAATATTTAAATATTCTACTTTAAAAATCCATTACTGTATAAATGTATAGACTCTTATATTAGCTTAGCAGATAGATGATGGTTAGTAAATTGTTAAATTGTATCACAGCAATTAAATTTCAACATATTTCTGTACTTGGTAGCTTTTGGATTGAACAAACCAAATTTTGTTTTTTTTTAGATAAAAATCATCAAAATTTTCTTTAATTCACAAAAAATCTCAGAAATTGGAAAAAGAAAAAAATGGGAAAAACCTTTCAGAATTTTGTTGGTTGTTGTTGTGTGGAAAGTTAATCCGAAAACCGGAAAATTCCCACCATTACTTTTTTGTTTTGTTTTATGATAAATTCGTAAAAATGGAAAGGATATACAAGAAAATATATTTTAAAGATTTTATATTTATAGATATATAAAATGACATAAACACAAATGTAGATAATTACATATATCTGTTTTATAAACATAAAAAAAAAATTTCTTTCTTTTTTTTTTTCTTTTTGGTTTTTTCTTTAATATTTCTACATATATACATACATATGTATATGTAATATTATAATGTGCTTTTTATGTTTAAAAAGACTTTGAAAATTATCTAAAAATTTTATCTTATCCTTATCAAGAAATATTTTTTTTGTTTTTATTTTGTTGTTGTTGGAAAACTTGTAGATTCTGATGCTGGTATATTGTTACATACATTAATATTAAATGTTTACCACAGTTTGTAATCAAATTTATATATCATTTCATTGGTTAATATTAATTTTTCTTATTATTATTATTATTTTCTTTTTCTTGCGGTATCCATTATTTTTTTATGATGTTTTTTTCTCTTCTAAATTAACATAACCAGCATACATATGTATGTATTGCTGAAAGTTATTTGTATATATATTTTTTGTGGTAACGAAGTTTTCATCAAGATTTCATTTTGTTATAATGAAATCATTAAATTTTTGCTACCAGTTGTTCATTTAATAATAAACAATAATATTAATGATAAACTAAAGAAGGAAAAGGTTTGATATATTCTCGTGTAGGTATATATGTATAGAAAAAGTTTGATCATTAACGGCCAGACAAATCTTTTCGGTTTAATTAAATTCCATGATTTTTACTTGAAAAGTTCAAAGAAAAGTTTTATAAATGCTTAATACGCACTATATGCGGGCGGGCTAAAAGAAAACATGAAAAAAAGGATTTTTTTCTTTTTTTTTTCTGATATAATCAAATTTTCTTATTTTTAAGAAAAAAAAACATGATTAAGATTCATTTATATTTTGTTAATAAATCAGAAAAAAAAAAGATTTTCATTATTTTATAATTATATAAAAAAACAGAAGAGAAAAGAAATAAATGAACATTGATAAGAAATACAAATTTGTTTATTGGTTTATGTAAAATTGGACTTTGATTAATTTCCATATTTTCCGGTTCGTTGTTTTTTGGTTTTAAAATTAAAGAAAAAATGTAAAAGAAAGAATAATTTAATATTTTGAATAATGAATTAAGGATATTGTTAATTTATCAACACGTTTTATATCGTATTCTCAGTTTATATTCTTTATTTCTGCATTATCTCACTTTAATTTAAGAATTAAATTATTTTCAAATTATTTTAAGTGCCTAAATCTGTTTTGTACTAGCTTAAATTTATAATTTAAAAACTCAAATATATCAAATTAAGTTTTATATACATATGTATAAGGTTAAAAAGTTTAAATTATCCATAAATTTATTTATATTTAAATTATATCATAAAATTTATGAATTAAAAAAATGTCAATATACATGAATTTTACATAAATTTATTACTAATTTTACAAGCTATTAAGTTCAATGACGTCAAGATATTACAAATGCTATTAATAATACAAAAATATTGAATTGACATTTCTAAATAACTAAATTTACAAAATTCATAATGATCATAATTTAATTTAAAATATTCTAAAAAATAATTTTAATTATTCAAATTTTGTTGAAAATCAAATTCTTTCTCTTTCTTAGTTTCAGTTTTAGTCAGTTTTCGTTTATTACAATTTCCACTCATTAATCAAATTAATTTTTAGAATTCTGACCTCACCAAATGGCATTTTCACTATTATACTATAAAATACTATAAAATTAATGTTATAAGACGTTTTGTATTTCTAAAAATTCCGAAATAACAATTATTTTTCTCTTTTTGTTAATTATAATTATATAAAAAAATATACTTTAACATGCAAACTTATTATTTTACTTAAAAATTTTTCTAAAATATATAAGTAATATAAAGTCATCATTATCCTTAATTTTTTATCCTTTTTGCGCACGTGTCGCACATAAAAAAAAAGAAACTAAAAAGGACTGAATAGTTTTTTTTTATTCAATTTCGAAACATATTTTTTTTTTTGCAAGATGTTTATTCAACTTTTCAAATTAACATATATATACCAGTTTGGAACTTTATATCCTTTTTCTATTATAAATTTTTTTTTCGTGTACAATTATGGGGTTAACCCAAAACAACAACATAACAATAGAAAAAGGATGAGTGTTCTATTGACATTTCTCACTTTCTATGTTAAATACAAAAAAAAAAAGAAAAAAATTGGTTACTCTCTTTCACTTTGGATGCGAGTTCACTACAATCGTTTAAATAAACATTTTTCAATATGAATTAAAATGACAAAAGATAGAAAAATAATTATTAGAAAAAAATCCTTGAAATGAGTAATTGTTTAGTTTGGGATATATGTAATTGCGTGTGTGTATATGTAAAGGACTAAAAGTCAAAATACTAAATAAACATTAAAATTTGTCATTTATATTTTTCAAAATATTATAATTTTATTTTATTTTTTAGTTTATTTGTGTTAATATTGGGGATTTTCTCTAATTAAGTCACTAAAGAATGTCAATGTATACACTATATTTCTGGTAAGATTGCTATAGTATTTATATTGTAGTAGTATAAGGACAAATATACTATACAGGTTATTATTATTTGAGCAAGACAATTATATAATAATGAAGGTGGAGTTTATTTTTACCCAGTAATTAAGTAAATCGAATTCCTGTACCTGTAGAAATTGGATAGGTGGACAATATTTATTTGAATTGATTCCTAATTTAATATTTTCTTCGTGTATATAATTTAATATAGGAATTTGATTTAAATGTAAATATGTTAATTAATTGTAATTACAATATAATTGTTCATTAATTACAGAATTTCTTTGTTTATTTAGTTAAGATTAGGAATTCTGTTAATTTCTGTTAATTCTGTTAATTTTGTTAATTTTATGAGGAAAGTAGAGAGACATGTTATATGACAAATTTAGAATGATTGCGTATAATAGATTATAAATTATTGATTTCACAATTTTACTCTTTGAACTACGAGTATAATCAATAAACTTAAGAAGTATCAGATAATACAAATATATTGAGAAATTTAATATGTTTTTCTTTTTGCTTAAATAAAAATTTTACTTTTCTTTTTCATTTCTCGGCAATAAAATATTGTAATAAATAAAATAAGAGAAAAAATATGTTCAAATAATAAGTTTTTTTTTGTTATCAAAATCGCTGAATAAACCCCACTTAATTCAAAAAGCAAAAACTTCCAAAATCCTAAATGAAAAGGATTATTATAAAATCATTTATGTATATAATGTAAGATGTAAGTGAATAAGTAAAATTATTACGGAGGAAATAATCTTTGTGGTTTGAAAAAGTTTTGTAATGGAAATCAAATAGACCATTTAAAAGTGTCATATTTCGTAAGCTTTTGAAATTATATAATAAATCCATATATGTATACTTACATAAAACATAAAATGTTTCAAAAAAACAGTGATTATATAGTTGGAAAAGTATAATAAAGTTATTAAAAAGATAAAAACTAAAATATTTTTATGCTGACTGAATATTAAAAAAAAAAAAACTTTTTAATTAAATATTTCATTGTATTTGCCGGAGGAAACTAAAATTATTAAAAGTAACTGGAAAGGACAGTATATTTAACCTTTTCAAATTTACTAATCTTCAATAAATTCCTTTTTATATTTTGTCTTAAGTAAAATTCCAATTTCATGAAATTTTTCGTTACGGATTAATGATCGAAAATAAAATTTTTTTTATTTAGATTTGTTATTTTCTACTTATAACATGGGGGGGTAGGAAAACATCAAAAAGGATCAAATTTAAGTATAAGTAAACAAAGGTTTATTTATACTATACAATAAAGACATTTATTAGTCACTATAAATTATTTTCTTATACGATACTAAAGACTTAAATTCGTCGCCTTCATACTTAGTTTGTGTTCGAAAATGTTATCATTTAATTTTGGAAAATCATAGAATATCAGGTTAGTTGAATGAAAACTTTATGTCCAAAAAGATTAAACTCGAATGGATATACTTTTGATATTGACAAGAGCAAATTCTTTGTATTTAACATACAAAATATATTTAAATTTTTGGTTTTTTTGAAAATTTGCCAATACAATTAAGATCCGATTCACTATCGATAAAATGTATTACCTAACATTTACACTAATACTTTTCAAACACAATTCATTGAGCTGTTTAGTCAATAATACAAAAACGTGATCTAGTCTAAATAAACCGTCGGTAGAGAGTACAACGGGCCCTAGTGGCCCTTGTGCGGTGGAAGGTTCTTGGCCCTATCTCCTTTCAAACCAACCAACCAATAATACAAAATACTAATAATCTGGCGATTTTGCTAATACATATTTTGTTGTAATGCTTATTCCCAATATTATAAAATTCTACTCCAAATAAATTTGTATAGTATATATGTATTATATACAACATGACAAAAACAACTTAAAGTCAGTTAAACAAAGTTTACATAAATAATCAATCTATAATCGCACAATATACATTTTTATATTGTACAACTACGTAATTAGCTACCTGGCTCTATAACATTTTGTATATCTACTTATATACAAATTCTGTGGTCAACCTCAACTTTATATTTCTTGGCCTTATACGCGATATAATGGTTTCTATAATATACATGTATATCTGTAGATAGATAAATTTTGTATATTATATTTTTTTCGAATTTGATATTGGTGGCCGGTTATAATTTTTTAATAAATTAAAGCTTGTTTCTCAAATTACACTTTTGTGTATATTGTAATAACTATTTATGATTATTGGTTTGTACACAATTATGTCTCTGTAGCTAGTTATTAATACGTTTTAACTGCTGCAAAACGAAACAAAAAATCATACCTGGGATAATTGAATATTTTTTTTAAAAAAAATTATAAGCGACAAATTTGCCATCGATGAAGGTGCAATTTTATGTCACTTTAAAATTAAACACGTTAAAAAAAATAAATTTGGGATTTAGTTGTAAAAAAAATTTATGTATTTTCTATATGAATAATTTTTGTTTTAGTGTTATTTTTGAACTTAAAGTGTTTAATTTAATTATTAATCGTTTTAATCGGAATTTTTTTTTTTTTTTTGTATATATATATAAAATAGTGACAGTTGATTTAATAATTATTAGTTTAATAATTAGTTAATTATTATGTTTAATATTTAGATAAAAATCAGAAATAATAATGTTTGTTAAATTAGAAAATTAAAAAATAAAATAATTATGTGCTTATAAATAATATCAGATAAATTGAATTAATTATTACATATTTGGATTTTTTTTTTTCAATCTGATATTGTTTAATTAATTTATAAGTGTTTACCTGAATTTCTGTAAATATTTAAATTATTTAAATTATTATATAAATAAAAATTATTCTAATACATATTTATATTTAATAAAATAGAATTGGATAAATTAATAAATAATAAATATGTACTACAAAGTTCGATACTTATGTTAAACATATAAATGTATGTAAAATTAAATTATGATATGAAATGACTTTTAAATTAAAAGTTATCATTTAAATTTTTTGAGTCAATTTTCTATTACAAACCTTTTTAAATTATATTTATCTAACGATTGTTTTAATTATATATGAAATTTCTTAATTATAGTATGGTAATAGTGGTCACATCTACATCAAGCTCTATATGAATAATTCTTTCATTTCAATAATTTAAGAAAAAAATTAAATAGTTAATGTAACCCGGCTTTCTTTTCAGCCAATTTTTTTTATGTATTTTAATTCTACTCACGATCAGTAAATTTTGAAAAAAAAAATTAAAAATTCATATCCATTAACAAAAAATTGAATTTAGTAAATTTTAAAAGAAATATTTTATGATAAATGACTTTAATTCGTTTACAAAATTTTAAAGTAGAGCAAGTGATCTTCTCTTTATTACGAGAAGATAATTTATTCATCAGTTTTTTGAATTTCTGAAGCAAAATTTATAAATATTTATTAGTTATCGACATAAAGATAATATAATATTCTCTCCGTAAATACTTAGTGCTGGTTTATTATTTTTTCTGAACCGGAATTGTAATAATTATCATTATTATTAATTTACGATGTTTGTAAATTGTTAAATGAATTTTCATCCAAACATGTTAAATATCATCATTAATGATGACTTTTAACATCTTTGGAAGAAAATAAACTCCTAGCTGTAGAATTATATAAACTAATTCCTGATACATATACGAGTAGTACAAATGATCATCATATTTTATTTTAAATGGTAATTTTTTTTACTATAAAAATTAAATTTTCGATTTTAATTCAACATTTTGATTTGAAACAATCGAAAATTTAAATAACAAATTTCTGTTCTGGAATTGTTTAATTTACTAATAGACAACATATATATACAGTTCTGTTAAAAAATTTCTGTTGAATTGAAAATGATAACCATTTTTAGTTTTTAATTGAGGTAAAAAATTTCCAGACAAATAATTCCCTAACAATATTTTTATTTTTTAATTTTTAGATGAATATTTAAATTTATATATGAACTATAGATATTTCATAAAAATACTTATTTTTTTATCCAAAAATTTTAGAAATTGAAATTTTTCTTTTAATAATATTTTATTTTTTATTAATATATGAAAATTTAATAAATTTATATTTACGAATATAATAATTTGTTATTCGTATTTGTTTGACTTTATTCATAGTTTAAATAGTCTGATTTATAACTCCATTTACTTTTAGTTATCACAAATTTATCATGTGCATGAATTACAGTCCAGGAAATTTATTTAAGAATAATATGAAAAATGTCCGGAGTTATGACCATATTTTTAAGCTTTATAATACAAAATTTACGACTTGAGTTATAAAATTCTTATGATATTCATGAAAATATACGTTTATATTTTATATATATTTTTATATCATAAATATATATATATTTTTTTGTTATATACACTTTTAACTTTGATATTAAAAATTCTATATTCTTGAAATAATTTTTTTTATTGAATTTTTTTGAAATAAATAATAAAATAATCAAAAGTGAAAAAATATTTTTTTTATTATATTATATTATTATTATTTTATTATTATTGAATTTCAATTTTGATAAATATTTCTCCTTTATAGATATATATTTATATTATATTAAAAGAACATTCTTCTTCAATATTTCTTCATTCAATAATTTTTTTTTTCAAGTATTTGAATTCATTTTTGATTAAATTCAACTAATTTAAATTTCAGATTTATCGTACATAATAATTTTTCTTATATAATACCATAGTACAATATATATACCATAAGTTCAAATTTTATTGATGAAAAAATGATTTCTTCTTGAAGTTAGTCTACACACGTATATAAAGTTTCTTTAAATGCTTTCTAAAAAAAAAATTTATAAATTATATTTTATGTATTGTAAAATATCGATTCATGATGATCAAATTGATGACGATGATGATTTTTTAACCCAAAATAAATATTGAAAATAAATCATTTTATAGATGAAAAGATGAAAGGCAGAAATAAAAATGTTTTTTATATATACATAATTTTTTATTTTCGAACTGAAAATTAAATAAATATTGTGTTACTCTTCAGTGTACCTTAAAATTTATTGTACATATCATACAAGAGTAAAAGATAAATTAAATATATTTTATATATAATAGTATATTAAAATTATGAATGTCTAAAAAAAAAAAATAGAGAAATAAATCTTATGTGAAAATTGAATTTTAAATATTATAAAATTTTATCACGTATTCATAAGATTTTATCTAATTTTCTTTCTATATATATATTTCCGTTTTGAATTTAGGAGCAATAAATAAATCATATATGAAAGTTCTATTTTTTTTATTATTTTTTTTTTGGTTAAATCAACTGAGAAAAATCGTGATCTAATGGGGGAATTGAGGGAATTTATAGGAAAATTATATAATATTTAGAATTTTAAATGTATAAAGAAAATTCCCTTGTTATAAAATATTTATTAAAATACATATATAATAGTGAATTTAACTGACAAAACATAAAAAAGAGCAAAAAATTATATAAACTTTTTTTGAAACATAAAAAACTTTCAAGTTTTGTATAAATATTGGCAATGTTTTTTAAATAAATTTCCATATTGCGGCGAAATATTGGAAAATGTATAGTTTAAAGTTTTACCTTGTAGTAATTTGATTTGTAAATTTAAAAAATAATTTACTAAACCATAAAAATATAGAAAAATACTTAAACTAATTTAGTTTTATCTAAAACCTTTTAATTTTTTTCTCAAGACATTTTGCCAACAGATGTTTTTTACTATACATACTTAATTTTACCAGAAAGCTTTTGGTTTAAATTTAACAGAAATATTTAACTTAGAAAACTTTGTATTTAAGTATAAATTTTGTTATAAAAAAAAGGTAATGGAGGGAATATAATTATTCCTATTTCTTAAAATTTACACTATTTTCTTTATCATTGTCTTCTACAGAAAGTTTATATTAGATTACTGCTATTTACAATTATCAATTTTAAGTCATGTCCTTAAGAGTTTATATAAAATTAATTTTACGATGCATAAAATGATATTTGTTCACCATCAACAATTTTTCTTAACATTAGTTTAGTGGCTATTAATATTAAAAAATGATAAATTTTTAATGGTATTTGTAAGATTTATTCTATAAACTCAATAAATTTTCACATTTAAGATACTCTCTCCTCTCACCCAAGGTGAAAAACTAATATTTGAATAATGAATTTTGAAATATTCACATTAAATTATTTGGTACATTTATTTCTACATGAATCTTACCATCTTAAATCATTTATTTCGTTAGTTAATTTCAGATTAAATGAGTCATTTTTTAAATTGAATTTATCAATTTTTCGTGCAATTTTTGCTTTTGCTTTTTCGTGCAATTTTTGGCTTTGCCTTTGCTTTTATTTTATTACGAAAAAGGATTTTAAATATTCTGAAATGTGATTAAATATTTCTGGAAAACAATTTATTTAATTTGTTAAATGATTAAATTTAATTTAAAAAACTGATTAAATTTTAAAAAAACGTGTAATTCAATTTATATAATCAACATTTGAAAATGGAAATTATCGCTATAACATGTTTCTTAATTGCATTTGTGTTTTATTATACATAGAACAGAATAAAATGGAAAATTACACAAATTTATTTTCCATAAGAATTTTCTATTTTTATTTTAAATAAAATAAATAAAATTAATTATTTTTAATTTATTTATTTATTTTGCATTTTTTTATCTATTAAATTTTATATTTAATTTGTTTTTGGATGAGCAATGCCAATTAGTAAACTTGGCATGCATATTAAAATATCATTGAAAAAAAATGACATTACTAGAATTTTGTTTTTAAACTTTAAATATCGGAGTTGTTTTAAATTTTTTTTCGCTGTCCGACATTCCATTACACTAGTCTCACTGCCATATTTGCATTTACAAAACATAAAACATATATACCTAACATATATAAATTTTATGCAATTACATAAATTGTGACAACTTAAGATAAAAATTTTTTATGTTGCTTATGTTTTTTTTGCTCTCAGAAATAGTTTTTTTTTTGTTTGGAAGCAAATTAAATAGTAATTAATTAATAAACTTTATATATTTTTTTTTATTAATTGGAACTGCGTAAAATTCGTTGACGATTTACGATTTTTATGATAATATTTTTTGTTTACATTAAATAATTTGAAATTATGCGAAGGTAAATATTGCACGTGTGGTCACGAATTAAATTTTACTTTTGTATAGTTATATAAATATTTTTGATAAACATTAAATTTTTAGCTTGTTATCATAAATTTAAATAAGTCATGTTATTTATAATTATTATAAATATTTTACAAAAACATATTTTAAATAATTTGTATTTATTTTTAATATATATTTTAATTATAATTATAAATAATTTAAATTTTAAATATATTTAATAATGTAAGCAACAAGATTCTCAGAATCATTTTTCTGACATAATTCGATTGATGTATATTTTTAGGATTCACTCTCATCGTTCATGATCAACTGACAATTGCTGCCGAATTAGATTATCAATTAATTAACATTCCTTATTTATAT
Organism: Empis stercorea; assembly: GCA_949752835.1. Lineage (NCBI taxonomy): Eukaryota > Metazoa > Arthropoda > Insecta > Diptera > Empididae > Empis > Empis stercorea. The sequence goes on along the minus strand of OX457088.1, from coordinate 13,382,397 downwards.
TGCAAAATTTAAAATGTCATTTATGTGCAATTTTTGCTTTAAATTTGATTGGCATCATATTAATTTTTAGGTTTGTTGTTGCCTGGGTTATTATAAATTGTATTCCTAATTGAATATAGCAAAATTTATAAATTTTTCGCATATTTAGTTTATTTAATTTTACATATACATTAACCACGAAAATATTTACTTTATAAAAACCATAGAAAATATAGTTAATTTTTATAGTTTTTTAATATAAAATGTGGACTAATTTTTTAGGGTACAAAAAATTTAGGTCAAAATAACCATTTATAAAAATCTGTATTTGATATTATTTTTTAAATTATTATATAAAATAATGAAAATCGATTTAAATTGGTCTGATTTTTTGGCAATTTGACAAAAACCATATGCAGTATTTGACCTTTTATTTATAGCCTTAAACATTGTCAGACACAAATATAATTTTGAATTTTATCGTTTATTTATTAAATGAAATTTTTTTCATTTATCGTTTTATAAGATTATGGTAAATTCTTTTAATGAAATTTCTTTCCTTAAAATTTATAAAATTATTAAGAGAATGAACATTTTTCAATTGCACTCGAAACTCACTATATTAGTCATAATCTATAAATGAATTTAATTAATTTTGTTTATTAACATGTTCCACAAATAATATTTTAATTGAAATAAAATTAATTAAAACAAATTTTGTTTTTTTAATGAAATTTCTTTATTAAGAATAATACTATTCAACTGCCAACCAATAATTTCCATTTTCGAAAATATTATATAAATGAAATTTTATTGATTAAAATATACAAAAAATATTCATTAACGATAGAATATCAATTTTATTGACGTAGGTTATTTTTACTTGTAATTGAATTTAATTAAAATATACACTGCACATAATGTTAATTTTATTTAATTATATATACAAATAAGAAAATAATAATAATATTTAATTGTAATATTAATAATTTTTTACTTTTTGTGGAATTAAATTGGCAATTAATTGCCATTTATATTATGATGATGAGTAAGTAGATTGAATTTACGTTTAGAAAAATTAATATTACTTATTTTTCATGTCCGGTTCATCAATAATGAATAGAATTGTGTTTTTTTGGTCGATAAATAAGAATTATTAAAAAAACAGAGCACGCATTCGTAATTTATAAACACGGAAGGGCTAAAATTGTCTTATCTTTACCAACTTGTGTTCATATAAAATGTATATTTGTAATAAATTCAATTTTTATGGTTTAAAGATCCTTGAACTCAACATAGACAAGAATATTTTGATTCTCTTTAATATATTTTTTAAATTTATTATAGTTTATGTATATTATTTCTGGTTATTCTAAAAAAACATTGTTATCTGATTTTGATAACAAATTTAAATTTAACGCATAAAAATTATATAAAAAAATAAATTAGACATGATCGTATATTGGAAATTAAATAAAAATTCAACTATGTATACAGATTTTATTTGTCATCAAATAGTTACAAAAAGCTAGTACTTACTCGTAAATAACAGATGAGTATATTTTAATTTAGAATTTAATTTGTTAAACTTTGTACAAAAATATTGATTTTTTTTTATTAATATTTAAAGGTCCGATTGAAAGTTTACCATAAAAATTTCAATTTCAATGAATATTTTTAAATGATCATTTTTCAAGTTATTTGTCACGTTCTAAAGATACTGTCGCGTCATCATAGTATTATATAGTTTTTGGTGATTCAGATAACTTTAAACAGAAACTTACATAAAATATTATTACCTTTATTTCCGGCGATTCTGTAAATCTCTATTTTACAATTCATAACCTGTGTTTGGTAACCCAATTTTGTCCTTGAACAAATTCCATAAACACATAAAATTTATACGATAGTTCCAATTAATTTTAATACGGTATTCCAAAAGCCTTTACAATAATAGGAAAACAAAATTCCTTTCCCTTTTTGCTTTAATATTAAATATCATATTGCTGGATGAGTTCTTTTACACTAATACATGGAATGAATGTGTTAACACAATTTTTTAGTATTCAGTTCATGAAACTTTATCGTACGGTTAATATTTTAAGTGAATTTGACATATTTTTAATTAAAATTGCAATTATTTCTTGTCTATTTCTGTATCTATATTATAATATTTTATTTTTATTTATTTTAATACCTTTAAGCTGTTTTGTTGCTTATTTCATTTTCTGATTTCTTGTCCTTTTTTCTTGTTCTGTTGTTACCAAGAATTTTATATAAATATATTTTTACCATATACTGGACCATAGCTAGTAGTAGATAGAGTTCATTGGTTCAATTACAAATATGTTTTGAGGGAATTGGTTTTTTTTTTCTTCTTGATATTTTAACATAAAAATAAAAATGAAACTAATTTGTATGCATGACGAAATATAAGAAACTTTTTTTTCTGGATCCAATAAATGATCTTAAAAAAAAGCATGTTAGATAGAAAAAAAAAAGAAATACTGATTTTTTATGGTTGATTTAATGAAATATCTCGATTTTTTTTTCTATCCAAGAATTTAATCAGAGTTTTTCAAATTGAATGGATGATTTTTTTTATGTGATTTATTAAAAACTATATTTAAAGTATTATAAATGTGAGGTTCTTATTTTTAGTGATTTACTCAAGGCAGTTTATAAATTTTTATGGGAAGTTATATAGTTATAACTTAATATTTTTAAGATATATTTATAGAAGAAGATAAATTATAAAAGTCTATTCTATACCGTATTGTAAAAAATTGGCAAATGTGTTAGAGAATTATCAGAATTATTTGCCTTAATGCAATCCATTTAACTTTTTCTGACAATTGAAAATTAAAAAATAAACTTTACAAAGTTTATTTACTTAAATAATTGATATTTTATACATGCATCATTTTTATTGACCATCAAATTTTTTGCGCATATAAATTGCATTAAAAAACCATGAAGAATCACACGCACAGTCCAACCATAATGAAAAGTTCAATCTTTTTGATGGACATGACTAATAAATTATTCAATTTTTATTCATTAAATGAATTACCATATTACATTATATCAAAAGACAAAAACACATTTTTTTTTTACAGAAATAACGTAAATTGTGCTTGTCACATGCTAAATTAAATTATCGTAAATTTAAATACCAAAATAAAATCAACAGGTTAAAAATTGTAAAAATTAATAAAAAAAAAAAAAACAGCATTAAAAATAACCTTAAACATTAAATTGTAATAAATTATAAGTTAATTTTTATATTTTTTTTAATATAATTTAATTTATTTTGGTTATATAAAATTCTGAAAACACTGTGTCAGTATATATAGTTTTTTTTTTGAAATTTGATGGTAAACTTGTTTCAGTTATATTAAATTAAAATATTTAAAGAGTAAAAAAATTTGCTTAAAAATTGAAATTTTTCATATTAATTTTTTCCTCTAAAAATACTAAAATTATACAATTTCATTTAAATAATATACATATTCATATCAAAAATGTATTAATTGAGATAATAAATTAAATGTTCAATTTTTAATTTTTCAGATAAAGAAAAGTCAATAACAAGAAAATTCAATTTTTGTTAAATAAGTAAAATTATTTTTAATTTATTTGATTTTTTAGTATAAATTAATTTAAACTCCCACCAATAATTAAATTTAAATATAAATTTTTATTATTTAATTTTGACGAAAAATTTAAGTTTTTTATTTTAAAATAGACTTTTTAAAGTGTTACAAGCATCCACAAAAAATTTGTTATTGAAAATGTAATATTTAACATAAAAAGAAGTAGGTTTTAAATTAATAAATTTCTCTAGGTGTTTTTTTTTCTTATTTAACAACAAAAATTTTAAGTTACCATGGGTATAAAAAAAACATAATTTTCACACACATAAAAACAATTGTGTAGTGTAGGATGTAAAATCTTAAAAAGAAAAGAATTTCTGAAAAGATTTTCTTTAATATCATATAAAACATAATTATTTAAAATCTTACAAACTTTATATGTGATATAATAATAATTTTCGTTAATTGATATTCATATACAAAAATAATGATTGTTAATTAAAATACAAAAAGTGAAGTTTATAAATTTTCGTAAATCATGGTACAATCTATTGATATTGCAGCAATAACTGGCGGTAGTGGATTGGTAATTAAAATTTTAAATAATATTTTGAATTATACAATTAGTAATTTGTAGGATTAGAGATATTTAATATTATTATTGATTTTAATAGATTTTTGTATACACAATATAGTTAATTAGTTTGAATCCACTTTAAACTAAATTTCATCCTTATTACATTATTAAAAAATTGTTTTACAAAATTGATTCATAATCGATGTTGTCCTTCAGGAAGATATTTACTTAATCGATAATAAAATTAACAATTTTTTTTTTTTTTTCTTAAAAAAATTAAGATGGAAAAATTTTATGCTCCAATTTTGTTTTTTTTTTTTGCAAAATTCTATTTTCCTTTTTATCTATTAAATATTTGTTGTCATCTTTCTAATGAATATTTATAAGTTTAAATATTTTTAATGACGGAAATTGCTTTAATTTTAATGATTATTCGATTTTCGGGTAGCGTGAAATCCATTAAGTAATTTCACATTCTATTATTCAACTTTAGGATGCTAATTTTAAAGCACGTTCCAAATTAAAAAAAAAAAAAACAAAACATGATACAAGTTCTATTTTTTTATCAGAAATATTGACAAGAGATCTTAATAAATATTTATTAAAAATACTTAAGGAAATGGTAACGAAAATGATATCTACAAAGTTAAATTTGTGTGCCTGGGAAAATTTCAATTTAATCATTAAAATTGTAATTTGAAATTAAATTAATTTCATTGATCATTTTACAATGAAGTAAAAAAATGCTTATACAATTTATTAATTATTTGGTTTACACACGCTTACAGAAAATTCGATTAAGATAATTAATTAAAATTTAAAATATTAAAGTAAATATTCGAGTTAATTGCACATGATGTTATAAACTTTTTTAATAATTATTTAATATACATATACATAAATCCCCATTTTTTTTTAATAATATTCTTTTCTATTTTATTTATTCAACAATTTCTGATTAAAATATTTAAATAATCTTAAACGGAAATATGTATTTTATATTGAAGAGAACGTGTATATCATCACATGGTATATTAAAATAAATTTTATTATCCTTTCTTATTATAGTTTATATAATGATGTGAGTATTAAATTAGCTTTTTTAATATATCCTCAATCCTCCCCAGTATATTATATAAATTTTCTAAGAAATTGTTAATTGTGCTGCGTGTATATTTTAATTTCAAATGAAAGAAATATTAAAAATTTATCTTATAAAATTACAAAATTTAAGTAAAGTATATGAAAATTATTTAGTTTATCTAATATTTAATTTCCTTGAAATCGTCAGAGCTATACATATATGTTTATAAAGTTTGAAAGTTTTATTGATAATAATAACAACTTCTAGGAAAAAAGGATACACATATTTTAACTTTAATTTTAAGTACGGTATATCATTATAGAATGACAGATAGTAGGTGTCATAGAAAAGACTTAACTTAAATAAATTCTGAAAATCAATTTACTAGAATCTCTAATTTCGAGAGAAAAAAAATTAAGCTTTATATATCTTACATAATATTATAATTATTTTATACATAAATTAAATTTAAAATTTAAGAATTTGAATCTTAGCACCCATATGGAACTATTAGATTTACATACTTAGTTGGTAAATGATTTATTGTTCTATATTGTAAAATTTATGTTTACAATAAATTTAGCAATTAATCAACTATATTTGTTGAACTGTCTGGTAACAGGGGCTTTAGCAGTCTGAAACCAATTGGTTAATAGATTAGATAACAAGATAACCACAAATCCAACTGCTCATCAAGTCATTGCAAATTTAGTTATATAATATATATAAACTCTTAGCTTCAGTATGCTAATATTACTGTTCCACTGTTTAACTTGTAAAATATAAAATATAAAATATAAAACATAGGTAAAATTTTATATAGGTAAATTATAGGTAAAAGAATAAATTTAACAGGAAAATGACGAATAGTTATTTTCTTAGAATAATTAAAAATTTCTTAGAAAATTAAAACAGTTTCAGCTAAAATTACAATATAAATTTTATTTTGCTATACATTTTACACAGAGCACATACAATAACTGATATTTTTTCAATCAAATTTTTAATTAAACACCCTGTATATCATTTCATTTAATTAGAGTTATGTCAATTAGTCTGATTAATTTAAATTATTTTCTTAATCTATATATAAATGAACAAATAAACATTTTTAATCACATTATATTTGTGAAGTAGTTACTAGGCAGACAAAATTCTAACAATTATATAATTATTTAAGTCTCATGGGTTCAAAGTGTGGTTTCTAATAAAGAAAATTAATAATATTTAATTATATCCAAGTGATATTCATTAATTTTATATAAATATAAACTAATTATTTTCAATAAACATTAAATGGAGCATCTAATTACATCATTGGAAATAATTTGAATTTTATTATTATTACTATTTACTTTGTTTATAACATCATTGAATTAATATTTTATATATACTTGAATTCGTTTTATATGTGGGGCTGGGTAATTACGTGCAATTGAACATTCATTTTTCTAATAGGCTTTTAAATTTAAATGCAGTCAGTTTTTATGACATTTAATTATGATTAAATTAATTACAAAATAAATTGAGATTAATATTTTTAGAATTAATTTAATTAAAATATTTCTTTTATTTATATTTCTTAGTTAATTTATTTATATAAATAAAAAAATATTATTCAACATTCAACAATTTTAGTACAGGATAATAAAAAATATTTACAATCATTGTTTAGAAAATTTTATGTATAAAAACATTTAAAAATTTTCATTAACAATATTTTTCTGTTCATTATAGTATCTTTTATATTATTGCCGTATTTGAATACCAAAAAGGATTATAAAAATTTTAAGTATTAAGAAAAATGTAATAAAAATTTTTGATTAAGGAAAGAAATTAAATAGCTTCATCTATATTTGTTTTCTTATATATGTAAAAAAATATATATTTTAAGAATTTCATGAAAAGATAATGTAAAAAATTTGTTCTAGCTGGAAATAAATAAAAGTAATCAAATATTTTTTTCAATATAATATTTTGTCGACATTTTAGAGTTTTCTACATTCGATTTGATTATAGAAGAAAACTTCGAGACAAAATGTCAAAAGTAATTTTCTGTATTTGACAAATTTATATGTCTTTCTGTTTTCCTTGATTTACGAACTGATGAAAAATTGCTAACGAACTGATGAAAAATTGCTAACAAAAATGGCAACAATATGAAAAGTAGTGTTTTTCATATATTTTTATTACAATTCAAAGCTTTATATATGATATATCCTTCTAATCCTTCGGATTAAGCTCAATTGCTATTAAAAATATATATTTATGTATATGGCTTTGAATAATAAGAAAAATATTTTTTTTTTAAATAAACATTAATATAATTTTTTATAATATGTACATGAGCTATTTATAGAATTTCATTTGACTTATATTTGCTTGACTTTATTAGTGAAATTCCGCACTAGTGAACATACAAATGAAATATTTTTCATCAGCTTAGAATAATACAAAAAAAAATCTACCATTTTATGTTTAACTCTTGAAAACTACTGGTACGTAAAATGATTATCTCTAGAAACTAGATTCATAATTTCCTCTTTTGCAGAACTCTCTGTGCATTTTTCTGACTTTCAAAAGACTTTAATTAATATAATTTGCGATAATTATTTTCGATAATCTGATAATTATTTGCATATGAAGTAAGTAAATATGGGAAACAAATCAAATACAAATTTTCTTCTCTGTTTCGAGACATTATATTATAATAAACGAATTTAAAATTATTTAAATTTTAATTAATTAATAATATTGAACCAATGGCTTTAATTGAACTTGATTGCGATATTCGAGACTCGAACTTGATAAAATAAAATAATCACCACATGAAATTATATTAATTATATAACTGATGAAACGTGCAGGAATAAATTATAAAAAAAATTGACATTAAATGGATATTAATACATATCATCCCCGCCAATTATTATGTTAAAATTTACATAATATCTCTGCAAAAAGAAATATTTATTATTAATCTAATTTAAACCTCTTACAAAATAAATGACAATTTATTAACTTGTTACAAGTATATTTAGAAACGATTATAAAATTAAAATATCAAAAAATTCCATTGCTTTTTTTTTTTTATCTTTTTCTGATATCATAATTTCAACAATTTTTTTATAGCCTCCTAAATAATCATAGAAATTTTTTACCTCTTATAACATAATTTTTATAAATATAATATAAATTTTTTTTACTGTCTACACAAATTTCCAATTTTTTTCCTAGAAAATATTTCTTAAAAAGAAAATATGAAGAGAAAAACGAAACGAAAAATAAAAAAAAACAAAATCTATCGAAAAAATCATTATGACAACACGTTTATTTTAATCATAATATAAAATTTATATTATTATTCAACGATATAATATACTCGTAAAATAAAATTATTTCTATAGAATTTTATTTATCTTCATTATTATTATTAATATTTCTTTCGTTTTTTTGTTGTTTTTTTTGGTTCTATTAGGATCAATCACGAAAAGGCAAACCATCAGCATTACGTAGAACACTTAATGCTCTTCGATATAGAATAACAAAACGTGGTCGTGCTAAACCACCCGATTGGTTTTTAGATAAATTTTCAAATTCATCACCATCAGATAATAAAATAACATCAGCAGCAGCAACAGCAGCTAATAATAATAATAGTAATGATGGACCATCAGGAGGTATACAGGAAATATCACAAACACATAGATTATGTAATAGGCTTTCGGTTGATCCATCATTGCCATCACATTATCGGGTATGTTTCTTTATATTACATAAAATTTTCATTCTATTTTTTTTTGTGTGCGTATATAATTTTTTTTTGTGTTTTCGAATAAGAATTTTTTTTTTCCATATATCCTTTAAATTGTGTTCATTTTTATGTTTTTATAACTGTTTTATAAAAAAAAAAAATTCTCAATTTTTTTTTTTTTTTTGAGGATTTTCTATTATTTTATATTTGTTTCTTTTTCTACAATATAATATAAGATTTTCAAATCATTAAACTGTAGTATTTTTCTTTTCTTTTATTTTGTATAAATAAATGTGGGTGTGAAAATTGTTTTTCCAATTACTATAATACTTTATTATATAGATATAATTTTTTATCTATTATTATTTTCAAAATAATAATAATAAATTTTTTCTTATATATTTCAAATTTCTATATATATGAAACAGTGGCTGGCTGTTGTATCATTAGCAGTGCTTTATAATATAATATTTGTGGTTGGAAGAGCTGTATTTTGGGAAATAAATCGAAGAGCAGCACCAGTTTGGTGGTTTTTTGATTATTTATGTGATTTTATTTATCTAGTTGATACTTTAGTACATATGCACGAAGGTAAATTTTAATAAAATATGAAATATTAATATATAAAAAATATTAAAAAACTAAATAATAAATAGAAAATAGAAAATAGAAAATTTATTATTTAAAAATTCATAATTTTTTCAAATCATATTTATGGAAGTTATTAATCATTTTAATCAGTGACGAATATAATAAATTGAAATATGTATCAGAAATTTCAATTGAAAATGTGAAATTAAATATAATTAATCTTTTTAAAGTAAACTTTTTGATGATTTAATATGTAAACATTTTCTATTTCAAAATAATATTAAATTTAAATCAAATTTCCTTAATTTAATTTAATGTAGAAGTGTCAGAGAATAATATTATACATAATAGTGCCAAAACTTAATTGAATTTATTATATTATATGATGAAATATAGTAGACTCATGAGCAATAAATAAATAAATATATTAAGTTTTCAATTTAACTAATTTACGCTACCTAATTTAAATTTGTATATGTACACATTAAAAAAATACCTTCTATAAAAAAAAAACTACACAAAAAAACAACAATCTTCACAAAAAGTTCTTCATCTTCAAAAACTTCACAAAAAGTTCTTCATTCAACAAACAATAATCCAAATTTTTTTCCGTCGTGCACTTACGAAATTAAATTTTAAATGTTCTTAAAAAAAACAACAACTAAAAAACACTAATTAGCTGCAATAACTTACTATATTTATGACTAAATTAATTGAAATTTATGTGAAATTTACCCAGCCATAAAACGATAAACGTTCCACATTGAGAGATCCTTTAACTTACCAAAGCGTATACAAAAAAAAAAAAATATCTGACCGTAAATTTTCTTCGTTTAACCTCAAAAAGCAAACACTATAAAAAAATCAGTAAATCTTTCAAATAACAAGAAAATAATAACATAAAAAATATGTTCCTTAATTTTACCTTTTTTTTCTTGATCAGATCTTGTAAAAGAATTTTTTAACTTTTTCGTAACGTGTATAAATATTTCCATTTATTCGAGTGCAAATAATATTTTGTTTCTTGCCTCAAACATACCGGAAAATCCTAAAAAAATATTATAGTGGAAAAAAAAAAATATGTCGGAAAATAAAAGAAAAATCCTCTTAACCTTGAGATTGAAAAAAAAATGTGAAAGGTGTTAAAAGTAAACCAATTCTAAATTGTTCTGTTACTTAAGAACTCCCTTAACTTTTTTTTCCATCCTAATATACAATTTAAACTTGATTTCCTGAAAAATGTATTTTTCAAATCCCTTGAACAATAATAAAAGAGTAAATATTATTTTTGATGCTGGGGATTAGAAAGTGTTTTACATAAAGCAAAATATTTACAATGTTTACAGTATTAAATTTTAAATCTAATTTATGTGTATTAAAAAAATATGTAAATATATCAACGAAAATTGCTATATTAGCTCTGTGTAACAAATCAAGGTAACAAATGTAAATTAATGTGTAATTTTAATTTAAAATTTAAACAACCTTGGCAACAACAAAAAAAAAACGATTTCATAATTTGTAACGATAGACGTGTATGTTTCGTTCTTCTTTTTCATCAAACATTGAAATTCGCAAGGATATGTTATTAGGTTTAATATTTGTACAAGAAAAATAAGCAAGATATCATTTATTACAATATAACATTTTGTAGACACATATTTGATTTTTCCTTCTTTCTTATGGGGATGTTATTTTATTTGGAAAACTTGAGTTTTCCTCCTTGCCAATATACATAGAGTATATAATCTATATTCATATAAAATTGAAAGATTATTTGCTGTTTACTTATACTTTTTTATTGGAATATATAATTAAAAATTCGTTTTTTTTTTATTCGGATGAATTATTTTTTACATATTTTCCAAAAATTTATTTACATAAAATTTTATTAAAACATGTACAATATTATCGTGCGATTTATTGATTGAAATTTTGTTCTTTGGTATATACTTCGTCCGTGTTATAAATTTCTTGACATACTTTGAATGTAGCTTTGTACATATACTATATTAAATTATAGAAAAAATATAAAATATTAATAAAATATTCATAATACTAGAACTATATTTTAATTATCCAAATACTCACTCAACTATAATTCTATATAAACAGTTTATTTTTGATCTAAATTTTTGTAGAGAGTTTGAGTAGCTGCTGAAATTTTGATGCGAATCTTACACAATATTTTATAATGCAAATTGAACTTAACTACATACTAGAATCAATTTTGTTATAATTAAAATTGATATTGGGGAAAGTTTTTTTAATTTGAAAGTGTAATCCTTGTAGATTAAAATTCACATTTAATTTTGACGGAATTTTATATAATTATTAAAAATGATAAGAAATTTAAATTAAAAATCAATTTTATGTAATTTTAAATCGTTATATTCAAAAAAATATATTTATTGGAAAGTTTTTAATAAATTGAAATAAGGTTACAACATTCTTAGTAAATATTCCACAATATTTATCAGTAGAAATAATATTCAAAATATATTTTATAAAATATTCAGAAGCAATGTAAAAATCAATCATTTTTATACAAATTTACTTCAATGTTTCAATAATACTTGCAAATTTTTGAAATCTATAAAAGTCAAATTTAATATTACAATTTCTTCAAATCTAAATAAGAAAAATATTATTTTATATGCTAATAAATCAAAATATTGTTCAATTTCATTTTGAGACTGGTGATTTGTTATTGTTTATTATTATTTACATATTCCATATACTTATTATATTGTATACGTACTGTCAGATTGAATTTATGTTAATAAGAATTTTCTTGAACCTGGTGAAATGTGATTATTTTTATCCATAAGATATTTTAATTTTTTTTTAAATATATTATATGTAAAGATATATGTTGGCATGTAATATCTTAACGAATTTTGTATAATAAAGATGTAAATATTTATTTATGTCTATCCGTTTGCTGCTGAAACAAAATAATATACATATTTTGTATGTATTGTACATATCTACCAGACATATCTGCCTTATTTTTTGAATAAATTTCCTAACATTCTATTTTTGATTTTCAGAAATAACTTTTAGGCTTTAATATTTATTATATATCATTTTTATTATTTTAAAAAAAGATAAAAACACTATACAAAGTTTATTTTAATTACTAAATAATTTATATATAAATTCTAGGATACCTTGATCAAGGACTATTAGTTCGAGATGCTTATAAATTACGTAAAAATTATTTTCAACAAAAAAGTTGGACTGTTGATTTATTATCAATGTTTCCAACTGATTTAGCATATATATGGTGGTCACCAAGTTCCTGTAATTTCAATTATTTACCATGTCCAGTAATAGTACGTTTAAATCGTTTATTACGTCTTCCACGATTATTAGAATGGTTTGATCGTACTGAAACAGCAACTGGTTATCCAAATGCATTTCGTATATGTAAAGTTGTATTAGCAATATTAGTGTTAATACATTGGAATGCATGTTTATATTTTGCAATTAGTTATGCATTAGGTTTTGGTACTGATAATTGGGTATATAATTTAAAAGGTGCAAGAAATGCAACATTACAACGTCAATATATATATAGTTTTTATTGGTCAACATTAACATTAACAACAATTGGTGAAACACCAACACCAGAAAATGATGCTGAATATTTATTTGTTGTTGCTGATTTTTTAGCTGGTGTATTAATATTTGCAACAATTGTCGGTAAGTTTGATAATTTTTTTTTATAAATATTTATAGAAAAAATAAATAAACAGACTAAAAATTGAAAAAAAAAAAAACTAAATATTCCCAAAAAGATTATTGACTTTTTTCACAGTTTTACTAAAGAACACGTTCTTTTTTTTAACAATCAAAATTTCATTTAAGAAGATTGAGATTTAACGACTAAAAAAATAGTAATAATTTGGGATCATTTCAGTTTTTTTCAATATTATTTCTTATATTTTTAAAATGCATTATATTACGTACATAAAAATGTACTATAGTTGTCAAATTAATCATTTGAACTTTTAAAAAAAATCTATAATAAATTAATTTTCCATTTTCTATTTTTCTTATTTTATGCAATAATAGGAAATATCGGTTCAATGATTTCCAATATGAATGTAGCACGTGTCGAATTTCAAAATCGTATGGATGGTGTTAAACAATATATGGCATTTCGACGTGTTGGTAATGAATTAGAAGCACGCGTTATTAGATGGTTTGCTTATACATGGTCACAAAGTGGTGCATTAGATGAAGAAAGAGTATTAGCTGCATTACCAGATAAATTAAAAGCTGAAATTGCAATTCGTGTTCATATGGATACATTAAAACAAGTACGAATATTTCAAGATTGTGAACCGGGTTTATTAGAAGCATTAGTATTAAAATTAAAATTACAAGTATTTAGTCCTGGTGATTATATATGTAGAAAAGGTGATGTTGGTAAAGAAATGTATATTGTTAAACGTGGTAAATTATCTGTTGTTGCTGATGATGGTACAACAGTATTTGCAACATTAGGTGCTGGTTCAGTATTTGGTGAAGTATCTGTATTAGAAATAGCTGGTAATCGTACTGGTAATCGACGTACAGCAAATGTTCGGTCATTAGGTTATTCAGATTTATTTTGTTTAGCAAAAAGAGATTTATGGGAAACATTAGCTGATTATCCAGAAGCAAGAGCAACATTAACTGAACGTGGTTGTCAATTGTTACGAAAAGATGGATTATTAGATGAAGAAGTATTTGCAAGTAAGTTTAATATAGAAACATTTTTTTATTCATTTCAGATTTTCAAAATGATTTTAAAAAAATTAATAAATTTTTTTTATGCGAATAGATTCACAAAGAGCACAAGATAGCCTTGAAGTTGGCGTAGAGAAATTAGAACAAGCTGTTGAAAATTTGAATGTACGATTAGCTAGATTATTAGCTGAATATTCAGCAAGTCAAGCAAAACTTAAACAAAGAATAGCTAAATTAGAATTGAAGTAAGTTTTTAATAAACAAAAAAAAAAACTTTTAAGTATTATTTAATTGATAATTGAAAAAAGTTTTATTTGGTAAAAATATTTCGGTAGAATGAATATAAAAATTAAATTTTATTAGGGTAAAAAAACTTTATCGATTTCATGCACACACAAAAAAAAGGAAGTAAATGTTAATAGCAAGGATATTTATTTATGTCCTGCTGGACTAACTATATAGTTCAATAAAAAAAATTAATTTAAAAAGTTTTACGATAAATTTTACAACTTAATTTTTTAAATTATTCAAAATTATACACTAAAACGGATTTTTCAGATGTACGTACACACACATTTATTTGATACAAAAAAAAACTATATATAATTTGAGTTAATCTATTGGGTGCTATTAAAACTTTTTTTTTTGCATTTAAACCAGAAGTTTAATGTATCATAAAATAATTATTATAATGTAAGAGATTTAATTGTTAACATGAAATATTGGAAATATAGAAATTTTGTGATAAAATATATTTTTGAAATTTCAATTTTGTTTTTATGTTAATGTTAATTATGTTAACTAATTAAAATTTCTGTTGAAATAATTTGAAGATATTTGATTAAATCAAGAAAAATACTATATTTACATTCCAAAATTTTTATGCATTGTATACTAACACGATATATATTTAAATCGGCAAAGGAAATTAATAATTAGTAGCACAAAAATTGTGAATTGGTAAAATACAAATAACAACATTGAATTTTACTAGATGACTTTTTTTTTATGAATATTAATTAAATTAAATTTTTACATTATAATATATTTTTAGTCTAGATCTAGACGGTAAAACTATTTATATACAAAATAAATTCTACCAGAAATTATTATTATTTCCTCAAAATAAATGAAATAAAAATATTTTTAATTACAAATTTATTGAAAATTTAAAATTTTTTCACAGTGCTGAATCAGCTTCAAATCAAGCTGTAATTGAAATAACACAGCGATCAAAAAGTGGTCGTTTATATTCATTACAAACAAAAAAGCGCCGTTCACGTCCATCATCAGGAAAATCAAATGATTCTAAACAAAATACATTATGAAGGGTATCATTTTTTTTATTTATATTTATTATTAAGATTAATTAAATATTTTTTTAATATAAATTCATTTTATAATAACATTCTATTTTTTTTTTTTTTTGTTATAAAAATTAATGAAAAATATATGTATAGATTAAAAATGTCCTTTTTGTAGATAACTTTTATTTTCTTCTAGAATTTGAAGGAAAAAATTTGCCTTCGTAGAATTGGAATTTTTTTTGTTTTTTTTCAGATTTAAAAAGAAAAATTTTCATAATGACTGTAAATGTGTCAAAAAACAAAAAATTCATAAATTTTTATGCCTTGTTTAATTAATTAAGTGTGTAATTCTTAAGGGACGATAATTATTAAGAAATAAATATTTAAATATAAAACATAAAATTACATAAAATAAAATAATTTAAATATTTAAAATTAATGATAATAAAAAAAAAATACTTTAATTTTAATACTTATTAAAAAAAATATGTGCCTCGAACAGATAAAAAGCGATAACAGATTATTTATTATTATTATTTTTTTTTTAAAATAAATAGTAATTTATAATTATTAAATTAAATATAATTGAATAAATTATATTTAAAAATTAAATTGATTATTATATTACTAAAATAACAAATTTAATTAAAATAAATATTTCACATTTTTACCAGTTCAATAATTTTTAAAACTTTATATAATAAAATGTGATTTAAAAACTAAGTATATAAAACTTTTAACAATTTAAAATTTAATTTAAAATTATTGTACGAGAAATTATCTTCGATTTTCATAGATTAAAAAGTTTCATAAAAAAATTTACTAATTTCAATTTAAAAATTGAAATTACTGAAAAAAAGCATATAATTTAGCAATTGGAGTAAATGCCATCATCATAGTATAGTCCAAAATATATTCTGAATAAAACTATTACAATTTTTTTTTATGCAGCAGAGTAATAATCCACGAAGGATCACAAGGATATTCGATAATAATATTCTCAGCATATACAAATTTTACATTTTATTTTCAATTTTATCTTAATTTGTAATCAAAATTAAATTTCCTAATTCTAACCAAAATTTTTTAATTATTACATATGAAAATATTTAAGTGGAAGTGGGAAAATATAATTTAGTGCTTTTAAGTACCAAGCTACCAAGTAAACTGAATTTTACTGGTTTTGTAAAAAATAATATTATTGTTACCAAGTTATTATCATTGAAATGTTTATTGAAATAAATAGTGAAAAAAATTTATTACAAAATTTGATTAAATTATCCGCATTGGAATAATTTATATAATTTAATTTACATTTTACATATTAGTTAAACAAATTGCGTTGATTTAATAATTTCAACGTATTTAATATATGTAAAAATAATATAATATTTTGTAGCAAAGACACATTCCCCTAAAAAATCAGATGATAACCTGCCCAATTCTCTCCATGCCCATTTTACCAATTAAATTTGAAAAATTGTATTGAAGATAATCTTATTATATTTCTTCATTGGCCCATACTGACCAACGAAATTATATATTTCATTTAAATATCACAATTTTTTTGTTCAAATATAGCTGTACATATATATGGAATAAAATATTTTCTTTTCCAAATGCCTCAAGAAAATTAATTATATTCAATTTCAAATAAAATTTTCGAGGAAAAACCTTTTCTGTACACGTGCATTAAATTTAGTAATTTGTATTATCTTTTTTCCTTTTTATTTTCCAAATTAAAAGAAAAAAAACAGTTCTTTTCCCAAGACGGTTTCAAATTTTATTTATTATTTTCTTCTCCCAGTACCAAAAAAAGGATATTATGAAACAAACCAGGATTCCTTTAAATATTTGGACACTGAAAAAATTATTTAAAAATAAAAATCTTTATTTTATTTTTGATTTAAAGGAATTTAGTTTGTTTTTAAAGTTG
Organism: Empis stercorea; assembly: GCA_949752835.1. NCBI lineage: Eukaryota > Metazoa > Arthropoda > Insecta > Diptera > Empididae > Empis > Empis stercorea. The sequence goes on along the minus strand of OX457088.1, from coordinate 13,364,833 downwards.
GCTGTTTGTTATATCCCCACTCTCCGTCTGTGCGACCTTATATTTTCTTTCTCAAATATCATCAGGATTTTTCTATCTACACATCCTTATACAAATTTTTCTTCTTCAGGAAATTACTTTACATATATGGTATATAAAAATTTTCTATATTCTTTATATATATATTCAATTTATTGATTTGTATATTTTGTTTACCAACATACAAAAAAAACTTCGAATTTTTATGCTTTTGAAAATTGGCAAAGATAAAATTAATTTTTTTTCTCTTGTAGATTTTTGCCAGAAAATTTATAAAATAAAATTTTATTCTAACCTCTGTCATTTTCTTTCATTATTTTTGGAAATTCCCAAACATGTGTTCCTTTTTTTTTTTTTGCCATCCTTTTACCTTGACATACCCACAACATTATATTAAAGAAAATATGCTTCATTATATTTTCGGTACAGTTAAAGTAAAAAATTAACTTCCAGGTGAATGAAGTTCTCTTGGTTTATAACTAAAGATTATTTTCTTTTTTTTTTTTTTTCCTTTTTGAAAAATATAAAATGTTAAAAGTAACAAAAATGAAGAAAAGTATGTGGATAAATTAAAAGGAATCAATCAAAAACACAAAATAAATATAAAAGTCTAATTAAATGAGTTACAAAAAAAATATATATATGATCATGAAAAGAAAGCATAGATTATATAAAGAATAGATTGATGAGCATACAACGATTTTTATCTAATTTTTGGTTAAGAAAATGATGGAAAATTAATTTTTTTTTTAAAGAAAAAAATGAGGTAAAAAGTTTTATTAGTTGAAACAAATTAAAATTAATCAAATTAATTGCTTAACTTGTGGGTATACAAAAAAAGAGACCGAAAATAATGGATACAATGTTAAAGAATTAATTATAACTTTTCGAAAAGATTAAAAAAAAAGTATTTTAATAAATATTTTTACTTAAACTTTTTTTTTTTTGTTTATTAACATTTTTCTGACAGATTTTTTTAAAATTTTGATGAGTTGAAATATAAATTGTTGAACAGATAATTGTATATATTGATTAAATATTGTATAATGTTTAAATACTGAGTTGAAAATTCTTTTAGATAATTTTTTTAAAATAAATTTTGAAAAAAGGATGCAGAGCCAACAGAAATTTTCGTAACTTTGATTTTAAGTTCCAAAAATTGTACAGAATATTTTTTAACAAATATTATAAACGAAGACAATGGTTTGCATTGTATATTATCTCTCAAAGTAAATGGATACCACTAAGTCTAGTAAAAATGTACTATTACCTCACTTCGTTAATATACACATTTGCATATAGATATAGACAAATAAATGACATATGACTCTATCAATCTTGAAAATGCTTTAAGCGGTGTTGATGGTTCTACAGTGTGTCATTGTCTTTTAAGTGTTAAATTTCCACAGTTCGTTCCAACTTTTTCTATTGAAATTGTAGAACGAGTAGTCGTAAGCAAATTGATAATTTCTTAATATATTAAGTTACAATTGTTAGAGATAATCTACCTCTGTGCTGAACACTTTCAAATATAACTTAATCCGACCCTAAAATTGTCAACGAATTAAAAAAAATTGAATACTTGATTTAAAATTTCTAATATTTTCCATCTTCAATTTTTTTTATTCATATTATACGAGTACATTTTATTTTTATTAGGAAATTGAAATAATTTTTACACATAATATTGATTTGTGATTAGATATCTTACAATAAAAATATATTATTATATTTTATCAATTTTATATTTCATTCAAAATATAAAATTAAATTTCCTTTTAAAGATTTCTTCATAATTTCCGTAAATTTTTAAAGATTGCTTAACTTCAAAAAAAAAATTTAAATTGAAAATTAAAACGTAGAAAAAATATTTATTATATGCATATAATTTTAACATAAATTATTATTAAGGACTTCTTTTGACTACACTACATAAGTATATATGTATGTACATATATACATATATATTTTCAATTAGAAACTTTTTAATATTGACATTATTTTCTTTAAAATATAAAATCACTTTTACTGTGACTTTTTTTCCATCATTTCTAGGAAAATTGTATGTCCCTAAATGTTAAAGATTTGAAATCAATAAATATTTATAAAGAAAACTGACAATTGAATTGTTGACTTGAAGAGCCATTAAAAAAATCTTCTGTATAAGAGTATAAGATGTCTTTCACATTGAAAATAGCATTTGCCATTTTTGTTATATTAAATCGATAAAAGTTAGTTTTTATTTGATAGATCTATCTGACTCTTTTGTTGGAAATTACAATTTTATTACCAATTATATATACATCAAAGTTATAAAATACCTTTAAATTCGAATCAGTTACATAAAATTATTTCCGTACCGATTTTATTTATAATATATTAATTTGATTTATTTTATGAAAAAAAATTGTTAAATTTATTTACCAATTTCAAGTTTCTGTTCATTTTTATAATGCTGAATAATTTATTGAAATACGAACCAAATTTATATTAATATACTTAAAGTAAAAAAATTGGCTAAATTGATAATATTTAAATGGGAATTATGACTAACGATAATCTTCATATATGTCAGAAAATAAATATGTATAACTTTTTCATTGCGATGATGTCATACAAATCCTTTTTTTTAACCTCATAATAATAAAAATTTACCAATCAATTAAAAATAACATTTAAAAATTGAATATTTCTGTCTTATCTTATCGCAATATCGCCAATAATCGATATTGTAAGTCATGCTTCCCCTTTGGCTTCCTCCAATAATTATAATTTATTTATTGATGTTTAAAATTACTTTTAATTATAATATTTGTCAAAAGCTAATAGCATTTTAATTAATTTGTTGACCATAAAAACGTAAAAAATAAATCAAATTTTTATAACTTTTTAAAATAAATTCACATTTTCAAGCTTTGCAATAATTGTAATGTTTTTTATACCATTGTTTTAACACAGAAATTATTAATTAATTTCCTTTTAATTTCCATATATAATTAAATTGTAAACATTAAAAAAAAATTATTATATTTTATGTATAATGTTAACAATTTTAAATATCTGTGATATAAAACAGAAAAAGTCATCTTTTTTTTTTGTACCTGCGAAATTATTATTTGTAAAATTCATAAATTCCTTTCGACTCATCGTCAAAAAAAAAAAAAAGATAACCTCAATCATCCAAAATTTATACCAAAAATAAAAATTTAATGTTGATGTGAAGAACGGATAAATAATGGGAAAAAATTATAATATAATTTTAAGCTAAGCATCAGAAAAAAAAAACATAAATATAAACGCGTGGGTTTCATAAACTTTGACCTACATAATTTTTTTTTTTTTTTGAAAATCACTTTTTTTTTGTGTATAATAAAATACAAAAGAATGAAGGATAATTTTTATAACATATTAGTAAATTTTATTAAACATAAACACAATTGAATTTATTAAAGGAAACCAGAAGCAGTGGCAGTGGTGTATAAATATAATTATTGGATGTGATTTAAATTAAAACCGAAACAAATCTGTTTAAAAATCTGTAGACCAATTGTATACCGAAATTACATAAATTATATTAAATTTAAATTTTATTACAATTAGAATTTAATTTTAGTTTTTAATTACATTTTTGTTACACACTATAAGTTCATGCAAATGGAAATTTATTTGAAATCTGTTGATATTTCATTTGTATCCTTTCGCACTTGTGGTTGGCTGCGAATTCTCTAATTTGGCTACATAAAAATTGCAATTATATTATTGACTCAAAATATACAACTTTTTGTGCGACACTGTTAATAAAAATAATAATTTATGTAATAAAAAGTTCTTGGCACGTGAAAATGGAAACATCTCTATGAATTTGATTATACCGTAGTAGTTATTTGATAGTTTGAGTAGAGTTCTTAAATTTGACTGAATCAGACATCTATCCAAATTGAGAACAAAAAACTTTAAGAGACAAAAAAAAAATTCATATTCGAAATTATGAATTTTCTTGAATATATTAGTGAGGCAGAGAAGGGGAATATTGATAAAGACGGTATAAAAAGGATATATCTTAAATTATGTGTGACATATGCTTTGAATTTTTGAATTTTTATAAGGTCTTTGGACCTTCCAGTTTTGAATGATTTATATATACATATTTATGTAAATGGCATCAGATTGTATCCTAAATTTTCTATATATACCAAGCCAAAGGATGAATAACGTAAAAAATAATCTGACTTTTTTTATTATTTTATTCATAAAAAAATTGGTATTATGTCCTGAAAAATTAATTATATATGCTTGGACTTAAATTGGTTAAATTAGACTACACTCTACAGATAATAAAATGGTCATAAATTTTCATTTGCGAATTTTCTGTCAGCATTTTTCTTCTTTTTTTTTTGTTTTATTCGGAAAGTTTAAGAGGAGAAAAATGCCGAATGAAAATAATATTTAGACAAATTTAATTAATGAATAAGTTCATTAAATTATGGTCAAATATAAATTTACTGAATATTGTTGGCCTTAACATACATAAAAAATATATAGCGAAATATATATTATTCTTGAAGCTTTTTAATCTATAAAATTTGGATCATAATTATAATATTTATTATTATTTTTTATATTTAACATAAATATCACGATTTCTTGTTTTGTATTAACAAAAATTGAAATTAATCTTAAATTACTAAAATAAAACTTTCAATATTCATTTCATTCGTTGGTCTACATTAAAATAATATGACAGATTCACGGTTTCAAATATCCTTGAATAATTAATAAAAAAAAACATATAAATTTATTTAAAACCATAAAAGAAATTGATACACAAAAAAAAATCTTAGAAAAAAATCTCCCTTTTTAATCTTCATTAGAATATTAATATGTCAAAAGTTTATAAAAACTTTCAAAAATCTTTTCTTCGTAAACTTTTCTTCTAAATTAACCTTTAAAAAAAATTACCTTAAAATTTATGAAAAAAACCGATAAACTTTTATAAAAAAAAATATTTATAGTATAAATTAAGAATTCTCAACCAAAAAAAGATTCAATTGTAAAGTAGAAAACCCAAAAAAAAAATTAAAATCTTTTAAATTTTCTTCAAAAACTTTTTCTTACAATATTAAATATTTTTTTTTTAAAAAACACTCTTTGAAAGTTTAACAAAATTACAAGTGATTTTATAAAGAAACCGAAAACAGAAAAATATGTAAATATAATAATTATGTATTAATAAATTTTTATTTTATATTAGTTAGAAGTTTAATTGTGTAAGTTTAAAATAAAAAATAAAAAATTATAATCTTACTAAGAGTTTTAGATGGAAAAAAATGATTTAATTGCATAATAATTGAAAAGCATAGAAAAGGTTAAAGTTTTAGGTTAAATATTATTTTTTTAAGTAAAATTAAATTATTAAATCCAGGAAAAAAAAGAATTGTACTCTTGTTTGCTTTGGAATTGCTGTAGTTTCTAATGCCGTGCCAATATCATAAATTGTTCCTTATAAAAATTTATTTATTTTACATTGTCGATAAATTTTCATTTGACATTATTTATGTACTGGCCTGGGAAATATATGATGATATGATGATTTGCTTGCACTATAAATAAAAACTGCAACATTTATGCTGTCTGTCCCTAAGCTCTGATTTCTGATCCGTGCTGGGAATAAACAAAAATTATATACATAAGTACAATTGCACCAAAAAATAAAAAAAAAAAATTGCTGTAAAAAAAATTAAGCTTTATGATTAACATAAAAAATTTATTGTTCGAAATTCTGTTTATTCATCTCTCCCAATGGAGTCTTTAAGCATTGAACTTTTGTGTGCAATAATTTTTGTTTAAAAATATTTAAAAACATATTTTTCTTGTGGACATAAATAATTCAAAAAATGGAAAATCTATTATTTTTATTTTCATAATTTTTTCAAGTTTTAGTCTCTAACAAATTTTTCATAATTTTTTCAAGTTTTAGTCTCTAATATATTATCCATTTTTTTGATTTTAAACCTCCAAAAAATTTGCCATTTTTTCAGCACTTCTAAACCTCCAAAAAATTTGACATTTTTTCAGCACTTCTTTGAATGCATGATAATTTAATAGCTATTTCCCTATAATAAAGTCATTTATCACTTTTCTAATTAACAACTAAAATTCCATGTTTTATATAGTTAATTTTACTATTCAAAATTGATCGGTTTTGCAATATTCAATCAAATTTATTCTTTTATTAAATCAAATTACTCGTTAATTCGCCTTTTACCAATGATCCGTTTTAAATTTTTGAGAAAAATACAAATTTTATTGATAAACCGACCAAATTTAATAATGCTATTATTTTTTTTCTAAAAAAAACACTCTTTGCATATTACACTTAATATGAATATGATCAATTTTCTTCCTTCTACAACTCTAATAATATAAATTAAAATTTAAAATTTAAAATATATAAATTAAATTAAAAAATATATATATGTGTAATAATAAATTAAAAAATAATTAGATAAAATTATACATAAAGTTAACTTAACAAATTAAAAAATAAAAATGTAAAAATTTATTATTTTCAAAAACATAAAAAAATAAACTAAAAATTGCCGAAAAAGAAAATAAAATTTTTAAGTTTTAATATTTAAAATAAAAAATTTAAATTATAGACAAATTTTAAATTTAACAAATTGTTATATTTTCAGAATAACATAAATTATTATCAATATAGAAGAGATTTTAACATAATCATTATTTAAAAACAAAAAAAAAAAAAAATATTTTTTAATATTAGAAATTTAAAAAATAAAAAATTTAAAATTATTTTTAAATTTAATTCGTAAAAAACTATATATAAAAAATGAAATTAAAAATTTTATGAAAAATAATTTAAAATAAAATAAGGAAATTATATAATGTAAAACTATTTTTTGTAATGAAAATTAATGAAAAAGATATTTCTTTATTTTAAATCCAGACACAAAAATGTATAAGAAAGAATTTTTATTAAAGAACAAAAATAAAAAAACTTATTTTAATTTAAAAAAAAAAAACAAACGCTTGGAAAAATTTTTAAATAATTTTCTTTTTTTTTTTTTTAGTTTCCTTCAATACAAAAAACTATGTTAAAACTACTCAAAATTTTCATCAATAGAGAAATTTTTGCATTGCAGATAAATAATTTTTGTTTTTGGTTACATGGACACCGAAAATTGAAAATTTTTGTAAGCTTTTCTGATTGCAACAAAATTTATTTGCCGAAAAATTTAATAATTTTGGATTGATGCCAAAATAATTTCCATAAAAAATTACATCACAAAATTTTGATAACAAAAAATAAAATTTCTTTTATGGAAATTAAAATTTTGGATACAAAAATTTTGTTGAGTGTGTAAAAACAACAATTAATTTTAATTTTATATGCACTGGACTTTTATCAAAAGATTGGGGGGAAATTCATTTTATTTTATGCAACTTTTTGGTTATTTTTGTAGGTCAAAGAAAATATTTTGAAAAAGCGACGTTTTTATTGAGTTTCTATAGTAATAAAAATTGGAAAAGTTTTTGTAAGGGAAAAATAATTACTTATTTTGGAAAAAATCAAATATCGAAAATATGAAAAATTCTTTACTGTATATATAAATATAAAACGGAAATACAAAATTTCAATTTACTTGGCCAAGGTTTCAAATAAGAACTTGACATTATTTTCATTGTTTATGTTGTGATGTGAAGAGGATAAAATGGAAAATAATTAGATCATAATTTTTAGCTGATGACTTAATATACATAAACATTTCGAATTGGTGGTGAGATTTTAATTAATTTTAATTATATTTTTCTAGCGTTTATAAAACGATGATTATCGATATTAATTATTTTAAAAGACTATTTAGTCGATTAAAATTATCTGTTGTCGCTAGTGAAAAATTCATGATAAATGTTTCCAAAAAGTTACTTAAAATGATAAATGTTTCCAAAGTTACTTGGTTACTTAAAGTTACTTAAATTTTTATATAAAAAATAATTTTCATAATTCTTTTTTGGCAATGTATATAAAACACAATTAATCAATTTAGTCAAATTCGAACATTTGTAAAGCATACTATATGTATATTAATTGTTAAACAAATCATCAACAAATCAAAATACAAACCCATTATAAATTATATACAAATTTCTAGCTTATCTTTTGACACAGTTTTAAAAACCTATTAATTACTTACATAAAAAATAATAATGGTGTGAATAATAAACACGGATAAAACGAAACAAAATGCCCAACATAAATCCTATATGAAAACATTTTTCACCTGTGGAATGTTTTTTTTTAATATATAAGTATGTATATATATTTTATGTTTACCTTTTGATAACAATCATGACGTTTATAAGAACCCCAAGGGGCATGTAATTTTAGTTTATACAATTTACTCTTTCCAACAACCAACATACAATCTGAATTTCTCCCTGTCTATATTTGTCTCCGGTTATGAAATGCTTTTGAATTTTAACTTCATTTTTTTTTATTTTATATTTGAAAATGGTTTTTTTGTTGTTGCTGAAATGAAATGAACTCAATGGCCTAATAAATGTCTCTGACAACTTAACAAACTATTTATATATTTTGTGGATAAAGAAAGGACAATAAATTTTTTTTGGTATATTTAAGGTGAGTTTTTGGATTGTTAAATTTTGTTTTTTATTTATTATGAATTTTTTTTATTTACTTTGCCGAAGAGGATAAAGAAATTTATGTCAAATTTTCTTTAAATCTATAATCTTTTTATTTAGTTTTATAGAATTTATGGAATTTCGGATATTTGTAGGTTTGATTTAAATTTATTTATTACCTGAAAATATGTATATTAATTTTACATATTTTATAATATTGGCACAAATTTGTTATTGTAATTGAAATGTTCGAATTTAAAACCAAGCATAAATTATGATTAATATTTATGTATACAAATTCTTTGAAGAAGATATAATTCAAAAATATTATTGATATAGTTATAAGTATTTCGTTTTAAGTTTCCAAATTAAAACCATTTTCATTTAGTCAATTTATTTATCGTAAATATTATTTTTATATAAATGTATAAGTCAAATGACAACATAAATATACATTTATAGTTTTTGGTTAAAGTTTAAAATAAGGAAAAACAAATAAATTCAAAATTTATGATTCTTTAATGTCCATGATGTTGCTTAGAAAGTTTCCAGCTAAAATGAATTAATTTAAATATATTTTTAATAGTGGACCAAAATAATTTTCATATTAGCATTATAGTAAGTTTACAAAAAGGATCTACAAAAAAATATCCTTTTTTTTCTTTATTAATATTTTTGAATCATTGAGTGAAAAATTGAAAAATTTTGAGGCCTTAAAGAAAATCTTTTTCTGTTACATATAAAATTTACATACCTTACTTTTGGGATAAGTCATATAAGAAGTTTAAGATTAAGGATCCAATTTTTTTTTGTCTATTTTGAAAGATATTATAATAACACAAAAAAGGCGTCGAACGATAACTTTTATTTTGCTATATCGATAGGAACCGGATAACACAGCTGTTAGATAATACTACCTTAACACAGGTTAGTTTAGTAAGTGGGACGTTAAGGCAATACTGTTGCCTCCCAACACCGCGACCTGAAAGATCTATTGTGCATTCCCTAATTAGTTGGGTCAGTTGAAACCAAAGGCTATTATATATATATAGGCTTTGGTCTAACGAATACAAATTTGAAAGATATTTTCATTTTTCGGACACATAAAATGTGTTGTCGTTCCATTATTTAATTTTTTTTTTAACTGGAAAATCTTTAATATACTTTAATATTTTTATTGATTTTTGTTGGCGATAATGGATAACATTAGATATATTTTTAGACAAGCATTTAATGATCATGTGAGAACCAATTTCATTCCTAAAAAGTTTTCTTAAAAAAAAAAAAAGAAAAACTTTCTCCTTTGAAGAAAGAATTTTCTTGTATTGTTAAAAATATATTTTCATTGCAATTAAGTATGTGTTTTTGATGTTTTATCTGATTTATTAAGTACCTTTAATTATATTGCTAACACGTATAGCGAAATAAATAAATGAATGTAATAAGAAAATGTTTTTTTTTTTGTGTTGGAAAAATCAAAGGAAAAATTTTCACTCCTAATTCGAGTAAAAAATATGTTATTATACGAAAAAACCATTCTACAAAAAAAAGTTGGGTGGAATTTATGCGACTTTTTAAAAAATCCTTAATAATTTTGTGTGGTGCTATTAAAAATTTAAAAAAATCTTTAAATTATAGGAACAAGAAAATGTATGACATTTATTTTATAGAAAACTTTGTAAGACTAATATTTTACCGAATCCAAAAATATGCATTAAATCACATTTACTTGGATAACATGGTCATTTTCATTTTAGCTTTTGTTAAATGTGACTCTGTCAAATTATATTTAAATTATTAGCATTAATATAGATCATGTAACTCGGATGGTATGGTTTGTGGACAAAAAATATTCAGTAACTATCGAATTGTTAAATTATTGGCAACAAATTATAGTAACAAATGCAATCTACTTATCAAAATGTCAACTTTAGCAACATAAATTCAACTTTAGCAACATAAGTTGTAGAATTTTGTATGGTTGCATTTGTTATTGCACGTAAAATTTTTTTTTGGAGATACGCTTAACACTTATCATTATCAAAAATATGATTATTTGATAATTGATAAGTGAGTTAAATTTAATTTCCATTTGTGCAACACTTATCATTTACTCTTATCAAACAAATATATTTTTGATTGGGTGATAAGTGATAACTGATAACTGATAACTATGGTTGGTGCAATAGGGCCTAGGAATTAAATTGAGCTTATCATTTGAAAACTCTTTTGGATATCAAATAAGTTTGCTTAATACTTAATTTATAATTAACGAACATATTTCTATCAATTAAAAAAATTTAATAATCATTCTCAAATTTCAATAAAATTATTGTATCAATAATTTTATAATTTAATCAATTATAAAATAAATTTATTAAATTCAATTTAATTTAAACATAGCTAAATTTCAAATTTTAATAAAATCTTACAGAAATTTTTATGGTAATATTTTTATATTTACTAAATGTTATACTTATAATTTGAAATACATTATTTACTTCGATAAATTCAGTAATATGTAATTTAATTGAAAATAATCTATGCTTAGTTTAATAATTACTTATTATTATGTATATTATAATAAAATTTGTTTGTAAGTCATATTTGAATTGTTCTTAAAATATGATTTTTTATTTCTATATCATTTTCTTAAGTACCATATAATATTTATTATTATCATTATTTACAATGATTTAGGCTGTCATGTCTAACAAATCTTTATTTTGTGTTTATAAAAATCTTAAAAACGTATACATAATAAATTTGCCTGGGTATATAAAAAATAGATAGGATTTATTTTGTGTGGAAAATTTTCAAGGGTTTATTTAGGTAAATCCTTTATAACAATGACAATGGAATTTTAAATTTTACAATTTGACATTAAGAATAGTATTTATATATATATTTAGGTTTTAGATTTTAAGTATAATTTGAAGTATCCTTTAAGGTATTTGTAGGTTTGAGAGATTAAAGTTGAAAGGTATTAACTATTTTTTATTTTATTACCTATTTTTGACATATAATAACAAGTTGATAGTTTGAAGAAATTTAATACTGCAATATCATGTACATATATACAGTCACAGTGTCAATCAGAACTATAATTATTTTAGTTCTGTATATGTAATATATTTTGTTGAAGAAAATCCATTTTAATAATGTAAATTATATGAAAGATTTTTCATTGACGTCTTCACTTAAAATAATTAAATTCTCAAATATCAAGATATATTATGAAGACTTTATTTTCTTTCACGACTAATAGTCAGACAATGGAATAAAGGTCAGTGACTGTAATTTTAATATACACACATACGTCATTCTAAATTATAAATTGAAAATATTTTCTATCGTTCATATTAAAAGTACGTGACATTTAGTCTAAAATGGGAATTAAATATATATATAAATATAATTACGCACGAAGGTGGGTAAACAACATTAAAAAATATCTTGGAACAAGAAAAAAAATTATATATTCTTCTTAATAATAATAAAAAAAACTTTTTTTTATTAATTAATTAATTTGTTATTTTACGGATCTGTAGGGATTTTTAAAAAATATATAAAAAATTTAATATAAACTACAAAAATTGGTGACAACAACAATTTATGGTGTACATAAAAGTATTTAAAAGAGTAAAATTTTTAAGGCAATTACAAAATATTCAAATATTAAGTTTTTTTTTTTTTAATTTCTATAAATAATTCTTTTAAAACTAATTTCCATATTTTTTTTTTTTTTTTTCATTATTTCTTTTTAAATATTAAATTTTAAAATATCGACTAATATAAAATTGGTTCTTCTTTACCTTTAAGGTAAAAAAATAAAAATTCTTTGAATTGATATAAAATTAACAAAAAAACAAAAAATTTAACAAAATAAAAAAAAATTATGTTAATATTATTTCAAGAAGATGAAATAATTTATAATAATCAAGTTATATTTTAGGTGGAAGCCTTAAGGATATGATAATATTTTTAGTATTATATAATATTTGACAAAAATAATAATTTTATCATCTTCTTTATCATCAAGTCAAAATGACACGTGATTCAAAAATTCTCTTATAAATAATAAATAATGTATATGATGTTACCGAAAAATGAAATATTTATAAAAATATATTATTCTATATTCATCTCTCCATATAGTTAATTTATAATTTTGTTTGTATTATTATTACAAAATTTGAAACATAAAGAAGAATTTAGAATATTTCGAAATATTATGTTAGAAAAATTTAATTGAAAACTAGCCGTAATCATATTCAGACAATTTTGCTCAATATTGCAGAAACTGAAAATGCTAAAAAATTCATTTAAATTTCATTTAATAAGTTTTATAATAGAGATAAAATTTTGAAGATAATAACTTGATATAATCCATCTAACGAAATTGTATCCATTTCTCGGTGTAGCACTAATTTAAAAGTTTTTTTCTTTACCAATTTTTTACTGACAATAATTTTGTTCAATTTTCAAAATTTTAGATTTAAAAAACAAAATCGATTTATACTAAAACTTTATAGATTTTTGCTTCGATATCAAATTATATGTCTTCCTTTTTTGTTTTTACCTTTCTATAATAATTTTCTTTAATCAAAACTTTTCTTCAATGTTTTCCCATTTTTTTGTTGTTGTTGTTTTTTTTTTTTCTTCATTAAAGAAAAATTAAATCAACCAAAAATAATAAATTAGAAAGAATGTTTTTCTTATTTTCTTTTTTACATTGTAAAATTTTTTGTTTTGAAAATTATTGATTTTCTTTTTTCCATAATATCAAAAAAATATGAAAATTTTGCAAAAATAATTTTAACAAAGAAAATTTATTTTTATTTTATAATTTCCATTTTTTTTTTTATAATTGTTTTCAGGAAAACCAATAAAAATATTTAATTGTTTATTTTTTTTAAACATAAAATGGGGGGGAATTAAAAAATAAATGTAACATAATTACAAAAATAAAAAAAAGTTAAATAATTATTTATCATAAAAATAAATGTGAATTAAATATAATATAAAAAAAAATGGTATAAATATTATATAATAATTTTGAAAATTAATTCAAAATATAGAAGGACATTTGAAATTGGGTCAACAAAAAAAAAAATTGAAGGATATTTTCATATCCTTAAACATTTTGTATCCTTAAACATATATACTTACATTTAAAAATTCTATATAGATAAAATTGAGATGACTTATAATTTTTTTTTAGTTTTTTTTTTTCAAATGTTTTTCAACTTTAAACTTTGTGGGAAGTTTAAAAGTGTGTTCAGACTAGACAATTTTTGCATTTTAACATGTTGAACAATCGATTAACTGAGATAATTTTCAGAAATATTGAATAAACAAATTTTTAAATTCACCTGACTGGAATTTTCTATCAAAATTTCAGATATAATTCAAAAATTTTACTATCAAGATTTTATAGTATTTTGTATGAAAAGTTGAATGAGAAATTTTCTCATCTGACTGCACTTTAAATAAATAATTTTTATAATGGCAAGCAAAAGGTAAATAACTTTCACATTATTGTTTTCTTCAATTTTATACAATTTTAAATTATATTTCTAACAAATATTTTTAATTTTTATTATGTAAACATCGTGACGTCAAATTTGCACAATTTTAAACTTATTCACTCATAAATTGTGCAATAACTTAACATTGACAATAAAATGTAAATAAATATGCTATTGTTTTATTTTAATAATCCGAAAAATTTTCTTTATTCAAAATTCTTTTTGTTAGATAATTGACCTCCATTTTATTCCTATCATTATAATATTCAATTTTAAGGATAAATAAAGCCGAGTAGATTTTAAGCCAAAATTGTCTCGACTTCATTTCTAAACACACTTTATTAATATAGAAAGTTTTAATTCTATAATCGATCACTGCTTAAGTTCAAGTTTTTTTTGTGTGTTAAAATTCATCAATCATTTTTATAAGACAAATTTGACGTAGGAAATTATAATAAAAAAAGTTTTTATTCAGTTTATATATTAAATTATAGAATCTCCTGAAAAATTTTAATATATGTATTAATAATAAAAAATATTGGAAGAGATTTTCAAATTTTATTTATTTATTTATTACGATATCTATAAAACATAATTTATTCCAATTTTGTATGTTTATGTTATGGAAATAAAAAAATTTCCATATTGAAAATCAATTATTTTTTAGTTTTTTAATGTCGGTATTGTACCTTTCATTGTTCCTTTCAACACAACAATAAGCTTGTGAAGTCACACAAATAATTATTGCTTTCCATTTAATTTGTATAAAATAAAAATTCAATTTTAAATTATAAAATTATTGCATCATTATTTTTCAATTTTACCCAAAGTAAAATTTTACTATACTATTATTTTTTTACTATAAAACTTATCTGCTTGAAAAGTGGTTATAAATTTTATAGATAAATTCTTTCCAACAATGTATAGAGACTATATACATTATTTCCCATTTGGTTCCGTTTATGGTGATGATATTTATTGCGGATCTACATAGTATACCAAAAATCACATATGTTTTTATTTTTCACCCTTTCACTTTGCTATCAAAAACTTAAAATCTTAATATACTGTTAACATGACATTAAATTCATGTATAAATTCTTTTATACTTTTATGCGGTTAACAAACATTACATAAAATCTCATTAATTACAAACATTCTTATCCTGATGACTAGATAAAGTTTCCAGAACATAATATGGTTTTTGATTTTTTTTTTGTGTGTGTGCTAGTTACTTGAATTATTTATTATATTTTCCAGTCTGTTAATCATTTTATGCTTTTTGTTTAATTTTGTAGAAGATAAATTTTCAGAAGATACCTTAAAATTTATAGGATAATTAGTTATTTACTATAGTCTGTTAAGTAAATAACTAATTCAAATATACTATACTAAGTAGTAGTATTTTAACTGTAATAGGTATTTGGTGATTTTTTGTATCAATAATGCATTGTAACTAAAATTGTGGATTATTTTCATACGTAGATTTAATTTTAAAATAAATTTTGAAAATCAGTTCCGAAAATTCCTAAACAATAAAGTTGTTTTTCTGAACAGATCTTAAAGGTAGGATTTATAAGAAATTTTAATATGTTTTATACATATTTAGCTACAATATTCATTTGACATATACATATATAAACACTTTCTAAAAAAATTAACATTTTTATGATCCACTTTACCAACAATGAAAAACCTGAAATTTTTTTATATTTTTCTGTCGTTTTTTCATAAATTTTATCAAAATATTTCTTTTATATTCTGCTACATACATATATATGTATGTACATAATATTATGTAAAAATGTACGTAGTATGAACATAAAAAATAAAATTCCTCTATGACAACCAACAAATCATATTAGTAAAATCACTTAATCACTAAAGTTTCATTATTATTATTTTTAGTTAATTATTGTACATTTTTCATACGCAGCTTACCAGGACAAAATAATATCCTGTTTTTGCAAAATAGCTTCTAACAATATTAATTATTGTCTTTTGCTGTATCATTTTTATAAACTGGGAAAAAAGAAAAAAACTAATTTTGTATCATTTTACTTTGTTTTTCTTACTTTTTGTGCACCAAAGTTTTATTATTTTTCCCCCACTTTTCATTTTGGTTTCCAGCTAAAAAAAAAAGTTTAGATCTCGAATTCTGGGAATGTTCATATTTTTTTTTCAATTTTCCATTTATTTTTACTAAATGAATTTGATGGTGGCACGCAATCTGAATTTTAAATATTCTAAGAAGTATTCTATGGAACAATCTCGTCTAAATGGATAAAACATTACACTTTTAATATAGTAAAAAACAAATGGAATTATACTACAAGAGTGAACTCTGTGAACCAATCAAAGATTAAAACTTTTATAATTGCTCAATTTTTTTTTTTTTTTTTAATATTTTTCATGATTCAACATTTTTTTCTGTTTGATTATTGAACTCATTGATCTTTCATATTGTAGCTTATACCTTATATCATACTATAGTAATAAATTTTGTACATAAAATATTAAAGTGTTTACTTTATCAAAAAAAAATACCTAATGGGATTTAAAGAGAACTGCAAAATTCAATATTAATTAATTTTCGTCCTATTTATGAAAATGCAAATGTATATAATAATCTTCTTCGAAACTTTCAATATATGTTATGTTGAAAATACGTTAACGAAAAGTAATTAAATTAAAGTGAAACTATAATGCTATAGTAAATAATCTAATTTCGTAATATTTTAAAAAAAAATTTAATCAAAATAATTTGCATTTTAATATATACTAAAAATTTATATAGAAATAAAATTTAAGAATGATTTGAAAGGAAAACGATTTAAAAAATGATAAATTTTCTAGATAAATTTTTTTAAGGACATGATCATTTATTAAATAATATTTTCTATCAGAGAAAATGTATGATAGCGAAAGACTGATGAAAAATAATATGGTTTTATTCAATAAGTGGTTATATCTTTACTGTAAATAGATATTTCCTTCCGTATTATATTTGGAAACGAAGATTAATCGAATTATTGTAATTTCTGTTTGAATTTTTTTATAATAATATAATAAGATTATTCGAAAATAATAAATATTTGTGGTATAAAATTATATTTTCACTTGTTTCCGAATTTTTTTTTGTAATTTCATAAAATGAAATTTTATAATAAATTCATAGTAACTTTCGTTATTATATTCAATTGCAGTTACTAAATATTTTGATTTAATTATTTTTGAGGATAATTTAAATTTGTAATTTGAATTATTCCTTCTTTGAAGCCTAATTAAACATTTTTTTTATATGACATTCGTCACATTTTTCTAACTAAATTAAGTATATATTACATATTATATTATATAGGACTTAGGACATTTTAGAAAATTTAACACACTCAGACACTCAGAACCCTGTATTAGCATTTTAAGGATTGACTAAATCTTTTTGAAAATGGTATATTAAAATAATTTATATTAAATATTTAAACACTATTATATTTCTGTCAATTATAATAGTGATGAAAAACTCATTAACAAATATATTAAACAAAAATTGTAAATTTTCTTTTAAAAAATGATTAAAGAAAATCTCTTAACAGCATTCAAAGATTTTTGGGAAACTACCAGAATTTATTTATTTTAGCAACAAACATTTTATGAAAACATTAAAAAATGTTTTATTTAAATTAAAGAAGGATACTTTTTTTCAAAAATAATTTATTACCATAAATTTATATTTAATGATTAAAACTCTCGCTACTATCCGGAAGGAGTTAACTATGCATTTATATTTTTATATTTTAATCCACTAAAAACGGAAAAATCTTTAAAAAAATATATGTATAATAAATTATTAAAAAAAAAAAATCTAGATAATGAAAAATAATAAAACTAAGTATCACAACGTTCATAATTTCTATGAACACTTTTTTTCTTTGTGATGTGTCTGAATGATATTATATAATAAACATAATAAAGTATTTTATATGCTATAATTTATTATGTTTTTAATGTTGGTTACAATTTTTCTTATCGTTCATTTTCTTTTATCTAAACTCACTTTACTATAAATTAATAAAAAAAATTATTAGAGTGGAAAAGGAATTTGCTATTCGTTATATATACAATAAATTGTAAAAAACGATGCAATTTTCCTTGAATTAAATTTTCATATTTACAACACAATTAAAGTAAACGAATTTCATAAAAAAAAAAAAAAATTATGTGTACATTGTCCTAGAAATGTACAAAATAAAAGCAGTTAATAATTTATGATCAAACATTAAATTTATCGGAAATGTTGACCATAAATATTATGATTTAATAATAACGTAATTAAAAATTTGTGGATTAATAAAAAAATGTTAATCTTAATTTTTGCGTTTAATTTTTGAAATTTTTTTTTTCAAAAACAAAATTAATTTAAAAAAATTATTGTTTAACAAAAAATATAATTAAAAAAAAAAGCTAAATTTTGCTGGAATGAATATATGAAGAAAGTTATATGGAACAAAGATGATATTTTCCCATTGAAGAAAAGTCTATACATTGTCTTGTAATCAAAGTGCATTTTATTAATTTCTATGAAAATATTAACTGATTGTATAATTTATAATTTGAATTTTAAATTTTAAATTATTTTGAAAACTAGCAAAACTATTTAATGATACAAATAACTTAAATAATATTATACAAAACGTTTTTCCTAAAATATTATAAAATACCTTAGATTACTTTAACATTGCCGACATTTGTATTCAATATTTTTCATTCAATATCATTTTATCATCAGTCCATAGCCATTTTAATTAAAATCGAAAAGAAATACGAATGATAAATTTGTCTTTTTAATAGGATGCAAAACTTTCAAAAATATGAAATTTCAAATAATAATGTCAACAATGCAAATGTGGTTATACATAAAATTCATTTTGCTATTTAGTCTAATTATACAAAGTTAATCAAATATTTATATAGCAATTTTTTAAACAGCTGCTTTCGTAATAAAATCAGGAAATTAATCAAAAAAAAAAGTTACATAAAATATATGTATATCTTATAGATAAATAATATTTAATAAACATACTTACAATGAATCTAAAATATTTTAGTATTTTTTCGTAAATTAAATCATTTTTCCATATAATATTATCAAAGAGTATATATAAAAAGAGTTCACAACTCATACAAAAAATTTCATATGGAAGCAAATTTTAAGATTAAATCCCACAAGAAATAAAGCTTTTTCAAATACACGTGTTCATGTATACACAATTTGTGGGATTCAAGGCTGATTCGCTGATTTACACAACCGCCGAAAACCCGTGACGGTCAACAAATTCTGCGACGGTTTTTATAAAGCAAGTTACTCTTGTGGCGATTTTTAGCCACGCACACACACTAATCTTTTTTGTTTTAACAGTTCGTATTCGTATAATGTAAGAAAGTTTTTATAAAGTTCCATCTTCCATATAAAAACCAATTTCATACAAGTGTGCGTGGCCTCTGCGACGGAAAAGATAAAGTTCGCTCATCTTTTCTCCTTGCCGGAATTCCGTCGCGCCGGACTTTTCTGATTGGCTAGAATCGACCGTCACGGGTTTTCGGCGGTTGTGTAAATCAGCCTTTAGTTTTTCATAAAAATAAATTAAAAAATTAACAGAATTTCTTATATGAGTTTTGAACTCTTCTTATAAATACTCTTTGATAAGTATTATTTATCAATTTATTTATTATTGTTCATATCAACATTTAAAATATAAATTGATTAAATTTTAAATGTTGATATGAACAATAATAAATAAATTATATAGAAAATTTTTTTTCTATAAATACCACACAAAAATTTATTTAAAAATCAGTTTTAAAATATATTTCTTACAGAAACATTTATTTTTTGCAAATATGAAGACAATCTTGCAAATAATTTTCGTAATATTTGCCATTATATGCTCTGCTAATTTACAACAAATACAACATTCTTATCCAGGGGATGGCGTTGGATGCCACATCAACCCAGATTACAGAGACAAACGCCCTTATAATTACGATGGACGATAACGATGATGAAATATCCTAATTTTAAATAATAATAAATATTATAAATTAGATTTTATAATAAATGAACTTTTATAAAAAAAAATAAAGTTAAAAATGTGTTTGTTAATATTACAAAATTCAATTATTGATTTTATTTAAATTTTATTAAATATAATTCAATTACTTATTTTTAACAATATTTTGAAAAAAAAATTTAAGAAACATTTTTCAGATTTTATCAAATGTTACATTTTTACTACGAATGTTATCAAATTATTCAGAAAAGTGAATTGTGAAATGAAAAGTTTTAAAATGAAAATTATATTTGAGTAATTTA
This sequence comes from Empis stercorea, assembly GCA_949752835.1. Taxonomy (NCBI): domain Eukaryota; kingdom Metazoa; phylum Arthropoda; class Insecta; order Diptera; family Empididae; genus Empis; species Empis stercorea. The sequence continues at coordinate 13,344,247 of OX457088.1, read as the reverse complement.
ACTCATTAATGCAATTTGATAAATGATTAATTTAACCTTAGTACAAGTCATTTTTCAATTTTTAGTAATTTTTTTTGTAAAGTAAATAATTTTTTTTTAACTTATCAATTTTTGCAAATTCTGATCTCAATACACTTAACTAATCTTATTACAAATATTTTAGTAAGTCATAAATATTGAGAAAACATTCCAAAATTAAATTTCTTTAGTGCATTAATAAATAAATTAAAATCATTTTCCTCACTCATATAATTATTTTCATTAATTATTCTTACATTTTAATATAGGAACTCAGATATAAATTATATAAAATCTGTCAAATAAAGAATTTTTTGCTCATTTGTAGGTGCTATATAAATTGATTTATATCTCATTATGTTCGATTAAAAGCAAAATTAGAGAAAATGTAAATGAATGTTTAATAGTTCATTTTCCTGGAATAATACGGAAGGAAAAATATTTAATAAAATAGAACAGGGACTCATTTTTACCTATTTTTATCATTTCACATTTTTTCCTAAAAAATACTTGGGAATTTTTTTTGGTCTACTCTACAATAAAGTCAAACCAAAGCCGTAATATTTATACGGGTTTGGTTCTACATGAGACGATTTTTTCATATTTTTATTTTTCATATGTATAATGGTTGCAGCACAATGTATTGATTATGGTCAAGTTCGACGTTTCGTTAACTAACAGATGGTATGAAACGCAAATCATTTGTCATTAATTTTATTGTGGAAAATGATATTTAGTTTTGCTGTGGAAAATTTTATTTAAAATTATAATTATCATTGAGTTTTTAAATTAAAATAATTTTATAATTTTTATAATTTTTGTAATAATTATTACCAATAAATGAAAAATTAATTATAAATATATTTTTCAATTGAAATAAAATAGGCAATCTTCTGGCAAATAAAATATGGCAATCATTTCGTCATATCTAAAAGATAGGCAATCTTCCAGAGACCCTGTATATAAAAATACTCTAAATAGAAAATGTCAACAGTTAAAACGATTATTAAATAACTTTAAAAAATCATATATGACCAAATACCTAGAAAACCTAACACCATATAAAAACACAGAATATTCAAAAAATCCATAACTCATTTTCCACCAATCAAAAAGAGAGATGGCAACTGGGCAAAAAACGACAAGGAAAAAGCGGATGTGTTTGCTGAACATCTTGCTGAAGTATTTGCACCAAACACTAGCACAAGTATCACCACAAATAATGTTCAAACGTTTAGTGGACTGGATGAAGTAGCAAGTTGTAGTATACCATTAGTCTCACCTCAGGAAGTTGCAAAAGAGATCAAAAACAGTTTTAACAAAAAAAAAATCACCAGGTTTCGATATGATCACACCTGAGATAATAACAAATCTTCCAAAAAAAGGTATTATATTTTGCTTACTTACATAATCAACGCTTCTTTTAGGTTAAGACATTTGATAGGATCCTGGAAGGTTGCATAGAGGTCATAATGCTGGTAAAGCCAGGCAAACCACATAACCTTGCCATTTCGTATAGACCAATTTCTGGAAAAATTGTTACTGAAGAACCTAAAAAAATAGTCATCCAGAAAAAAATAATTCCAGATTACCATGTACAAAAAGTACAAAGATTTCAGAATAAGGTTCTACGTAACATAGTCAGTGCCCCATGGTACATCAGAAATAGTGATTGACACAGAGACCTAAAAATGAATATGGTTGAAGAGGAAATAAAAAAGCATGCAATAAAACATCGTATAAGAATTACAAATCACCAAAACGTCGAGGCTCAAAACCTACTGCAGTCAATATACAACACAAGAAGATTAAAACGAAAAAAACCATTTGACATTACAATGTAAAAAACAAGACAAATTTAATATAAACTGATATTGTAATGTAAGCCAGATATACATTCTCATTATAATATCTATATCAAAGCATAAATTTTTTCGCCAATGGGTGATCTAATGAGTTAATAACCACGTAGATTTAAGAAAATACAGATGAAAACTAATGGTTGGTCATAATTGACCAGTTTTACTGTCGAAAATGGAGGGAAAAAAAAATTTAAAATGTTGAATTATACATTTATTTTTAGAATAAAATATAAAATTCATTATTTTACAAATTATTAAATATAGTAAACTATATAAAATATACATAATTATCATAATTTATACTTACCAAACATTGTAACAAAGATTGATGATTCATTATGTTAAAGAAAGCTGAATTGATTGAAAAAGCTTAATTGTTTTTTAATTCTCTTTAATTAATTTTAATTACTAAGGACTAATTAGAAATTTAATATATACAAAATTTCCAACTTTATAATTTTGCTTTGTTTTTAACTACACGATCACTAGCTATCGGTTAAATCACTTCAATTAGTGTATCATATAATATTGCAAATATTGTTTCATTATATAACTTACACTGATAAAATAAATTATTCAAAGATATAATTTCGTGGTGCCTTCTTTTACTATTCAAATATTTGAAAGACAATATTTAAATTGTTTAAATTTTTAATCTATATATACGTACAATATATTTCCCTATCATACCTTGAAAATTTTTGCATTTCGCTTTTATATCCAAAGAAAATAGAAAGATAAAGTGTTAAACGAAAATTTCGAATGAATAAATATACTGAGAAAAAAATGTTGAATGGAAATATCGCGTCGATGTAAAAAAAGATGATACCACAAAATTTCAATAATTTGAAAAATTTATGCAAAAAATTTAAAAATCCTATACAGAAAATGTTTCAAACAAAAATTCCACAAAATATTTAAAGGATATTTCAATTTTTTTTCGTTTTGTTTTTGTTATTTAGGTCACAAAATAAAAAAATACTTTCATTTTTCTTTCCTCAAATTTCATGACAAATATTTTCATTTACCAACAATAAAATTATAACAATATTTTCATCTTGTTCTTTGTCATGTGAAAGGTGTTAAAAAAATGTCAAAAATATTCATAAAATTCTTATTTTCTCCCAAAAGAATAAAGTGATATACCAAATAAATAAATTTTTCCTCTATTTATGCGCACTGTTGAAGAGTTCTTAAATTTATGATTTTTTATTAGGTATAAATTATATGAAGAAAATAATTTTCCTGTATACGTATGTGGAAATTATTTATTTTATTTAGGGGTGAAAATCATAAAAAATGATTCACTTACAAAATTTTATATATTACAACAGGAAAATTGTTATATAAGTAATAAAATAAAGAAATATGAAAAATGATAAGAAAATTTATTTCAATTATATATGTGTGTATTATTGTTCTAAAATAAGTAATATTCAATTTTATTTTGTCTCAATATTTATAATGTATTTAAATTTTTCAATTATTAATAACAGAATTTTTGTTACTAATTATACCAGACATAATAATCATTTTGTACAATGTTAATGATTATCTTAATTTTTGTTGTCATTTTTAATGATAACAATAATGTAGAATGGAAATTCTTAATGGATTCTTTTTATCAATTTTTGCCAATTTACATTTCCTAGTAAAATTCATTTTTATTAGGTTAAAAGATTACTTTTTCGTAAATTAAATCATTTTTCCATATAAGTGATTAATATTATCAAAAATATATATAAGAAGAGTTCAAAACTCATACAAAAAATTTCATATGGAAGCAAATTTTAAGATTAAATCCCACAATTACAAGTGTATACACAATTTTTGGGATTTAGTTTTTCATAAAAATAAATTAAAAAATTAACAGAATTTCTTATATGAGTTTTGAACTCTTCTTATAAATACTCTTTGATAAGTATTATTTATCAATTTATTTATTATTGTTAATATCAACATTTAAAATTTAAATTGATTTTTTTTCTATAAATATCAGACAAAAATTTATTTAAAAATCAGTTTTAAAATATATTTCTTACAGAAACATTTATTTTTTGCAAATATGAAGACAATCTTGCAAATAATTTTCGTAATATTTGCCATTATATGCTCTGCTAATTTACAACAAAGACAACATTCTTGTCCAGGGGATGGCGTTGCATGCCATATCAACCCAAATTACAGAGACATCAACCCAAATTACAGAGACAATGTATGGCCCTTATCTTATAATAACAATGGACGATAACGGATGATAACGATGATGAAATATTCTAATTTTAAATAATAATAAATATTATAAATTAGATTTTATAATAAATGAACTTTTATAAAAAAAAATAAAGTTAAAAATGTATTTGTTAATATTACAAAATTCAATAATTGATTTTATTTAAATTTTATTAAATATAATTCAATTACTTATTTTTAACAATATTTTGAAAAAAAAAATTTAAGAAACATTTTTCAGATTTTATCAAATGTTACATTTTTACTACGAATGTTATCAAATTATTCAGAAAAGTGAATTGTGAAATGAAAAGTTTTAAAATGAAAATTATATTTGAGTATTTTAACTCATTAATGCAATTTGATAAATGATTAATTTAACCTTAGTACAAGTCATTTTTCAATTTTTAGTAATTTTTTTTGTAAAGTAAATAATTTTTTTTTAACTTATCAATTTTTGCAAATTCTGATCTCAATACACTTAACTAATCTTATTACAAATATTTTAGTAAGTCATAAATATTGAGAAAACATTCCAAAATTAAATTTCTTTAGTGCATTAATAAATAAATTAAAATCATTTTCCTCACTCATATAATTATTTTCATTAATTATTCTTACATTTTAATATAGGAACTCAGATATAAATTATATAAAATCTGTCAAATAAAGAATTTTTTGCTCATTTGTAGGTGCTATATAAATTGATTTATATCTCATTATGTTCGATTAAAAGCAAAATTAGAGAAAATGTAAATGAATGTTTAATAGTTCATTTTCCTGGAATAATACGGAAGGAAAAATATTTAATAAAATAGAACAGGGACTCATTTTTACCTATTTTTATCATTTCACATTTTTTCCTAAAAAATACTTGGGAATTTTTTTTGGTCTACTCTACAATAAAGTCAAACCAAAGCCGTAATATTTATACGGGTTTGGTGCTACATGAGACGATTTTTTCATATTTTTATTTTTCATATGTATAATGGTTGCAGCACAATGTATTGATTATGGTCAAGTTCGACGTTTCGTTAACTAACAGATGGTATGAAACGCAAATCATTTGTCATTAATTTTATTGTGGAAAATGAAATTTAGTTTTGCTGTGGAAAATTTTATTTAAAATTATAATTATCATTGAGTTTTTAAATTAAAATAATTTTATAATTTTTATAATTTTTGTAATAATTATTACCAATAAATGACAAATTAATTATAAATATATTTTTCGATTAAAATAAAACTTCATTGTTTGACAGTGACTCTTTTCTGTAAATGTAACAATGATGACATCGGTTAAATTTATTTTTAATGATAAAATATCATCTTTAAATAATATTTTTTTCACAATTACATAATATTGCCATCAAAATGTTTTAGACTTACAAATCATAAACTATTTTTGTCTGTTCACATAAAAAAAAAATTGTAGAAAAATAAATTCTTAATTAATTTCTTAAGAAGAAGAAAGGAATAAAAGTTTCATTCATCATTTTATTTATGTAATAATGAAAATGTGACAAAAAATTGTTTTTTTTTTTTAATTTTTGATTGGATGATTTTCATAAAAAAAAACTCCCTAAAAAATTATACATTAATTAACTATTTTTCAGTTTCATAATATCCTTTATCCTAATTTAAATTTCAATATAAATAAGAAATGATTTAATTATGTACGGTATATACATATTTAGCATAGTTTTAGGTTTTAGCATAAAATAAGTATAATAAACTTTTCGCACTCATTATTTAATTAAATTCATTGTGAATTTGGATCCTTTGAATTTTATTACAATATACGAAAATTTACATTAAGGATAATGTAACTGTACGTAAAAGTATAATAAGTATAATGTATGTATGTATGTAGATATAAAAATATTAAGATTTATTTTGTGTTTTTTATTCTGCAGTTAATATAGGAACTCAGATATTTTCCAAGACAAATATCGTTTCTTAAAAACCAAAAGAATAAAGGAATGAAAATAAACAATGTCAACAAAAAGGTAACATAATTTTTTTAAATTCTCTTTGGAATTATCTTGATAATTTTTATTGTCCTTTTTTTTCTTGGTTTGTTCATGGTGTTGGTGGGACATTTTTTTTATGTATAATGATATCTTTTTTGAATAAATTGATTTAGTATTAAAAGAACTGTTGCCATTTTAATTTTTTTTTTGCAGTAGAATTTATTATATATACATATATAAATAAAAAGGATTCTTGGAATTGTGAAACTTAAATAATGTATAAACCGCACATCTTTTTTAATTGATTTGAATAAGAAAGGAAAAAACTGTTTTATATAACCTCTAAAGTTGTATTTTACATACCACCCTCCCACCCCCCCCTTCTGGTATAACTTATTAAAGACCTTTTATTTAAGGATCAACCTTAATAAGGATTAAGAGAATTATTTCGTATACTAAAAAAAAAGCGGAAATATACCTTAAAATATCATGGATAATTTTAAAAGAAAATAATTTTTGTTTATTTTCTTGTGGACTTAATAGAACTTTATCATTTTGTTATATTAAGTTATTCTTTTGAAAAAGTTTATGTAAATATATAAACTGGTGATTTAATATCAATTTAATGAAATTTTTTTTTTGTTTTGTTTTTCAGAATTGTCTGATACTTTTTATTTTGAATGATTAGTAAGTAAAGTAGGTAAAAAAAAATTAATTACGATGTGATTTTTTTTTAAATTAAGAATAAAATTATAATTCAGATAAGATATTTATAGGTTCGTCAGAAAATCAAAAATATATAAGTTACTATAATTAATATTTGTAATTAATTTTTACTATGTAACTTACTTTATTACCCGGCCCGGCTTGGCCTGAAAATAGCATAGTTGATTTACAAATAGCAGCCAAAATGGACATGTGGAAATGTCACTTCACTACTGTTTACAGTTTGAAAGGAATTCTTGTGACGGACACATATTTTTTTCTGTTTTATAAGAAGATTAATACATAAATTTTGTTCATTCAATTGGAAGTCAAGTAAAAAGTTTGCACAAACAACAGGATTGGTTATGAATTTCAAAAAAGTTTCCATATCAGGGTAATAGACCACACTGATTTTCCCAAAACAGAATTTCGTGTTTGAGCATTTCACTGTTCATTTTTACAAATGTCACTCTTCAGATTAAATTGGAGCTTTAAAATAGAAAATTAAATTATATTAATTACTTTTTATCTAAAATATTTTTTAATTTTGTTAAAAACTAAATGTTAATCATAATATTTCATCCATAAATATTCAAGGTATTTTTAAAATCATTTTAATATTACATTTTACAAAAAAGAAATTATTCTAGCTATTATAAATAAATATAATTAAATAACCTGATTAAATTGTCACTGCTGTTATTTTTATGTTGACTTCTATATGCAAAAACAATTAATAAATGCAATTGAATAAAAAAGATATAAAATTATCTAAATATTCCATAATTAATTTTTCAGTTTCAAATTAATTTGGATTTGTTTAGGGAATATAGATAAATGCACTGAGATAAAATTATTTGGAAAGTTTTATTTAGTTGAAGCTTCTGTAACATTCCTGTCTGTTTTTTTTTTTTCAATGTATTATTTTATGATATTTAATTATACATTTCACTTTTGTAATTTAATTTATTTATTTTACAAATATCATTAAACGAATAAACATCATAGTTTTTGTTTTGTATAGAAATTAAATAAAAAAATTTATTATCTCGAATTTTTTCAATTAAAACTATAAAGGACAAAAATAGTATATATTTTCAAACCAATTATATTTAAATTAGTTTTTTTTTTAAAGAAAAATACAATTTATATACAGTTTCTTAATATTAATTTTGAAGTGACGACAATATTATCAGAAAAAGGATGTATTAATTTACTTCGTTTACATAACTAGTGTTTTTACTTACTTTCTTTTGGAATAAATTTACCCAGTGGAATCTTTCCTTAATTGGAATTTATAATTATTTATTTTTTTTTTTAAGAAATGAGCTGAAGCGAAAAGGTTTTTAATTTTATCTAAAATAATATTCAATTTTATTTTTTATTGATATTTATAATTTATTTAAATTTTCGAATTATTAATAACAGAATTTTTATTACTAAATGATTGTTTCTAGTATAATTCCAATTTTATGGATTTTTTTTGTCTATTAAATTCCAAAATACTAAAATAATTTTCACTAGAAATTTTCAAAATCTTTTTCCGTGAAATTATATTTCCTATAGTATTTTTTTTTCTAAAGAAACTTTTAAGATTATTTTTTTCGAAAATTAAATCATTTTTCCATATAATTGATTAATATTATTTATTAAATTATTTATTATTGTTAATATCAACATTTAAAATTTAAGTCGATTTTTTTTGTATAAATATCAGACAAAAATTTATTTAAAAATCAGTTTTAAAATATATTTCTTACAGAAACATTTATTTTTTGCAAATATGAAGACAATCTTGCAAATAATTTTCGTAATATTTGCCATTATATGCTCTGCTAATTTACAACAAATACAACATTCTTATCCAGGGGATGGCGTTGGATGCCACATCAACCCAGATTACAGAGGCATCAACCCAAATTACAGAGACAATGTAATGCCCTTATAATAACAATGGACGATAACGGATGATAACGATGATGAAATATTCTAATTTTAAATAATAATAAATATTATAAATTAGATTTTATAATAAATGAACTTTTATTAAAAATAAAGTTAAAAATTTGTTTGTTAATATTACAAAATTTATTGATTTTATTTAAATTTAATTAAATATAATATTTTTTTTTTCATTAATTACAGATCATTTTAATCAAATACTTAAAATAATAATTATTTTGTAATTATTATATTACTAAATGCTTATATTGCTAATATAATTATTGCTGAATATTTTAATAATATGACAGTTTCAATTAATTATATGTAATATATATTTTTAGAAACTGGCAGTTTACATCATGCAGTTGCCTGATGAAAACATATTGTAATTCTGGCAGGAACAGGAAACAAATAACATTTTAACTTTTAAATATCATATGATTAAGAATTCGATATGGACTTCCAAAAAAGAATTGTGAATAATTAGTTATAATATATAAAACATATTTATTCGTATTGTACTTTTATAAGGAATCTAGAAAATATAATGGGAAATTTATATCGCAATAAAAGGTACTGTACTGTGATATCTCAAGACTTTCTGTAAACGCAATGAAATCCTTATTTTCAGAGTTATATACTATAAAATCGTTTATGTAATATATATATAACCATTTAAATTTTAACTTTTAATTTGGTATATAAAACATATTCTCCAAAACCGAGTTATTCCTTTACGAATGATGTTTGGGTTAGGAGATAGTAAGAATTATAATTGTAAAAATTGCAACAATAATATTACATATTTGAATAATATTTATAAATACATTTTAATATGATAATTTTTAGATTATCACTAAATTGCAATATTTATTTCAAATTATAAATTAATTACTAATGTTTATATGCAATATTATCTTGATAATAAATATATTAATATTTATACATCTCATTTGAATTTATAAAATTGAAATATGAAAAGTCTTTAATATAATATTATTAATTTTGTCTTACACAAAAAAAAAAGTTGTATCACTGTTGTAGACATATTTTCATCATAAGTTTAAATATAAATTGAAAAAGCTGAAAAATTTTTTTTTTAACATTGTAATAATATATTTTATGCTTATTCATAATATAATATTACAAGATAAATTTTAAGGATTATTTAAATGAAATATCTAGCTAGTTGGATTTTTCTTTGAAAACAGATTGACAGAATTAAAATATAAAATGAATATAATACATTTTATGTCAAATGTCAAATTTATATATAATATTATTATATAAAATAAGCTTTCAAATTTATTTATACCAGATATCCTGATGTGATTAATAATGATGAAATGTATTTCTTAAGCCTTTCAACTTTTAACAATAATTTTATATAAATTTTTATTCTGTTTATGTAAAATGTTTTGACATTCAATTAAATTGATATTATACATTAATGGTATAATTTAAAAATATCAAAAATGCATAAAAGAATGATCTTAAATTAAGTAAAGTTTGTAAATCTATTTTACCTAAAATTTTATATAAATGTACTTTTTATAATTAACTTATTATTTAGTTAACCTTCAGAGTACTTATAATTTATATTAAAAAACCATTTTTAAGCAACTTTTAAATCAGTTTTATCTTTTATAGATCATTTTCAAGAAATTGCCTTCATGTTTTTTGTGAAAAAGATTAATAATGTTATCCAATATCTTCATTGTTGTTTAAATAAAGATGAATATTTAAGTTGATTGATTTTAATTTATACTAAAGAATAACGATATGTACAAATAATTTTCTTATCCAACCAAATATGAAAATCTACCAAATAGTTTTTTTTTATAGTTTTTACATCCTTAACCTGTTTTACCCGAATATAAGCAAGGCATTTAAATCGAATTCGAATATCAAATTTTAGCATCATTTCTTCATTTCAATGATTTTTACAATGAAACTTCAATTAGTTATTTTTAACAATTTAAAAACAAAAATTAAGATGTTCCTAGTACGCAAATAGTTATAATAGGACATACATATTCTTATTGTACTTTTATTAGGAATCTAGAAAATATGGCGCCTCTCACATTAAAATGTAGTTCGTTATAGATTTCAAGATTTTTGTGCTAAAATAATTATAAGGTTATTCTTTTCATAAATGTATACATACATAAATTAAAACGTAATTATAATAATATCATTTACTGTAATAATTATTTATATTATTTTCTATTTTATTATAGGAAAATATAATATTTTATTGTGCAATTTAAAAATTGTTATGTAATTTCTGAAGAACATAATACATATACGCAAATAATCTTATAAATTTTGCAATTACATGTCAATAAGTCGAATCACTATCAAATAATAATATAATATTTATAAACAAAAAATAGTTATTGTTTACAAAATTATAATTCTTTGCTCTAAATGTTTATGGTCATTTAAAGGTTAATTTTATAGATAAGAATTAGTTTGAATCTAAATTTTTATATATTTTATTTGCAACCAAATTGGTAAAAAATGTTTACTGTAGTTGCACTCTGTCTGTCCGTCTGTCCGTCCGTTTACACAACCTTCTACACCTCTATAGATAGAGTATCAATTTTAGCCATAGATAGAATATAATAAAGGAAATATTCCAGTGGAACATAATCTTCTTATCTCTCGTTCCCTTTGAGTTGTACCCTCACAAAGTTCGAAGATTTTCAATATTCAATATCTAATAACTTTTAAAGATCTGTAAAAGCTAAAAGATAAACAGATCTTTTATCTTTTTCGTAAAAGTTACAAATTATAAAAAAATTTAACTAAAAAATAACTTGAGTCTCTAAAGAAATTGTTTCTGTTTACATTAAATTTTTAATTTACTTGTAATTTTGTAACTATACAAACAGTTCTACATGAGGATTTCGAGGATATGTGCTTTTGACAAACCCGGGGGTTTTAAATTTTTTTTTATTTCACTTCATTTTTTTAATATATAAAGCAAACAATTTTTTATTAAGATCAGTTTTTTAAAAGTTTTTGGAATAACAATATCACAAAATGCAGTTTTGCACAATATTTTTCATCATTTTTACTATATTATCAGTTACATTCGCTAGTTCTGTTTACACAGAGGATTTTTCTAATCCTGGTAAATCTCGAAATTATATAACAACTATAAAATAAATTTAATTAAAGTTAATATTTTAATTATAAGCTCATCCCGGAAAATGTGTTATTAATAATGATCTAATTTTGACACCTGGACGTCATAAGCATCCAACAAATAAATGCATAAGTTATGAATGTCAGAGCAATGGAATGGCTACGGTTTTTTTGTAAATTTTTTTATGACATTATTTTTCTTTTTTAAATAATATATATATATATATATATATTTTAATTATAGAAGCAGTCCACTTCCAGGAGGTTGCTAATAAAACAAACAAAAAATTATACAAAATGAAAAAACATTAATTAATTCATTATAATTTGAATTGTATATATAAATAAAATTATTTAATAAATGTTTTATTTAAAATGACTAAATTTTTGATTTCGAAATTACAAGAACGTTTAAAGTATGTGAAAAGTTATAAAGGACATACAAATATTAAATTAAATGATTTAATTGCTGCAAATGGACTTAATACACCTTTGAAAATATCAAAAAATTTATTAAAAGAAATTTTTATTATTATTTCTTTTTAATCATTTTAAATTTTATAAATTTTGTTATTTTTTGGCTTGAGTCAGTTTATATACATACATATGTTTATGCAGCTAACAAATTGTAATATGTATAAATATTGATATCTCAAAATTACAGTTCAGAAATTCTAAAATTTTATGGAAAAACGGAAATGAACATTATGTACATAATATTATGTATGACACATTTCAAATATTATATATACTTAAATACCAAATTTCTTTTTGAAATTACATCAAAATTTTGAACTTTTTATGTGTTGCAAGTTACAACATTATACACTTCAATGAAGTAGATACTAATATAGATTTAATAATATTCATAGTGTCATACAAATTATCACACATTTATATATATTATAAAGAAAGACACGTTCAATGTTAGTGGTTCTAAAAATTTGTATCACAATATCACGTAAGGTTTTCATTTATATTATATAATATTGGTGTCTTTTAAATCTTGGAAAAAAAATGTTTGCTGGAAAAAAATCAATTCTTTTAAATATAATCTAAAAGAAAATATTAAACTAATTACTGTAATACAAATTAATGAATTAATATAAAACTTTTTCAAATAAGTAAATGGCTTTTTTTACAGAAAATCTTAAGATTTTTAGAATTATTGGACGTATGCTAAATAATTGATTAATTAATTTCCTTTATCCATAAAAATTTAATTAACTTTTTTAATTTCTTAATAAAAATATTATATTTTCGCCCAGAAATTCGAAATCTAAAAAAAAAATCTATAAAAAAAAACCGTAACAAAATGTTGTACAACTAATTAACATAAAATTGTTGTTAAATTGTTCAAATAAATATATGTATATAAATCTATTATAATTCTTTATAATTATAATTAAAATATTATATTTTTGCAAACTGTTCCTGCAATTAAATTTAATTTTTTAAAAAAATAAGAAAAATTTGATTTTATACACAAAGTTTTGGTTTAAAAAAAAATTTAATTACTATCTGAAAATACTTTAAAGTTATGAAAAATTTTCAAATAAACAATAATGTTATATTAAACAAGAAATTTAACTAAGGATATTTTATTCTTAATTTTCATATTTAAATTTAAATTCGCTACTTTGACATTATGAAATTTAAATTTTGAATTAAACTTATTTAAAATTATCTTTAGTATTAATGCAAAATTTAAATCAAAATATTAATTATTTAATTATTTTTTTTTTGACAAACAGAAAAATATATTAAGATACGATAATCCTCTGGAAGGTTAACTAAATAAGTTAATTAAGAATATTCATCCTTCTTGGAAATCTTTTAAAAATATAAAATTGATGAACGTTACAAAGATGAAAATTTTATATGAAATTATTTTATTATTTTTTCTTTTTTGAATGAAATTTTGGAATATGCGCATTGAATTTAACTATTTAACTACATATTCATAGTAATAGTATACAAATATCATAATTGTAGTGGTAAAGTAGCTCAATTAAGAGTATTCCTAAAATAATTATTGAAGAGAAAATAAAATTTCTGTTTTCCATAACCAAGTCCAGCTACATCAGACCAGACAGATCCAAAATGTTAAGAGAAATTGAAAAAAGAAATGTAATGCAATTTGATTAAAACAGCATTACTTTATGGCATAGAAATAATAATAACACCAATTTAAACAAATTAATATATTATATTTTAATTAATTAGTATTTATAATTTTTTTCTTCATAATATTTATAATACCTCTATAGTGTGTAAAACCAATTAAAATTCGACAACTTGGACAATAATGTACACAACTTTTGAATTTTTTTGAATGACGTGGTAACCAAAATAAAAATAATGGTGCTAATATAATAGAATCTTGTGTAGTATATTCATTTTTAATATAAATTCGTCCTGGTATATCAGAATTTAAACAATTTGGACATGTTATAATATTTAGTTTTAATGACATTTGTCTAATTGGATATATAGCTTTAAATCTTTTTTTTATAACTTGAAGTTGTAAATTTCTAGATTCTAATAATTCTAATTTTGTTGTATTTCTTTTATTTAGATGTGATATAGTAGCACGTGCTATTTCAATTGGCATTTTATATTTATATATATAAAATTTTCTATATTTTAATTAATGTTTGTTTGTTATATTGTATTTTGTATATTAAAATTAATTTTAATTAATATTATATTGACAATGACTTGTATAGTAATATTATTTCAAAATATTTCTGAGATTTTAATTTATATGGAAAATATCAAAGTATAATAAATAATTTTATCAACCATAACAGAATTATAAAAAATTTATGACAAATAAATTTTCGTCATGTTACTGTTACATCAGAGCCAGACATACTAACAGGTATTTAGTGACAACGATCCTATGCTGGAGGATTTCAAAAATTGTCGAAAAATTATAAAGATCAAGAAAGTAATGAAATGTTTAGAGTAATTAACAATATTGCAATCAAAGAAATAATCAATCACCATAAAAAAATGGATCACAAAAAAAAAGAAAGATATATGGATTTGAGTTTATAATAAATTATTTGAGATTAGAACCTTGATCAATCCATTTTAGTTATGTAATGTATACAGTATACCACAACTAAAAATAGAAGTAAGATTATAATGTCTCATAGAAAATAAATTTGAAGATTTGAACAAATATATAAAAATTAGGCTATTACTTTTCTATTATTAATAATTTTTTAAATGGACAGAATTTGACACATTTTAGTTTTTATATCTCAATGAAATTGTTTAATATGATAATAAAAAATTATTTAAAAAATTGAAATTTCATAATTTATTTTATATAATATTTATAGTCCGAATTTTTTATTTTATTTTTTATAAATTGTAAATAATTATCCGAAAAAAACAAAAACAACGAAACCAATATATTATACATATTTATTTATTTCTGTTTTAAAATATATCAGTGCAATGTTTAAAATGTCAATTTAATAATATGTCAATGCAAGTCCGTTGTCTTATATGTAACGAAATTTTAGATTGTAATCCTAATGAAACTACAAATTTAGTAGAACATGTACGTAAACAACATCCAGAGGTTAAATTACAACCAAGTAGTACAGAATCATTTCATACCCAAGATATTCCTGAACATAAAGGTTTGGCATATTAAATATGCAATGATATATATTCTTTTATTAAAAATATTTTACAGAGTATTCTAAGCCAAAATTATATGAACCTGGACGTCAACGACCTCCAGATAACAAAAAAGTAATTGAACAGCAAAAAGGTTATTTTACTTTATTAAAAATAAAATACTTAATATTATAACATAATTTTTTTGTTACCACAGGTTCTTCGAAACCTAAACCAGTAGAAAATGCAGGTCCTCCAGATAATAACCAAGGTATTCAACAACAACAACGAGGTTACTTATACCGTATATTATTAAAAATATATAATTTAAATACATATATAATATTTTACAGAATGTTCAAGACCAAATTTATTTAAACACGGACTTAACCGTCTTCCAGATATTGAAACAGAATCGAGTATGAATTCAAATAAATTCGAATACATTCCAAAAGGCCTAGGTTACCATAATTATCAAAAATCTAATTACAAACAAAATTACAAATAAATAATTGACAGATTCTTTTAGATCTGGTTCAGATAAAAATCAGGAGGATATAGATTGTACAAATCAAAATATAAATACGGATAATACACATTTAATCAAACGTACGGATAATACAGATTTAATCAAACGTCCAATAACTCCTAAACGTCGAGGTTATCATATTATATCCAAATTAAATATTTATAATTTTTTTTATAACATAAATAATTTCTAGGACCTTGTAAATTTTTATATTGTGATAAACCAAAAGCACAAAAACATAAAGATTACGTGAAAATGAGTAAGAACACGATTTATTTAACTCTGATTATTTTCAAAAATTCAATATTATTTATTAACTTTATGGCAGGTTGTACTAGTTGCAATAAAAAGGAAGGATGTAAATGTCCGGGTAGGTGTAATGGTTTATATCATGGTAAACAAAAAGGACAAAAGAGTCCAGGTTATTTTGGTTGTTTACCTTGTAGTAAACAAAAAGGAGATAAATATGATTTAGAGATTAAATCCGAATCGAGTACAGAAAAATTATTGAATGGTCAAGAAACTCATGACGAATCTTGTACCACAGAAAAATTATTGAATGGTCAAGAAACTCATAACGAATCTGGTACCACAAAGAGATCGTCAAGTTGTTGTAAAAAACCCAATTGTTCTAGAATTACAGGTGGTTTTATATCAAACAAATCTTGTGAATACTCGACCGGTGAACGAAATGAACCTAAAAGTGATATTGATGAAAATTTAAAATACAGTACTATAGAAGCTAGTCCTGCTGATTATCGAGGTTATTATACATATTTAAAAACAAAATATACATTCATTTTCTATTTAAATATTAATATTTTATTTTTGTAGAGTCATTTAGACCATCAATGAAATTATTTAAACAAAATAATCATAATTCTATAAAACCACAAGTATTATGTCGACAAAAAACATTAAATAAATCAGCAAAAGATATAGTGCTAAATCTATCTAAAAATAAAAAACCATGCTCAAGTGAATCAAGTAATAAAAGTATAAATGTTAAGAAAGTACCATCAAGTTCAGAATATTTTGATGCACGTCCACCATGTATTTGTCTAACTGATAACAATGTATGTTCATGTTTAACTAAGAAAAATAAAGAATGTGATTGTCAATTATATCATATGAAAGATCAAATTCAATCACCAGAAAAAGTTTATAAAGCAATTGATCATCATGAAGAAGAATCAAAACTACCATCAGATAAAGAAAATAGTCAAGAAGATTTATTTACTGACGAAACACCAGAATCAAAAGATAAAAATTATAAACAAACTACTGTTAAAGAGAAAGTATCATTTAGGGATTCAAATCAAAAATTAGATGAAGAATTCTGTATATTGGATGATTATAACCAGAAGCCAATTTATCGTAGAAAATATCATATAAAAAATCCATTTCCATTTAGTGAACAGGGTAGAGATAAATTATATAAAACATCTATAGAAAAATGGCGCCCAGGTAGAGGACGTATTGCTTGTCCGTCATGTGGATCAATTCGGAGACCATTAATAAAATCAACTTTAGAAAAAGTATATACATATAAATTATAAATAATTATATATATATATATATATATATATATATATATATATATATATATACTATACTTACATTATATTAATTTTATTTTAAATTTCTTTTTTATTAGACTTCAAATACACCACTTGGAGCTGCATGTATAGTTACATGTTGGCCATTTTGTTTTCTACCATGTTTATTTCCACCCCCAGCCAAAGAATATTTACATTGTTCTAATTGTAATCATTTCCTTGGTATTTATGATAGAAAAAATGAAATTATTGAACCAGCTAAAGATTTATAATTTATCATTATTTATCAAAATACATAAAAATAAAAACAAAATTAAATTGTATATAAAAATATATAAAAAATAAAATACAATTTAGATTAAATTTTAGTTGGAATTTCATATTATTTAACTATGAAATTTAGTTTTACTTAGTGAACTATGAACAACAATAAAAAAAAAATAAACAATTTCATGGAATTTAGTTGGATTTCTCTAATTTTGTCTTCTAAATTTTTAAGCATGATTTTACCAATTAAATAAAAAATTATATTTTAGTTAAAATTTTTTTTTTCCAAAAATATCAAAATATCGTATTAGTTTGCACCTGAGCTAAAAGCTTTTCTAAAAGCTTTACTTTATCGTATAATTTAACGTTTTTTTTTTTTATTATACTTCTTCAATTCGAATGTGTTATTAAAATTGTGTTATTTATTATTATAATATTCTCGTTATAATTAGTTTCTCACATTAATCTAGTTAATGTAAGCGAACTGATAAAATTTTTGTTGATTAATTTAGAAGAAAAAAAATAATTAATTAATTTAGAAGCTAGAATTGGTTTAAAAAGTTTATCTATAAAATAGAAATTTTGAACACATTAAAATTTTTATTTAAGACGAATTTCTTCAATCAAAATATAATAAAAAATATTATAATATTTATATACATAAATAAAATTTTATTTTTTAATTATAAATTTTTCTGCATTCTTTTTTTGTGCCTTTAAATTATATTCTTGAAAATATCCCAATTCAATAAAACGTCCAATATAACATCCACAATTGCTACAATAATGATTTATATCACGAGCACATCTCCAATGGCATTTGCAACTAAAGAAAATAAAATAAAATTAAAAAAAATAAATAAAATTCATAAATTAAAAAATCTGTGTGAATATAAGAAAAATAATCTAACCAACAGCATTTTTCAAATAATGCAACAACTCGTTGTATAAATGTTGCAGCTTCATGTTTCACAACTGTTTCACCAACAATATTACATGATGGACAAATAATTTCGTTCGGTTGCATACTTAAATGAAAATTTGGTATTTCAGTAGTAGTTGGGTTAGTGGATGCCATATTTTCCACAATTTTTTTTTTTATTTACTAAAAAGTTAAATATCGAAAATCACTTTTTAAGCACAAAATATAAACTTAAAGCTTTTCTTTTTATTATTAACCAAAATTAAGAAAGTTTTCGGTTTTATAAAAAATCACTTTTAATTTTCACTATTTAAATTTAATTGTTTCTTTTTTTCGATATATCGACCAAAATAACATCCACAATTTTGACAATAATGATTTCCATCATATTTTCTTGATATAAAACGATAATTAACACACCAACATAAACATAATGAACTATAAAAAGTAAAAAAAAAAAAATATTGAGGAAATTTATATGTATATAAAATTAACAAACAATAAAACTGTAAAGGAAAGTAATAAAAAAAAAAATCTTCCAAGATTTCATATTCCGATAAAATGCACTTACATAAATAAACAGCTAAATAGTGAATTAATTCTTTCTGATTTTGGTGTAAGGACTTTTTCAAAATATGATTCTTCTAAAGCACCACAAGCTGGACAATGTATTATTACAGATTTATTTGGTAAATTTAAAAATTGACCAACTAATGGTGTAGCATAATTATCTAAATATGAATAATCTTTAATTTTATCAGATTGATTTTCAGGCATAATTATTTATTATTCACTAAATTTTTATAATTGATCACTTTAATTCCATTGATATTAAAGGAATTTTATCATCATTATTTTTTTTTCACACCAATTTTCTCACTATAATAATTCTTTAGTTTTCCCACAAAAAAACAGAAATATTTTTATATTCTAACAAAAATTTTTTTGTTGATTAATTTTTTAAGAATATATTTGCAAAAAAAAAATTCATTTTAATTTAAAGTTGTAAATGATCACATCATCATCTGAGAGATATTTTTATTTACACACTAATACAACAAACATAAAAATATGATTATAAATAAAACAATATTGAAAGCTTTTAAAAGTTAAAATTGCAAAGAAAAATATTATAACGAGAAAAAATCGTGGGCAAAAATCTATTTTTATTCAAAATTCAAATAAAAATAAATGAAAATGAAAAGAAAGAAGAGTTTTTTGTGTTTTGCGGTCACAAAAATAATTTTTTTTTTTTTAAGAATTTTTATCTTGCAGATAGATAGATAGATATGTGTATAGATGTATTGAATGAAATATTGATTATAATATTCTTGTTTATAATCTTTTAGTTTCCTTGAGACTAAACTGAAATATGAAATATTCATTGTCGTTGTAGACAGCCACTTATAAGTCATTTACAATTAAGTACATAAAAATTAAAACTTAATTTTGAAATTTTTTTTTTTAAATGCATAATAAACTTATTATAGCTCTGAATTAAAATTAGATGATTTGCGGTGGTTCATTTGTCTGTCACATACACATTACAAACTCCAATTTAAATATCAAAATTTTAAAGTTCGTAATATTTTATCTTTTTATGTTTTTATGGTTACCGGCTTTTATGTTAACTCAGTCATGCTTAAAGCCGGAAATAAAGAATACATAGTTAAATGAGAAAAAAAATATAATAAAGAATATTCTAAATTGATTTTATGTATATATTATAAAAAAATGTAAAAATTGTATCATAAACAAGAAAATAGTGCTTACGATAATAAAATTAAAATATATGTATGTAGATTTTTAGATTATAACATTTTATTCGTTTTATTTGATGACGACTTTAACTATGACCTTTAACATAACGATATCTTCTATGCATATTATTAATATTTATATTAAAATATCTGGACTAGATAATAGTATTTAAATATAATTCTTTCCTCTATATTTTTGGTATACCAATCAAATTTTCTTCATTGGGTATTCATATTAGAAACATGATAATGGACCCCAATCACTTTATAGAGGATCATAAACATAAAAATATATAAAACAATATATATTTTTTTTTAAATCAATTTTTATTTTTTGTTTAAATTCTTAAATAATACACAACCCAAAAAAAATGTTCTTACTAGTTTGGCTTTTTTTTTTCATCATCACACCATGTGGGGGACTATGAAACATCATTAATTTTATGTTTTTCATGTTCTTTTATTGCCGACGTAGACGAATTTGCAAAATCAGAAAAAAAAGAACTGAAAATCAAGATATATTTTAATAACCAAATTTTTATTTTATTATGTAACTTTAGTCAGAAATTAAGATTATATACAAGAAATAGCAATAAATTTTATATTCCAGCCAAAATTTTGCAACATTTATTGATTACTACACAAACAAAATACATACATACATATGGACATATATGTAAATAATTCTGACATAAAAATTTGTTGTGTAGTTTTTTTTTTTCTACCAATTAATTTCAATAATTATTTAATGTTATTAATTGATCTAAAGTACGAATTATAAAACGAAAAATTTAATATAAATTAAATTAAATTAGATCATCAAAAAAATTAAATACAAAACTTAATAAAAGTTTATGTAAATTTCTAAATAAAAATTAATATTTTTTGTTTAATTTAAATTGTAGTAAGTAGTTCAAATTTGAAATATAGTTGATAGTATAATAAGTACCCATAGTAAAAATGTAAATTTATCCAAATTTTTTAAGTAATGAATTTATGATATAAGTTATGTTTTATGGCTTTTAGTCACATGATTAAATTTCTTAATATACATATACTTTTTTATTTATATAATTTTTTATGGATCTCGTCTTGTTATTTTTTATTATCTCAATTCACCAAACAAAAATATATTTTTATTTAGGATAAATAAGAAAAATATAAAATCATATGTTAAAAATAAATAAAGTTTAATATTCTTGAAAAATTATAATATTATTTTTAGTAAAATAATATTACATACAAATTACATATACATACAAATTAAATAATTTTTATAATTTTGGTCGACGATAAGTTCCTAAATATTCACCACATTTTGAACAATAATGTTGACAAATTTTAAAACATGGTATTAAATATCCAATTAAGGATATTGCAGTTAAAGGACACCAACTAAAAATAAAAAAACAATGTTTATAAATAACAAAAAATATTGAAATTTACAAACTACAAATTACCAAAATAAACATGATATATATGAATTAACACTTTCCCATGAATCTATTTTTTCACTAATTATTGTTTCACCACATTTTTCACAAAATGGACATTTAATTTGTTGTTTCTTTGGACCAACAGCAAAATAAATAATTTTTTTCTGATTTTCAGGTATAACTGGCAAATCAATATCTGTTGTATTTGTCATTTTAATTATTCAATTACGGTTTAGACCGGAATTATGAAAAATTTTTGTACAGACAAATTGAAAAGAAAAGAATACAAAAAAATTATTTTTATCCACTTCTACTTTGACACAATAATAAGCTTTTTTTTATGTGTAAAAGAAATGTAAATTTGTATACGCTAAAATAAGCTTTACGTTTATATGTAGGTAGTATATCTAAAAAATAATTAAAAAAAAACTCTGATCTAAATTCTTTTAAGCAAAAACCGAAATTTAAATTATCAATGTATTAGTTTTAAAGAAAAATAAACAAAATTAAAAAGAAAAATTTAAATTTAATGAAAATATTTAAATTTTATGATGGTCGAAAATGAAATCCCATCTGTGCACCACAATTTGAACAAAATTGACGTCTTCTTCTAGTCCAACCAGATATGAATAATAAGAAAAATGGTATCCAAAATATTGGTATACAACTACAAGAAATACATATAAATTTTATATTATAAATAAATTGAAAATGAAAAATTGCATTTCCTTACAATGAAAAACAACTTAAAACTGCAAAAACTTTATCTTTTGCATTCATTGGTGATATATTATATGTTTCATCTCTGACACCACATAATGGACATTTTATATGACGAACTGTTGGACCAACAGAAAAATATCTTAACCGTGGTATAAAAATTTCCTTTTTCTTTCCTACAATAATTCAAATTTAATAAATTAATTATAATTATAAATATAATTTACCTTCTAGAGATTGTATCTCTTTAACAATATCTTTTAAATCTTCTGGTATTTCTTCAGTATCATTTTTATTTATGCTAATATTTGGTTGAATATCAACAGACATTTTTATTTAAAATAAACTTTTTTGTCAAGAAAAAAAATATAATAATATCACATTTGAATTAGTATTACAATTGGAATTGCATACAGAAAAGCTTTTGTGATTGAGTATTCTGTTGAGCTTGAGATACAGGGAAATGAGAGAGTTTTACACAGAAATAATTTTGGGAGTAAAAAAAGCTTTATTTTTTCTATAATTTGTGAGGTAAGCCATCAACAACAAAGTATATAAGATATCAACAGGTTTCATGGAAATGGTGAGTACATATATTTAAAATAAAATAAAAATGAAAATGTTATTAGATCTATCTACATAGAAAATGATAGTATCAACATAATTATGTCAAAATCGTTATATAAATATTTAGATAAATTTTAAAATTATTAGAAGTTATTTATTTATCAAATGAATTTATTATTTTCTTCTATTAAATAGATCTTTTTGTCTAATTTAATTAGTCTATTTATAATTTAAATTGGTATTTTCGTTAAAATTGAAAAGGGTCATCTACAAAATTATATATCCTATAATATCCTTCCAATATAGAGATTGTATCATAAAAGTATGTATATTAATTATAAAAATTATTTATATGTACATAATATACAAAAAACATCTACATATACATTTCCATTTGTTCATTTGGGGGGAAACATATAATCTAAACATTAACTAAATAAGACTAAAATTCGCAATATTAAAATTGATAATTTTGTTTCTTTTAGACATTTTGGTACCTAAACATTTGCCCGTCGATAGCTTAAATAAATTTAATATTAATCTTTATTTACATACTAACTAAATTACTTAATACTTTTAACTGAAAATTTATTTATTATCTATCATATTAATTTTATCTAAATTATTTTTTATTGTTGTTGATTCCAACACTGTTATCTATCTAGAATTTAATTATATTATTAATAATATTTATATAACAAAAATGTTTAATAAAGATTGTAAAAGTGACATACTTTTCCAATGTTACAACATCATCTAAATTCCAAATTAATTAATTGTATATAGCGTATTATATTATTTATACCATTTAAGTAAATATTTGTACAGATATTAAAAAAAATATATATTTTCTACTTAAATAGCAAAAATTTATCTTTAATATTTTTATTATCAAGATATAAATTACGAATAATACTCGTATAAATAAAAGGGAAATATGGAATAAGTATTAGAAATAATATTTATTTTCAATAAATAAATAAAAATTAGTTTATTAATTATATATTAATCATTTTATAAATTTTTTCACATATTTGTCTTTGTTAATATATATGTTTTTGAAGTCACTTGAAATATATTCTGAAATTATAACTAAAAAAAATATAATTTTGATTAAAATGAATGACGAATTAAATTTTTTTTTTTGTACATTTTCGATAAATATACAAATACAGATATGTAATTACAAAAAAATGAATGACTTTTGATTAAAAATCACTCAAATTTACCATAAATTTGTGATCAAATTATCATTAAAACATATATTAAATTTTTTGTAATAATAATTAGTAAATGAAAATCATCAATACCATATTTATTTCTTAGGGTAGATAGATTACTGAAACTGCACTACTAAATTTTGATATTAAATTTACTTATCGTTATTGTAGTGAATATAAAATAACTAATTAATTTTTCACATAATATTTTTTTTTTGTAGAGTTTTCGATGATCTGATTATTTAATTCATTTTTTATTGATATCCTTATCAGTAATAATATTTTGACAAATTCATTTTCATAAGATATCATTATTATTTTAATAAAAATCTATTCACTTTTTACATTAGAATATTATTTTTATACATAAATATATAATTAAATTTCAATTTTCGAAGATCACTAAACCATTTTTTTTTTTGTTATTTTTCAATTTTCATATGTTCCAATGAATGCATCACAATTTGGGCAATAATGATTAGCATTTTGACATGAATCCATACAGTAAGGTAAACATACACACGGCCAACATCTGAAATTAATTAATTAAATTATAATTAGAAATAATTAAAAAAAACTTTTTTTTTTTTTGTTTTTAAATATTAATAAAGAAAAAAAGCTTACATAAAACAGCACAGGCATAATGCAATCAAATGTGTTTTTGTAGTTGGTTCATGTTTGATATTTGTTAATATTGTTGCATGACATGATGGACATTGTCCTTGAACTGGATCCGGACCAACTTGAATAGGTACTGTTGGAAAATGTTGTATTTGTGGTTGTGTTATTAT
Source organism: Empis stercorea (assembly GCA_949752835.1). Classification (NCBI taxonomy): domain Eukaryota; kingdom Metazoa; phylum Arthropoda; class Insecta; order Diptera; family Empididae; genus Empis; species Empis stercorea. Next base: position 13,318,950 of record OX457088.1, on the reverse strand, counting down.
GATTGAATGTTGTTGTTGGTGGTGTTGTTGCTGAAAACCCATTTGTGGTGGTGGATGTGGATAACCAGTTGGTTGTGGATGTGGATATCCAGATGATGGTACATTTGGATAAACATATTGTGGTGGTTGATTATATTGATCCATTTTATTATCCATAGCTAATTTTCTATTATTTATTTTCTATTTCTAGATCTATATTTGGAATTATTTAAAAAAACAAAAAGACTTTATATCTTCTGCACTAACTCTTTTAAACTGTACAAAAATTTAAACAATTAATTTTTTTTTTGTATTTTTAAGTAAAAATAACACAATCATAAATATATTACTTTTATCTAATCTTATCAAAACATGACTAAAATATATGTACATATATTAAAAATACCCCGAACTGACTGATAAATTATTGTAAAATGTTTTAATATTAAAATTCAGTTGGATTTTTGCCACATAAACAATTTTTTTTTTTGTTAAGTATTGTAGTATTTTGGGTTTATTATTTAACTTATCGCAATAGTATTAAATATTTCAGTCATATGAATTATGTTAAGTTAATTAAATAATATTAAAATTGTTAAAATGAATGAATCACGAAAGAAAATATAATATTGATGAAAATTTTTTATTGTGAAATTCACATTTTAGTTAATTTGTTGTTTTATTTATTATTATCAAAAATATAAACTTTGTATATATTTTATACCTATGTAGATACAGTATAAGGCATCAAACAAATATATGTAATACATATATGTAAGTATTGATATAATTATAATAAACAATATTATAAAAGATAATTTTCAATAATAATTTCAACGACAATGTAAATTATCTTTGCTAAAATTGAATTATAGTATAGTTAATTTTCTTCATATTTGAGTATTTGATTTACTTCATAGCAGATTAATTTGGGGACAAAATTACTATTATTATTTTTTAATTTACTATGAATTATTTCGCTTTTAACCTTTTCAATTAGGAAAACACGTTTTTCAGATTGTATTGATGTGATTAAAAAGTATCAGATAATTGAATTTTAGAAAATTATTTGACATTTGCTAAAAGTAAATTAGAACAGTTTGGCTACTTAACTAGATTATTCTATGAATAAAGTTTATAATAATTTAAAAAATATAGTTTAATTAATAACAAAATGAATAATAATTTAGTTATTAATTAAATTTGAACAAAAAAATATTATAGGGGTCTCAGTAGTCTCTAGTGGGTTAAGGCCTAGACTGATAACTAAGATGTCCCGGGTTCGATTCCCGGCCAGGCCTAATTAAAATTAGAAATTAACCCGAGGTCTGTGAGGGAAAAAACCTTAACAAAGAGGTTCCATATAATCAGATATGATTGGGGTGAGCACCTTTAAAAAAATGAATTATCTGTCAAATTTAAAATGATAAAATTATTATTTGAAATATCATATTTTTAATACCAATATTAACAAAAAAAAACTCGATAATTACTGATAAATTTTCTTGTTTAAATTTAATTGCCATTTACTGTACAAAATTTATCTGCATGAATAAGGTAAATATATATACATATACCTAAAAACTAATATAAAGGTATATTTGTTAATATGTATTATTAAATAAGATAAAATTAAAAAGAAAATTAATAAAATATTTTATTAAATTTTATGGTGTACATAATATAGTTTCCACCTATAAATCAATTACAAAAAAAATATGAAATAATATTTAATATATCAGAAGAAAAATTTATTGTACTTTATTGTGCAAAGAAAATATAAAACATGTTATATTAAAAATAGAAAATTAACTTTGATATGTTCCAATGAATGCATCACAATTAGGACAGTAATGATTAGCATTCTGACATGAATCCATACAGTATGGTATACAACAGCATAACCAACATCTGCAAAAAAAAAAAATTGATACTTAAGGATTTTCAAGCAAAAATATAAGCTGCAAAAGATATATCATTAAATATTAAAAATAATTTGACAAATTTCAGGATATTTTTTCTTAATTCAACTACAAGTAGATAAAAAAAAACGTTTGAAAATAAATTATTTTTAAGATTCAAATTACAAAAAAAAATCATTTGAAAAAAAAAACTGTCAAATAATTATTTAAAAATAATTAAATATTTTTATTTTAAAATTTAATTAAAGATTTTATTTAATCAAATTTATTGTTTCGTGGATCGTAATTTTTAAAAGTAAGTAAAAATATATTTAAAGTTATGTTGAAATCTACTGTTAATATAAATTTTTATTTCTCAAATTAATAATTATATAAATTTAAAAAACCGAGAGAGAAATGCTTGTAATTGTCAAAATATCAATAAACATAATTTTTTAAAATATCATTTTCGTATTGTACTTACGAAAAACAACAAAGACACAATGCTGTCAAATGAGTTTTTGTAGTTGCATTATGAGAAACTCTTGTTGAAATTGGTGTTCTACATGATGGACATGTTATCGTCATTGATTTTGGTCCAGCATTAATTGGTCCACTTTGTTGTTGTGGTTGCACAATAAAAGTTGTCTGTTGTGGTGGTGCTGATGCCATACGGTTGTAATCAAATCCTTCATTATTTGCCATTATAAATAGGTTGCCTTTAATTTCATTTATTTATACTTTTATCCAAAAATAAGACAAAATAATTCAATCGTATTTAAATTTAATCAATTTAACAAGCTTCAACAGTTGAATTTTTAGTATGATTATATATGCTTCTATACAAAATCAATGTTTCTTCAGTGAATCAAATTGAAAAACTAAATGGTGGTGCAATAATATCTAAAACAAATATCAAATAAATTTGAAAATGATTTTTTTTTGCACGCTATAAAATTTAAAAAGCTATATGTATTAGTATAAGAAGTTTCGTCAACACAATAAATCGTCAATCCTTGAAAATTTTTGTTTATTTTACACTTTTGAATATAAACATTTATATTACGGCGATAACTAAAATATATAGTGCAGCAATTATAACTATACCAGTCTAGCTCAAGCACACAATTCAATGTGCCCAGAGTGTATGTGTACATTGTACAGACACAGCTGATTAATTTTTGAGCATAAAGGATCATTGACGGTCATTTATATGAGAGGTTTTACAAAATATTTGAAAATCGATACTCACTCCTTTGTAACGATTTTGTTTCAAGTACGAACTAAACGTAGAGGAGATCCTTTTAGAGCTAGACCTAATTTGATAATAAATTAATTTATTAATATATTTATTGTCTTATCTATTATCTATACATAACTAAATTTAATAAATTTATTTTATTGAAAATAATCAAACATTATGTAATTGTTTAATCGTATCTAACGAATAAATTAAGATATTTTCTTGACAAACATATTACACATTTGAACAATCATAAAATGCATAAAATGGTATACATACATACATGCATATATTTGCGATCAGAGCCAGAGTATTTCAGATAATTTTTAAAATCCGTCTCTGTAAATACATATGATATAAATGTAAACATATAATCTAGCATAAAATATATGAAAAGGGACGGAGACTTAATTAGATTCTTTTCTTATTCATTTTTGGAAAAAAAAAACATTAAAATAATATTGCTGTTTCAAATTCCTTATATGGTACATTAAAAATTATATTTATTTCCATTTATATATTTTATAGTTCTCTTACTATATATAACACTCTGAAATAAATGCAATATATTTTTTATTGAGTCAGTAATTTTTATGTAAAACTTTTTGGGACCTAAAGGAAATTTGATATTTTTACGAACATAATTTTTATTAACGACATAATTTTATATATAAATATAATTATATTTTACATATAATCTTTCCTGGTTTGAAGTACTGTTTGTGTTTTTATAATTTGTGGTAATAATGTTTCCACAGCTGGTCCAATAATAGGTTGGATTGGTGTAAATTCTAGTACTAGTAAAATTACCATCATGTTTTGTAAATAATTTTCGACATTCATTTACCATTTTTAATCCATTTCGTTTTGAGTCTTTAATAATTACTATTAACATTATGATAAGATGAGTATCAAATTGATCTAAAATTTCTTAATAAATTTGTGTAGTTAGATTATGGACATCATCCTTAAATTTAAATACAATAATTAAGTAAATTTAACAGAAAAATTATGCATTTTTTAGATATTATTTTTAATCATGTAAATTACTTTTTCTTCATATATGTAATTGCTATGTAATTATTAATAATTTTCAAATTTAAATCAGAAATATTTAACGAAATAAAAGTACTTCAATAAACAAATATATGACCAGGAATATTGATTTAAAATAATAATAATAAAACATTTCAGTAAAAATTTTATAAATTGTGAATACATAGAAATAATAAAATTTCCAATTAAAAATTTCCATTTCTTGGTAAAACTATACATATGTATATAATACAAAAGTATTCAAAAGAAACTAAATTCAAACAAATTAACACAATTTAATAAGATCTTGAAAATTTCCAATAATTTCATAAATACGATAGAAATATAATTTCGAAATTTGTTATTTATAAGGTCACTTATCTCTTCCATTAAATGTTTTTCAATTCGTATAAGTTATTCAGATTTTTTGACCGAATTAAATCAACTCGCTTAGCGTTAAAGAGCACTATCAAAATAATGCAATTATTGTACAAATATTTTTAATAGTACTTCTAAAGTTTATTTGAATTACTTTTAATTTTATTACTCAATTATAAATATTCGAGTTTATTTATTTAGACATTTAATATTGAACCGACAACCACTACTATGAAAAAATTTATTGTAAGCAAACTAGTATTATATATGTATATATATGTTATATTTATTTGCTGATAAGATAAACACTGAAAAATAAACACTAAAGTACTTTTTTTTTATTCGTAGTATGAATATGAAGTGAGTTTTTGTTTAATGAAGTTAGTTTAAATATTGCTTACGATATAGAAAGTTCTATGTATATACATTATAAAAATGGCTAAAAACAGAACATTTAATGATAATCCTCCACCATATACACCACAAGCATCACAATTTGTTCAACCACAATTAGTACATGCAAATACAATAACTATTGTACCAGTTGGTCCAGATCCAATAATAATTACTTGCCCATCTTGTCATGCACATATCCAAACAACAGTTGAACATAAAAGTTCAACTAAAACACATCTAATGGCATTGATACTTTTACTATTATGGTAAGAACAACAAATTTTATTGGTTATAATTATAATTATTAGTAAATTAAATTAATTTTTAATATTTCTAAAATATTTTAGTTGGCCTTGTGCTTGTGTACCATATTGTGTTGAATCTTGTCAGAATGCTAATCATTATTGCCCTAATTGTAATTCTTTTATTGGAACCTATGCACATTAATACTAATGTAAAAGGAGTAAATGTTATATTGGCCTGGAACATTTTACAGTTTAAATGAAATTATATAGACGTATTTATATTTTCTACATGAATTTTATGTGATAATGAAAAAATAATCTTTAAAGCAAATTCCCAAGTTGGAATTATAATTTTTTTTAGTTATGTAAATCCTTTTTTTTTTAGTTTTTGTTTTTTGAAGAGAATACAAACAAAATAAATTATTACGTTGTAAATGCAATTCGTGATCACGAAAATAAATAATAAATTATTTGATTATATTATTATATAAATATGGTTTTATTTATTAATGATAAAGTTTATATACTGATACCAAAAATTTTTGTTTATTTTCTACAGAAAATTATGTGATTTTTACATTGAAATTTTACCATTAATAAATCTAGATATAGGGCAAAATTTCGCAAAAAAATCGATGAAAAAAAATTAAAACTTATTGTTTATATTAATATAATTAATCTTAAATAATTTCTAGTTTATGTATAAAAATATAAAATAAAAAATAAATAAATAGCATAGCATAGAGGAGGAATACAATTAGAAGTACATAATTTCCTTACACCAGTATTCAACTGATTGGATATGTACTTGCTCATATTTAATAATAAATTTTTTTAAATATAGTTTTACAGGCATCAGAGCCTAAATAACTCATACTAGATGAGTAGGTAAATGTTTCACAGCTTTAGCTGCGGAGTGTGTAACAGTTTTCTTATTAATTCAATTAATTAAAAAAATAAAAATTAATGTATGATATTCTATACTATAGGATCTTTTAATATTTAATGTAAGCAGAATTCTAGACTCTCTTTATCCCCGGTTTCATTTCTTTCTAAATAATATAGCTAACATATATAACAGATTGATCTGTTATATAACAGATGTTATATAACAGATTGTGTTTGTTTCAATTAGTTCAATTACTATTATAATAGATAACACAAAATAAATATTTTGACAACACAAAATAAAATTATTTACTATAATCAAATAGGTACTTATGTTTATAGTACATATTTTGATTTTTTTCGCCATGATTCATTTTTGATGTACACTATTTTTCTTTCTACTTCAGATCTTTACATAACTATAGAATAGACTTAATAAAATACTAAAGTATATAATTCTTAAGTACAAATTATGAATTAAAATTAAATTACGTTTATAATATCGATTTTGATTTTAATTATAATATGCTACTTGTCTAATTCATTATTTAACAAGTCTGCTATTTCCTTAAACATATATTTTTATGTATTATTTGAAAAAAATTGTATATGTATATATATATTAACACTTACCAAATTTTAACTTATCGTAAATATTCCTCTGTATTCCTAAATTGAAATCATTGTTACAAATACTTCGTAATTATATCAATTTTCTTTATTACTTATTTCCGTATAAATAATTTACACTTTGGTCTTATTTCTTATTATACTATTATCTAACTGCATATAAATACCACATTTTGTTTAATGTTCGGCTTAGAAGTGTTGGTTTAGATCAGCATTTTTGAAAAACCAAAAAATAAAAATCAATATTTATTTAAAGATAGGACAATGCCTCTTATACCAAATAATACCAATTTATATAACACAATTTTTTTTCTAATTTTCAGTTAGTTATATGTTTCAAAATCATGCAAAACTTTCCACCTGCCGGTTACAGGACTAAATGTCCACAATGCAAAAAATGTATTATAACTGTAATTCACCATACGCCAACTATTCGTACACATCTAATGGCAATGGTTTTATGTATAGTAATGTAAAATATTTAAAAAAAAAAAATTCTAAACTTAATATTGAAATTAATTATATTAATTTTAGGTGCTGGCCATGTGCATGTCTACCATACTGTATTGAAGATTTTCATGATACACATCATTATTGTCCAGTTTGTGATGCATATATAGGTGTTCATCAAGGATTATTGTAAATAAAAATTGTACATTGAGTTATTGTATTTATACTAAATAAAGTTGTAAATTTCTGTAATTTATTAAATATATGTTAAAATTAAAGCAAAAAATGTTTTTATAATCATAAGGAATTATATTAAAAATTTTCCTAAAATTTATTGTTATAAATAAATGTAAAATTTAGTAAAATTTGTCATAAAGAATCGTTTAATATAAAATTGTTTTTAGCAATTTTTTCTGATGGAATTATTATTATCAATACATTATAATTATATTTTTCATAATCTCTTATTAGTTATTACATTCACTAAGAATTTATGTAAACGTCTTAATCTATGGTATTATTTAAATAAATGTCAAAAAAGTAAAGTCTTAACTTTTTTAATGGTTTAAATTGTACTACTCTTTCTGTAGTAATCATCATCCGGTTATTAATAATTATTTTTCCAAATATATACCATAAAAATTTTCAATAATTTTTTATTTAAAATAAATTTATACTTATTGTACAAAATTTTATTTTATTTAAATAAATATAATTATATTTAGAAAAACGAATATGTAATTAAATTAAAAATTGTGTTAATTGTAAACAAAATGTATATTTACATACATTTACAAAATTTTCAATAAGAATATAAACCAGTGTAATATTATTATCGTATTGATGACTAAAAATAATTTTCTTTTAAAACATACTTAAACCCTTAGTTCTTAGTATTTATTATAACATTATCACACAAAAAAATAAATATAATTAGAAATGACTAATACATAAAGATAGATAACAATATGAAAAAAAGTAAATAAAGTGTTTCAGTATTTTTAAGTATCTGACATAAATTTGTTATAAAATATAAGGTATTGGATGAAAAACATTTAATTAACTTTTAAACAGTTGAACAAATAAGTGTGTATTATAATAAGTGCTGCGTTAAAAATTATTAACGAATATAATATACATATATATAAATTATTTATTTGTAAAATTATATAATATAAATTTGAATAGTTAAAAATATGGCAGCCGTTGGACCAGAACCAACTCGTGTAGTTTGTCCATCATGTCATGCTGAAATTTTGACAAATTTAAAACATGAAGCAACAACAAAAACACATTTAATTGCATTAGTTTTATGCTTATTTATGTAAGTATTATATTTTTAATTAAATTTTTTATTATAAATAAAATTAATTCTATTTTTTTTTTCTTAATAAATTCTTAGTTGCTGGCCATGTGTTTGTTTACCTTATTGTATGGATTCATGCCAAAATGCAAATCATTATTGTCCAAATTGTGATGCATTTATTGGATCATATCAAGCATAAATATTATAATATAATTTTTAAATTTCCATCCTTTTTATATTTTGTAAAATTTTAACATACATAATTTTTTTTTGTGGTTATATTGAATAATCTTTAAATAACTTTACTTATTTGTATATATATATATAATTTTAAATTAAAAAACTTTGGTAAAAAAACATTTGAAAATAAATATTCGAATAATGAAAAATTAATTATAAACTTATTTTAAATTTTTGATTGTTGCAATTCTTTTAAGTGCAATCAGTTACATAATATTGATTTAATTGATAAGTAAAATCAATTTATATATTTTTACTTTTATCATTTTTTGATAAAAAACTTTGTTGTCCAGAATTTTAATAGAAATGTGTATATTTAAGATATTAACTAATTACAAAATTTATTTGTATATAAATATATAATATATAAATTAAAATACATAACTGATAAAATAAATTTTATGAATACATTTTCGATATGATTAGTAATTTTTGATCGAAAAGATGATCTTGTGCATAAAATATTTTAAACATTATTTTAATACTAAATATTTCTATAAAATTATATTAAAATATTTGTACATTGAGCATTATGAAAAATTTAAGTTATATTTTCTATAATTATTCGTTAATTGCATAATTTTCTATAATAAATTTGTATGAAAATTGTATGCAAGGAAATTATTTTTGAGAAAAATAGATAGTTTATAATAAACCAATATAAACAATATATCATATATTTTTCATTTTCAGATGCCTTTACATAAATAAATAAAATATATTTTCATAGTTTTCATTATACAGATAAATATTTTGAGAAAAAGATGATATTCTAATTATGGAAAATATTAATTTATAGTGTATTGTCCAATTTAAAAAATATTGAACAAAATATGTAAAATAAAATTATATATCCAAATCCAACTACTCTTATCAAATTAATAATGAACCAATCAATCAATTATCTAGGATTACAATTTCATCTGAATTGTGTACACAAAAAAAAACTTCAAATATGATTAATAGATAAAAAAAATTTAATTTCAAAAAATATCAATTACATAATTTCGAATAAAATTTACGTAAAATATTTTGTTTTTAATTATTATTTTTTTTTTTTTTTTAATTTGTAATGGCGCCACCACCACAACTCATCCTTGGAGCACATCCAGTTGATTTAAATTGTCCAGAATGTCATGATGATATAAGAACAGTAATAATTTATAGACCACCGGAGCCATCATTTTGTTCATCAATAAGTGCACTGATAATTTGTTTTTTTTGGTAAAAAAAAAAAGTTAATGTACCAGGAAAAATAGTCATAATTTTTGTTACTTTTTTCTGAAATATTGTAGCTGGCCATGCCTTTGTATACCAATTTGTTGTCATATATGTTTAACTGGTATTCATGCATGTCCAAATTGTAATGCTGAAATAGCAACATCACGACAAAATCGTCAAAACCCACACCACAGAACAAGAAGCCCATCCATTGGACGATCGCAATAATATTTAGAAAAATTTAATAACTCTTGATACAACTAATTTCGCTTGAAATATTTCATTGCTATGGATGATGATGAATCACTGAACTTAAAAGTTATATGGTTTTATTTTTATCATAATATATAATTCAAATCAAATGGAACGAATCATAATAAAAAAAAAATTAACTTTTTTCATGTTGATGTCATTTTTTTTTAAGAAAAGAGAATTTTATTCTTAATTAAATAAAAATATGTATATGTATGAATAGTATAACATATCTGCTGAATTTATTATATGTAGATATATTTTCTTTATAGAAATTGATAAATTATTTCAGTTTTTGCACACAGCTTTTACCAAATGACGTCAGAACAGCTTTTTAATTTACATACAAATATAAAGCGTTTAAAGAAGAATAATAGAAAATTGTTTTTTTAAATCAAATCAGAAAAAAACCCCTTAAAATAGAACGATATTATCGTTATATACAAGGGGGCTCCCTGAATTTAGGCCGCGTGACTAGACCGCGATAAAAACTGACTTTAGACCGCGCGGCCTAAAGTCATTTTGAAAAATGACTTTAGACCGCGCTTGGAAAAGGCAACATTTTTTTGAGAAACGAATACACCATTTATTAAGAATGACTTTAGACCGCCTTCATTTTGTTCTACGCGGCCAAAAGTCACGCGGCCTAAAGTCTATACCCCATACAAGGGCACTTGGCCGGATCAAGTTTTTCAGCATACTAAAATTACATCAGATTCAATTACTTCTAGTAGTAGACGCTGAAATTTTACAGTGGAGACTAGCTCATCCAACTGCTACATACAAAAAAACCTGTATAAATGCTTTCGCTTGCATGCTTATTATAGTTATTTTTAATTTCTATACGTCACCACGTTATACATGAAATTATATTCAAATTGACATCGAATTGTAGATCACTTTGAATAATTAATTAATTAATGTTTTAAATATTCTATGGTGAATTTTCATTTTATAAAATAAACTCTCTGTAAAATTTATAATCGTCATTTAGTTATATAGACATAGTCTCCTAAAAGACTTTTCTTTGTAGTATTATAGATATATGTAATAGAGAATTATGTATTTTCACCCACCTAAACCATGATCAAAACCTGTTTTAAACTTAAATACGAGCATATTTTAGACAACATTCGTGAAACTATAAGTAATATATAGCTTTTAAGAATATCAGCATTAAATATTAAAATTTATTAGCGTAACTATTTTGCTCGCTTTGAATAGATTGAATTTTATACACATTAAAAAATTGAACCAAATTTGAATATAAATAAATTGATATTATTTTTTTAATAATTAACTAGCAATTAAGTAATTAAGTAGAAAATTCAATTGAATTCATTAAGTTTTTTTTATTTTAACCTCATTATTTTTTTCTAGATTTACGAATTAGAGATTCATTAATAATTTTGAAATAATTATAGTATTTTCGATACTATCGATTCTATTTAAACCATATAACCTTTTTATAATACAGGGCTGATAAAAATAAAATAGTAATTTTAATTTTTAATAGAATTATACCTAGTATTAGTAATATAGTTACAAAATATGTTTAAAAAGAAAATTCTTTTTAGAAATATACTATTTTTTATGGAAACGAATGAGAGTTTTGTAAATGTTTATTTTCATTAAAAAATTAAGTACTTTTATATTATGAAATTATCAGAAGATAAGATATAAATTCTTCAGAAATAAACTTATTCATTAAAAAATATACTTAATAAAAATGATATTAAATCGGATGCCTTTCAAATTATCTAAAGTAAATATGATGTTATCTTGAATGAAAGTAATTTAGTTGAAAACAATGAAATGTAAAAGTTATTCAAAATAAACTATACAAATAAATACTTTTATAATTATTATAATTATTCAAAAATATTTGTGATTTTTTTGAATTTTTCTGTTCTGTATAGTTTCATAGATTTTCTTAATAAATTTGACCTAATAAATATCTTTGTGTAAACAAATTAATCCAAATACATCATAAAAAAAAAATATTAGAAAAAAATTCGATGTTGGTAAAAGTAATTCAGATTAAATATTATCAAGGAAAATCATTTCTATAATTTATAGATTATATATAAGTTACTAATGAATGCGCCACTTTTACTTAAATATTGATACTAGCTCTGAAATTTCAATTCAGTTCTTTAATTATCACTTTTGAACATTTACAAAATAATTATCTTCAATGAATTCATTTATACATTACAAGCTTTTCACTAAAAAAAAACATTTTTAATCATTTCATAACGACCAATGAAATTGTAGATCAAATTTTCAAAATTATACGATTGTACATATATATTTTCTATATGTAGAAAAGCAGTAATAAAATTTTCGTTTTAATATAAATTATTTTACTAAATTTAAACTTGTTTTTTCATTGCTTAAATTTTGTCAATGTAATTGAATTTCAACATGATAATTAAAAATTTCTTATCGTTCATTTTTGAAATTATAACAATATTTACTTTTTTAAATATTTTTACCAAACTTTTAATGTCCTTATTTTACCATCAATCGAAATTTTGGAAAAATATTAAATGATATATTTGCGGATGCGTACATACAGGATTGGCGACTGTCTGGCGATTTACTGTTATAGTGTTTCTGCCAGCAAAATAAAAATCAATCAGAATGTAATAAAAAAAGGAATCCTTTTGAAAGCTGTTGCTTCTACATAATTAAAATTACTTATATATGTATATAATATTTTAAAATAATTGGCGCCACTGATGTAACAATCATCACCTTTAAAAAAATAATAATACACATTCCACCCATAAACCAATCCCACCAGAACCCAAACACATTTTCTATCATAAAATATTCAAAAATTAAGTTAATAAAAAAAAACTTTTTCTTGTATACAATTATGTGCCTTGTTTCGTGTACCTCTTTTGGGTGATTATTGTATTCATCTCAAAATTTATTGAAGTATAGCAAAAAAAAAAAAAAGTTTCAAATTGAATTTAAGCTTTTTCGAATTTCCAAGAATAAAAAATGTGCGCCAAAAAACACAAACTATCGTTAAAACATTTGAATATTGTTTTAGTATCATTTAGATTTCTCGTGACTGTAAAACATAACAAACACGGAATATATTTTTTTCTTTATTTTTATTCCAAAAATTTTGGTTAAAATTGTGTGGGAAAAAATTTTTTTAATTTTAAATAGTTTTTAGGTAAACTACAAAATAAAACAAAAGATACTTTTTAACATTAGGAAATTTTTTATACTTTTAGAATAAATAACTATTATGTATAATTTTATAAAGAAAATATGTGAAAATTAAAATAGTATTAAAAAAAATATTTATTAAATATAAAAAATTCAGAAAAAAAAAATTGGAAATTATTGAAAATAATTCATATTTAACACAAACATAAAAAATATATTAGAATAACAAAAATAGAAATTTCAAGTGGTAAGGAAGAGAAAATTGTTAAATTTAAATTTTATATGTATTTTTGTTTAAAACAAAATTTCTTTACATTGACATTCGTTTTCCTATTAAATATGACATATTTAAATTAATTTAAATTTAAATAAAAATATTTAAAAATTTTTTATTAATAATGAATATTATTAAATTGTATACATATATAAAATTTTACTAGAATTTATAAACATAAATTCGTTAAGTTTCGAAAAAATATTTAGAGTAAAATTCCGAATTTTTATATTTAATTTTAAAATTTATTTATTTTGAAATTTTATAGTTTCATTTTCTATAACTTTTTTTTGATATTTTCATTTAGAAATTGTAAATTTTCAGTAATACTTTATTAAAAGTTCTAAAACTAAGATAATAATCGATATAAATGATTAATTATTAAAAATGTAATCGTGAATTTTTGGTATTACACAGCAAAAATGTCACTTAGTTTTTATTTTATTTAATTTTATCAACTATAACAACAACATAAAACTGATTTCCTTTTAGGAAAATGTAATTTCCTTTTTGTAAATTATACAATTAATGCCATCTATTGTTAATAACCATTATCGAAATGATGTCATATTTTATAGAATATATTTACAATTATATTTAAACTATAATTGTCTAAATAACAAATGAAAATTTTTTAAAATTCAACCTTCATAATTTAATTTTTAATAATTTATAACTGCATTAAAATCATAAATTTCTGTTTCACATAAATTATTAAACATGGCATATGAAAATTACCATATATACACGAAACGAAAGTGTTTGGGTTTTTTATTTATATATTTAACATTAAAAATAGATAATTATCGACAAATATGAAATCACAATGAAAATGACAGTAACATAGAAAATTAGTTTATAAAAAGTAGTAGTAATAATAATGGTGACAATTTTAATATACAAATAAACATAAAATTTATACTGGCACGAATTTAGGTTAATGGTTATTCTACTTTTGATATTTCCAGTTGAAAAGATATACATACTTGATTGTATATATTTTTTTAGGAAATTAGCATATTTTGCTTTATTAATTTATTTAAATTTCAATATTATATTGTATATAAAACAAAAGCTGTATATAATTATACAAAATGACATAATATTAGAATATATTTTAATTATGGTTACAATTAAATTAAAAACGAAATTTTCAAAAATATAAAAAAAAAATGAAAATGTAAACATGTATAGTTAGTTAAAACTGATCAAGGTTATAATAATTAATTTACAGAACATAGAAAATTATCCTTTGTCTATATTTTTTACAGCTCCTGCTACCTGCTACACAATAACTTATATTATATAGTTTCAAATTAATTCAACAATTTAAAATTCAATAAAAATGAGTGGTATAAATCTAAATTTATTTAACATCTAAATAATAAAATTACTTTATTTTTATATAAAACAAAAATAATAGTTCCACTTGGACCAGAACCTTGTAATGTTACATGTCAGGCATGTAATCGTCAAGTTACAACAAAAATTGAACTTCAAGCCACAAATAAAACTCATATTATTGCACTTTTACTTTGTTTAATAGGGTAAATATTCTATTTATATAATTTTGACAATTTCAAATTAGTCTTTTTTACAATTCAAATTATTCTTTTTTCCAAAAATAAAGAACAAATCTGTGACAAATGATGGATTTTTATTTGGAATGCGAAAAAGATGATTATTTAATAAAAAAAAAAGATAATTATGAATTTTGTAGAAAGACTTATTTAACCTTAGAAATTTAAAATTTATAATCAAATTTTTTTTTTTTTGATTATTTTATAGATGTTGGCCATGTGCTTGTGGTCTATATTGCACAGGATGTGCACGTGCTAAAAATCATCTCTGTCCAAATTGTAATGCATTTATTGGTACATATGACGGTTAAGAAATAAACAAAATTTTAAAAAAATAATTAATTATATTTTATTGGACAACATTTATTCATTTCTTTCTTTATTATAAAAATTATTATGTTAAATCAATTTATATAATTTAAAAAAATAAAAACAAAATCAATTTTTAATTATTATATATTATTTTTTATATAAAAATTTACTGTGTGATTAATAGAAGTTCATACATATATACATACATTATATTATATAATATATACTATATGTGTTCATTTTTATTTTTAAAATGTAATTTCATATAAAATATATATAAAATAAATAAATGCTTTTACCAAAATGAAATTTTTCATATAATATTATAATTTCTTGTTAATGTAACTATTTATTTTCGAATTATAGTTAGAATTTACTATATTTTCTCCTTCAAATTGAGAAGATTTCGAAAGACCTTTTCCGTATTATTTATGTACCAAAATAACTTTTGTTTGGTAGCAACATTGTCTTAAAAGGAGTCTAATTAATTAGGATTTTGAATCTTAAATTGAAGATTATTAAACTTGTCTTTGAATAAAAAAATTTCCAAATATATTTATCAATTTTTCTTTAGACCTAAAAATTGATTAGAAAATAATGTAAATTTTCTGATATTTATGTAAAGAATTCTTAATTAGCATTAAGTCTGTAATTTATAGATAATTTTTACTCTTCCGATAATTCTAAATTTTCTAATTTAATTAAAATTACGGTAATTTTATACATAAAATATATGTAATGTTCCGTAACTTACATTTCACATAAATTTTTGATTGCACATAAATCGATGATATTATATTTCACTTATATTTTAACTATTTTTACTTACAACTATTATCTGGTCATTTGTTAATTTTTTATGGTATTCCTGTTAGCAAGGCCGAATGTCCTTTTATATTTTTTTATTTAAGCTTACACACTAAAAATTTACCATTTATGTAACATTAACTTATTTTATTTTTAGCTTTATGCTTTATATAATGATATAACAATTGGAATTGTTTCTATATCAATCAAAATGAATATAAAATGGCTTGGCTATTAACAATTTATTGTCAATTTTCAAAACGATATAATACTAATTTTTTATGATAAGTTTTCATTTGAAATTTAATTATATACGATTACCAAAAAAAGTGTATTTTCGTTATATACAACATAGCTTTAAATTACTTCTAAACATGATGTCATGCGACGCCGAAAAACCTGTTGAAAATGAAATATATTTAACTATAAATTTTATATAACATTTTATAGATACTATTAAACATGCAAAAAGAAGGCACGTCAAATACAAAAAAGAAAAATCTAAAATTATAAAGAAAAGAACGCTCCTTAATAAAGGATACTTAAAAAAAAAAATAGTATGATTCTTACGCATATACACACCTTTCTTTACATTTCCATCATAGCATAACTTCAAGGATAATATCAAATACATTGTGTGGATATTATGTAAAAAATTAGGAAGCCGCTAAATAATATGTTTTTTTGCAAAACATCATTTAAACACTCCTTTTTAAATATATGTAAAATATAGAACTAAAAAAAACCTTGTGAAAGTATTTAAAATACCAAATCTCATCATAACCAAATTAGATTTAAACTTTGAAAAAGAAGTGCTAATTAAATATTATATCAAAATGACAAACTATATAAAGAATATTTGATATTATGTAACATACATTAACATAAATTTTATATATAAATAAAGTTGATGTGACCAAAATGATATGTTAATTTAAATTTTTTCTTCCTATATGTTAAATTTTAACACTTTCAATATTTTCCGGAAATTTGCTATTTTTCTACGTAACCTGTTTGAAGTATAAATATTATATATGTATGTATATACGTATAGATAAGAGATTGTTCAAGTACTATTGATGAGAAAGTAAATTCAAATTTTTAAAAACATTCTAAGTTCTTTATTAAGTTTAATAATTTGCTGTAATAGATATAAATTATATGGAGTTAGTTTCAATTTTCAGTAAACATAATGCAAAAGTTCAGGTAAAGTTCAGATAAATTAGATACCTAATTTTATTCTTAATTATGGACTACTCCTATTTACCCAATATATTACGTTTTAGAGCTTTTAAGTTATTTTGTGTTGATAACAACCAACTTCTTATCGAAGCGTTGCAAACAAATTTTTGAAACACCTTTTCGCAAAATAATTATTAAAACAAGGAAATTTTTTAAATATTTTAATAAATTATTAATTGAAATTATAGATCTAATTTTTTTTTTCCTCATAATTTTAAATATTTGAGCAAAAAGTTGATTTTATTTACATTCCAATGTTAAACTATTTAAATACATATATGTACATATGTATACGCGAAAAAAGTTTAATTTTCAGAAATTATTATTATCATTTTATTAAATTCATAAAAGTAATAAAAATAATTATTTTTGTTAGACATTATAATCATAAAAAAACGGAAATTAAACCCAAAATAAAATTTAGAATAAACGAAAATATGTTGATAAATGAAATTGTAATTATTCGCTATAAAATTTTTTATTTTTGAAGAAAAAAAATATGTTCAAAAAATTAAGTGATTAAAATTTAAATTTTATAAATTAATATGTACATAAATGTATATATACATATATATTTATGTTTCCGATATCATTGAAATTTTATACTACTAAATTAAATTTATAGATTTTAAAAGAACGACACTAAAAAAAATATATGTAAAATTGTAATTACGTAAAAAAATTTTAATGCAAAAATTTAAATTAAATTCTAAAATTATACAATTAAAAAAGAAGTTTATAATTTATGTACATATTATATTGATACCAGTTTTTCATTACTAAAAAATTAGTTGAAATATCAGTTAAAAAAAAAAAGCACAGCAAAATTTCACTTTAAAAATGGTATGGCAAAATAATAATAATAAATTATTTAAATTAATTTATTTTAATTGACCTTGCAAAATAAAAATAGATACTGTAACTTTTCTAGGAATATAAATTTAAAAAAAAAAAAGAAGCTAACAAATTTTATACGCATTTGAAATTCAGATTTTTATATTGGATAAAAAATTATAATACTTGGTTTTTTGTTTTATAGTTTCTATAAAAACTAAAAGGCTTTTCCCGCCACTATAAAAAAAAATACAATTGTATTTATTTGTAAAAGCTTTAATTTTAAGTTTATAAATTCCGAAAAAAAAATAACTTTAAGGTGGCATCAGTTTTATTGCTTAAATTTTTAATTCTAGCTGCTCGTGGCAAATTTTTGTATTACTCTCTACGTTAATTAATGTTTTATAATTTTTTTTTTTGGATATCATATAAAAACACTTTGATGGTTTATTTTTTTTACTCTAACACAATCTAAAAATTTTAAATCATAATTTTTTTGTGCCAAAAAATGCTCAACAAAAAAAAAAAAAGATCGTTGTTATACAAAAAAAACCAGCTCTAAACGAAAAAAAGCCAACAAATCTCAAGGTTAAGGTTAAATTTAGTATTCGGAATTGGTTTTACTTAAAATATTCTATTCTATGTCATAATATTCTATAATATTTTTTTTTTTTTTAATTTTCGCATTTAAAAAAATATTAATAAGAAAATCATCATTCGTAAATAATTATTAATTAAATATGTGG
This sequence comes from Empis stercorea, assembly GCA_949752835.1. Classification (NCBI taxonomy): domain Eukaryota; kingdom Metazoa; phylum Arthropoda; class Insecta; order Diptera; family Empididae; genus Empis; species Empis stercorea. The sequence continues at coordinate 13,299,802 of OX457088.1, read as the reverse complement.
CGCCTTGTTTAGCGCTTAAACTTTCTGAATTTATTTAACATTAAACTGTGAACTTGCCTACTATGGTTAATTTATCGCCAACTAAATGAAAATATATTATAAATTGTATATTTAGAAAAAAAAACTAAATTGACTAAAAAGAAATTAGAATTTAATGCTTAGTTAAAATCTAAGGCAGATGTAATAAATTTTAATAAAAAATTTCAATAAATATATTGAAATTAAAAATTTCATAAAGATTTAGATAAAATAGCAAATTTAATAGCAAAATTAAATCAGTATTTTTACAATTGAAATTAGTCTTAATTTGGTTTATAAATGTTATGAAAGATTGGTAATCCACTAAAATAATAATATTAAATTTAAGATGTGTTGAGGAAATAAGTAAAATTAGATAAAAAAACTGAATTAATAAATAGAAGAAAATTGACATAATAAAAATTTATATAAATATTTAGTAGAAATATTTACATAAATTATAATATTTAGTTAAATTCTGTTCGCAATTCATGTCCAGTCAACATAATTCTATTTAACTTTATTTTATTCGAAAGTAAATGTTTAATGCATTAAAAAAAGTTTTTTATGTTTAAAAATCTGGATTTCAAAACTGGTTCTATTACTAATTTTAATTTACATTTGAAAATAAAATCATTAAGTCCCATAAAAAATACGTCTTTTTATATAATTACATAAAGTATAAATAAAAATAATTTTGTTTAAGCACCAACCAAAATTTCTTTGAATTTCGAAAAAAAAAAGTTGTAATTGTCTGGCAGGTAGACAAACAAACCAAAACTAAAATTATACAACTTTAAAAATATATTTCGTTTTGGTCGTAATGACGTACAGAATTCGTATATACATCCTCGTACATATTGTCAATACATATACATTATTTAATTATATTTTGGTTTGTATAAATTTCTCTTTCGCAGCATCCTTTACGTCAAATTATTTAATGGCTAGTCATAAACTTTGTTACTTTACGTCAAATTATTTAATGGCTAATCATAAACTTTTGTTATTTTTACTAATAAACTAAAAAAAAAAATTTAATTTAGTTAAATGAATTTTCAAATATATAAAATTGCAAATTTTTAAATAATTTATTTTTTTAAATTATTTTTAATTAATTTCAACTTGAACTTTAAAATATTTATTGCACATTTTTTCAATATTTTTAATAAAATAATTTTTTCTTTAATCTTCTTCTATAATCTCAATCTGACATCATAATTTTATTTTTGCCAATTCGGACTTCATGATTCGGGACTGTGATATGATGTTCAATTCGAAATGAATATGCGGTTTAATTTAAATGTTCTTCTCATCTATCTATCAGGCTTATATAAGAAGTTCAAAAAAATTATATAAAAAAAATCTTTATGAAAAATGCTGTAAAAAATTATTTTGTATATAATAAACTTTTTCTAACTTTGTGTTTCATAATTCAGAATTTCATACTATAAAAAAAAAAGACCCCAACACTTTGTAAACTAATATGATTTGCTACATTAAAAGCTCCAAAATAATTTCAGTCAACATTGTGATTGCAAATAAGAAACTTGAATGTATAAATAAATAAAAGGAAAAACATTATTTCTATTTATTATACAATTTTTAGTTGTTGCTGATTGTTTATTACGAGTATAGTCTGTTGATTATCGTCGGTTAAAAAAGTTTTGTTTTTTTTTAATATATATATATTGTATGAAATAAAAATAAAATGGCTACAACTTATAATGGTAATAATCCACAAGTACAATTATCATATAATCCACCATTAGGACCACATCCAACAAATTACACATGTCAAAATTGTGGCCAAAAATGTATGACTGAAATACGATATGAAAATTCAACAAGGACTCATCTTTTTGCGGGATTAATTTGTCTTTTGGGGTAAATTTAAATTTTATTTTAAGTTTTAGTTAGTTGTCAAGCAAACGTAATTTTCTATATATATATTTTTTTAAATTTGTTTTTTTTTTTATATATATATAAATAGCTTAGATAGAACATAAATAATTAATTAAAATATTATTTTTGTATATAGAAAAAATTATTAGAAAATTGTTAAAGAAAGATTTTTTTTTTGTCAAAATAGTTTTTTTTACATATAAATTAGTAAATTTAAATATTCTTTTCTAGTAATTTATGTAAAATATTTTGGAAACATATTTTTTTAAATGTTAATTATTATTATTTTTTGTTTTAAAATTTCAGAGGTATTTGCTGCTTCTGCATTCCATATTGTGTAGATAGTTGTAAAAATGCTAATCATTATTGTGGCAATTGTCAGGCATTCCTTGGAACCAATACAGCTAAATAAATATTAGTACGATCCTTTGATTTTACTTATCAATAAGTGTATAAACAAAACGAAATCAGTGTGTGTTGTTTTTTTTATTATAAATTAAATTGTTTAAAATATTTCTAAATTAAAAAAATTATAATTTTGCCATTAATTAAAAATATAATTACAAATATTATGCAATCACAAGGTTTAATTTTTTTTTCTATATAGAATTAATAAAAGCTTCAATTTCAGAGTTTAAGCTTTACACAATTTAAAAAAAATTACTTGAATTCCGGTTTTTTTTTTTTTGGTAAGTTTTGTGATTTTTAGTTAAATGTTGTTACAAAGGAATTTTGAAATATTTATTAGGTTTTATGTAACATCAAAAAAATTTTTATATATATTATAATTATACTTAATTTTTTTTTAATTATAATTCAATAAAAATAATAATAATAATTTAAAAATAAAAATTTAAAAATTTGTTTTATTTAATCAAATTTGAATTTAGATTGGCACACAGATTTAAATTTAAATTATGTGTAAATAAGTTTTAAATTTCCTATAGTTTCGACTTTATTTAGTATTAAATTGTCATCCTTACTAAAGTTATTTTTTGGTAAAATACAAATTTTAATTAAGAATATTTCGTTTCCTTACCTCATTGCAAAAAATCTAATTAAACAATATATTTTTATCAATAGCAATTGTCTATTAAATTTAATTCAATTAACTAATGTAAAGTTTAATTTGGGTTATTACAATTGACAATAACAATAAAAATAAGGAAACATAATTATAATTAATCCTTGACACAAGGGAAATATGAATTTGACTACAAATATTAATGATAGTAATTTATGCTCTTGGAATATCAAATATAATAAATTTTAAGTACTTTTAGGAACGTATATATTACCTAATCTATGCACTCCCCTTCCTTATAATTAATAGATTTAAAATACCATGGTTTTCCTCGATTATTAAAGTGAACTATTTTGTATTCCATTTATAATTGATTTTATCATTTTTTATATATGTTTCCAATGACCGAATTCCCCATGTTTTATGGATTAAAATGATCTAAATCTATCAAAAATATAGGTTAAAACTATAAAATAAATCAATTTTCTAAATTATACTAAAATATTAAAAATAGAATTTACACGGGAAAATAGAAATAAAAAATAAAATTTTGCAAAATATTTTTGAGGGTCATTGTAAGCTTGACATTTTCTGTGCTCATTCATATAGTAACTAAATTTAATGATAATATACCAATAAATGAAATGAAATACATATTACTATATGATTAGAGAAAATGTTCAAGCTTATTTAATTAAAAATAATTATTTAAATGAACGAAAATTCAATTACTTTTAAATATTTACTGACGCTAAAAAGGGATTAACTACAATTTAGATTACAACTGCAAAAGAGAAAAGGTTGTCAAAAGACTTCAATTCAAATTATCTGAGATAATTTTAAGAAAAGTTTTTCATTTCCTATTTTTACAAAATGTAATTATATTTATAGATGTTCAAGTTTGACATCTTTATGATTCAAAAAATAAATCAAGATTATAATTTTTATTTGAAGTAATTAAATAATTTTGCAAACATTTTTATTAAGTTCCAGTTTTTCTAGATTTTTTACGCAGTGCAAAAATTTAAATATTTATAATAAAAGAGAACATGAATTATAATTTGAATTTTAGAAATATTGTCAGATAGACAAACAAAATTAACCTTAAGACCCAAATCACAAAAACTGATATAGTGGAAAATATAAACAGAACCCATTATTTTTTATACTATAGATATGAATAATAAATTATTTAACATACAAAAAATTCAAAATTATTATTTTTTTTATAGAAAAAAAAATAAATATCGCTCACACTTGTTTACTTTTTGGCAAAGATCCAAAATATTACAAAAATAAAAAAAATTATTATTATCTCTAATAGCTGATTTACACATTTCAAACTTAATGTCTAGTTAAATATTTAACTATAGGCAAAAAATGAGGTAGTAGTATAAAATATATAATACTAGTTTTATTACCCGTCTTCATCACGTTGCCTGAAAATAGCACAATTGACCTAAAAAATGGCTTCCAGAATAACATGTGCACATTTTAAGTCGTTACTGTTCACCTTTTGGTGAGAGTTTTTGTGACAGACAAATATGTACATGAAGTTTCTGCTTTAAATACTTATAAGATTTCAAATTAGAGTAAATGATTTTGTACCCAATTTTTAAAATGTTCTGAATCAAATTATTATGTGATCTTTCACAAAATGTTCAGAATAAATTAACTAAAGATTATTTTGAATGTACTATAGTTAATAAATTTTGTAACATTGCTTGAGGTAAAATGGAATTATTAGGTTCACGATCAAGAATTATGTCCTTTTCACATGATGCTAGATTACTAGCAAATCAATCAACAATTTTTGCTATATTTTTACATAAAATTGAGCCAGTAAAATAAAACACATCCTACGAATCAAGATGCTGGCTGTGCTTCTGCAGTGCTGTGTAATTTACATTTTCATTTAAATATCCTGAAACATTTCCCTAATTCCAGTAAATAAGAATTTCCTTGGGACCACATATATACATTATTTTAATAAGTGGTAGAATAAACTGACTATGCGTAAATCAAACCTAAACAAATTATCAATAATTATTATTTTTCGCATATGTTTCTAATTATAAATCAGAATTTTTTACAACATAATATTAGCATTTAACCTTCTTTTAGATAACAAAAGTTAATTGAGAAATGCGATTAAATATTTTATTATAAAAACTAAAAAAACAATTTTTTTATACATAATTTCATTTGATATTTTTAAAATGAAAAAAAAAATATATAATAAATTTGGAGATAATGTTAACTAAAAAAAAATATGATTTGAATTTGAAATAAAAATTTAAATATAAATTTTTACTTTTATCTCATTTCCCATTAGACCAATAATTGTTTTTTAGTTTTTTAGAATTTTATACGAAATTATTTTTTTTTTATTTGGTATTCTTTTAATTTCTCAGAAATGTTTTTTAACTTATTTTTTAAAATATTTATGAGTAGAAAAGCAGAAATAAAATGAAATTATAATTTTCATTTTTATATTTTATTTTTTAAAGTTAAAAGCTTCAAGTTTCGACAAAACTATTTATTATACCTACTTGTAAATTTTTATAAAATTAAAATTTTACTATCACAAAGTTTTGTCGTCACAAATTTAAAAACAATTTTTTTTAATATAAAACTGAAAATTATATAAGAGTTTATTTAAATTTCGATAACAAGTAATTTTAATCTTTGACCTATTTTATTCTTAAATTTTAATTAGAATTGTCTCATTTCTTTGATAGCCTAAAGTTGGAATTTAAATACTTAAAAAGAATTATGGATTTGAGTTCAAAAATTAAAAATTTTGGTAAATAAACGTATTATGCTAAATTTATAATTTGATTAAGTTTTTTATATGAATGTATATCAATAAATGTTCCTCCTTTTATAATGAATTACTGATGGTATCACTAAGCTGCAATTGTTTACATAAGTCCTAATCCTAAATTCTCTAACTCTTTTACAATTTTCTTACCACGATTTTTATTATACATATACTTTTTTGAAAACCTAAATAATATATCCATTGGGCTTCCCAATCCTAAATTCAACAGTTCAGAGTCTACATTTCAGACTTTTAAGTTATTAAACGAAATCTAAATTGAAGAATGCATTGGGATCATAAAATGTGAAAAATAAAATATTTTTACAGCAATTTTAGCATAATAATTATTAATATTTCATAAATTTTTTGAATATTTTCGTTTTAAGACTTTCTTTCGATTTATTAATAATTTTATATAAATAAATAAGTTGTATGTAATAAATAATAATATTTCATAATATATGTTGCAATCTTTTCAAACATCCAAAATAATTCAATAATAATTAAATATTTTATTATTATATTACCAAAACGATAATAGTAAATATTTTGGTTATTAACTTCACAAAAAAATGTGCCAATTAATTTGAAATCTGTGATGAAAAATCTTGTCACAAAAAATATTACGAAAATGATAATTTAAAATATTCTTAATAAAACGCTTCATAAATTTTATTATAATTCTCCAAAATATGTACAAATAATCATAATCATCAAATTATCGTTTCAATAATAATTTTATTATAAATAGTTTATGAAATATGAATATAAATGTGGACATTTATATAATTATATACATTATATGAAATGTATACTAAGTTGAATACGATTAGTATTATAGCAAATACGTGCCAGAAATTTAAACTTCTTTTCCATTTAAACTTATTTAAAAATCATTTTGTTTATAGTTTGATTATTTTTTTTACACAAATTATTCTTTTGCCTCTATGAGTGCTCGTAATTATTATACGATCAAATTCTTTTAAGATATTTTTATATCCAATCCAGATGTTGCTTCTTAACCCCATAGTTTCTATAAAATTTATATTTTTTTATGAGTTGTACAATAAATATTATATAAATTGTAACCTTGGGTATGAATATTTGACCATAAATATTTTCAACAAATAATAAAATTTTTGATCGAATATTTAATTTTTATATTACATAATTTTATTCACTAACAAAAAAAAAAGAATAATTATTTATTCCTGAATTGTGATCAGATCACGTCAATCTTCTATATACATATAACATATACAAATTAATGTTCATCATTACGAAAATGTTCAATTTCATATATTTAATAGCATGTCAAAAATGTCGAGGGATACAAAAATCTTAAGAATGATGTCATTGTCATATTTCTTTTAAAACAAAAACAATATCTCAGTTCTCAGTATGCTTAATTTTATACCAAAAGCTAACCAAGAAAGAAAAAAATTTAAAATTTAATTACTCGTTAATATTGTATTAATAAAAAATGAAATATTTAATATTGAAGACCGTCACTTCTACTTATTTTAATTACTAGATTCCAACAATAAGATTTCGATTATAATAATGATTTTTATGAATGGACAAAATTTAATGAATTTTTCGAAACAAAAAAAAATATATCTCCTGTCATTGGTTGATCCTTTTAATCCTAACCAACAGCACTACAAAAAATATTATTTTTTTTTTCCATTTTCCCTTTTCCCTACACACAATGTATATTATTATCGATTTTAGTCCTTCATAAAAATAGACTGCCGCCAAATTGTCGCCTTTCAATTCCTAATTTATGACAATTTTTCAGGCGTTAGTTAATAAGAAAATAGACTTTTTCATATTATAAAAAAAGAAGTGTTTCTTTCTCTATTATTAAAAAAATATATTTATTTGTTTATATAATGGTAAAAGGACAATGAATATTAATTTGATTACATAAACAAACCTATAAGTATTATATTTTACTTTGAGCACCATTAGATTGACAATTTTGGAAATTTGAAATATCTATGTAATAATGTTATGTTTAATATCATCGACCTAACAAAATTACTGAAATTTATGGGAACATAATTTATTATACTGGTATATAGAAATATTTTAGTAGATATTTTAATATTAGAAGTGTTTTATTTAGTTTGGGAATATTATAATTTTTGAGTGATATCTTTGTATATCGAAATGTTTCACATTGTACAAGTGGTTTTGTATAGTTTTAGAGGTGTTATCAATTAATAAAATTAATTTTTAATTTTAATTTTAATATTAATTACAAATTAGATACAAATACTTATGTATATCTATAGCAGCAATTAATAATTAGAATTAAAAGAAAATTAAAATACATTTGAATATTTAAAATAAGAAATAAATAAAATTGCCTTTAAATTTATGGGAATATGACGATTTACATAATATAATTATTAATTATTCATTTAACAATTAATTCTAAATAATTGGATTGTTGAAATTGAATCAATTTAATATTATTTCTCCATATAAAATTGTAAACTTATTAGATAATTTTGAGTTTAAAAATGAAATATGTAAATAAATTTATACTGAAATTAATAATATGCTTTAATATTTATTTATAAAGTTATATTCTATATTTTTAATTAAAAATTCTATGAAATTCTACTTTTTTCTGTAGTTTTTATCATAAACACTTGTTTAGTCACTCTATACTAAAAAAAATTGCATAGATTTTTTTCAAATCACATAAAAAATTATTTTAATTAATTATAGATTGATTTAACCGACCACAGTGCATAAGAAATTATATTTTTTTTTGCATTAATCATCAAAAATTCATATCATAATATTTATTATCAAAATGGCAACTTTTATCAAATATGGAAATCAATTTTTGCTTCTGTGAAATAAAACAATAATTGATAATTTTGGTTAATATATTTTAAATTTAAATATAATAATATTTGAACGAAAAAAAAAGTTTTTCACATTCTTGAATATCCTTTAAAGTTGTTGTACATAAATTTATCAAAATGATGTCATTCTGTTTTTACGTTATGTGTACTTCTACTACTTATATATATTTGTAAATATGCGTAAGGACATTTTCTAACTATATTGACAGTTAACTAAATAATAAGACTAATTTGTTTTAGATGACATTAACATTAGTTTGAAATAAATTTTGAGGATACTATACATATTTCTATTGAACTGTAATTTCCTTCTAATTTGTCGCGACTTATTTTTTTTTTTTTTCAAATAACAAAATTTTAATTTATAAGCTGTGATAATTTTTAAACTGATATACGAGTTATTATTATATTAATTTTTTTAAGGAAATTGATTTAAAATCAATATTTTTATTCAGTTCTTATTTATAAGAATTTTTTAGCAAGTAAAAAACCAATATTTTCGGATTTCTATCACGTCATTAAATCAAATTAAATCGATATTTTGTTTATTAACTTTATTTCTGTAGAGAATAATGTACATAATATATTAATTGGGAAATAAGCTTATATAGGAGTAATAATTATTTATTCATTTTAGTACAGTAATAAATATAATTTGATAATATGATATATAAAATATTTATATATAATTTTCATTTTAAGACTGATAAATTATTTTACGCTTCACGCAACAGGACTTATTTATCACTCCTATAGAGTGTTATGGGTTATTTTTGGTTAATTAATTTAATATACGCCTCCAATTTTAGTTCAAAACAATAATAAATATTATATTTATACTAACATTCATTTTTTTTTACACCAAAATATTGATTATTGTTTCGAAAAAAAAAATATAATCATAAAATGGTTGTTTATCATTAATCATAAAATAATAATTCATATAATTTTTTTAGATGAATATGTTGTATACTCTATACTTAACCAATTAAATAATGATATATAATATTAGAAGAAACATTAACATTCTTTTTTTAAATTATACTTACTATAAATTATTAACCATAAATTGATAAATTTAAATTTGTAAAATGTGCAATGATACATAAAATAGTACACAGTAAATTTTATGATAGGTACATATGTATGTATATATTGAATCAGAACTACAATTGAGTAACTACAATTGATCATGGATCACTATCCTAATCCGTAATTGATCAAAATTTTCAGAATCAGAACTGCATGGAATAAATTTAAGAAGTAAATGCAATTTTTCTTGCTATTTATGATTATCACTAATTGCAATTATAACATTTTTATGCAAATAGTTTTTTAATGCAAATTTCTTCAATCTACGCGGTCAAAAAAATTGAGATTCTTAATAAGTATAAATTATTATACATATGTATGTATTTATTTTTAAAAAGTATAAATTATTAAATATAAGTATAAATAAAAGTATAAATAAAAGTAAATAAAAGTATAAATAAGTATAAATTATTATATTATTACAACATTTGGAAGAGGGTTCGTCGTATGCATTGGCATATTATATATTATTGGTATATAATATATTATTTATATTTATTTATCTGCCCATTATTGTCCACGCAGATAATTCAAACACACAAAAAATATTATTTACTTACACAAACGAAACTATAAAAATGTTTATAGTGTTTGTTTTGACTTTTATTTACTTAAAAGCTTTAACAACAAAAGCTCTGTAATAAAAAAATCCGAAATCTGTGTTTATTTGATTTTCAATTTGTTAATTTTCGAAAATTATTATCGAATCACGATAATTTTTTGTTATACTTTCAAAATATTTATATAAATTTTTATGAGTATATCTTTAGTTCTAAGTTTTTTGGAAAGAATGGTAAAATATTTACGCAATAATTTCTAAATAAAATTATTATATTTATTTTTAAATATATTAAATTATGGGAAACTAAAAAAATCTTGAATTTGAACCTTATTTGTCCAAATAAAAAAAAAATTGTTTACGGAAATATCACATCCGTCAACAGTTTTCTTAGAATTGTGAAATATTGAAAAACAAAAAATCTCAAGAACTTGATATAAAAATTATATAAAATCGGAAAGTGTAAAATAGAAATATATAAATCAGTTTGTTTTCTACAGTAAAGAATTAAATTTATATATAAAAAAAATAATTTACATTGAAAAAGTGTATTAAGAAATTATTGATCATAATTCAAAATGAATTCGGCACCAACAGCACCGCCATCATATGACACACTTAATAATCAACAGAATGGAAAAACACCAATGGGATATCAACCATCGCCAGGACAATATAATTATAGTCCAAGTCATCATCCTCAGCATCAAACAGTTTATGTTCAACAACAGTATGGTCAGCAGCCAATTTCAGGTTTAGTTCAAGTTCAAGGTAAATAATAATTTTAGTATTAATAAAATGATGGAATTTGGGTATTTATGAAAAAGAAATTTTGAACGTATAATTCACACATTCACAATTATTCACAATATTTTTTGTTTGCTACTTTTCTTAAAAATTATTCTTGATATTGGCCTTAATAATGTTTGCTAAATATTTTCCATAATTCAACCAAGCCAATATTTTGATAATGAAATTTATTTGATAATTGTTTGAAGAAGCTTTCACTGACATCAATAATACTTTTCTAAAGTGATGTGAGTGATGTTCAGTCAATAATTAGAAAAAGTTATATAGACTGTTAACATTATATACAAGTAAGATTAAGAATATTCAATCCAATCTAGTCAATTTACATAATTAATCTAGTCAATTTACATAATTAACTCTTTTACAAAATTTAATTATTATGTGTAATTGGAAATCTCAAAAAAATATTATAGCAATCTTGTTTCCAGTTACAACCAAAACATTTCTTATTCGATTCAATTATGAGTAATATACTTATAAGTTATAACAGCCCCTTTTTTATCATATTATATTATATTATCAGTACATTATATACTTATTTACATATATTAAATTTAAAGTGTAGTTTTTCAATTATTTTTCTCATACTTTACTAATTTAGGTACTGATTTACAGCGGCGGCTCGTCATATTGGGCAGGGTGGGCTAAGCCCAACCTGAATTTGCAGGATAATTCTACAAAATATTCTTTTAAAATATATTATAAAAATGAGCAAAAAAAATTAAAAATTTTTTTCTAAATTTCTACTTTTTTTATGTCATATAATATACGTGTATATAATTTTTTCCATCAAAATTCGTACACCACCGCTGCGAAATATAATATGTATGTATATAAAAATATAATCTAAATCTAAATATGAATATGAACGCTAAAATACAAATATATTATACTAACACTACATAACTTTTTCATTATAAAACTACAACTACTCTTTTCTCTTTACTTCAGGGGCTAATTGAAATTTGCCCACCTTATTATACTAATTTTATATAAAACAATTTTGCGTATGTGTTGAATTTTGTATGGATCAGGCTGGGCTAATTTAAACTAGCCCCCGAAGACCACGTGTTCCTCATAGAAATGCGAAATATTTGTAATTGCTATATGATTTTCACAATTTAATTATTTCTATGGAAGAAAATTATTAGCAAATTTCCATAAGAAGAAAATAATAATTTTTATACCAATTTTTAAATTATTTAAACCAAAATACCAGGCGCGCATATTTTATAATGAACACTATTGAGTTGAGTTGAGTTATTTATTTCCTTCTCTTATATGAAATTACTTTTCTATTAAAAAATATACATATATTAAGTAGGTATACGAATAAAAATATATCATGGGATAGAAAATCTCTCTCCATAGAAGAAATATTCCTATACTGAAAATTTGCATGAAATATTTATTTCGTTATATAAATATTTTTCATTAAAAAAAAAGAGAAATATATCATCGTGGGCAAGAAAATCGCAGCCCCTAGAACGAATAATTCGTATTACTAAAAATTTGCATGAAATATTTATTTTGTAATAAATATATTTCTTTAAAAAAAAGAAGAAATATATCATCATGGGCTAGAAAATCGCTGCCCACAGCAATAATTTTATAGCTCAACTTAAATTTCCACAAAAATTATTTAATTATAGCACACATTCGAACAAAAATTTCAAATTTAATACCAGGGGATCATAAATTTCAGAAAGTAAGAATAATTTTCTTCTAACTTGATAAAACTTAAGACAATTGCATACAAATATAACTATTCAAATATGTACGGAGTGTGCCATGATTTTCGTTTATTTCGCTCGATTTTTTTGCATGTGTCTAATTTTTTTCGTGTATAATATGTGATTTATTTTTCTTGTGTGCATATGCATAATGATTTTTTTTATTGTAAAGAAAATGAAAAGCATTTAGATACCAATGTGATTAACTCACTAAAACGAAAAATTCAAAAGATTGTATATTTAGTAACCTCAAATCTTTGCTTTTCATAACAAAACTTTTTCCTTTAGCCCACCCAGAATTTTTGATCACGGTCCGCCACTGCTGATTTAAATCTTTTCCTATGAATTTAAATTTTATTAGCCTTTATCAATATTTTTTTATGAAGTGCTATGCTTGAAAATTTTTAATTTTAGGTACAGTCAGTAACAAAATTATTCGGACAATGAGCCGCAATTGTTTTGATTAGTAGGTATATATATATGTATAGTGAAATAAAGCAAAAAATGATTTCTTAATAATTTTAGTTTTAGCAATAAATTTCATTTTTGTTAATTCTTTTATTGAATAGTTGATAGGAATGAACTTTTTTCTTGTTAGATTTTTTTTTGCTTTATTACACTATACATATATACTAATCAAAAGTATTGTGGCTCATTGTCTAAATAATTTTGTTACCGACTGTACATTAAAAATGAAACTAAAAAGAAACTACAAACACATGTACATGAAATAAAAGAGAGCTTTTCAACAGAATTTTACTGTTGGTTGCCTTAAAAGTTTTTATTTGAAATTAGTCGGACTTTTAGCATTGCTCAGTTCACAATTCAAGAAGTCATTCAGTTCAGTACACTCACATAATAATTTTGAGCATATATATATACTACAGAAAACAGAAAATATAATAATTTCTTGATTCTTTTTGAACCGTCAAAAAAAATATAAAATAAAGAATTATCATTATGGATGAAAAAGCTCAAATGTATCCACCATTACCACAACAAGTACCCGATCTGAATAATGGTGGTCCAATTCCGCCACCAACATATGATCAAACATATAATCCATCTGGTGCACCAATGGCACCAATGGCACAATCACATCAACAACAACAACATGTTCATACAGTTCAACCTACTGTCGTAATGACAAGTGGTACTTAAATTAAAATAAAAAAAATAATTATAATTAATTTCAAAACATCAAAAATTATATATTTTATAATTTTTAATTTTTTTTTTTTCGAATATTATAGCACTTCCACCACTTGGACCACAACCGGCCAATGTAACATGTCCAAATTGTGGCCAAGCAGGATTAACTGAAGTTAGATTTGAGAATGCTACAAAAACCCATATTATGGCATTATTACTTTGTGTATTTGGGTAAGTGAAATTTTTTTTTTAAATTAATTTCTATAATAGTGATACTATACATAATTCAATATATGGTAAATATATACAAATAAAATTAATTAATTTCTTATCATTTTTTTTTATACATACAATTATTTAACCAGTTTATTTTATATCTTCTGGGAAAATACATTTTTTTTACAACCTTGACTCTTTATTTATTAGATTAAAAAAAAAATTAATTTTTTTTTTATACATTTTTTAAATTTCAGTTTATGCTGTTGTGCTCCAATACCATATTGTGTTGATAGTTGCCGTAATGCAAATCATTATTGTAAGAGCTGTCAACAATATTTGGGAACTCATTTAAACAATAGTTGTTAAATAATTTTACAATGCCTTCAAGAAAACAACAAGTAATGCTGCTTTGCTGTCAAAATTTAAAAACACATTTTAAAAAAAAGAAACTAATCAAAATTTAATTATAAATTTAATTATTTTTTATATTTTTATCAAATTCAAAATTATTATAATTATATACATTATTATTTTTTTTTATATTTTATATATTTTACATTTGTAGTTTTATTGGAAAATCATTTAATATGATTAATAAAGGATATATGTATTAATAATTACGAATTTTATGTTTTTTTTTTTTTTTCATTTTTTATTATTTTTAAAATTATTCTAAAATATTTATTTTACTGCACCGAATGACATTAGTGACAACTCACTAAAGTTACGTTTTTATAATATTAATGACAATAAAAAATATAGTAATTAAAACTAAAACTATATAATTATTTATCTATTTTCATTATATAGTAATAACAGAAACAAAAATAAAGCACTTACTATGTATAATTATTGGAAACAAAATCAAAAACTTTTATATAACATTTTCAATTTAAATTGGTTTAATATACAATTTATTTTAATGAATCTTTTTATAACTCAAATGACTGGTTTTTCCCCCAACCTAAAATTCAAACCTTTGGGAAAAGTTTAATAATGGTTTAAAATAGGACGATTTTCAGTTGTAATTGTAATAGAACAAATTTGAATTGGCAAAGATCAGTTTTGATTTACATGAAAAAACTAAATTAAATTTTAAAAAAAGACCAATTTGACTTGAAAATTCCATAAATTACAATATTGACATAAGTTTTATAATTTATTGATACGTATAATTAACATACGTATGTATGTAGTATGAGTAGGTATATGTATTAGAATTAATTCATAATATATTATCTTTGCAATATATGTACATATTACTTTATCACTGCGATAATACTACTTGTAATATCTGGACAATAATTGCAATTATAATTTGAAATATTTACCTTTTTTATAACATAACACAAAATGGACAATTATATTTTCTGAGATTTTTTTTAAATCTAAATATTAAATAAGTTTTATAATATAAATAATAAATCGTTTATTTAAAAAACTTAGAACAAGCATTCACCAGTCACATGATTTTTCAATAAATTTTATAAATTACTTGGGTATAAAGTTCTATACATATATTCAAATTCAATAAATTGATTGCAATAAATCATACTCGTATATATTTAATTTAGAAAAATTAACATTAAATTCTTAATTGAAAAATGCAATTATAATTTTGTTTTAATTCAAGAAAAAACAGAATTTCAATCGTATATGATTCTAACCGAATTTAAAAAAAGATAGCAAACTTTTAAATGTGTAATTTAGAAATACCAAAAATCAATTTAATTATCCTAATAATTTTTTCTTGTCACAAAAAAACATAATTCATTACATATACAATTTTTAAGTAGAAAATTGAAATTAATTTGATTTGTTATGATAGTAAATTTCCTGTTTTAAACATTAAAACAAAAAATGTACTCATATTAAAAAATTCTTCATAATTCAATTATTATATTGTATTTTCATGTAATATTAAGGTCAAATATTATTAAATTTGTTATAATAATTAATATCACATTTTGTCTTATCACAAATTATTTTTTTTTTTTTTTAAATAAATAAAATAAACAATTTTTCATAAATATTAAATTTCATTAAAAAATATTTGTAAAAAATAAAATAACAAAAATTTATTTTCAATTTCCAGATAAATTTCTCCCTTTTTCTTTTTAAGTACAAAATATTGAAAAGATTCAAACATATCGATGGCCCATACATAAGTTTATTTCTAAATTTATAAGATAATTTTTTACACAAAAAAATGTTAATGGTTGTTTCTATTGGTAAACATTACTAATACCAAAGAACATCGTTGCTATAAATATATCATTTTACGTAAAGTAAATATTATAGTATATACAATAAAAAAACATAAACCTGCCGCTAAGTTGACGTCATCCTTAGTGTTAAGTAAATTTAAGACCGTGTTCCATGCAAGAATTTTTCCTTTTCTTTGTTTGAAGTATGAAATTGAAATAACTTAAATATTTTGTAAAATTATTTTTATCTAAAAAAAAATATAGTTATATGATATTTTAGAAATTGCACAATCCCTTAATTTTTAATTATTATTTTAATTTATTTAGAAACTAAAGATTTTAAATTTTTGTTTGAAAATTATAATGAACTTATTGATTCGACGAGCTTTGGACACAGTTCAAATTACGTTTGTTCAAAATATCCGAAAAAATATTTTGGCTTGAAATAATTAATAATTATGGTGATATTTTATGTGTAATTTTTTCAAATGTGCCTTTTTCACAAAACTGATATACACAACAATGATTAATGTGTTAACACGAATTTTGTTTATATAGTATACATATGATGTGCAACAGTTCATTAAAAAGATAGACGTAGACGTGTACAATGTAGCAATTACATATTTTGTATATTGTCGACTTATTGACACCCTTTAGTTACGTACTTAAATTTTTCAGTTGAATTCTTTTTGCTGATTATTATTTATTAAAATATCACTCATTACTATACTAAATTACTGATTGCGAGCTCAGAAATAAATTAGTAATATTGTTGCTGGAACTAGATTGCATTTTTGAGATATATTTAACGCTATCTGGACAATATTTACACATTTCCTATAATTGCTAGTGTTTCTTCACATAAGAGTATTTTTTAATTTTGTTATTTATTTAGTAAAAATTTAATTATTAGATCAAATTTCATTTAATATATTAAGGAGCATCGAGTACTTAGGGATTTTATTCTAAGAATAAAGAACATGGATAACATCATATGCAGAATATCACTCCTTTAGTACCCAGCTTCCACAGTATTGATCATCATTTTTTTAGTTATAAAATATTGTCATTGTTTTACTAAGATGCCCTAAGATGATATGTCCCTCTTTATCATTATACGATTATTAAATTAAGGCTCTAAGATACAAAATTGTAATTACTTTCAAAAAGAAATAAAAACAATCATCAAAAAGTTGTGTATATGTGGTTTTTATGAAGACTATACTTAATAAATCATTTTGGTTTTGGTTTACATTTCGATTACATATTAATAAAAGATGTTGTAACAATTTCGTATACATTTTTATACCAATAAAACTATAACAAATAAATTGGAAATCAGTTTTATTTAGTCAAAAGTGGAAACACATACAAATTTTTTAAGCATTCAACAAGGAAATTTCTAATAAAGAGACAAAATTGGAAAGCCAATAAAATTATAAAAAAAATATTTACGAGCTCACAAATTATTACCTTTAGAATATACTAAAGTATATAATATGATCAATTCATAGTACAGAATGTACTAGAATTTACCATATGGCACAAGTAGTTGGGGCCGTGAGGCCAGGTTATCGGTCCAAACGGACCAGTCCAACTGCTCATCTACCTAGTTGTGTGTCTAGAGGCAGGTCGCAGACAGGCAGGTGGACACGTCCACCTTCAGTTGCTCTAGTTTCTTTATATCATTCATAGATTTCATCTATACATCATATATACATTATATACTTTGTAGTATATAACATTTGATATATGAGGCATTCAGGGGACGTGATGGCAGAGAAGCTGCCTGATCTAGTCCGGGGATGGCGTGTTTGGATCGTAGTCTCTACACCAGCAACATGTCCAACCGGCGTGGAGCTGCCGCTCCCTTTTACCAGAACACTCCAAAATCTCAAGTGCATTTTGTGCACCCTCTCACTGCAAGTCCGCCGACGTGATGGTAGAGAAGCTGCCTGATCCAGTCCGGGCTGAAATGCAGTGCTCAGAAGGACCACTCCTACAACTTGTCCAACCGGCGTGCGTGCGCAGCGCGCGGGGGTGCGGTGGGCCCCGTGAGGGGCTTCCGGCAGGGGGAGGGGAGTCCGCAGGGCTCAAGACGAGAGGCGGCCCCATATATAATATATTATATAATATACTAAAGTATATCTATATTAATATAATATATACAACATTAGTATATATAACATAGTAAACTATAATCTACAATATTCATTTGATGCCCTACACGATATTTTTATGATTTAAGGCCATGTTGACCCACATGACCCCCTTTTGGAACCTCGTGTAACCCAGTGTGCCTTTACGGACTACGTTCATTTAAATATACTCTTCAAGACCTTTCATTTAATACCCCACATGATTTTTGTATAATGGGCCCACATGACCCACTTTTGGGCCCCCGTATAATCGAATGTGCCCCACGGACTACCCTCATTGAGATGTACCCTTCAAGACCTTTCATTTGATTCCGCACATGATTTTTTGTATACTGGAGACCCACATTGCCCCCATTTTCGACCCGAGATGACTCACGGCGCCCCCCGGACCACCGTCCAATGAGATGTACTCGTCAAGACCTTTCATGTGATACCCCACATGGTTTTTTTGGTACATTAAAAAATTAAACAGCTCTCCGCGCCCCCTTCCCCCTAATCAAAAAGGCCAAATTTATATGGTACCAAGCCATTGATGGCATGAGCTCAACTTCCAAATTTGAGCTCAATCGGTCAAGCCGTTTAAGAGTGAAAGTAATAAACTTATATCCCTAATAACAATTAATGTAAGTAAATTAATTCATTCACAATATCTGGTCACTTTAACTATTCTTTAAATTAAAATTCATAAGTTTAAAAAAGCTTTTATTTTATAACAATTTACAAATCCTAAAAGCTTCTTTAACACACAATCACAAGAAAAGTTTAATACAAATATTCAAAAATCAAATTTTTTTTAAGAAATTTTTGGTATAAATTTTAATTTTTACAAATATCTGTATTATCAATAATTGTTATTTAAAAAAATCGAATTGATAATGAAACAGACATTTCGTACAATTAAGTAGTGTCAGCGTTTTACTAGTTCTATTTAGACCTAGAAACAATCGAGATATACTTTTTTAATCTTCTCCACAATTTTCTGTAATTACATTAAATTAAATTTTGAATTTGGTAAAATTAATATTTTTAATATACTTAGACAAAAATGAGTAATAATAGTCCATCAGCTCCGCCACCATCATATGATGAGCTTGCTGAAAATAATAGTAATGTTTCACCAAATGAAAACCGTGAAAATGAAAGTGAAAATGAATGTATGAAAACTGAACAGTCTAGTTCTAGTGATGCTATGAAATCTGAAAATTTATGTGAATCTCAACGTAACAATTCTTCAGAAATTGACTATTATTTACAATTACAAACAAATCCATACGCATATAGTGGAATGTGTTTGACTGCAGCATGTGCACCACCATTACCAGTAGAGGCACATGATATACAAACTCAACCAATTGTGGTTCAACCACAAGTAATTCAAGGAACTGGCCTTATTGCAAATCCAGGTATGATTAAAGAATTATTATTTTCAGATACGATAATTATCAAGTGATAGAATTAAATGCTGTTAATTCCTTAACGAAATTTTCATATATCCTGAAAAAGTAATTTTTACGAAAAAACTTAGATTATCTTTAATAATTAGGCTACATATGGAAATTGAAAAGTGTATAGTTGTCATTTTTTTCAATTCGGAAAGATACAAGATTTATTTTTAAAATAATAGGGTAAAAATGTATGTCTGCTGCTCATAATCATACAAAATCAACAGACCCTGACCTCGGAAGAAATGGCAGCGCTAATCAACTAGCTTTTATATACCTTATCATATGAACAGAAATATTAATAATTAATATTTATTTTCAAAAAATATTCAATTTTTGATAAAACAAATGGTTAGCGTATATAACTCAATTAAACTGGTTTAAAGAAAAACACTATATGTATACTAATATAAATTTCGTTTAACATAGTGACAGAAAAATGCTTTCTATATAGTATTGACTACTATAATATTCACTGTCTAATTTATTATCAGTAAGTACACATATGTAGTATATATGTAGGTAATAAATCAAGGAAGTTCACGAACTATGTCAAAATTTTATGGGCTTAGAAACTTTGATTACAATAAATTTATAAACAAAGTTTCCAAAGAAGGGGAAGATGAACTACATAAAAAAAGGTTAAATCAAAATATATGTATATAACGAAAGACAGAATTTTTATCTCACTCAATTTCAAACTAAAATACATAATAATGTACATATGTATGAAAATTTCTATATTTAGTAAAAAACCGGAATACAGATTTTGAGTGTAATTCTTAACCGGCCGGTAAAAATTTAAGTAAAAACTTTTAAGGCATTCAATTCTTTTAGTATGACGAAAAATTATGAAATTGAAAATTTTTCTAAAATTATTATCGTAAAAATATGTTTTATTACTAAAAAAAAAAAGCTTATAAATTTTAATTTAATTGCAGATGGAACTTATGATTTTGGTCCTTATCCTTGCCGAGTTATATGTCCTGAATGTCACAAGTCATCTCAAACTCGAATTGAATATAAAAATTCAGGTTTTACACATTTAATAGCTGGAATGTTATGCTTATTGGGGTAAAATTTAACATTTATATTTTGATTTTGATTTTTTATATTATGTTCTTTACAATAATAATTTTTAGTTGCTGTTGCTTAGCACCAGTACCATATTGCATTGATAGTTGCAAGAACAGTGTACATAATTGTGGTGAATGTGGTAAATACTTAGGCACATATGTTAATGGATATAGTATCAGTCGATATCAGAAATCACATTATCGACCAAGTTATTATAATAACAAACCATTTGATGCATATTATCGACCAAATCCATGTACTGATAATAAGTCTTTCAGTGAAAATGATTTTCGTTACCGATATTAATATCAAAATAAATATGCAAACATTTTCCTGATATTAAGAGAACCTAAAAAAAAATGTTTTTAAATAATGTTACCACCTACGTGGTAATTTTTTTTTTATAATTGTTTTTGTAATAATAAATAAATATATAAATTTTGTTAAAAATAAATTTTCAGATATGTTAAAAAAATTTACATAGTTAGTTAATCATTTGAAATATACGTATATACATTCTTAATCGCAATGTTTTACTTTGAATACTTATTTTTATTAGTTGAAATTTAGATGGCTTGGAAAATGATACTACCACCTAAGTCATATTCACAATATTCATTATTCAGTTTATTCATCTTATTTATCTATTTTTAATAAGTTAAATTGTTTGACCTTCATATTTTAATTAACATAAAAGTCCATTTGTATATTAAAAAAACTTCCCTTCAATCTGAATATCAGTATATTTTCAAATTCAATCAAAAGCGTTTAAATATTTTCTCTGAAAAAATCTTATAAGTCATATTTTTCTTACAATTTTGCAAAATTATTTTTATGACATAATTTTATAATTGTCTACTAAAATCTACAGAATTGTCTACTATACAGAGTTGTCTACTTAATTGTCTACTAAATTGTCTACTGAATATTTGTTTTTTTACTTATTTTAAAACCGTTTGCTTTATTTTATTCTCTTAATTACATTTCAGAATTCATTTAGTAAGTTTTAACTCCTTGTTGGACAATTAATGTACTATAAGACTATATCAATATAGTATGGAATAACAAATTCCAATAAATTATTATAATTATCGCCAATAAAAAAATTTTTAATTAAATATTACGGTATACCATTTAGTTAAATTTATTTTCTTAAAATTTAAAGACTTCATATACCTACATACATAAATTTTAAAATACATAATTGTAATTCGGTTACATCAACATTTTTTTCCAAAATATTTACACTAACTTTATGGACATTAAAAGCTCTAACCATATTCCAATCAAGCTTTATTGCGGATGGATTTCACCAATACCTGAAACATTGAAAGCCCAAATATTTCTCTTATTATGTTTTAACACACACTATTAATATAAAATTAATAAAAATACGAGAAAGTTAACCAAAATGGCAAAAATTTAGCCAAATACAAGCAAATTGTCAAAAAATTTTATAAATATTCTTGTAAAATACTTCGTTAAATCCGAATTAACTAACGAAATCAAAAGATATTGTATGAAACTAAAAAAAATTCAAATATATTTTTAGTATGCCATAAGTTCGTTACAGTGTTAGACTAACTTTAAGTGAAATATTGTTAAACTGGTTTTTTAAAGTAAATATACAAAAAAAAAATCTCTTTTAGAGAGTTATTTTTTTTTTCAGTAATAAAATTTCTCCTATAGAGTCAATAACGTAGAGTCAAAGCATAAAATAGAAATAAAATATTTTTGAAATGAGTTATAGTAGTCCGTCAGCACCACCGCCATCCTACAATGATTTAGAAGAAAAAAATCGTGATAGTGGACCACCGATGGGTTTCCAATCAACAACGACAAATTCAGCTCAATATAATTATAGTCAAGTGCCTGTAATACCACCACATGCCCAGTTGCCACAACAAGGATTTCCAATGCAACAACCAATTCAAGTCCAACCACAAGCACAACAAATTATAGTTGTTCAAGGTATGTTTGATGGTGCTACGAATAGTTCAGCTAAGAATAGTACAAATTTTATTTTGGAAATCCTTTTTTAACACTGTATTTGTATACAATGTAAAAAATCGTCTGTAAGGCGAATAATTAAATGTAAATTGATATTATTGGTTTTTGCAACAATTTTTTAAGTTATGAAAATTTAGTAGACTTACACCCTCTTATAACTTTATTGAATATTCAATGTAACATTTAACATAATTATTCTATAGTATAATCAAAGCCGTATATAATTATATACGGCTTTGGTATAATTTTCATTTATTTGTGACATGATGCTCGCTAAAATAACAATGTTCTATTTGTAACAATTCTTTATATTATATTTTATGAAAAATTAAAATTTCATATATTCTTTGCAGGTGGTCCTATGGTATTTGGACCTGCTCCTTCAAGAATGATGTGTCCAACTTGCGGAAAAAATATTGTAACTCGTATTGAACATAAAATTACAGGTACTACTCATATATTAGCTGGAATACTATGTATAATGGGGTAATTCGTCAATTAAAAATATAAGCATAATATTATAAATAAATTATGGTTTTAATAATTTTAGATGTTGCTGTTGTGCTCCAATACCATATTTCATAGACTCTTGCAAAAATAGTGTTCATTATTGTAGTGAATGCGATAGTTATTTAGGAACTTATACAAATGCTGGTGCACATAATAGACATAATCGTGGATTTGGATATAATTAATAATTCTTTAGAAGAAGTAAAAAAAAATAATTTCAATATCGAAATTCATGTTATATATTTTATTATCTTATTAAATTTTATATTTCAATATGATTTTCATCCTAATAAGCGTTGAAATCATACAGTACCTATATATAAGTACGGTGAAATTATTGCATTATTTTTTTTGTATAGCTTAATATAATAACTAATTTAATAATTTATTTAAAAGAATAATAATTTTTGTATATGAAAAATAAATCAAAATGATTTATTAGAAAATATCAAATTTTTTTCCAAATTTTTGTTTCCACATTTTTTATATATGTATTAAGATTAAATTATGTATATATTTTATAAATTGTTTGTTTTAATATATTTTATCTCATTTATTTTATTTATTATTTTGTTAATTTTATTTTTTGGAGTAAAATAATTTTTAAAAATTTATGAACTTGAACAAAAAAAAAATTAAATGTTACAACAACATGAAAATTACTTATAATATTAAATATCGTTAGCCTAGTTTCAAAGGGCCTCAACCCACATTTACCAAATTTTACAGGAGAAACAAATTACTTTATATTTATAATGTTTACTCCAATTTTTTTATACTATTTAAGCAATTTTGTTCTAGGGTTAGGGCCTTTTGCTTGTGAATTTTAAAATATTTGGTTTAAGGCCTTTTGTAAATCGGTAATAACGGTAAAAATGATTATTTGACATACGCGAAAATTATCTACAGGGTGCAGAATAGCCAACTTTACAATATTAAACAAAAATATCAAATTTGACAAATTGTGGGTTGGGGCCGTTTGAAACTAGGCTAACGATATTTAATGTCATCCTTATAGTTAGTGTTAAAATAGCTTTAAATTAAATAATGGTATATAATTGTAGCATATATAATGATTTTTATAAAACAATCATCAAAATTACTAAAACGTACAAAAGGACAATCATTATTTAGCAGTGACCACCATAATATAATTATACAACAAAAATGATTTTATAATTTTAAAATTTGCCACCCATCCAAAATTATTTTCCTTAAAGGTATAATAGAACAAAGGATCAGTTTTACGCATTTAATAATCCTAAAAACACCTACTCCTCTAACACCATACAAAATGACCTTCTGTTTTTAATTAACGAAGAAAAAAAACCGAAATAAATGAAGGTCAAATTGTTAGTAAAAAAAAAAATCAAATATCTAATCGAATCTTTAAGACGAAAACAAAATCAGGTTTATAATTTGTTTGAGATGATTTTTTTCACATTATCTTTTACATTCGCGTATGAATTACATTCTTTTACACTTCGAAACGCGAAACAATTTCGAATCAAATGTTTTTTACTATCGCTGCAATTCACTATGAAAAATGTTTAAATTTTATTTTATATTAGAACTAATATTAATTAATTTCTTATTTACTATATTTTACATACATACATAAACAAATTCAACCTCATGTTTCAGAGCAACGAAGTAAATTTTTATGTAATACACATTGTCATGTAACACGCAAATTTATGCTTTCTATATTCATATGTATGTATTTTTGTTATATATATAGAGTGAATTAATTAAATTTATTTTCTACAGTAATATTGAATTTTTATTTTTTACGAAAACACACCCGAAAATATTTTAGAGATACTTTTTGCACATAGCAAAAATATTTGTTACCATAATGTGAAATGTTTATTTTGTTATGTTGTAAACTAAAAATTAAAAAAAAAACTTTTTTCATACCAATTATAATTTTTGAATTATAGCATTGAAATTATCTATGATAATTTTAGATGTATATCTTTATATACAGAAATGTATTATTTATTATTGTAGTATCAGTATTTAAAATTTCATTAGTTTATACTCAATTTGTATTAAAATTTCAGTATTTCTCATCATTTTTGGAGAAAAATTCTATCGAATTGTGATTAAATTCTGAATAATATTTGTATGGAAGGTATATAATTGCATTTTTCAAAATTATTGGTAAAGCAGGTAGTTAATGTATACGTTCCATAAAAATTTACTATAGTATCCTTTTAAATTTATAAAAGGAAATAGGTACCCAAAAAAGAGCTAAACAAAAATAAGAAAAGAAAGTTCCTGAAATAGAGAACAACCAGATCACACATAGAAGAAGTAATAAACCAAAATCATACACAAAAACAAATTATATATTTTTTGTATGAAAAATAGGAAACAGGTATAATCAAACAAAAGATCAATTTTAATCTTAACCAACTATTTTACCTACCTGACTTTCTCATTTCTAAATTTCTTTACAACATTTTGTTAAAATAATTCTTTATTGTAATTGTATTCATAGCAGCATTAACAACTATTAATCAGTAAACCGTCTTGTATACGATAGCAAATTGTTAATAACTAAAAAATTAGTAAAATATATACTTAAAAAATATATTTCAATAAATTAAAACTCAATTATAAAATTATTATTTTTAGTTAAACAATTTGGATCTTCAAAAAAAATCTTGTTTATTAAAGCTTTCTATTTAAAAAAAATTTTAAGCTCATTTTTCGAATAATAAAAAATTGATAATTCAAATATCTAAATTTATTAATTTGCAAAGTTTCTCTTGTTTGTGTACACACCAACCACCAACATAACATTTTTATTATCAATTCAGAAAGTAACTTAGCAGCAACAACTAAAAAATATTATTTATATAAAATTTGCTAACACAAATACCGAAATTTTTATGAATATCTGAAATAAAAAGTTTTATTAGATTTCTTTTTTATTTTTTACATATTTTTCTTTCTTCGTACTAAACTAACCAAAAAATAATAAAAAAATTGAGCAGTAATTTTAGTATGGTATAGTACGTCATTGGGTTCTTGTGTTGAAGCCATGTTGCCGATATAGTGATTATACCAAATATAAAATTACGTCAATAATTTCAATTTATTTTATGTTGTGGTATAAATAATTATAAAAATCAGTGACTCATAATTTTTCTAAATAATAAAAAAAAAGAAGAAATTTTACTGTATAATTGTGAAATATTTTTTATAATCAAATAAAAATTTATAAAAGACCAAACAGAAATTGTTATTTAAAGATCAAAAAATCATTAGAAATGAGTAGTTATTCAAATCCAGCAGCTCCACCACCATCATATGATGATTTATTTAATGAACAACAATCTCAAAATAGTAATCTGACAGAAACAAATGGTAATCAACCTCATACACATGTGCCATTGGATTTAAATACATTACATTTGCCAGAACAAACTTCACTTCAACCACCGCCACAACAAACCCAACCACAACGTGAATATATTTTTATACAAGGTAAAATTTTTAATATTTTACTAAATTTGAAGTAATAAATTTATAATTAAAAGAATTAACTATTTTATAATTAATATTTAATTTAAAATGTCAATTTATGGTAAAAACAAATAATCGCAATAATATTAGTAAAGTGAAATAGTATGAAGTTAATGATTAATGATTTAAATTATAATTATTATATTTTATTTTTAGGTGGACCTTTAATATTAGGACCACATCCTGTCAGACTTGTGTGTCCAAATTGTAATAAAAGTACTCTTACACGTATTGAATATAGAAATTCATGTGCAACACATGCTATTGCTATAATGCTTTGTTTAATTGGGTAAAATATTATAATTTTTTAATTAAAAATATAATTGTAATTTATATATTTATAATTTTTAGATGTTTCTGCTTAGCACCAGTTCCATATTGTGTTGATAATTGTAAAAATGCTGCACATTATTGTCGAAAATGTTCAAAACATATTGCAACAAATTTTGGTAATAGTTTTTTTGGTTATCATTGATCAACAAAGTGATCAAAAATAATTTGTTTGAGAAGCAATTTATTTATAAAAAAAAGATATTTATTTATGTACAATTTTCTTTTTCTGATTTAAATATTTGAATGCAAGACTGGCAAAATTCAGGCTGTTAATTAAATAATTTAAAATCAAAATTGTGTAATATTGCAACATTTTCAAACTGTTATATGAAAAATATCAGTTTATGTTAAAATTTATATACTATACTCGTACGTAATATTATTTTTGAATTAATTTTTTTTCTCTAAATTTTTACTTTGTAATGATTTTTACATACAATCTTATGAATTTTACATAATTTTACGTACATAATAAATCAATATACATACATATCATAATAAGTAATTAAGCAATATATGAACAATAAATATATGAGAATTATCATAGTATACTATAAATATATTTTTATGGCAAATAATATAAATTATGAAAGTAAATTAAATATTTTTTTATTACATTAATATATTTATGTAAATTAGATCAAATGAACTAATATTAATATTTTTTTTAAGTTTATCTAAAATTACATTAATTTGAAATTAAGACATTCTTATAATAATTCAAGTATTTGTAATTTGTGAATAAAGTGCATTTATTTTAAGATTTATAAAAAATAAAATTTTATTATAAATTTATTTATAGTCTTTTAAATTTATATTTACTATTTTACTGTACTATTCGGAAAACTTATTTATTCACTTATGTAGCTTTAATCTATAAACTTTTATATAAAAATTTATTAGCTTTTATGATAATATTTATCGAATTAAGTACAGAAATCTTTCAATATGTTGGTCGATATGTATTTCAATTTTGATATTATAAAAGCTTTTAAAGGCAGACAATTGCGCCCTTAAAAGTTTACTATATATAATAACTTTAAAGCTTAATCTGTAAATTTTCATTTGACATAAAAGTATACATATATAAATTAAAGTGAATGACAATTTTGTAGTGACTGGACTAATTTCATAAATTGTTAATTATATTAATCATAAAATTATCACTTATAATAATAGAAGCTATAGAAAATTATTGAAATTATTAAGGGTGTAAATATGGAACATAATCCATCTGCACCACCTCCATCATATGATGATGTTATGGGCAATACTAGTCAACAAAATTACAAAAATCCAATTGGATTTCAAGTACATGAGTCACAACAAAACCAATCTAATTTTAATGCACCAGTTCCAATGGTACCACAACCACCATGTACACAACCAATAAACAATCAATTACAAATAAATCCAAATTTAGTGCAGCCGCCACAGCTTCAGTATAACCAGACAAATAGTAATGTGGTGATTATTCATGGTAAATAAAATATTACTAATATATTAAATAAAAATTTACAGTGATTTATCATAATTTTTAGTAAATTATTTTAATTATGATTTCAATTAGAAATCAATTGTGTAATTAAATTTATAATTTTGCTGAATTTTAATTATACAAATAATAATTATTTAATTTATAATTTTCATTTAAGGTGGACCACTTGAATTGGGTCATTATCCTACTAGATTGATATGTCCAATTTGTCATCAAAGTACTTTAACTAAAGTGAAATATAATAGTTCTTGTCTTACACATTCAATGGCTTTATTTTGCTGTTTTTTTGGGTAATTATTTTTTTTAAATACATATTTAATATACGTTTAATAATTTTAATTTAATTTCTTTTATTTTTTTATTTTTAGATTATTTATATTTTCTTGTCTTCCATATTTTATAACTATGTTTAAGAATTCTTCTCATTATTGTGGAAAATGTGGAAAGTATTTGGGTACTCATCGATTTGGAACATAATTTTTCATTAAAATTATATTTGTTGGAGACAATAAGTAAAACAAATATAGGTATAATAAACTATATTTTCCAATGGTTATCAAAAATCTTCTACTCATATACAAAAATTATGTTAAATAAAAACTTTTCGTTATTCCTCATTAGTTTTTAGTTTTGTAATAAGTTAGAGAAATTAAGAAACTGTAAATTATAATATATTTTTAATTTTGTTAAGATATGGTTATAAATTTAATTAATTAATTAATTAAAATTTATAGTTAAATTTATTATTGGTAGAAAATTTAAATTTATAAATTGTAAATCTCTTAAATATTAATCTTTTTATTTTGTCTATTCAATTATTTTATGATATTTTATATTTAAAAAACAACAACATGTCAATGTTTAAATTTTCGAGATGCTTTTGAAAGATTGTTTTCTAAATTTTATATACTTTTAAGAGGCTATCAAATATATATATATATATATATATATATATATATATATATATATATATATATATATATATATATATACTATTATATAAATATCTAAGTATAAGAATAATTGTGCATAAAAAATCTCTATAAAGTAAAATATGTAAAATCAAAAATGGTTTTTATTGTATTTTATAAATGGTAATTTTTGAACTATTTTTAACTACGTTTATTTAAACCAAAAATTTTTTAGTTAAAAAATATTTAATTTAATTTTAAATTCTTTATTACCAAAATAAATAACTCAAATCGTCATTTTTGATTAATTTTTTCTTCAAAATTTAATCTATTTAGTCTAATCTAATATATTTGTGAATATAACAATATAATATTTTCACCTCTTAGACTACTTTTACATTATTCAAACTTTTCTATCTTAATTTTTTTAGATTTACGTAAAAAAAACTTTGGTATTTAGAATGTGTATAATTTATAATAAAAATGAATTTTTGAATAATTTGAGATATTTCCATAAAACAATAACATTTACATCGACCTAATCATTGGATTTTCGCATAAACATTCCGGTAATAATAAATTCTGTAATAACTTTAATAACCATTTTATTTAAAAGAAATATGAATTCAAAATTATCTTAGCCATCATATTTATATGACAATATTGCTGAAAATAGTAATCAAAATTATAATTGTCAAATCAGATATAATACACGATCGCCACCAACTGTAAAATTATAGAAATGAATTAAATTTACACGATCAAAATCAACCACTGATCCAGCAAAAATTAATTAATCTAAATTTTATGTATAGTTTCACCAAGAACAGTATAATGAAGGTAGAACTAATGTAGTTTAGAATTACGTATATCAATAAAATTTAAATTTATTAAAAAAAATTAACAGATTTAAAATTACTGGATCAATTTACATATTTAGATTTTTTAGAAGAATTTAAAGCAAAAATTTCAGTTAATATTTTATAGGATGTATGTATATGATGTATACAATGTTGAAATCAATTTTTTTCATTTTGTGTTCAAAAATATATTAAAAAATAATTAATTTATAATTTTAATATATTCAGTTTGCCATATCAGAGAACCACGGTGCATTATTAACATTGAAAATTTCAATTACTGCGTTAGTTCATATGAAAACTAGTGTCCCCAACTAATGGCATGATAACTAGTGGCGACAATATTATGCTTTATATATTTTTATATTTTCATAATCAACTACAGTAATATTGTTATTATATCCAAAAATTATATTTTTCTGACTAATTTTCACGGTTTTTTTAAATCAAATGATCAGAAATATTAGGAAACTAGATTAACCCTTTAAAAACAAAATTATTTCAGAATTGCCAACCGTTCAACACAAATAATTCACCAAAAAATCATATTCATAAAGCCTATTGCGATCTTGTTGCGATCTTGTCATTTGAAATTCGCATAACAATTTATATTGAATCAAATAATTTATTATAACTTTAGAATTCATTAATTGTAATGATTTTTGAAATAGATTTATAGTAAGGTATGGTGGTTAATATATAAATTCTTGGTTTTTATGAAACTAAAATTGTAATAAAAAATACAATTAGACACAATCATTAATCATTTATGCATAGATCGCTAGACGCAACAAATAGTCAAGATGGCTGGACTAACGATATTCTCTGTTATCACAAATGAATTTTCTTATCGCAATAATTTTTTTTTTTTTTCAATTTTTCGCTGTCAATTATAAATTAACAAATTACTTTAGTCAATCAGCTCAGCTGGAATAGTTTAAAAAATATATATTTTGAAGATTACATTTTTTTTTATAAAAATCATTAATTATTTATTTTGTATGTGAAAACAAAAATTATACAAAATTTTGACTTAATTAATTTAAATAAAAAAAAAAATTATATTTGATATAAATTATTGCCTTATTTATTGACTAATTATTTGACTAAAAAAAAGTTTAATAATTATCAATAAATTATGGACAAAAAAAACAAGGAAAAACTTTTGGAACCACCACCTTCATATGATGAAGTTGTGGCCGAAGAAGGCAAAAAATTGTCTCAAAAACAATTACCAAGTAAGTGAAATTATCTTCAAAATATAAATTTAAAATAGCGCATAATTTAAATAAAATATTTATTAAAATAATTAATATATTTTTGTGTGAATAATAATACATAAAATTACATATAATTTAAAAATAATTTCTACTTAATTGCATATATTAATATACGTTAACCTAAAATTTAGAAACGAAATAATACAAAATGGTCGTCATTAGATTCTTTTTTTTTTCATTTTTTTTCTTCTTTTCTTTTTTTTATTTTCTTTTTGTTTTTTTTTTGTTTTTTTTCGGTTCTTTTGGATTGTAAAAATTACATATAGTATTTTCGTTAATTCATTCCGTAGAAGGAATATACTATTAATGACGTCACGGCAGAATTCGAAACGCACTCGATTAAAAGAACGAAAAAAGAATAAATGGTATATTTTTTTCCATTTATTAAAAGTAAATGAAATAAATTTAAATTATTATATAGTATTAAATTATAAAGAATTGTTTTTCCTTCAAAATTTGAGGTTATATATATAGAATAAAGAATGTACTATGTTATTCTACCTTTCTATACTTAGTATACGAAAAAATTGTATTCGGAATATTCCGAATGAATAAAAGAAAACACTCATAATATAAATTATATACAAAATTATTGGTTTAGTTTGATATAAGTTGTAATAAATAGTTAATATTGTTCATATTTTAATATTTATCTAATTAATAAAACTTATAATTATTAATTATGGTGATTTCTGAAGAAATTCAAATAATTATATATATGTATGTACATATATACTACCAGAAAAAATTAATTATTATTTCAGAGATACCTTCAGACATAAAATTTGGACGTTCGCCTGTGAAATTGATATGTCCAACTTGTAACTATAGAACTGAATCAGAAGTTAAAATGAGGATTAATGAAGATGCACATTTTCTTGCACTATTTCTGTGCACGCTCGGGTACAAATGAAAATAAAAATCTGACATATTAGATATATTATATGTCAGATTTTTATTTTTATTAATTATATCTTTTAAATATATTTTTAGACTCTGCTTTTGTTCCTGTTTACCATTTCGTAAGAAGTTCAGAAATAGTGTTCATTATTGTCCAAAATGTCAACATAAAGTTGGAATTTATAGCCCTGAATTTGAATAATGTTTTTTGTTTTTAAATTCATTTTTAAATATTTAAGTTTGTTAATTGTTGTTGTATAGAAGTCTACAAATAAGTTTCGACCTTTACTACAATTATTAATTGAATTAAATTTGTATTGTACAACAATTACATTTTTTATTATTTTACAAATCATTTTCAAATTTTTACCAAATTCATCTTAATTATTTATTATAATGAAATTTTTATTGGTTATTTCATAATTATCTTATCCAAAATTAAATAGGAAATAATATTGCATACAACGACAATTAACAAACTATTTTTGTTTTATTACATATTGTATAGTCTATACCTGTAAAATAATCATATAAATTTAAAAAATCCAAAATTTAATTGAAATTTTAGAACCAAATTAATGAAATTGTAGAAGCAGCTATTGATAAGAAATTAACTTTTTTCTTAGTAAAATTCGATGATATTATGAAAATATTTAAAAATATAAAAATTCTCAAAATTTGGAAAATAGTAATAAGAATTTTTAATGTCCAGTATTCAAAATACTTAAAAAAAAAGTAAAAATTGAATTACAAAATGGCTGTTTTATTAAATACTACTAATTTATTTCTAAACTATTTATACCTATAAAAATTTTAATTTATCAGTTAAATATATTAACTTAATTTTTTTTTTTCAAAATTTATATATAAATTTCAAAATTGTTTTAAAATTTTGGCACAAATAAAAATTATATAAAAATATCAAAAATGGTTTTATTTATAATCCCACCAACTTCAAATAGTTTCTCCTTTTTAGTAAAAAAATAATGAGCACTAATATTGTAAAATTCTGTGCGATAGAAAATAATTTTTGTGCGATTAAATATTAATTTTTGACGAAAAAAGCTAATGCCTCTAAGAGATTTCATTTCCTTTCGGTTCGGGGATTGTATGATTTCATCCCCGATTTTCGGAAAAGAGCTCTTGAAGTACATATCACCACACCATTCGATTTTTTAAAAATCATATGAGATATGGAAATACTTATTTATAAAAAGTTTGATACAATTTGTTTCCAGCGCCATCTGTACGTCAGCTTAAATAACTAGTTCTTAAGTACTAAAATCATGAGATATGGAAATACTTATTTAGAAAAAGTTTGATACAATTTGTTTCCAGCGCCATCTGTACGTCAGATTAAATAACTTGTTCTTAAGTAAAGACACACAAATAAAATTTAAAATGAAAATTTAAAAGAAAGCACGAAAAAAATATAAAATCATTTGAAGATTTTTTTTAGTAATGTAGATAAAAAATAATTATAAAAAAGGAAACTTATTAAAAAAAACTCTGTAATTTTTCTAAATATGTAAACCACGTATTTCTGGACAGTTGAGTTAATTGTATATTAAGTGCTGCAATAAAAGAATAGCAGATATTATTATTTAAGAATACATTGTAATAAATATAAGTACTTCACTTAATTAATATAAATACACTAACCAACCCCACCCTTAATAATTTACCCAGTCGAGAAAAAAAATTAACCCACAAATAATAAATACACACTAAAAAAATATATAAAAAAAATCAACCCAGCCACCACCCATGATATCGATTGACCTATTTTCCACCAACAATAAAAGTTATTTTTCGTGTGAATTATTAAGAATTTTGGGGTAGGAGGGTTAAAAAAATCAAGTAAGAAATATTTTTTTAAAATCTTTTTGTAATATTAATATTAAATATTTTGGTTTTTCTTGTGTGTTCAATAATAATGAATAAAAAATAATTTGTGTACAATATTAGAAAAATAAACTTTATATTAAATTATGGTTTAGGTTTAGGTTTAGGATAATTTTCGATATACATTATGTACATATGTATGTACATATATGTATTAATTGCATAATATTTTCTATAATAAGAAATGAAATTGAAACAAAATACATATTCAATATTCAATTTATGAAATGAAAAAAAATTTAATTAAATTCTTTATTAAATATAGAAATTATTAATTGTGCAGAAAATTATCAAATTCCCGGATTCAATTACATAAATACGATTCAATTGTACCTTAGCCCTAAAACTAAGGTTAAAGAAATTTGACATTTCAAAAAAAAATATATCCCTTTAAAAAACCTCTCATTTCCTTCACTTAACTTAAACAGTGCACAAAACTCTAAAGAGTCGTCCGTCAAGATATATAACGTATGTACGTATTTAATTAAAAGGCGAGATTTTATTTAACGTTTTTAAATTTTATTAATTATTAACTACATATTTATATTCGTAGATGAAATCCGGAAGAAAATTTATGATATTGAAAATAGCAATTAAAATATCATCAATCATTTTTATATATGTACATCCATAGAAAAACTTTAGTTTTGCTTTAATTGTTTGAACACATAAAACTTACTTAGTTAAAAATCTAAACTTGTAAGTTAGACCAGAATTTTTTTTATACCAATTTATTTACAATTTCTTCTTTAAAAATAGTTATTTTCTTTACATATATGTATGTACATATAAAGATGGTCATAAAAGAAAACTTACTGCGCTGCATTACATCATAAAATTCAAATTTCACGCTGTGGCAAGGAAATAAAAAATTTTTTTTCTGAATTAAATTTATCAAAGTCTTAACGCTAATATGATTTTCTACATTATGTATATGTGCAACATAATACATGGTATATTAATTATATAAGACTAACAACATTATGACTCACTTAAAAGTCATTTCGAATTTTTCATAAAAGAAAATAGTAAAAAATAGGATAGTGTTTGTTGTCTGGACATCCTCATACAATAAGTTAGTAAGTTTAAAATGAATAAATTATATATCGATCGAAGTCCTTTGGAAATTCATAATTAAATTTTAGATTGGAATGGCAATAATAGATATATGTACATATACATATGTATGTATGTAACTAAACAAATGTCTTAAAAATATGTATAAAAGCAACTTCGAAACTATAATTCTTAGGCATATAATTTAATTATTTATTTATAACCCATGTATTTTAAAATTAATCTTTCTCTACATTATATTTTAATCAACTAATTTATATGTTAATCAGATACCTACATATATGTACATATGTACATATAAAAATTTTATATAATTATTAACAAAAGCTTCTTAATTCAAAGCCACAACATTTTCTGTTTTTTGTTTTTATATTTTATGTCAATTCTCCAATTTTGTTTCCTTTTTTAATCCTTTTTAAAAATAAGCAAATTCATATAAAAATTTAACCCTATAAAGTTTTTGTATATTATATAAAATTACATTAAGTACGTAAATATGAAAATTTCCTAAAATGTATTTTTATTTGATACACAAAAATGAGCAGATTAAAAAATTATAACATTTTGCAGGACAAATTGTAAAAAAAAAAATTAAATATGTATGTACAAATAATGATGAAACACAAAAAACCATATCAAGGGAATACAAATTAATACCAGAATATCAGAAAGCTACATAGGAAACTTTTTTTTAAAAACTCAACAACAAAAAATAAATATATAAGAGATCATTTACAGAAAAACATAATATCAACAGAAATAATATTGTCGCCGCACGTGCAATTGACCTACTTTCATTTTATAGTTTCTGTTATAATTTAAACATAATCAGTCAAATAAAATTTATATATGTGTATTAGAATTTTTGATTATGCTATACACATGTAAGGTTAGTGTTTTTTTTTCTGACTTGATTATACACATGCCCAGAAATGGAACAAAAATTATGTTTATTTGATTTTGGTATAGAAACATAAGATTACATACATATGTATATATAATCAACTATAAATGGATATAAATTTAGCATATTTTGTAAGAAAGAAAAAAATATAAAATTTTGAATTCATTTTGAAGGTAATGCCACCTTGAATAGAGTTTAATTGTCTGATTTAATTGTTTAATATCAATAAATCCTTTGATTTTCTTCATCCAAAACCACAATACATGCCACAATAATAATATTAAGATGATTTTCTGTCATTACCTTAGCAATAAATTAACCTGTGTAACATTCCCTTATTATTGAATGTTACAGATTTTATTTAAGATTTAGTTTCACCGTGAAAGAATGTGTGTAATTTTAAGACTTCTATCAAAATGGTTGTTATTTGATGCTGGCTGAGGCATGACAACTTATTCTTACTTAACTTTGTTTGCTATTCAACAAACCCAAACATTTTAAAAAGTTCTATGCCAAACAAAAAACAGAATATTTTTTACAGTATTGAACAATTTTACCAAAAACATAATTACATACATGAACATGACATAAAGTTTTAAGCTACATATATATATGATATCATAAAGAGATCTTTTCTTTATTTTGTGGTATATAAACGCACCCAAAAAAAAAAAAAAAATTTGTACATTTTTTTCCATTAATTTTCTATTTTATTTTTGTTTGTAAATGTGTGTGTTTTTTTTTTTTGTATGATTATGTTTGGAAGTTTTAATATGATAAATGAAATGAAAATTTTGGAAAAAGTATTTTCACGGTTAATCAGGAAGTTGGTTTATAAAAAAAAAAAATAATCAATATAACATTATAAATTAAGAATTAGCAACTTGCAAGGATATAAAATGGGAACTTACTTATTTTTACGACATAATTTTGTAAAATTTTCTTAAAATAATATACGAAAAATTTTCTGGTTGCACTCGCAAGGTTCCAATTATGTGAATATTATTAATTTTTTTTTTTGAATGCCAAATATTTACATCCGTGAATGAGAGCCATTAAAAATTATGAAAAATTTTCAATATTTCAAAGTAGGTACACATATATTTTTTTTAGATTTGAACAAAAAAAATTTATGGTAACAACAAATAATGTACATCTTTAGGGGAGATATTAAAAGGCTTCAATGGTGGAGGAAATTGAAGAGCCACATTGCGGTATAATTTATAGTAAAGAAAGCTTTTTATTTATATACATAATGTACATATATATATGTACATATTTTGTTGTATAAATAATCATATTGTTTTATTAGAAACATTTCGTTCCAAAAAAATATAATCTATAAAACAAATTTTCTAATATTTTTCTTATTTTTTGGTTGTTCGTATGATTTTGAAGTATAAAGCTCCACACAAAAAATAACGGTATTAAAGTATTATATACAAAAATAATGTATCTTCTAGAAACATAAAAATATACATAGATAAATATATTTATGTATCTTTATTACTTACATAATATATGTACATATATACATTATATTTTTTTTCGGTTAAATTTTTGGACATAAAGAAACTTTATTTTATGTTTGAAACCAAAAAAAAAGAAAACTCTTGATTCTAATGTTGGTAATGGTAATATATACAGTATAAATAAAGGTCTCTCTTGTATTTGTACAACACTTTTAAACACAATTTATTTCAGATTGAGAAACATTTGACAACAGACATTTATAATTCCTTAATTAAATCTAATGTGATGGGTTATAAGAATATTATCATATAGAAAAACCACAATATACGAAACAAACATAAATTAAGAAGGTTCTTCATTCGATATTGAAGAGAAAACATATATTTTTTTTAGATCA
The DNA here is from genome assembly GCA_949752835.1 of Empis stercorea. Lineage (NCBI taxonomy): Eukaryota > Metazoa > Arthropoda > Insecta > Diptera > Empididae > Empis > Empis stercorea. The sequence continues at coordinate 13,261,098 of OX457088.1, read as the reverse complement.
AAAGATTATTTTTTACACACATTTTTTTATTTAGTAGTAATCATAATTACGTAATAACATAATATGTATTATAAGATTGTATTTGGGGGAATAAGATAAAACAATTTTTTTCAAGGAAATTTTGTTACCAACATTTTTTTCTTACTATAGTAAATATAAGCTTAAAAGAATTAAGTGTATTTATGGCAAAATATCAATTTTTCACTTTACACCATGACTTTTACATTGTTATAAGATTTTCATTTGACATTTTTATTTCTGATTTTTATGATTTATAAAATCCATTTTATCTGAAATGCAAAAAAAAAATACAAGATTAATATGAAATGAAAATTGGTAAAAACAAACATAATTCGACATATGTATATGGATATGTTCCTTTTAAAATTTTATATCCTTTTTAATGATTCATTAATTTCTGACATTTTAAATTTACAAATATTTTTTTTTTTGTGATTGATGAAATTTTAATTATACTCTACCAGTATTTCAATTTTAGTGATATCTTTATATTAAAATCATATTTACATTTTGATTTATGAATATAATAAATCCAGACAAATTATTAGTAATTTTGTGTAACCACATAAAAAAAAAAATACATACAATTTAGGTTTTATTATAAAATTTAAATCTAAATATTCAGAAATAGTATTTTATTTTCCAATCTAATGATTTTAATGATATAAACATGTCAATTAAGTTCTATAAATATAAATTATAGTAATTTTGTTAATAGATTCTATAAATATTTTTGAATTTAGAAATGAGGAATCCGAAAATAATTATATACTTATATACATATACATAAACATATACATAATGTACATATATTTTTATAATATAATTTTGATTTGTTAGTTCAATAATTCTTTCTTTGAAAATATTGAATTTTTGATACATATATTTATTTAATTATTTTTATTGCTGATTTAGTTTTTCTGTCGTCGTTTCTATTTTTAAATAAATATTTTCATATTTTTATTGATTTCTATAAAACTATAACATTATGTTATAAACACATAAATTATTTTGCCATAGCATAATTTTTATATGAATCTGAAAACTGTTATTAATATCTCATAAATATTCAGCTTTAGGCTGAACTTTCTCATAATTCTAAAATATTGTTATGTTGGAAGAAAAATATCTATTTACAGATCTTGTTCTTATGGTATAACGTACAAATTCATAATATTATATACTTAGGCCTATAAAATTTCAAATTTAATAACTAGGAAACTAGTTAATTTTATAATAATCGTTACTATATTTCTTCTTATTTCTGTAATATTAGATAAAATCATTTAAATCATTTTGAATTAATCCCAGGTTGATTATTTCATCATGACCTTATTAAAAACCGGATTAACTTTTACTATGACTGACACAATACCGAATATAGAGAAGATTCACAAATTAGTAGACAACTAAACTAAATATACAAAATTGTAACATATTTTTTATGATGCATTTTTAATTCCCAATTAAACTCATAATCTAATAAATCATTTTTATTTAATTTTTTTTTCCAACGATTTTAAACTTTTTATGATTAATAAAAAAACAAAATTTATATAAATAAATAATTTATGTAAATCTTAAAATTTATATAGTATATGTATATTAAATTAAACTAAAAGTGAATGCCTTCCTGAGCTTAATGATTTTTTAATGATATATACATTGAAAAGTTGTGTTTACCATAAACGCAATTTTTTGTTGACCTATTATAATGTTTAAATATTGCATAAAAATAATTTAATAAAACTAATCATAGACTATCATAGAAAAAACTATATGATAATATTTTTGTCCTTGGTTCAAATATTTTTTTTACATTAAATATCGATGATTTTTTTCTATTTTTTATGTACAATATTCAAAATGAGTTTTTAAAAAAAAAAAAATAATTTTTATGGTAATGTGAAAAATTGCAAAGAGACCTTTGAAATGTGTGAAAATATTAAGAATTTAAAATAAATTTTAATTAAATATTGTGTAGAAATTATTATTTTAAATTATGATATTTACTAATTTTATCTTTATTTTTATATACCGCCAAATAAAATCAATTTAACAAAATCGTATCTTGTTTACCAATTTAAATCAATTTTTTTTTTTCGAAAATTTTACGTATAAGTTTATAAATAATTTATAATCTTTAAAAAATTTATTTTTAGAAATTTGAAATAAAAGTCATTTTAAATTTTATAACAAAAAAAAAAAAAAAAAAATTCAATAATTTGCCAATTTAAAAACAAACAAATTGATTTGTAAATGATTTTTTAATCGTAAATTTGTTGATTCAAATTTATTTGATATGATTTTTTATTATTTTATTTTGTGTTAGACAAAATCTATAATAAAAAAATTAAATATTAATTGTCTATGACGTCAGACAAATGATATAAATGATGTACAATATAGAAATTTTTCTATATTGCGTCAATAATATTATATTTAAATATATTAATATTACAACGACCCACAGGAAGTATATTTATTTTGGTATTAATAATAAAAGATTATATTAAAAATATGTAATAAAAATAAAACGTTACAGTTTTATATATCTATAATTGAAAGTTATAAAAGTTAAAATTTTCCAGACAAAAAAAAAATTATATTTGTTAGTGAAAAGTTTTAACAAAATTATTTCAATTTTGTTTTTTTTTTTGGTTATTAAACTTTCAAAACTATTATAAACTTTTTTTTAAAGTAGGAAAAATCTAAATAAACATAAATTTTATTTTATGTTAATTTATATTTTTTATATGTAATTATGTTTGTTTGTTTTGTTTGCTTATTTTTTTTATTTATTTTGACCATGGCGGTAAATTATGTTTAACCTAAAATGAAAAATCTATTAAATTTATTATGCAATTATGCATTTTTTTTTTAAAATGTTTTTTTGTTGTTGATTTTTTTTTTAAATTTTATATTTTTTATCTGTACATCCGTTGTCATTGAAACAAACATATAAGTACAAATAAATGTATATGTAAAGTAAAATGAAACTTATATTTCAATTTTTCATTTAGTATATAAATTTAAAATCTGTAATTGAAATATTTTTTTTTTGTAATATTTTTCTGTTTACATAAAGAATTATAATACATAGAAATAGTTAATTATTATAATATATTAGAAAGTTAATATTGATTTTGCTCAATAGATGGCATACGTTTTTTTAATATTTTCCTGACCAAGGGTAGAATTATTCAAGAAAAATAAATAAAATAATTAAATTTTGATAGCAAGTAGCAGGTGTAAGTATACTTAAATTTAGTAAATGCCCTCTTGGTATCGCACAATTTATGCAGAATTTTTACAAATGTACATGTTAATAAATTACCTCAAATTTTCTCAAATTAACCTAAATGTGTATAGTGAATTACATTAACTATTGATAGATTGTGGATAACCTAAATTAATTAACTGAAAAATTCGCCCAAAATTTCTTACATACTAACTATAGCTTGTAGTTGTAGTTGTAGAGCTATGTTTCTATGAAACTCTATATGAAACTCTGAGTAATTTACAGTGTAGCTTTCTTGAAAACCTAAAATTAAATACCAATAGTAACAAATATATATTCAAATAATTCCGAAAAAATTAATTAAATTATTTGATGATCAATTATTTAACACAGCAATCACTTGTATACCAAAATAAAACTATACTCAAAATTTCTGTTTATTAGGCAATTTATATAATGTAATAACCTTTTCTAAATAAAGTAATAAATTTATGTTTCTAACTGAAAGAAAAAAATTATAAAAAAATTCATAAATGTAATACAGGATGTTTTATAAGTATTTATAAAAAAAATTCATATACATATGTATTATATTATGTACATAATTTTGTTTCTGATGTAATCTCATTTATTATATTTCCTTTTTTTTTTGTAATTTATATGTAAAAATACTTTTTTTTTTAAATAATAGGAAAGAATAAAAGAATATTTTTATGTGAAAGTAGGTCAATTGTAATACTAAAAATATATACTAGAAAAGAACAAAATTTGTTTTATTTTTTTCACTATTATTTGTTCTTAATTAGTTTTAAGGACAATTGTGTCCTACTTCTTTTTTTTTTAATATATGGAAATATAACAAACTATGCTCTCATTTTGAATAAATTAAGTTTCTTTTATAAATTTTATTTTAGATACAAATAAAGTTTATTTTGAAAAACTGTTTTGATCTTTTAAATCGCTACTATATAATCTTTTTATCTGATAAAATTATTTAGGGCATAACAAAAAAAAAAATTTTGTTTTTTAGTCCTTCAAAAAAAAAATTCCATTTCTAAATTAAAATTAATATTAAAATTTAAGTGATTTTTTCCAATAGAACGAATTTAAAATAAAAAAACTTGTAATTAAATTGTTATTATGGATAAATTTTAATAGAGATTTAGTTTTGTTGTTTTGAAATTATCTCGCTTAGCTGCTTGAAAAGAACTTATAAAAAATTTAAGTGTTGTTTTTTTGGTATAATGATAAATAATTCTTAAGTGAAGTCAATATATTTATTTATTTTGAAACTTAATATTTTTTTTAAAATGCGAGATAAATATTAGTTAGACATAAGAGTTAGTTAAAAGCTAGTTAACAGTTAGATAACAGTGAATTAACAGTTAGTTTACATTACACCTAATTCTGATAGTTAAAATTAAGGCAAACTTTGAGTACCTTCTCATTAGAAAAACTTAATGAGGAGCAGGTTTTCATTCAATAATAAAAGAATATGAAAAAATATGTCTAAAAAAAGTCACATACAGGCGTCTCTCGTATAACACAGTACTTAGAGAACACGGTTTTGATATTACACGGTTTCGATATAGCACGGAACGAATTAACCGTGTTATACGAGGGACGCCTGTATATGTAGGTATGCAGTGAATGAAAGTCGGTGAGTAATGAAAAATTCGCTTTTATAGTTGTTGTCGATATTAAGGTCATGTTAATCAAGCAACTTAAATATTTAAAATATAAAAAAAAAATTCTATAATTTCAAATCCATTAACTAAATTTAAAAAAAAGAAAAGAAAATTAAATCCTGAATTTACAAAATGATTTATATATATACAATACGAAAACCAAAAAAAAATCCATAGTTCTCCCACTTCATATTCTTTTTTATCCATATCGCAACATTTTACATCATTTCTATTTTCATAGATCCATGACCAAAAAAAAAATATATAGAAAAACCCTACCCAAACCTAAAATGTAATGATTTTTTATTTGTTTGTTCCATAACCATCATCATTTTATATTTTTTTGTACTATTACTCTGCAAATATAGTCACGTGCTGGTATGTCGCATTCCATTCCATTACATGAAATTTCTTTCTTCTAATAAAATCTACATTTTTATAACATTTATATTTTTATTTTCTCTCTGTTACCAAATTGTACTATATAAAATAGGATAGGAATAGCTATATCTACAACATTTTGTTCAAAAATTGGGAAAAAAATTGATAGCGCAAGTTAGTGTTATATAGTTTTAAAAATTTTCGCATTCCATTTAACCATGTCAGAAACAACAACACCAAAAATAAAATACAATATCCAAAAAAAACGAAAATATATATATTTTTTTTTCGTTCCTAGCCTTGCGCATTAATACAAAATTATATCCTATTATTATCCTCTCCCTTCCCCACTAAACCCCGCAGTATATAAAAAAAAAAAGTTATATAAATTATAAATATATAATTTTTTTATCCTTTTTTATTAGATCCTTTACCATCTAAAACCCACTCCCTAATAGCCACAAACAAAAAATTAAAATTAAATCATTAAATATGAAGGCAGAAAGAACAAAATTTCATATCAAAACTAACACAAATATAAATGGAAAATTTACTAATCCATATTTAAATTTCCAAAGAAAAATTATATTATGGTGGTGGTGGTATGACCCACTTTTCCAACATTTACATACATTATGCAAACATATATTTATATGCTTTTTTCGTGGAAAACTTCAAGAGCTTTGTAAATATTTATAAAAGTTTTATACCATCCCTAAATTTTTTTTTCCTTTTTTGTTATACTTTATTATACTCTGTGCTGCCAACCTCCTAGTCCTTCCATACATTTTTAATTTAGGCTCCAATAAGTATACTTATGTACATTCTTTTTTTTCTTTTTGAATACATAGAAGATGAAAAGCTTAAATTTAATTTAACAAAAAAAAAAACAAAATTAGTACCTGCTTGTTTTTGTTTTTGCAGTGCTTCTGGTTCATTTTTGTATTAGTGAAATTATAATGTTAAAAAAAATAAATAAAAGAAAAATGTTAAGGGAAAATGTAGGGTGACTTGCGTGCGCATCTAATCGATATGTCGATTTTCTTTTTATCTAAATTACATTTTTTTTTCTCGTATGTATTTGTAATAATGTATATTGTTGTTATTGCGCCAATGTTATCATTTTAATTATTTTAAGGACCAATCCCTACCATCGCCCCTATTAATGGTCATTCAATCTAATATAATGTGTATAAATAAAAATATATCAAGTTCCAATTTGATTTTCAATTTTGTGAGCAATTATTAAAAAACAGAAAATAGATTTCAATTATTTAAATTCAAACCAAATTTCTTTAAACTTTTTCAATACTATGTAGAAAATTTTTTAATTTAAGTTTTTTTACTGGTATAATTAAAAAATTAAAAATTCCTTTTATATCCTTGAAATTTTAATGAAGGAATTAATATAAATAAATTATTTGAGTACATGATTAAGATATTTTCAAATAAATAATTTAACTTTATTGATCCTTTTTAAAAACTTTTATTAAGTTATTTAAAAAATATTGTTTCCCACAAATTTTTAGGATACACTTTTTGTAAGTTTATATCAATATTATGTCACAATCTATATATGACGGGCAATAGCTTTAGCTTTACGACTTCCTTAATTGCTTTAATAACAACGGTAATAATTATTATTAGTGTAAGAAATGTTAAATATGATATCTTTGCTTATCCATCTTAATTTTCCTTATATAACATAACAACTAATAATTACCACAAAGTAAAATATAATTTATGTTGTCCTTTTCAATAATTAATGTTTTGGTATACATAGAATTTTAGATTAGTTTTTCTTGGGGTAAACAACTATAATTATGAAGATGACCTTGTATAAAATTACACTCACATATTTCATAATGTTAAAGAAAAAATAATGTCCTTCGTCATACTATAAATATTATTTTGGATATGTTACAGAAATTAAAATATTTATTATTAAATTATTGGAAATTATTTTACCACATTACTATATTACAAAAACAATATTTTTTATGTAAATTTTACTAAGGATGGTAAATTCTATTTTATTGAAGCAACATAAAACGATTTTTAAGTCCTGCATTTTATTACACTTTCAATTGGGTGGCTTGAAACCAGTAACAGTTAATATAAAAATTGTGTTTAATACAATTTTAAGTAAGGAATTGAACTTTTTATTTCTTATAAATTATTTGTTAAATAAAATACTTAACTTAAAAATGCAATTGTTAATTTTTTTTAATTTCCTAGAATTATTAAATAAGGTGATTAGTTATTTAACATGGTTAGTTAGTTTACAAATTTAAAAAGCATGAAACCTTAAAACATCTGTCTATAAAATGAACATTTATTATTGTATACTGTATAGTCAGACAGGAGTGCTTGGAAATAAATTTATCACTTCTTTACAATTATGTCGAAATATGTATTAAATATACTAAACAAAAATTTCAAATATATAAATCATAAATCATTTTTCTTGAATTTTGTATCAGCACAATTTTTAAATCTGTTCAAATATTTATGATTCAGATGGATATCAAAAAATCTATTATAATCATAAAAAAATTGATGATAAAATCAATCATATATTTATCAGAAAACATTAAATTTTTGTTTTACATATAAAATGATTTTTTTTATATGGTAAATTTAATAAATTTTTCGGTATTTTATTGATTTATTCTTTATAATATTTGAATATTTTTTTTATATTTATTGTATATATTAAGAGATGTGCTTTATTTTAGAATATTTTAAAGTTACTACGAATAAATTATAGTAAAATTACAATACATATACTAATTAATTTATTTAATTTTTATCATTTTATAATAATTTATGAATTGTAATTAGATTTATCTGAGCTCTCAATGTTAATCATATATAAATGTATAAACTATTCAATTTTGGAAATTTTATTAAAATATATTTGAAGAGGAAATTTGAAAATAAAACAACAATTTCCGAAATTAATATTTTTAAGAAATTTATAGAAAGTAAGAAATGTAATTAATACTATTTATTTTTATATAAATTCTGGCAAATATGGCTAGTATTTTAAGTGTAGAATTAAAATTTTTCTGAAAATACTTTGCTTCAATAATTTCTTAATAAGTATAAAATACAAAACTTTTCATAATCATAATATCAGAATATTATTATTATTAATGATTATTGGTACTAAAATATTCTTTCTATCCATAGGAATATTAATGATATAAGTTTTCATATCCTCCCAGCAACCTACAGCCATCATCACCAAAGCCAAAGTTTAATAGTATATACTATACTTAGCTGTTGGTAATTAAGTTCCCACTTAACATATATATCCCAACTTTTATAATTAATTACAAAATATATTATAAACTTATTAAAAATTAATTGTTAATTAATTAATTTCCAATAAAATTTCTTTATATAATTTTAATTTTATGCCCATTCACCCACATACATACATATATATTTTTCGATGATAGGCATAATTTTTCTTGGATTGTATTTGACCGCAAATAATTGAATGTTTTTTGTTGTTTTTGTTGTAAATATACAATTAATTTGAAGTGACATTAATTCCGTCATGGTATATAAACAAAAGAAATAATATGCCGTCATCAAAATATACAGTTTTATTTGTTTGCTTCAGTTGATGATTTCAATTCTCCATTTTGTCTCCATGACCTCATATTTAATCATTTTCTCCTATACCAATTTATGTATATATGTATTTATATTATATACTATAGTAATTTTAAAATTATTAGAAATATTATTTTTGAAATTATATTAATATTTCATAGATGACACAATAATAAAATATATTAAAATAAATTTTCTCTGTTTTGGTTAATTTGTTCAAATTTTAACCTTTAAGGCAAAAACATTGTGTAAAAGCCTATACCTAATTTCTTTCAACCATTAAGTGTACAAATACTTTCAACGCTCTGGTTCAATTTAAATAATCAATTTATATGAAATATTTATGCATAATTAAATTTCTGTATTAATTATTAAATTCTTTTATGAATGCAAAAAAAAAAAAAAAATTAAATCGAAATGTCAATTACAAAATTTCAACGCCACCACTGCCCTACTATACTACATTGCTTAAATAAATGACCACCATTACTCAGTCTATGAGAATGTATTAAAATGGCATTGAGTGTAATATAAAATGAATAAATTTTATAATCTTTTGTTTTTAGACACGAAACGTGAATACCTTTCTAAATTAACTATAGTACAATTATTTTTCAAATTAAATTATAAAATGATCTTTTAAAGAAACAAAAATGTATAAACTATTTTTTGGCAAATGGTGTCGATTTGTAAATGACACATAAATGGAATTACTCTTAACTAAGATCCCACCTTTTCCCAGTATTATACTTCCTCAATGGTCCGGAAATCATATTAATTTTTATGTCAGTTAGTATGTAATGTCCCTTATATGATACAATTCTATGGTCCTATCAATTAGATACGACCTGATGGATAAAATAACTAGACATTCAAACCTCGACTATTCTAAATAATTGATATTAAAACATTATTTAAATTTGGTAAACTTTGTGATTAAAGTCTGTTTTTTCTTTTTCGTTAATTGGAGTTAGTATGGCTTCAAGACTCATTATACATAATGCTATTACAAATTAGAATTCCGTAAACCATGATCCTACTATTGATAATTTATTAATACAATTTTTATACTAACCAGTCAAATGATATTTACTACAATAATGCTAATTGCAAATTATCATAATTTTGAATAATAATTTTTCTATATATTATTTTCTTTTAGACTTTCTCCAACATACGATTACACACCTTAATTAAATTTTATACTAGTATAATACACAGTAAAAAGGAAGTGAAATTTCCCAAAAGGGTTATTAAAATAATTATATTTATTTTAGTGTTGAAAGAAATAACAAAATAATAATAAAATATAAAAATATTGTCTTGAATAAAATTTCAATTCAAATTCTTTGATGCGAAACATTTAATTGATATTTTAATATTATTATGTATATTATAAACTTTTGATTAAGCGAATTTCTAAAAGTCAAATTTCTATTTTCCTAAATAAAATAATCAAATTAAAATGTTAGATTTCTAAATATTTGAATTTTTTCAGGTCGACCTAATAAAACAAATAATTTTCGTTTTCGAATATATCGTGGCGTGGGATTCCATTATTATGGTATCTGATTAATTATTGTTTGTCTCCAGACTTTTGATTTCCGAAATTTTCAAATTAAAAATGAATTTAACTCAAGGATAAATTTATGTTTTAGTATAGATAAATTTTTACAGCCATATTTACAAAATTACTATTCAAAAAGGGCAATATTTTTTCAAAAATATCACACGAAGGCCAACAAGTTCCCTATCTTGAAATAAAAAGCTATGAAAGCTTGTATTGTCTAATTTCATAATTTTAGATATAATTTTTAAAGATTTTTTTTTTTTTGGGAATTGAATTTCATTACTGACTGAAAATATTACGGAAGTTATTAACAATTGAGTGGGCTGTAATCAACAAACCAAAACCTTCGAAATATCATATGAATATATTATTTAACGGACAGCGTAAATAATTTGACCTACAAGTTAGACTTACCGTAAAAAAAAAATGAAATTTTTTTTAAGACTGTAATAATTTGTAATAATAATGGAAGCAATTGAGTTGAAAAAAAGTCACAAATCTTAAAAATTATTTACAGAAAAGAATTGAATTTGTAAATTTTCAGACTTAGATAAATTACTTGAACTTAAAACACTATAAAAATTGAAAAATAAGTAAATACAAAAATTAAATTAATGAGTTACAAAACAAGAAAACTTTCTTTTTTTCCCCAATTTTTGGTTTTTTTTCTCTGTAAATAAATTACATTCCTTTTTTCGATTTTATGATAAATTCTTTTATTTATAGGCAAAGAGAATATGAAATCTTTTATTTTCCAAGAGGGTACAAAACTGAAAAAGATGGACAACACGAAATGAACCTAACGCATTTATCATTATTGTTTTTGTTTAAACTTGGAAATTTTTAAAGTCAACAATAACCCAGAAATAGGAATTCATGTAATATGGAAAATACATATTACTTTTATGATTGGTATACTCGAAAAGTGATTTTTCAATGTTCTCAACCCAATGTTCTTCAGAAAATGATTGTTTTTTTAACATGTTTTTAATATATTTTGAATTATTATAATTTATTTTAAAATATTCTTATTCAGTTCATTTTGTCAGGTTTGAAATATCTTCTAATTATTTCAGTTGAAGTACTCAAATTTCAAGCAGCTTTTAAAAGTTATCATGATTGGAATTAGTCCTTCAACATTTCTACCGTATTATCGCCAATTCAATTTCTAAACTAAAAAAAAATTATATTGTAAAAAATATCGAATTAACGATCAATCAATATTGTAAAAAAGTTATTGATGCTTTCTCCCGGCTGTTCTTTCGGTCTTGTATATAAACTCTTGTGGAGCTTGAGATTGGCATACATAAATTGGTATACACACGGTTCGTATATAAAAATAAAATCATGGCATGGAGAAACTATGAAAGACTCTGGACACAAAGGACTTGTCACAGAATAAACATTGAATTTGAAGGAGTAGCAGGCACTTTCAAAAAATAGTTAGTCTTTCTTGGACTACAAAAACCTTAATTTCTGGGAAATTCTGTAATATTATAAATTGCTACATTTATGATATACATTTCTTATAGTACTTAATTACGTATTTCGAATAAACCCATTTATTTCGTTATATACTTCTTCGTTTACCATATTTAAAAAAAATTGTATTCCAAATTTAAAATATTTTCAAAAAGGAATATAACGAATTGCATCGTAATTTTATTATAAAATATTAATATTTTTTTTTAAGTGTTTCTCTGGTGAGAAAATAAACAAAAATCCAATTAAATATTTTTGGTTTAATTTTTTTTTTACTGAGTATAGTAGTTTTAATAAAATAATGGTCAAAGTATAAATTGAAAGTGATAATAAAAAAATTGTTTATAAATATTCAAATCAATCATTTAACAAAAACAAACAAATATTTTAATTTCACTATATAGTCACCATATAGTAGAAATTTTATTCGAAATTTGATACTCATGGATAATAAATAGTCCAACATAAAAACATAGAAAAATTAGTCTAGAATACTATTCAATGGTAATTCTTTTCCTTTATAATTTTATGTCATATTAAAATTTAAATTTATTATCCAATCATTTATTAGTTTTATTCACGCATAAGTGACATTAATGGTCAACATGTGATTCGAATATTTTTTATTTGAATTTTTGGAACATTTTTTAAGTATTAAAAAATTTATTTTGTAAGCATTAACATTTTTTTTATTTGGATTAAATTATTGGTGGTATATCATGTAATAGTCGACAGTAAAGTAATATTTAAAGCAATTTCAGTAATGTAAACTTTGCTGAATTTATAAAAAAAAAACTTTTGAAAAAATTGTACTTTAAACGATAATTTCATAGTTAAAATACATGTTAATTTTATCATACTTAAATTTATTAAAATATTTATGAAATTGTGAAAGTTTAAATGTTTTTCCAAAGAATCTTTGATCCTTTACGAATAATTTGGGTTAAATTTTTTTATATTCCGAAAATTTCATATTATGCAGTACTTTTAATTTGAAAATTTGAAAACAAAAAATGTTTAAAATAAAATTAATGATAAATTTGATAGCTGTTGATTAAATCACATGCTGGTTAATCTGTTAATCTTATCGATCAAAGTTTATAAAATCAGTTATTTTTTCAATAATATACTATATATACCTATTATTACTATTTTTCGAAAAATATTGATTAATTAATGTGTTTAAATTTTTTGTTGAAATTACCAATAATTATTTTTGTTAAAGAAGAAAAAGAAAATTATTAGTAAGTTAATTTAATGAAATATTGAATCTTAGGATATGCTTTTCATTTATAACTATAATATGTACAATTAAATAAACGAGAGAATTCCAACTAATCGTTTATTTAAGAGGTAAATATTTTCTAGCAGTTGCTATTCGATAGATTAGATTAAGAAGCAAGGGACAGACAGATAGCACACATCACTACAACCAGACAGCCGTAATTTACTTTAAGTTAAAATGTCATTAATGAAACATTACAGCTGATACGTTAATGCTATTCCTTGCATATTTCAGCCTACCTTCTTTCTTCCTTATGACTCTATGCTAATCTGGTTCCTTGTTTGTTAGTCCTTGATAACAATATTGGAATGGCAAAATACCTCTTGGATGTTCGAATCTAGGTGATTAATGAGTGTTCTATTTGAAGGCAGATATGAAGTATAAAATTTAAAATTCTCCAATGTAGACAATTTTGGTATCTTTCGACGCGAAATTTTAATTATAACAAAACTGTCTCAACGAAATTGAAAAATATTTGAATTTGATATTTATGTTTTATATATGAAATTAAAGATTGAAATCTCTATTTTCAGAATCTGTATGGTTTTTTTTACTGCATCTTAAAAATTGAGTACATTAGATTAGAGAACATCTAATTAATTGTGCATACTTACATTTTCCATATTTGCAGACTTTTTTCAACTTTCTTTTTTGGCGTAAAACCTAACTATATTTATCAAAAAAATCGAGTCAAGGTGATAGTTACTATATATTTCTATATTCAAAGATTGTACTATTACTTTTTATATACAAAAGTACAACATATTTTTTAAACCTTTATTTTTATGTACTCGTATGCTTAGAAATTCCCAAAATCCCAAAACAATTTTAGATTTTCTTATCTTATAACATAATATTTCTGGTTTTTCAATTTTTTTTTTGCTATACATTATTTCTTTTGTATTTTTATTTTGAATTATTTAAATTATTATTAAACATTTAATATACATTTTATATAAAAATGAAAATAATAAGAAAAAAATGTCAAGATAATTTTTGGTATATATATTTGGAATTTTGTGGTATACGTACGTGATTTTCAAAATTATTATTCGAAGAAAGGAAATGATTAAAATATAAATTTTTTTTGTTAAAAGTTTTACCAAATATATATTGAAATGACTAAAAGAAAAGAATTGTGGTATAGCTATAACATGAATTTTTTGTCGGCACGATTATTTTTTACTTCATTAAGTTGAAAAAAATAACATAAAGATTTCATAATTTACAGTTATCTGGAAATAATTTTATTTAATTTTGAGAAAATTTTCACAAACACTCATATAAATAAAACAAATAATAATAGTTGAAAAATTACCGAAAAGAAAAGAATTATGTATAGTTAAATATACCAGAAAATTAAATAGAAAAATCGTAAAAAAAATTTGGTAAAATAAAAAATGAAATTTAGTTGTTAGATTTAATAAACTGATATAAAAATTTAAATACATTAGAGCACAGATACACACCAGTATCTGTGATTAAAGGCAATTAACTAATTTAAACAACATATATTGCTAAAACCCCCTGACTAATAAGTTTTATATACCAAAACTTAATTCGAATTTGACACTCAATTGTCCTTATACATTTTACATAGTGTATAATTTCTAATAAGCTTTTTTGCTGACATATAGTTAAATGGATTAGCGAAGAACTACATTATTGCAAATGAACTTTCTTAACCCTTTCTGACCTACACGGACATATACATATCATATGACCCGTATTTTTTGTTTCTTACTATTGTTAAATGACGTAGGTTTGTAAGACTTTGTTTATGTTAAAAACTATTTATTTCTGTAATCTGTCTATTAGTTTAGAAAGTCGTTAAGGATCAAATTTTGATATTTTTTAATATTATGTATGTACTATTAAATATATATGTATTTTAATGAATTGAATAATAATTGATTTAAAATCACATCTCCCTCAGGTTGATCCCCTTGAACCTCATTCCACTAACTAAAGATTAAAATATCTTTCTTTTGGTTGTGCTTTCACTGATCCTCACTGTTAATTTCTCATTGGGCTCCTGTTCGATTTAATTAGTTGGATGGTTGGATGGGTACTCAGTGGGAGATTTGAGGATGAATTAAATATACTCTATTACTAATTATTAACTATCGATTTTCAGGTTTTTTTTTTCGTCCTTTTCGAAACTAATATTCAAATTGAATAATGTCTTTTATTTTTAATATAATAAATATATTCTATAAAAAATTAATCTAATTATGATCAACAATTTCATATTTCTAATTTCAATAAATATGAAAATTAAAGATAATATATTCTTCAGCATTAATTTTTTTAACAGTGTATATACACACAAATTTACAATATTTTTCCTTTATTACATAATCCGTAGAAACACCAGCTCTTATTAAAACTGCATCTTGACGTTTTTGGGGTTTTTCTGTGTGTTCTTTTTGTATACATATTTTTAATGTTATCAATAAACATCATGTTGCAACAGCATAAAAAAAGTCATCACGTGCTCATTTAACATATAATAAATATCTATACATAACTATACGTAATAAAAAAAAAATTAAAAATATAAAGGGATAACAGAATTTACACACAAATACAAATTATGTATAGATATATTTATGTAACAAATGTTTGTATTTTCAAAATATCTCAACTCTACGTCGTATCCAAGAAGAAGACAAAAAAATGCACAAGAGCATAACGCAACATAAAAGATACGCAGCAAAATATGGTTGGATGACGACAACATACCAGCAGTCAGTATAGGTCAAAGACCTTAACATTAAATTACACGTGCATGAATTATATATTATAAATTTTTTTCTTACTCTTTTTTTTTTTTTAATTTTTTAACTTCTTTTGTGAACCAACAAAAAAAATAAACACTGTTTTTGACATATAAAGAAAAATTATGATTAACTTTGGTGGATCAATCTGAAAAATAATGAAATGCGTTTCATTTCTTTCTTTTTTTACCTTTAAAAAAGAGTTAATTTTACTCAACATAAAAATTAGAAGAATTGTTTCAATGGTGTTTTGCAGAAATTGGAAAAAGGAAAAGCCCAAATTGAATTATATGGATCGAAACTTTTGGATTAAAGTATAGTACACAATAAATCGATTAGAATGTAAAATTATAAATAGAAATATTACAAAGAGGTATTATAGTGATGTACTTACTTACTTCAGTTTAAAAAAATTAACTTATTCTAATTTTTTTATTACGACTGCATTCTATAATACTTTCAAAAGGATCTCTCCACATATGTACATATGTATATATAAATTTTTTAAGATATTTTATTGATTAATTATTGATTGAACTGAACACTTTCTTTGTTTTGCAATTTTCAATCTGTATTTAAAAACCAATTTCATAAAATATTTCACATTTTTGAAAGAATCGATTATTACCCAAAATTGGACTCTTCTGTCATTTGAATATTTCAGTTTCCCAATTAAAATTAAAAAATTATTTGCACCATTTCTGCATAATACAATTCAAATTTTGAAATTACGTATCTGCTGTTATCATCCACTATCTAACTACCACAAAATTGTATATAATGTACCTACATTATAATAAAATACCTGAAATTCCGTGTAATCGTCTAAATTTCTAAAAGTCAATAGAAAAAAACTGTCAGTGGTTTAGCAAGAGACTTTATTAAATTTTAATATCAAAAACCCTCTGATCCCTTCATGTTGCACTGACTCCATAATTTCAAACAAAGAAGGTCTTTGTACGTTTTAATTTTTATATTTATTAAAATTAGATGTCGTCGTAGTTTGAAAAAGGGGAAATTTTGCTATTGAATAGCTTAAATATAGGAAAATATAATAAAATAAACATAAGGGGGAAATTAAAATCACATTTAGAAATTGTTTAAATTACAAAAGTACGATTTTTCTATGTACAATTTTATAATAAAATTGTAAAGGTATTTTTCATTGTTCAAAAATTGTGATTATAAAAAATCAATCTACGCACTTGAATTTAATTTCAAATATTTCAACATTATCCGATCTCTATCGTACTTTAAAAGTCCTTGAAGAAGAGATGTCGCAATAAAATTTCGATTTTCCACATTATTTTTATATATGTATTTAATTTTTTATAGTTCATAAAATCGTATAGAAAAAATAAAATGTTTATTTAATTATTAAAGTTTTTCCCTTTTGTATTAGTAAAAATTATTTATTTGTATTTGTATATAGTGAAAATTTAATATATTTTCACTTTAGGGAAATCCATATTCAGAAATTACGTCATTTCTACTTTTGTTTTGTGTGTAATAATTCAGAAAAAAAGGAAAAAGGGAATATTTTATCTATACAATCTACTCGTATTTTTTTTATATTGTGAAAATTGCGACATAAAATATTTTTGTTTACATAATAAAAAAAAAATAAATATCAAATTTCTTTTTTAAAAGGATAAAAAACACAAACAATATCAAGGATATTTGAAGGATTGTATAGGAAAAAAAATTCATAGCTTCAGTTTAAAATTGAAATAAAATTGTTTTTGTAAAAAATTTTTTAGTTTTATTTGAATTTTGTTTTTTTTTTAAGGATTTTCCAAAAACTAAAATTTATTTGTTGTGCATTGCATATGCTGCGTCATATTGGAATGTACGCATGCACGACAAATAAAGGACGAAAAGAAAACAAAGAAAATATATATGGTAATACTTGTACAATACTAAAATATTCTAAGTTATACCAAGGTACAAGGTGGTTTCGTACACTTTTTAATATATATAAAATGATTGAAACTTCATGGATTTTCTGGTTTTGTTAGTAAATTTCCATATTTCTATTGAAAGTTATACAAAATATTATTACATTTTGGAAAAACCACATTAGAAAATTGGAAAATTAAAAAAATATTATATTATACTAGTACATATTTCGATATTTGTTTGACTATAGCATAAATATTAATGCTGAATTTCGAGAAAAGATTTATTTTGTATATGAAAACACAAATAAATATGTAACAAAAAGTGGAAAATTCCCCCAATTATTCAAATAGTATATAGTATATACCTACTTAATTTATTTAGTTAAAAATAATCATTTATTGAATTAACAAAGAGGAGGTTTCAAGTGATTATATCAAATGTCAATCTAATTAAATTCATACTTGGTCAATAATAGCAGAGGTAAAAAATATCGATTTATGTATTTAGAAAATATAAACCTGTATACAAATTTTCTTTCAATATATAAATTAAATTTAATTTTCATTTAGTAGTTAATATTTTTGAAGATAATTATGTAGTATTATATATTATACGATAGATCGAAGGTTCAATTTCTAGAAATTCAATTTACAATTATTTGTTTTTTTTTTTAATTTTATGAATCGTAAAACAAAGCCTATATGCGCTAGGATTCATTTCCTAATATTCTATGGTTTCTCTACCCAGTAAGTACTTAAGTTTCTTAATAATTTTCTAAAATCTTCTTAATCTTAATTTTCTAAAATCTTCTTACATAAACTATTATAGTGAGACGTTGTTTCTCAAATTTAAAACTAGCACATTTTCAAAAATACTGAATAAGAACGTCTTAAGAAAATATTGACTATTCTGCTATAGTAATTTAAAAAAAAAACAAATTCAATCAATTTATTTTAAGAATATCCTTTCGAATTGATTGAAATATGAAAATTGAACAATTGATTACAAAAAAAAAACAATTTTTGTAAAATTCATAATTTCTCTTTCGATCATTTACATAATTAATTTAAAATTTGAATTGATTATTAAGATTTTGCCTGTGGTATATGTTTAATATATTTGTATAATGATAAATATAGTTTGAAAAGTTCAAAACTATTATTTCAGAAATACTACAATAAAATTTCATGAAATTAATAATTGAAATACAAAAAAATACCAGAGGCAAACAATAATTTTATTATACTTCATCTTCATCCTTTTTTCAATAAACTAATACATATAAAAAAGTAATATATGTAGGTATTTCTATATATTTTCATACATACATATATCCCTTTGTACATATCCTTATATTAACTTTGAAAATAATATAGCTTTTAGTATTATTTTCTAATAAAGTTGTATATGTAGCTTTTAACCCCATTTTGTGTACACAAAAAAAAACCAAAAATAACACACCCTTCCTTAACAAAACATTCCATACAATTATTTTCATACAGAAAAAAATACGAACAAGTATGATAAATATTTCGATAGGTGCCTTATATATCCTTTGACCTATTTAACTTATAAAGCTTTTTCTACTATATTTCATATTTACAATTTACATGAAAATAAATACATTTACAATGTGTAGCAAGAGAGGACATACAAATTTTCTTCCTTTTATATACATACACACATAAATAAATTTTCTAAAATTACAGTTTTATTATTGCATGTCCCAAATATATTGAAAATTTTAAACTAATTGAACATAATTTCTGTCTTTGCAAGATTTTTTGTATCTTATTTATGAATCACAATATTTATAAAATATGTTTTTTTTTATGGATATTCAATGATGAAAATTTTCATTTTCCAAACAAAGAAATTCTACGAGCTCAACTTGCAAAGTTTTCAGTTAGGTCTCCTATTTGACTGTAGTGTTTCTCGCTTCGCTAAAAGTTCCAAAATTCTTATCAAAATGGTTTACATGGTGATCTCGTCCGAAATCCTTTATCTATTTGTAGTTGTGAATCAAAATTCGTTTCCCAGAAAACTGAAACTATATGCCAATGTATTTTGGGGTTAATTAGGGTCCATAAATCATATTGTTTTTTTTTTTTCATTAAAAATAATAGAACTTTTCCATTGAGACACTACTTAAAATTTGGTTCTCCTATCCCACAAAACTGTATAGCATGGACTGTTTGTTAATATGATTTGCATTGATCTTACACAATTCTCGACTTCAAAGTCCGCAGCATGATCGAAGATCCCTTTGTCTCAACCACGTTGAAATCTGCATTACTTAGGATGATCTTTTTTTCGGGTTTGATTAGTTTGATCTTTCATATACCCTAAATATTTCTATGTGAGGCTTAAAACTTTGCAGGCAACCGATGGTTTTTATGAAATTTAAAATTATATTTTCTTTTTCATGACAAGCAATCAACAACAAAAATAATAAATGGAGATCTATAAATATATACATCAGTAAATATATATATATTATACGTATAAGATAAAAGCTATGTACAGATTTTTTATATAAAAATTATAGTTTCTAATATTAAAGAAAAAGAAATTATTATAGGTTTGTAGGAAAAAAGCTTATTGGGTATTCCAATACATTTAGAATTAGAAAAAAAAAAAAAAAAAAAATTTTTTTTGTATACATATATACCAGCAAAATTATAGTATATTTCTATTTATATATAACTTTATGTATAAAATTTCTGTAATATATATATATACATATGTATATACATAAATGTAAAATATAATTTATAAATCATGCGCATTAAAAATAATGATTTTTTTAAAGTAACGCGAGAAAAAAGTATAGCTACATTAGTACTATGTATCTAAACACTATATATGTATAATTTGATGTATATAAAAATACAGAGTGTTCAAAAATTAAATATAATTTATAATTTTTTCTGATATTTTATTGTAAATTTCTTCTTAAAGTATAGAAATTATCACACAAATTAAGTATATTTACAAACTATTGTTTAATTCTCATTTCTTGACCTGCCAAAGCGTAAGTTTAAATGCTGCTAAACTTATACACCGTCAGATTTAAATAATAAACATTCTGTCAGAAATTTCTTTCGCAAATTCTTTTTGATTTCATTTACAAGAATTTAAATTGTTTTAGTTATTGATATCACAGCTAATTTCAATTATTGTAAATTATCGCCGTCAATACTAATCGTACATAAGAAAGTTTTTGTATTTTTTCCTTTCCAGGATAGTAAAATATGTATTTATAATTTCAAATCTAAATTTAATTTACGATATTTTGATAGTTGTTACTGAAATAGTCACAGATATTGTGACTATTATTCTAATTCTAATTCTTTTGTAATTCCTCTACACAAAATTTCTTATATACCATTTAAGGTGTCATCTTAAAACACCCCTGTATCATAGCAAAAAAAAAAAACTTGTTATTCATATGACCCTCTTTAGGTTTCTAGTTTAATATTTTTGTGGGCTAATATAAAAAAAGGGGGCTAACAAATACTAATATAAATTCAAATGTATACCGAATAAACAAACATACATTTCTATATATCATCAAAAATATTTTCTAAATAAAAAACTTATATACCAAATAAAATTTTACCCATAAAAAGTACATAAAGATATTTAGATACATATATATTTATATATACCTAAAAATATATATAGAAATTGTATATATAACATTTTACTGGTATATTTCGCTTTGTTTCTTTTAAAAATTTTATTTGTAGAGTAGAGTTTGTTGCGAAGACATCATACGATAAAAATACCGGCACAAGTAGGTTTTTTTTTTATAAAAAATAAAAAAAATAGTAGATACATTTTATATAGTGTAGATAAATATGTTTTAGTATATATATTTATTAGATTTTTTCTGTTGTAATTGGTTAAAATAAAATCATGACCAAAAGCTTATTTTTCCGCAGTATCTGTTAGATAGTTCATGGCGATACAAGCATAAAAATTTTACATCAAATAAAATTATTAATTTATAATAAAAAAAAACTCATAATGGAATAAAATTTTCTAAAAATATAATTTCAAATTTATAATAATAAAAATAATAAATTATAAATTAATGTAATTAAAAATACAAACTAAAAATATATTCGGTAATTTTTAAAAATTAAAAATTTAATTTTTATATTTATTATAAAAAAAAAAATTATGTGGAAAAAACATATTACATAAAAAAAAAATTAATAATATTTGGAGTGAAGTAAATTCAAAAATATTTTATATAATTTAATAAAAAAAAAAATTGGCGAAAAAAAGAAGAAAAATTGTGAAAATCTGTGTTTGATTTGAATTCTAAAAAAAAATATATATAGGAGAACATACTTATAAAATTTTTGTTACATAAATGATGACCTAATTGCGCGCAGCTGTAATAAAGACAAAGAAAAAAATTTAAAAAAATTTTTAGTGAAAAATAACAATGAAAAAAATAAAAATATTTAAATAATTAAAAAAGATTTATTAAAAATCTTCGGTAAATCAAATAAATCTTTAAAGATATACAAAAATCAACTTTTAGTTATTTTTTTTTTGCCAGGATTAAATTGGATTTATTTTTATAATTTATCCAATTTTATTTTCCATCAAGAAATCAAGAAATTTTAACATGGATTTAAAAATGCTGAAAAGAAAATTTGATCTGATGATCTCTTGGCTTTAATCAACTGTAAAGAAAATATAAAATTAATTTATAAAAAAAATCACAATTTTTGGTAAAATATTTTTAAAAAAGAAAATTATATTATTTTTAAAAGTAACTAAATTCTGTCTGACAAAATATGGTCTATAATTAAATTACAAGGTTTTTATAGTTTTATGTACATACAATTTGCAATTTAAAGCTTTTCTTATTTCAAAATTTTTATTATGTAAATCTCTCAGGTGATATTTTCTTATTTAAATTTATTTAGTTTTGAAATCATGTAAAAGGAGTGTGGTAATAATTACGAAACTAATTTTGATTTTTTATGGCATTTTTTTTAATGTTCATTCATACATTAGTAGACATTTTGAAATTCTGATAACAGTATAATTAATTATAGAAAATGAAATTACTTCCTCATTTTTATGACACAATATTTAAATTAATTAAAATTAGTGACGAAAAAATACCTATAGAGAGAGAATTAATTATTAGTCTAATAAAACGATTTGAAAGTAAGGATAATAAAGTACGTTGAGAGTTGAGACAAATAAATTATAGTATGTGGAACGTGTAAATTTGTTGTAAGTGAAAAAATCAGTCAATCTTGACTTTATATACAAAATATCACATCTGTTGAAATAATCCTAAGTTATTTCAGTTTAAACCAATTCCATAAGGAATTTGTATAACTATGAATCAGTATCCTATCCATAGAATAGAATATTGCACGAGTTTCTGAGCATGTTTTTAAAAAATGTGTGCTATAAACACTGAAAGCAAAACGACTATTTTTAAATCATTCGTATACAAGTTAGACATCATCTACTCAATAAATTCAAGTAAAAATTTAATTTATTTAACTTATAATGCTTATATTTTATATTTGTTCTGTAATATGTATTTGAAGCATCTACTCAAAACATGTCTGTATAATAATTATACATATGAATAACATAGTACATATATGAAATTATTTGATTTTTTTGATTAAATTGAACCTATCCATCCATATGGAATTTGGACTCATTCAAAGCAAGTTGTATTATTAGCTAATGAAAAACAAACATTAGCTTAGCTAGCGTTTAAAGCTTTTGATACTTTTTTTTCGAAAAAACAAACATAATTTTGCTTTTAGCTCTAAGTCTATAGTTCTACCCCGTACAATTTACAATCATTCCAAAACTATAGTAATAATTAAACTTTAATTGAAAAATTCTTATTAACTTTTTATATCAACTGTACAAACTCTGTAATTATTCTACAGTGTGTAGAACACACAGTTACACAACGCTGACATACATTTACTTTGGTATTAGTTTTTCAATTCGTTTTTTTTTTTAATTTATTTAGTTAGAAGAGAATTGTGTTTTATTCTTTTATTTCTTTATTAGTTGGAAAAATCAGAATTTATAAATTATTTTTTTATGCTTATCTCATCGTTATTTTTTTTTCTAGTCATAAAAAATTGTAATTAAAAAATTCAATAGGACAAAGTCAAAACCCAAAACCCAACAGAAAAAAAAGTATCACTTAAAAAAGTAATCCTATTTAATTATGAAAAAAAAGCGCGCTTTATGAAATCATTCAATACATATATGTTTATGTGTCCATATTTCTACCCATGTTCACATATAATATAAATTTATATATACATATGTATGCATATATAGTTTTATATATAGGAGGAAATATTGCGCAACAAATGTCAAGAATCACGATGATGTCATCTTATTAGAAGTAATTTTATTAGCTTTGTTGCCAATATTCTTTTGAATACATATTTCATCATTTCAGAAAGATCAATTAAATTTTTAATTTCTTTTACTTTTTACTATAAATATTATTTAATAATTTAATTTTACAATTTTTCTTAATTTTAGTCAAATATTTGTCATGTATGGATTTTCATTTTTCAAATGTTTGTCATAAGTGGAATTGTCATAATATAAAAAAGTTAAAATTCCTATATGAAATTTGGGTTCCAACAAATATGAAATAATGTTAATAACATAACTCCTAACTACATATAAGATCATATTGTATATCCATAATTACAAATTTGTAATAAAAATATTGTCATTTACAAATATCATTTATCATTACATTTCACCATCGAATGTGTTTTTGCCAGATTCCATTCCAATAAAATTTATAAAATTATAGAAAAAAGAACTTTAAATTCAATTTTTAACAGTGTACATATATTTGTACATTGTTCTTGAAAAAAGCAACAACAAAAAAGCTTTCAAATGAAAATTGTCCCTTCTGGAAAAGGGGAATTTTTATTTAATTCATAACGCGTCGATTTATTCTCTTAATTTACTATCTCTCTTTTTCTCATACTGCCCTACATTAATTCTACATTTGTTAGAAGAGTATCAGAGTTAATTAAAAAGTAGAACAGATAGGAAAAAAAGCTGTTTACTGTTTACAAAACTTTAAAAAAAAATTCAAATTCAAAAGCTTTTTTTCTCCTTTTTGTTCATTTTTCTTTACATTTTGAAAATTGTACTGTTGTATGTGGTAAATATTTATGTGAATAAATTGCGCAGAATAAAAATTGAAATCCCCTCTTAAACATTTTAATATATACCTTTTTTTTTTATTAAATAAATTTTTGCTTGGCATGGCACGCCATTTAAAAAAAACCCATTTTTATTTCATCTCTTTAGCTTTGTCGTTTTTATTCCATTTGTGTTCCTGGTACAGTTCGGACGGAATTCTAGTTTTGGTGTTTAATTTTTTTTTTTTTTTTTTTGAAAGATGAAAGCGTAATAAAAATTAATTTGAAGAAAATTACAAAAAAAAACTTATTGGAAAATAATTATTTTGTTGGAAAATTAATTAAAACTTTTTTTTATAATAAAAAAACGTATCTCAGAATTCCATAAGTTTTTATAAATACAAAGTGCTATAAAGAAAATATTTGTGACAACTTTTTTATATTAGAAAATTTTTTTTTTTTTGGATTACGCAATCATTTTCGTTTTTTTTTTTTTTGCATTTCACATTTTTTTCCATTTTATAAAATTTTCCATTATGAAATGCGGAATGATTTTCGAAACTAGTTTTCTTATATTTCTGCTGTTTGCGTTTTTTTTTTGTATTCGACCTAATTTCCCACTTCCGCATGGTACAAAGAGAAAAAAAAAGTTAATTCAAATATAATACAAATTTTTTCTGCATATGTGTTGATAATTTTTGTTTTTTGTGTGTTTGTTTGAAAATGTGTGTTAAAAATTTATTAGCGCGTCGCCATTTTAAATAAGAAATTTTAATTATATTTAAAAAAAAAAAATTTGTGATGGAAAAAAAAGTGACAAAAAATATTGTACGAGAAATGATTTTAATTAGTAAGAAAAATGTTGGAAGAAAATAATTAAATGTGTGTCATTAGATGACATCATTCATCCCGGACGACAACCGCGTTAAAAAAAATAATTCGGAGTTACGCCTTTTTTCGTAAAAATAATTAATCGGAAAGAATAAAAAAAAAAAAATGCGTGTAAAAAAATTTCCATAGGGTAAAAATATAAAAATGTGCCAACCAACAAAACGTTCTGCAAAATATGTGGGAGCGAGATTTGGACTCACTGTAAATTTAATTAAAATATCAAGTCAGTCTTTTTCTCTCTCCTATACAAATTGCAGGCGTTCAACTTTTGAAGAAAAATAAAACATTAGAAAAAACTAAAATTAAATTTAAAAAAAAAAAATGATACTAAAAGCTTTTTCCCAGCTCACAAATAAAACGTATTTAACGCATGCGAGCAAAAAAAATATCAAGAAAAATTAAGGTTTTTGAATTATTATACATTTTAAAAGGAACCTCGGAAAAATTATCGGGGGTATAAAGAAAATCTTTTTTTGGGAATTTTCTCAAAGAAAGGCGAGAAGAAAAACTGCTGATTTGAAAAACTGGGACAAAAAAAGGGAAAGTCTGTGGATACACACAAAACGATAAACAAAAAAAACTCTTGAATGTTTTTTGGTGTTACGTAAAAAAGGAAATGATGGAAGTTGCTGTAAAAAAATCTCCTATGTACATATATGTATGGTGTGGTGGTGATCCTAAACTGAACACACAAGCTGCAATAAAATTAAAGTTTAATTTGATAGTTGAATTGGAAACTTTAAAAACTAATAATGTTCTTTTTGTGAACAATTTCAGATGCATGCAATTTGAGATTTAAGTACCAATACTAATTTTCTTTAGATTACCAAGAAATTTCTATATTAATATTGTAGCGAAGCTGTTATAAAATGCTAATCTTGATCATGTTCTAACTTTACTCTAAGATGTATATTTTACTACTAAATCCACTAATTAATTTAGAATAGTGATATATCGGCTGGGAAATAATCGAATCTCTGGTATCTAATAATGAGCTGCCCCATCATCGGCTTTTTTTTTATAAATTACTGTCCTTGTTTTACTTACTCCAAGCCAATACTATTTTCATTTCTGCTACGATGTTCACATATGTACATAATTATAATATGAATTAAAATAAATTGTACATGACAAAATAAAACAGTTCAAAGCTCAAAATAAATAAAATATACTTTACCTTCTAAAATTACTCTTCAATTGCCCTAACACTAAACCAAAAATTATTTTTACTTGCAGCAAAAAGCAAATAATCAGCATAAAAATAAAAAGCGGGAAGTTTTTTTTATCACAAAAAAAGCTCTATAATTTAATTTAAAAAAAAAACCAACATTTAAAATTTCTTACAAAATTAAAACTTTGAACCCAAAAAAAATTGTATTTGTTTGTTTTTTTGAGCAATAAAATACATTTTAAAATATTTTCAAATCTTCCCGCGCACATGAATTTTTATTAATAAAAAATTTTGATTTTTATAAATTTATTGTCATCTCTAAAATTCCTAGAATTTTGTCTAGCCTAATCGTTATTTAGTTATTCCGAATTGATTATTATAAATTTTTTATCAAAAATAATAAATCTTTTTTTTTATTTTAAATATAAATTTTCAATCATGCGCAATTTTTATATTAGAAAATTATATGTATGTACAGTAAACTCTTAATATATTGGACCATACATAAATGTGATAAAAAACAATTCTTATGGGGTTTTCAAATCATTATTACATCATCATCTGCCCCCAAACTCTTTCGTTAAGAAGGAAGAACCCTATAAACCTAGATATGATCAGACTACAAAATGCTAGAATAGAGATAAAAATCTAAACTCTTTCTTCCTTTCTTTCCCCTTTACAAAACAATAATTCGTTTTCGTTTGTCGTGTTTAGCAAAAAATATTTAAAAGATTTAGCGCGAAATTTTTTATATTTTTGTTGATTGTGCAATCATAAAAAGCGTTTTTCTTACACACATCTTCAAATATTATAAATATTATGTTGTGTGTGGTTCATGTTATACATATATAACGTGAAAAAAAAAACTAATAAAAATTTATGCGATAGAACGACAAACAGCAGAAAAAGCAAAAAGCATATAAGAAATAATATAAACAAGAAATTTATCTATCAATAAAATAAAACGCAACCTACTTTTTCAAAATTAATTTGTATGTTTGTAGGTGCATCGGTTCACATTCACACCATTAAAACGTTTTCGTGCCGCGTTCGTTAACGTTTTTTTTATTCCAATTTCCAATATATTATGTTTGTTTCTATCATAAAACCACATTTTTGTTTCTTCGTTTTTTCCTTTCCCCTCCCTCATTTCATCGACACACCTTGCTGATTCGTAAATTTTTATTTGAAAATAATAAAATGTCATAATCAAAAAAAAAGGCTTCAGAAAATTTACACACACCTATAAAAATATTATAGTGAAAAAAAGTGGTTCAAAAAATACACAAAATATCTTGCTTAGCAACAAAGAACCAAAAATATACAAAAAATTCTAATGTAAAGAAAAATCAAAGTATAATAAAAAAAAACAAGAAAAACGAGTAAATTCAAACACCAATAATTTTAGTAGATACACACGCACACATTAAAAAGAGAAATTCATAGGCAGAGTCTCCGTTTCGTTGTCGCTCCGTTCCGTATTGGTAAAATGGTAACCATAATCTCATCATACAATTATGTTTGTGTGCGTGTGATTATTACAAATTTTTTTGCACAATTTTTTTTTTTTACTTTGCTTTTACAAGCTCAAAATGTTTGGACCTTTTACTTTGGGTACAAAGTTAAATTGTGTGCGTTTTTTTTCTAATATAATTTTTTTTTTTTCGTGGAAAAGCTTTTTACTCAGAAGTTTTCTAACCATAGGCGGAACTCAATAGGAGGTTTCGGAGTTAATGTGTACCTAGAAATTTGTGATATAAAAATATGTATAAAAGAAAAAAATTGGCACAATTATAGATAGTATTGCTATTAAAAATTTAGTTTGTAAAGCGATCGATAAGAAAATTTCTTTAAAGTTTTCTACAATTAATCAGCAATACAAAAAAAATAATTCCGACTGGATATTGACACATAAAAGTCGTTAGTTGGGGAGTTTTCGTTAAAGTCAAATGATCGCAGTACTAACGATTTTTAGCTTATTTTTACCCCCAACTAACGATTTTTAGCTTACGATTTTTGTATACTTGGTTTTAGAGATTTTTACTTACCAAGGGGCTTGTAAGTATATGTACATATATCAGTACAGGGTTTCATTTATGGAAAATATATGTATATACATTATGTAAATTTTTAATCCATTTTATTGGGTAATTTTATAACTTTTTCTATTGATTCTTATTTTTTAGAATAAATATTTTACCTTTACCTTACCTACCTTGTACCTTCATAAAAAGATTCTAAAACAAAACCGATTTATTTATTACTCATAAAAAAAAATTATAGAAAAATATCTTCAATAATTCATAGAATTATTTTGTTAAAAGATTATGAAGAAATAATAAAATTAAACACTTTCGCCATTTTATCATTTCCTTCATATATCATAGCCATTCATCTAACTATTCTTCTATTTGAATGAAAGGATGAAAATCAAACACAATTACTCTTACATAAACTATTCTCTTCCTTTTATATATAAAATATCCTAAGGATATGTGATTATAATATGGTATACTACTGTATACATTATATTAGTATTAAAACTTATTCACGTTTTGGTCACGTACTTGTATATGCGGAAATTTGTTTCAT
The DNA here is from genome assembly GCA_949752835.1 of Empis stercorea. Lineage (NCBI taxonomy): Eukaryota > Metazoa > Arthropoda > Insecta > Diptera > Empididae > Empis > Empis stercorea. The sequence goes on along the minus strand of OX457088.1, from coordinate 13,231,280 downwards.
CCCTTAAGCAGATCAACTATCACCAAGGGTGGAGTTTTATCAAATTAAAATTAATATCAAAAATGCAGTTCTTTTTTTTAATTTTATTTCAAAGATACAATAACTTTAATGCGTTTGTATGAGTTTATTTGTATATTTTTCATAAAACCAACACACAAATAAAAAGAAAAATAAATCTTTTTGGTAGAAAATACCAAGCAACCAAGGTCAAGTTCATTTTTCAATTTTGTTTTAGTAGAATTTTGTTGTTTTTCTTCTTTTATCCTTTTAATGCATTATGATATGATGCTATAGGTTTTTTATGTTTGTTTCTTCAAGCATAAAATTTCTTTTGAGAGAAACAGGATTATTTCTTGTTGTTTTATTAGTGGGGAGGGAAATAATTTTTTTTTAGTATAAAATATTTTATACAATTATGGGATAAATATTTATTACGAATGTGTTATGCAATTTAATATTGTTATTTCCTTACATAACATTGATCTATCTCTATCTGTATTTGGAGTTAGCATGTGAGTTAAAAAAGTAAAAAGTTTATAAGGTGTATAACTTAATAACTCAAAAAATATATTAATAAATGATTAGGAAATTTAAATATGTAATGATTGAATTGAACTGGTTTATTGAATCCTGTGAATGTGGATTTACATTATTCTACTATTAGATCATTTGCAAACCAAAATTTATCAAGCAACGTAAATATGAATAAGCCTCACAATACTAATAAATTTATTAAAAAAAATCCAGTATAAGTAATCATGCAGTATACCTAATAATATTAACATATTAGTATGAACATAATATCCCTCGCATTATCTTAACAGATCTCCTTTACCAGACTGCCATTCTGCTGCGGCTGCGGCTGCGGCTGCAGTGCTTTACATACGGCTGAAAAAAAAATAAAGCTTCAGTTTTATATAAATAAATCTACTCACTTACTGTACTTGCACCATATGTTAGACAAACTTTTTAAATTATAATTAATTTAGGCTGTGACTAAACCGCATTTAAAAGAGATAACTAAAGGTAAGTAAATGAATTTATCTGATAATTTTAAAGTAATTAGGTTATCTTATTACGTCTTATTAAATTAATCAATTAGCTTTTTTGTATTTAATACATATATATACATATTATTATCATGCAACACCAACAGCTGATCAAATTTACATTCATTTAAACTTTATTTAAACATTGTAAAAAAATGAAGGGTTGAATTTATTTATACAAAGAATTTTCTTGATAAGAAATTTATAAATTTATAATTTAATTTAAAGAAAATTTATATAAGATTAGAAATGAAATTCAACGGAAATAATCAAAGAAATTGTCTGTTTTCAAATACAATAATTATCATAATTAAATAATTAGATAAGGTTTTATCTAAGTTTCCTAAAGTTTTTCTTATTATTTATCAGTTACTAATACATATGATAAAATTTAATAGCAAATTTTGTTTTAAATTATTATTAAGCTATGAATCATAAATTTTCATTCAAAATTCAGTGAATCTAAATTAATAATTATGTACGAACATAATAATGCATTAATTCAAATTTACGTTGAATCAATGGGCCTCATACAGAATTTAGTAACTATGTAGCTGTATTTTACTTAACTTTAGAAACAAAAATTTAATAGTAAATTAAATGAAATATTTTAGTCATTATTGCTGAAAGTTCAGTTTTCGGTGAGGTAAGAAAGAAACAGATTTTAATAATTATACGAAGTCAAGTGTAAATCTGGTCTTTATTTTATTTAAACACCAGACATGTTCCATGTACCTGAAAAGTTTACTAAAACTTTAAAGTTATTTCATCAATTTTGCATGTCATGTTCTTGAGTAAATTTAAGTGGTTTTAGTGGTTTAGTGGTTAGTGGTTACATATAACTTTAAATTTAAACTGAAATAAATAGTAAATAATTTAATTGTTTAATTTTAAAAATTTTTTTAATACTTCCTCCTCTTTCTTCTATAGATTTAATTTCCTTCCATTTACGTTTCAAAACGGAAAATATGCAGAATTTCTTTTTAATCCTCATTCTAGAATTCTAGAATTTTTCTCTTCCAATGTTTAATATTTTAACAGCAAACATCTGTAAAAATGAAATTCTACAAAAATCATTTTTTTAATAAATTTGAAATTTAAATTATTTTCTTGGTAAACAAACATATGTACATTAATCAAATTTATCGCACAATTATGATTAATTTTCCTACGCAGTTTATATGAAAAGATTTATATGTACATAAAATTTGAATTTTTTTACTTTACAGAAACTGATCTTGTTGAATGCATTTTGAAAATTATATTATTATAGTTGATATATTTTATTTATATAAGAAAATATATAAACTAAATAAAATATTAATGTTATTATTTATTATTTTAACCTAAATTTTATTTTATTATGTTTAGAGTAAATAAGAAAAATAATAAATACAACTATTTTATTCTGATTCAGTATTTTGTATCTGACAGAAACAGAATAAGTATAATAAAATAGAAAAATTTACATGCAATTTTTTTAATCAAAACTATATTTAAATATTGTTGAAAATATACAATTTTAAAATAAACAAAAAAAATAATAATTAGACGCCATTTAAAAATTTCTTTGAAAAATATATTATTTTTTTCAGATTATTTATAATTTGCTTCAATCTTTTTTTTTTTACTGGGTTGAGTAGGTTCACTAAACTAGAATTATTATTATCTGTATGTATTTCCAGGAAATTGTATAATCAACAAAAAATTTCCTGTATAATCTTTTCAAAATATTTGAATCAAGGTTACAAATGAACGAAAAATTATATTCACTAAATCTATTATTTTTTTTTCTTGTTAATTAAAATAAATCTCTAGAGACAATTAAATTACAGGTGAAAAATTTATACCAGAAATAATTTAAATTTTTTAAATTCGAAATGATTTTTTGATAAAAATTTGTCTAATAATAATTTTGCTAGCAACAAAAAGATCTTTTATGTTTTGTTTTGTTTCGTAATCTTTTGATTGATTGACATAATGAAGTAAAAAATTAACAAAAAAAAAAAAAATAAAAACCACAGAAAATGTTTCTAAAAATAATAATAATAAAAAGTATTTTGGTTCAGTTCAGTAGCGTCTACATAACTTTTGAATCTGAAGGATGTACATGTGTATATAAATCTCGTAATTTTGTCTGATATTTCAATTTAGCGATGTAATGTGAACGATTAGTATGAAAACGATTCAACGTTCTATGATGATAATTTGATCTATTACTGTCAAATCACTATCACAGTCCTCTATATAGCTAACTATTTTGACAGTTATGAAACAAAAGTCGTTATGAAAAAATGTCAAAATTTAAGAAATTATATAAAACTTTAACAATTATTTCGAAATCTAAATAAATTTTCAATTTTTAAGAAATTTACTATGCATCATGCCTCAGTATGAACCGATATAATTAAGCTTTACGAAGAGCTTAAAGTGATAGACGCTACTGGATCTCTATAACCAATTGTTTTTAATGAGAAAATCTATTGAATTTAAAAAAAAATAAAATAAATGATTTTTTTCACATTTTTATTTTTTACAAAATAAAATTATTATAATGTATAAATTTGGCCTTGAAAAAATCGTTCAAGGTTAAATTCTAATATGAAAAAAAAAATAACACAACTAAATTATCAAAAAAATTTAAAACAAAATTTTTTATGCAATTTTTGCAAATTAAAGTTTCATAATATACATATATATATGTATCTTTAAAATGAATTATTATATTAAAATTTGAAACCTTGAATAATAATTGTGGGACCCGAAAACTAAAAAAACTATAAAACAAAAATAAAACTATATAAAGAATATAAATAAAATATAAACTTAAGGGGACCCAAAAGAGATTATGACGAAAATTTAATTCAGATTTAATTTTTTATATCATTTTCAAGGGCGGATTTAATTATTATTTAATTTTCATTAAATTTGTTTAGAAATATTAAAATAACTAAAAAGTATTTCATGCTAAATAAAGCAAAATTGTATAAATATGTATATAATTTGAGAACCTAGAACTTACTGAACCTAAAAGGAAATTATATACATATCAATTATTCATACTGCTTTAGTAACTATAGAAATTCAACAGAAATAAATATAATTGTATAGGATTTTTGGTAAAAATGGAGAAACTCACCAAAAGACTCCATTACTAACATTTCAGGATTGTAGAAGAAAATACTAGCTAAGACGATGTTTCATCAAGATCCGAATTTTTGTAGAAACTGACAGGTACAGGTCTACCATTAGTTTTTCATGGTTTCTTTTACTTAAATGGGACAATGCTATACATTTAAAATCTACATTTACTTTAATCATTAGTTTGACAATATTTATATATATGTTACCAGTTACCATGATAAACTATTAAAATATTTGGAAACAGTACAATCATAAATTTAAAATCCATAGTACATACATATAATAAAGCATTTATTGAGTATAAGAAAAATCAGCTTTTGTCCATTAATAATGAAAAATTACTATAAATAAATCGATTTAGTAAATTATTGTTAAATTAATTTTTAGTATACATATGTATAAATTTTCAAAATTAATTAATAATTTAAGGAATATTATCAAAAAATATTTATTAACCCTATTATTAGGGCTACTAAGGGCTACAAATGTATGTATGTAAATAACATATTTTTTTATACATATGCTGTATAATATAAATATTAATTATATTATAGTTACAAGTTTAATTAATTTACAGAAATTTAATAAAAATCGAAAATAATACAAAACGAACCATTGATAACCTGGAAAACTCTAACATTTTCTGGTCAAATTGGTCTGAATACAATTCAAATATTTTTTATTAAATTTGGAAAAGGAAGACGTTAATTTGGGAAAGGACAAACACGAATTAGTAAACAAATAATTTTTATTTGTAACAAGAACAAAATGAATTGAAAAGATATTAATTTGACCTTAAAATATGTTATTAGTGAGAAAAACTCAATGGAAAATTAATTTTCCAAAAAAAAATATATATTAAATATCTTTGTGCAGTTGACAATATTTGAAGTACTTTATGCACCTATACGTTATATACATAATATTGTACATAATTTAATTTATTAGAAATTGTGTTAGAGAGAGATCATTTTTGTTCAACATTATTTTATTTATTAATGTTTCATTTTATGAGTCATAATAATTTTCATCAAATAATAAAATTCCATCATATATAATATGAAAATTTATATATACATTATGTACAACATGTATGTATGTATGTAAATATTGATTAAATATTTTAACTTTGTCGTCTTTCTAAAAATTTAATTGACTTTATTTCTTTATATACATTATACAGTAAATAAGTATATTATTAGTTTTAATTAAAATTTCCAGTTTATAATTTAAATTTACAAATTATACATAGTACATATTTACATATAAAATATTTATACATATATACGAATTTATGAACAAAAACTATGTTACAAAATTGATTTATATAAAACAAACACTAATTATATACTATACCAAAGCTTTTTAGATTTTTTTTTTTTATTAAATATGATATTTTCTAATATTTTTGTATAAAAAAAAAATTTCTTATACAATTTATAATTTACACATTACAAAAAATAAAAACAAATTGAGTAAAATATCGGACTGGTGGATAGACGATAGAGCCGGGTGGTGCTGATGATGCCATCATCACTAATTATAATGGTTAAATGTTGTAATAATACATAGAATAGAATCAACTAAGTATAGATAGTAAAGTAAATAATATAAATAATATAATGTATTTAAATGTAGATAAAAAAAAATGGTTGTTACTATATATTTTGGTATCATACTTTACATAGATGTTATTTAAAATATTGAGATAGAATTCATTTATGGGCAATTAATAGTGTAGTGGGTATATAATAGGATTTTAATAGAAAATATTTCATTATACATAATACAAGTAATAATCATCATCACGTTTTTAGCACTGAAACAACATTCACATTTTCTGTTGATGTTTTTTTTTTTGCAAAAAAAAACGAATATAAAATAAAAAATTGATGATAAATATAATTTAAATGATAGTTTTTTTTATTTCTATAAATATAATTATTTGTCATGAAAAAATTAATAAATTTAAATAAAATTGTTGATGATTTGACTAAAATATATAAAAATTGTAAATTTTGTATTTTAGATTTTTATATTTTGCATCAATAATTAATAAATTTTGAAATATAAATTTTATTTTACAAAGTTTTTTTTACAAATTAAACATTTGGTAAGAAAGAATCAACTATAACTACAGGAAGAAAATTTAACACTTTCGGTAATTAACTTGAAATAAGAAAGTCTTTCGAAATATTGTTTAAAAAAAATGTTAATTGGTAATTTTTGATAACTCTTAATTATTTGCGAAAATATCTAAAAAAAAAAACTTAGCCCAAAATTTGACATTAATTAAATATTGTAATTTACAACAATATTTAAAAATGGTTAAAAACTTTCTTTATTCAATTTTTTGAATGAAAATTAGAAAAAAAAAATGTTTTGAAGAACTTAACATAATCAAATTCTTAGGAAACTAAAAAACATTTGTATATAAATATATAATATATAAAATCAAGAGTAGGTATAGTTCATTTTATACGTTTCATAAAAAAAATATCAGTGGGTAGGTTAATACACACACGACATCAATTAATTTTACCTTGAATTTATATTTCTTTATAGAATATTTTTCCCTTCTCTAATAATAAACAAAAACAAAGAAATTAAAATTTTACATACGAAAAAAAAAATGCATCATTACTTTTAGTATGAATCATAAAAAAATCATGATAACTTTTTATATACATATTGTATATGTAATTCTCATACATAATATGGAAAATAAATTAATTAATTAATTAGATTAATAACATTAAGGAATATTCTTAGGTTCAGTTTGAAAATTTTTTTTTATAAATTTTCCATTTAATTTAAAATTTTGAAATGAATGTTTTCCCATATGTTAAAATTAAATATATAATTAAATATTTTAAATTAATTTAAATATACTAAATATCATATCAATTTAATGTTTTTACAAATCAAATTAGTCTTTTTACAATTTACATTTGTCTTTTTATAATTTAGATTTGTTTGTTTTTTTCTAAATAAACCAAATCTCTTGATAAGGACAGAATTTGATTCGGAATCGAACAGAAATTGATTATGGGAAGACATTGATTTGAATTTTTCTAACCAAAATGAATTTGTATATTTCGTGTGTAATCCAAGAAACAATTAAATTTTTTTATCATTTTTCAACCTTATACCAAATTAATTACCTTTAAAAATTATTATTCTATTACATAATTTTCAATCATTAAATTTTTACAATAAAATAGAATTTTTGTTTGTTGAAAAAACCAATGTCAAATCGCAAAATCTATTTATATTTAAATTGAAAATGAACATAAAGCACTCCTACATTTATTATTGTTAATAAAATAAAATGAAAATCATTTACATTTATGGATAAAATATCAACAAAATATAACAACAACAAAATATCCAGATAATAAAATTTACTTTTTTCTCGTGAAAATGATGACAAATTTTCATTGAATAATACAGGAGGAATGAATTAAACTTTATTTCAATTTTTATTGTTGTTTTGAAGATTTATAATTTATTGTTTGCCATTAATTACAGGAAAAACAAATTAATAATAATGATTAAATCATGATAAAACTGGTTAATAAAATAATATATTAACCAGTTTAGTGTATAGAATCTTTTTGAATTTTCTCATCAAAATAAATTTATTTTATAAATTTGACTATCTATAAGCCAACAAAATTGTTTTTGTGTTAAATCACAAACTAATAGTTCATTAGTTTGTGATTAAATGTTTAACTAGCACTAGGACAACAATAGAGCGAAAATGGGTAAGTATGGTACAAGGAAAGTTCACAGTTATTAATTTGAATTAATACCTTCAGAAATATTAAATTTACATATTTTATTTACTCATCAAAAAATAATGTTCAAGATGAAGGAGTTACAAAATTTTTGGGAAATGCAAATTTTTATGGATGGAAATGGTTTTAATTAATGGAACAGCGATATATCCTTACATATAATGGTAATAGTAGGTATGTATATATGTATATCCTTACCGAGTCGCTAAAATATCACCAGTTTCATAGTATTTATATCATGGATACCACAATATTTTGCAATCATGTTCTAAATCCCACTAATATTTTTCCTTTGTTTTTCTATTTACTGAGTCCTTCGAAGATTTTAGTTCTCTGATTCGATGAAACTCTTCACAAAATATTCATTGCCAATTCATGATTTTCGCGATTTCCTGTGGCTTAGTTTTATATTATAATAATTATGAAATTCAATAAATTATGCTATAATATATGATCTGGTAATTTATAGCAATATACTAGAAATTGATGAAGATATTTTCAAAATACAAATATAGTTAATTTTGGTGTTAAATTTATACATATTAATATTTGTAAAATATTTCTAATGAAAATAAAACAGCTTACTCAATTATTTTAAGTATAATATTTCTTCAACCATAGTCAATTTAATTTTGTTTTGTATTACTTTTAATATATTAACACTAATAAAAAAGGTCAGGTAAAAATTTTCCATTTGAAGATCATTTTAAGTTTAAGTATTTTTATATGAAAGACGGTCATGGGCCCAAAAAAAATGTAAAATGAAAAAAAAAAATATATATTATAATAATGAATTTTTCTTTTCTAGGTCAATGAATTTGAATTGTTCAATTTTAAATGTAAAATAAAGTATACATATACGAGTATATAATATGTTGTTGTATTATGTTAATGATTAGTAAAGCATATAGTAATTATGTTTTAAGAGAAAATTTAACGGTTTATTTTTTATGCGGGCCATCAAAAAATTAAAAACGAAAAATTTTCATTTTTCATGAACTAAAAAAAAAAAATTGTTTTCTTTTGTTTTATCCATTACAACAGAATAATTTTACTATTTTTCGTTGTTCTTTAAAATTGAATAAACAAGGTAAGTGTTTCTATACGTGACTGGTCCAAGATAAGTACCTACTTCAGTTGTAAGCATGGAACATGTCAAATGTGTGAAAATGATAACATCAATAATGTGCAAAAACTATAGGATAGGAACGTAATTATAATCGAATTTCTGATAGTTTGATGAAATTGGAAAAAATATTTTCGATTAACAAAATTTTAAATCGATTAAATGTATATCGGAAGTGGAAATAGTGATATACCTATATTCAAGTTATGTCGTAGAATTTATGATCTGATTACTAGAAACTATTGTGTTACGTACAATTTACTTTAATATATTGTTTAACTTGTTAGACAAAATTGGAAAAACTGTAGTTCACTGTATAGTCTGTATTGTAGACCAAGAAAAACTGTATATTGAGCAGATACTATTCTATTATGATGAAGTTCTGTTAAGGCCCAAATAATTATAAGAAAATTCAATCTTGTCTTTAAAAAAATCTCTTCTTCAACATTTAGATAACATTATGTATTACATTTAGTGGATATCAACTAAATTCATTTTCTGTAAATAATAATAAAAGTAATAATTAATTAAATATTTTGTGTGTGAGTGTCTCAAAAATGAAAACTGTAATCCAAATAAAGAGAATAAAATTGTCTATGGTCAACATTGGTAACATTTAACTTATATACTACATTTAATTTAGGTCAACATAAATGGAATAGTAAGTACGTACATATGTATGTATATTTCTCAATTATTGTACATATAAACATTTTGTAAAAATGTTAAATAAAAATTACATATCTTTGAAAATGTTTAAATAATTTTTTTTTTTACTATATTTCTTTAAATTCTCTTATTACCGAGTTTCTAAAACAATCGTCACTACATAAATACATGTTTTTTTAATGTTGTGCTTATTTTAACCTTTTTGGAAATAGTAAAAAAGAAGAGCTTTTTTGTCTTTATATTATAGAGGCTATAGGGTCTTAATACCATCCAGGTATAAAGAAAAAAATTTAACCATGTAAGTAAGTAAAGTTCGACAAGAGAGATTGGTAACAATGTGAAAAGTCAATTAGAAAAAGTGTACTTTGAAAAAAAAGTAGAACAGAGCACTTTAATTATAATTTTTTAAAAAATATACTATTCTTTTTTTACAGTTTATTACGATAAGAATATACTTTTTACAATCGATATTAATTGACACCTTTTTTTTGGTATATCTTAATTTAGATTTAAATTTAACCCAATATTCTTAATCTATAAGATAAAATAGTTTTTAACTAAATAAAAGTAGGGTAAAATAATCAGAAGTAGTTTTGTGGATGACAATATTTTAACAATTAATTGCGTGACCCCAAATTAAGCTTTTATAATAGTTTGTCGGAAATATTAATTAATAATTTTATAATTTTTTTTTTACAAAGTATAGTTTTGAATATTAAATTCTCAAGTTTAAAAATTAGATCCTACTGTATAATATTAACAAAATTAAATATGTATTAGTTAAACTGGGTACGAAAATATATCTTCAAAATACTTTGTTGCTTTAGTAATATAAAATACTCTAACTCGCGATATATCATATCATTCTTTAGATAGAGTATTTATATTTTTAAAAAGACTCTGTTCACTTTCACTATCATTAGGATCATCGTACAGATCTGAGATGTTTGTTATTCTGTGCGATGATCTGGGAAACTCGATACATAATTGGAAAACACAAATTTTCTTAACACACACGAAATTATGAAGAATGTGAAATCGGCATACAGGAAAAAACGGACCGAAATTTAACTGCATCCAAATTTCATGTATCATATGTATTAAAACTATGTTTTGGGAAAATCTATACGCTATATGTATTATTTATATAGACTGAAAATTTCAATTAAATTTTGGTTACATAAATTCAATGAAATTAATAATTTTAATATCTAAATTTGTTTCTGGGTAACTTTTAAAGTTTACTTTACTATATAAACTAAATATGTATATTTGGACAGACAAATTTGTACTACTTATATCTATATACAAAAATAGTTCCAACATTAAAACTATATACATACTACAATTAATTAATGCTTCCAATATCTTAAATAACGATCAAAAAATATTTATATGCACTATTTTTACTATATAGTTAGTATAATAACACCAATATATTCGTACAGTATTTCATAAAATTTCAAAGCACAATAATTACATAATCGGAGGCACTAAAAAAACATTTTTAGAAAAGTGAATTCGAGGCCAAAATTTTTTAATTTATTTCAATTATAATCTTTGGAACTGTATACATTATTAAACTATCATTAAACTTCTTTGCGAATTATACATAGAGTTTTACATCGTCAGCTCAGCTAAATTTTGCTTATAATATATACTAGTTTATTTTAACTAAAGATATTGTTTTACAATGCTATTTTCAATTCTCTTCTTATCTATATAACACCTACTCAATCTCAATTTCCACACAAAGATTAACAATTTTTTGTACCAAAAAATTTTTTATAAATTCCTATTTAAAAAATCTCCCAAAATCAAATGCAAAAGCAACTGAAAACAAACTGAAAACAGATATAACTACTATAAAATTTTTGCTCTAAAATATAAAAATTTAATTTACAAAATTCAAAACTACTTTTGAATAAAAACAATAATAAAATTTTAGTTCTTATTAAAGGTTTTAGACAAAAAGTGAAATTAATGAAAATTAAATTTTCATCGAACACACATGCACGAAAATATTTAGTGGAAAAGAAAATTGGAAAATATTTGTATTGTTTTGCAGAAAATTCAATTCAGCTTTACGACCACCAAATAAATAGTTTAAAAAAATCCATTTTAGTTATAAAATAGAAAAAAATGACTAACCTAAAATTAATATAATTATATAATAAGCCATTTACTAAATTAACTAAAAAAAAAAGCCTCACCTAAAAAACACCTGCTAAATTTTGCGAAATTTTGTTAATGGTTTTAAATGAAATATTTTTGGAAACAAATAGGAAAAACTTTAATAATGTACATTACAAATGCGAGTTAATAGAATTTGTGTTGAGGTTTTAAAGTGCTATGAAATTTACTATAAGTTTACCATAAAAGAATTAAGGAAATTTTTAAAATTCAAATTATAGAAAAATTATTTTGAATTATTAAAACACTTTCAACAGAAGGACAAAATTTATTCCTTATGGATAAGGTTAATGCAGATTAATCTAAAAGAAAGGCTTCTGATGTCAATTATATTTATTAGAGATATTCCCAATTTAATTAATTTTATTTACAAAATGATATTAACATTATTTTTTATTCCCAAATTACAAATTATATGTAAATGTGTGTTTTGTAACAATCATAAATTTAATTTGATTTCCTTATTTCTTTTTGGTAAAATAATTCTAATTCTACCAAGAAAAAAGATAATTTGAAAATAAACTTAATTATAATGTAAATTGTTAATAGTGATTTCTTCCTTTGCACTAGTCTTAAATTCTACCAAAATTTAAGTGATATATTTTTCAGCAAATATTTTTCTTAAATTTATTTTCTTCTGGCTCAATACCCCGTTAGCGAAGCCAAAGCTTCAATTTTCTCAATAAATTAGATTTAATTTGATATACAAAAATCAGTCATACGAAAAATCTTGAATATCTATGCATCTAAATTAGTTAATTTATCGATTTTAACTATACACTTTTCTACATAGTGTAAAAATTAGATTTAAAAGAGTAAAATATTATTACTAAGTTCAATAATTTAAACTTTAATGATTAAATTTTTGAGCTCCGTGGTATAGATTCTATTGAAAAGAAACTATTTATATAGTGTAGCAGCTATATGTATATTAAATTGAAAATATTCGAGTACATAATTTCAAAATCTTATATTTAATAACGTAAAAAATTCATAATGTAAATAATTAATTATATACTGCATAGAATTTTCAATTTATTTGATATTTCTAAAGCTAAATAATAAAAAGAAAAATTAATTGGTCTTATTTTGTGTGTAAATTTTTTTGCCATGTTATAGAAAATTGCAATTATTATTACAGTTGAATTTTAATAAATATGACTTTTATATAATATGTATATGATAAAAATAATAATTAAAATACAAAGTTATGTAATAAAATAAACTGACATTATAAAGAAAAATTGAAAATAAAAAATTTTTGTGCGTGCAAAGAAAAATTATATAATAAAAATAACTAAACATTTTTAACAAAAAAATTTATATACATATTATGTTATACATATAATTTTCACATTTAATATTTTGTATACAGGGTAATTTATGATATTAAATAATAATCGAACATATCTTTTATACTACATATATATAGGTACCATCATTTTCACGAAGTCCTTACATTCCAATTAGTGTCGTACTAACTGCTGATCCTTCGAATATCTATCTTACATATAACAAAACGCAGCTGTTTGCAATTATTTGTATATACATATATATGGTTAGGTTAATTTATGTAGTAATTTGCACTTTTATGCATGTCACTACATCGTTTTGGTTATATTCATCATCGGAACAAAACAATACAAATACATATTTTTCACATTTTCAGAACTCAGTCAATTCAGTATTACAATAGTTTAACAGATAATGAATGATCTGTCTGGCACTATATGTCTATTAATTTCGAATGTAAATTAATTTTAAATTTTAAATAAAATTTTCAAGATTTCCTCATAAAAATATATTTTCCTAAAATTTAATTAATCTAAATTAAATGAATAATAATTATAAACCCTGTAAGCTTTATTATACATAATCTATGTACATACAGTTGCGAACACGAAAATAGCAGTAGTTGGAAAATTAAAGAAAAAATTAAATAAAATTGAAATTTGCTTGTAACTATAAGAAAATTATTATTTATTTAAATTCTATATTAATTTATATTATTATAAAAATACCTTAAAAATACTTGAAAACTATATTAAATTTAATTAAACAAAAAAATAAATTCATGAATTAACATTAAAATAGCAGTAAGCTTTTAAAATTTAAATTTATATTAAAAAATTACATAATATTATATTATTTTTTATTTTAATTAATTTATAGTTGCTAATATTTGGTTGAAGCACCCTTATTAATGATAACCTCATTACAACGTCGCGGCATTGAATCTACCAATACATTACATCGCTGAGTTGGAATAGCGAACCATGCATTTTGTACTACCATCCAAAGTTCAGTATTATTTGTAGGTTTGGCAATGTAAACCGCTTTTTTTATATCAGTCCAAAGATTTTCAATGGGATTGAGGTCGGGAGACTGAGCAGGCCACTCCATTACCTCAATTCCATTTACTTCAAACCATCGCTTTGCCATTTTACTTGTGTGTTTTGGATCGTTATCTTGTTGGAAGATCCATTTTAGTGGCATTTCTTCAACACAATATGGCAACATGACGTTTTCCAAAATGTTAACATAAACTTTCTGGTCCATTATTCCATCAATTTTGTGTATTGGTCCAACACCATAATATGAAAAACATCCCCACACCATGATTTTTGAACCACCATGTTTGATGGTTTTTGTTGTGTACCTGGGATGGTATTCCATATTAGGTGGGCGGCGAACATATTGCCGGGATCCAGTACCACCATATAAAACAATTTTTGTTTCATCCGTCCACAAAATATTACGCCATTTGGAAGCTGGCCAATTAATATATTTTTTTGAAAACGCAATGCGTTTTATTTTATGCGTTCTAGTAAGCAATGGTTTTTTTCTGGGACTACGTGCTGGCAAATTTGCTGCTATTAATCTTCTTCGGATCGTCATACTACTAACTTCTAAATTTAATTCATTTTTTATTTGTGTAGCTGAAATTGAAGGGTTTTTTTAGCCAGTCTTACAATTAGCCTATCTTCATTTGGTGTTGTTTTTCGTTTTCCACCTCTGTTTTCTGGTTGTGGTATATATTTTATAGCATTTGATACCATCTTAGCTGAACATGAAAGCGTAACTTGTATATTTTGGTAAGATTTACCTTCTGTTCTTAATTTTAAAATTAAATTCCTTTGCTCAACCGTACAATGCTTGGCGCGTCCCACTAATTGTAAGCAAAAAGTAGAAAATGAAATAAATATATTATTTTTTTTGTAATTTTAGTTGAAAATTTCACTAAAATATAATTACTTACTATTTAAAAAAAATTGTATTAAATTTATTTAACTTTTCACGAATAGTTATAACACTTTTAATTTGCACTGCTATTTTAATGTAACATCAAAATGTTATGAAATACAGAAAAACACTTCATATTTAAAATTTACTCAATATATTAATAATTTGCAATTCTCATTTTAATAACCCCGTTGCATTTTACCGTTAATTACTCACCAATTGTTCTTAATCCTTCTATATACGAAAAAAAATACAATTTGAATGTTTAAATAATGGTACTGCTATTTTCGTGTTCACAGCTGTACATACATATATATTAAAAAAAATTTCTCAATACGAATTATACGAGTTAGAAAATTTAATAATAAAAAAGTATTTTTTGCTAAGCCGCACCTAATATTGGAGACATAATGGCTATATGGAAATGTCGCAATTACCAAATGAAACAGCAGGTGGATTAAAATTATATATACCATTGTACATAAAAAATTACAACAATTTTTTAGCACATTTTTGCACAAATCTTCAAAAATTTACATCATTCAATTCATTGTCTGAAATCTAGCTCTGATATCAAAATGCTATACTGTAAGTAAATTGATTAAAAGAATTATGTTTTGGATCACTTTACTTACAGCATTTGCTCTAAATCTAAAACAACAAAATTTTGATCACTAAAATAACTAACAATTTCTAGACAAATATTAAATGCTCAACAAGAATATACTATGAAAAATTGTCTACTATTTTAGTTTACCCCCAAATTTCTAATATTTAAAAAAAAAAACCATTTACATTTTACTAACATTTATATGAAAGGTCAAAATGGCACGAAATCCTCCACCCACTGACATATTTTTTTATGAATTTTTATATTATTAACATGCAAACATATAGTTTTTTGTTTCTTAAGTAATAATAAATTTAATTCACATCACTTGGCGACAACAGCATTAAAAGAAAATGTCGTTTTTAAAGAAAATGGCGCGTCGACGCACAAATTACAGTAACGATCTTTTTTTTTAAAAGCAGAGTAAAAATTTTTGTAAATATGAAAATTTATTGTAAAATAAATAATAATAAAAAATAAAATTATAACTAAAATGTAAATTAATTAAATTGTTCTGTTTTCCAAATGGTTAAAGCCACTAAACATTTCATGCTTTTGTGGTTTTACACTTTTTTTTTGTACTACAACTTAATTGCAATTATTTTTTCCAATTGATTTTTTTTTTTTTACTTTAAATTTTTAAACTAAACCACGACTCATTATTTTATTGAGGTCATATCAAATTACTTTTATTATTATGCTATCACATAAATAACTTAAAAAAAATAAACATTATTTATAGATTTTTATGTCATTTTAGAAAGAAGAATTAGATAAAAAAAATTGGTAATTAGGTTTTTCTATTATAGATATAATTTTGTAAAGAAGAACGTTAATTAGTTTGGATTTAAATTAAAACTTTTTAAAGAAATCAATCTATACGCAACCAAAAGTAATGTTAAATGGAAATTATGTATGTAGAATTAAATTTGAGCCATTTTTAATTAAGTTATTATATAATTTTATCATACTGTGATGAACATTTGAAAGTTTGGTTTATTTTATTCGTTTTACTAATTAAATAACATGCTAATATGCGATCTTGATCTATTGACAGGTTTAATAATCATTTACAATTTGTAAAGTTTTATCTAAACAATTTAAAATTATCGTGCTCTGCAATATAGACCAATGTTACACCAATAGATTAATCACATAAAAGTTACCACATCTTCGTAAAGATCAATAATCCAAGTTTACGTGTGGAAATTGATTTTACCCTAATAGGAAGGAGGGAGCTTACATATAGTACATAATCAAAATTTGCAATGGACAACACTATCATCAGGAGAACTACTATCAGCCAGAGTACAGTCAAGCATGGAAACAACATAATTAAATTAATTTAATCAGTTAATTTATTAAAGGAATAGTAGTTAAATATGGGTAATTCCTACTTCCACTACGAAGGAAATTATGGTTAAATAAATTATATATATGTAGATCCCAAATTGAAGTGGAATGCCGGGAGATATATCTGAGACTAGTTAGAGCCTACCATCCGATTGGATCAGCCAACAAAGAATATAGATAATTAACAAATGTATTAATTAAATTCATTTATTTTTGGTGTCATATTCGGTCAAACTAACCTTGAAAAATTAATTTGAAGTAAACCAAAAAAAAAATATAGTAAATAATAAATATTTATTCCAATTTTTATTAAATATTAAGAAATGAATTACAAATCCTAACTTAAATTATAATTCTACATAAATTTTATTATGCTTTCAAATAATAAAAAAAAAATATTTTTGGTAAATAAAAAATTTTAGTTTTTTATTTCTAAAAATAACAAAATACTTATACAATTTACTAAACTTACAAGCTATACAAAAGATTATGCTTTTAGATTTTTTTTTTAAATTCGCGCTTATATACTTAAAAATAATAATGTGTATATACTTTCATTTATACTCGTATACAAGTTTCATCTTTGTCTCCATATGGATGTAATTAATCATTCAAATTGGGCACAAAATAGTTGAGGTCATCAGTTGCGCATTAAGCTCGGGTTTTTTTTTCTACATATCTAACTAAACATAATAATATTATTTTTAAATTCGCAGTTTTTTTTTTCGATTGAATCAATAACATAAAAAAAAAAGCTAAAAACAAAGCAAAACATTATAAAATAAAAAAATAACAACATAAAAGATATTTTTCCTATTTCAAAATTATATACATATAAAAAAAATTCCCATAACTTGCAACGTTTTTAGCAGTCCCGCTCTTGTTGTTGTTTTCATGTCAGTTAAAAGTTTTTTTTTTTCATGAAATCAAAAACATATCTTATAAAGTTTTATAAATTTGTGTTAAAGCATTTTTTTTGGGCCTTTTTTTTTTGCTATTATGGAAACAACCATTTTTTTATTTCGAAAAATAATAAATGTTGTTATTACGATCTATAAACCAGTTTTTTTTATATACATAAGCTTTTTTTGTTCTGTTAAGATTTCTACTATGAATTTTTGTACATTAGATTACAAAATTTTGAAAAATAAGCAGGTAGATTTGAATTTTATATAAGTCATGATTTTGTAACATACATAAACTTTTTGTACTTAATGAAGAAATAAATTGCTTTTTATTTTCAATATGAATGTCAGTCATCTAAAAGGAATATACTTTCAAAGTTTCTTATACTAAAGATAAATAGAACTATATAATCAAAGAACTGCTTTGATAATGTTGTAGATGATTTAAAAAATTAATGAATTCTCATCATTTATCAATAGCGAGTTACAATAGCTTGACAAGTTCAAACAGTGAGGTTGAATTATTTTGGTCCAAAATTTGAATGAACATCAAATATTATCCAAAAATATGTTAACCATAAAATAGTCCCTAAAATTTTGTATTTAAATTAATTTAAGTAATCACAAATTATTAACAGATCATTAAAATCTAAAAACCTTCCGATCGAATGCAAGGAAATTATATATTTGAAAGCCCATTTCTACACTAAGAGAGATAAAAGTATGATAACTGATAATATACTGACGCCAAAATTTTAGGATATTTCCTCATTGCACAAATTGCATTATATGAAGTCCCATTTTTGAACTAAACATTAATAATTGAAATCTACCTTAACTAATTAGCGTAGCGCTTTCAACAAACCCACTACAAATTATTAATTTAAAAGTTATTCAATTTTTTTTTTATTTTGGTATTTTGAAATTCCAGGATAATGAAAATATTTGGTGGGAAAAAGGCAATTAAATATTTCAGTTAAAAAGAAACTTTTAATAAATTTGTAATTTAGAAAAAATATTTTTTTAAAAATTTTAATATTTAAAATAACAAAATTTTACCATACTCGTACAGTCAAAAATAGCTTTTTTTACATAATTCTTTTTGAAAAAAAAAAAACTATATTATTTACAGAACTAGTTTCTCTTTTATGGACGTTCAATTTTAAAAAGCTTTTGTGTATATTTTCCATTAATACAAAATTAAGTTTAAAAATCTAATAAATTGATTATTTTAGGTATAAAAAAATCTCTAAAATTGTCTTCTTATTTTTTTTGGGTTACCTAAATGTTATTATAAATCTAATCAAAATAAAAATTATAATCATAAAAAAAGGTAGGTACCTGATCTAATATAACCTAAAAAAATTTATAGGCAAAATGGGTTAGTAAAAAAAATTTTTACAAAATAAAAATATTTTGTTATTAATAATTTCTTAAAATAAGATAAACAAGTTTCTAAACAAGGTGACTTTACCTCTTAAATTAACAAAAATATATACAACAATTTTTTTTTCACAATTTAGAGTTTTATTTATTATATAATTATTTATTTTTATTTAGACAATTTTTCTTACATAAAAGCAATATTTTACTAGTTCACCTAACAGAGAACATGTGACGTTTCTATTTAAATTTAAAACTATATTAGAAGTATACATCCAAAGACAAAAAGAGCCATCGCAGATTCACTAATTCACTTTAAATTACAAAAGAAGCCACACGAGAGCATCTAGTGTGCGAATGGGACAGTCTTGCACGCATCAGGTATAAATACTTGGGCCGAGACGAAATAGTTTCAAAAACCAAAAATTAAATTTGAATAAAACTTGAATTAAATTTGAATAAAAGAACACTTCTCAAAAATGGAATGTGGAACTAACACGTCTTTCATTTGGAGTCCTGGCATTTTAAATATTTAAACTCCTTTTGAGCAAAAATGTATTTACACATTGTAACCAATAATTTAGGTTAAACATTTAATTTGAATAAAATAGTCATTTTAAAATATAATTTAATTTTTCCTTTTAAATTAAAATAACAAAAAACTTTTTGGTTTCTGATGACAAATTCATTTCCTTTTCTTGTTTTGCATTTAAATTTTGCTTTGTAGGTATTTTTTCTTAGAAAAAAATATAAAATGAAATCTAAAACTATTCTTGGAGTTAAAATAATATTATGTACGAGTAATGATTTTGATTTTTTGTATATCATTGTTGCAGAAACAAAAATTTCAAACTTTATTGGAAAATGTTTGCATTGCAAATAACTTAAAATGATTTTGAATTTGCAAACTAATATTATAAACACTGTTAAAAATATTATATTTACATATAATATATTTCCAGGAAATTAAGAATATATCCAAAAATAAAATAGAATTAAGTAAATTGATAAGATCAAATAATAAGACAAAATTGGTTGGACCAAATATGATAATTACAAGGCATTACATAAATTCAGCAGTTTTGCTGGTCAATTTGTATTAAGCAAATTTTCTTCTAAAGAAAATCACAGCAAGCTTCTAAAAGTACATTCGAAAACTATTCTTATTATAATTCAAATGCATTCAAAATTCAATTATATATTTTATCAAGCATCATTTTCAACTAACTTTGAACTATAATAATTAGCAGACCATTTTTAAATTTTTTTTTAATTCTTATCGCAATATTGTTTTTTGTTTGTTATATCAACTAATTATTTAGCCTCGTAACAGAATGCAACGCTAAGTAAATAATATTTATTTGTTTGTTTTTACATTTGAAAAACGTTGATCTTGCCCATATCAAGACAAATTATAATAATTTTTAAAGTATCGAGTGATTACGAAAACTAAAAGGGTCGATCACATTGCATTATTATAGATTAGATATAGCAACTATTCGTAATGATATTATGTAAATTGTGAGATTTTAGTTTAGTTAAGAAATTATGAGAATAAATTACAATAATTTGTCGTAAGCAGAAAGTTAAAACTTTAAATTTGAACTCGAATTTAAATTTTTGAATATATACCAATACCAATATTAAAGTAGTATATAAAATCTATTTACCAGAAATTTCATTTAATATTAGATAGCAAAAGATAATTTTCTTTTGTTAATCAGAATAATCAGATTATTGATTTTTGTGAAAACATCATAAGTCAGCAGCAGTTAATTTCCACTTCAGTGGATTATAATTTAACAGGGAGATACAGATAACAGTCAATTGACAGGAATTTTTTTAAATTCCAGTTAGTTAATAATTATTAATTAATGGCTAGCCGTTAATTAATGGCGGTCTCTTATAGCTTTTTTATCATATTTAAAATCATTTATTAAAAAATATAGATTTCTACACAATCTCTAAAGATAAGGTATCGTTAATTCATAAACAATGTTTATAAAAATAAACCCGGAGTGACATGATAATTTTTATTAAATATTCCTTGAATTACCCTGTTGTATTAGATAAATTTTTTTATATAAAAATTAGCTGATTAAGCATTACTCTATTTTATATTATATTTTAATTGTCTAAGATTTCAAAAGATCAGATTATTTTTTTTTAATATCTAAATTTTTATAATTTGAAAAAATGCATTATTAACTCATTGACGACTAACGTTGTATTTCTGGTACAAAATTTGCAATCAGTTTTTGTTATCACTTTGTATATTTAGGTAACACTTTAAGGTTTTCATATAAATAATAAAATAAATTAATTATATTTGTCGAGGCAAATCTATTTATTATCAATGCAAAACAAAAATTTCTAGTATTTAATATTACAAAAATTTTGATTTTAAATCAAATTCAAAATGATTTTATATAGTTGGGTTAAATTTTTAATTATTTTTTTAACTGTTAACGGAAGTTTTCCTTTTTCTATTTAAATTGTTTTCGTTCTAATTGAAATTTTTAATAATAATATAATATAATTCTAAATAAATATGACAATCTGTCAATATATTTATTTATTTTTAAACAATATGACAAAAAAAAATTATTATATTTTTAAATTTTTTTTATTTATGATAAATTATCAAAATTATAGAAATATTTAAAATCATTTAACATTTATGTGTTAATTAAGAAATATATTTATATACTTATACATATGTATATAAATTTTTTAAATTATTTATTTAGTTTCTGTAAAGGAAATTAAAATTTTAAATTATCATAAATTATAAATTGGATTAAATCATTAAATGATTAAATCTAGTTTAGTAAAATGTCATTGGATTAGTATTTATTATAAATTATTTAATTATGATCAAACTATCTACAAATTATTTAACCGACTTTTTCATTTTTACAGTCCTAAAATATCAGTTGATTGAATTATTCTAAAAAATATAAGAAAATATTCCAAATCCGATGAAAACAGAAAATAATTCTATGGAGAGGACAAATGAAAACGAATAATTGAACCTTTTGGTTACTATGAACATTTTCTTTCTGTAATCCTAAATCGTCTTTGTAACAATTTTCACTTTTGATATTATTAATTTATATTTTTAAATAAACAAATTGCCTGCCTCATTTAAATAATCATTTACAATAAATATTTTCCATATTTTTATTTATGTAGGCCATAGACTCTTTTCATAGTTCACATAAAATTTATATTAAATGAAAATATTTTTGCTGTTGTTTCGAGTTTCCCTAAGGTATCATTTTAAAAAAAATATTACTAAAAAATTAGTTGGTATGTATATTTATTTATACGAATTTTCTGTGAAATTTTTTTTAGCAAAAATTTAATTATAACTTTGGTACAATTTGTATAAATACACACAGAATTCAATTTCCCCCATTTTATTATTATTATCAAGTCATTTTCTCTCCCCAGGAAAATATTTTAAAAATTAATTTTATATTAATTTTCTTCTTGTTTCGTTTTCGAGTGGTGAAGGGGAGGGGAAAGTAGGTATCTGCCAGATGCACTAAACTAGAATATAAATCCCATATCATGTGAAACAAGTAGATAAAAATATTGATGGATTCCAATATACGATGAACATGTGGCAAAAACCAATATTTAAAAACCAACACCACAAAAATTTAATGTAACAAATATTTATCTATTAGATAATTTTACATTGAAGTATATAGAAGATATTTATGCCAAGTTTTTTGTTTGTAATTCTTTACAATCAACTCAAATTGATCTTTTGAAATTTTAAATTAAAACTTATGCGTAACATAATTGAAATTATTTGAAATTTTTTTTTGAAATTTTCTTTGAGATTTTAATTTTTTTCCTACAATAACTTTCAACTCAGACGAAACAAAAATTGATGTAGAGATTTGGTGCAATATTTTTCTAACCATAGAAAATATTTTATATACATAATATAAAATTTATTAGACATTTATGTGATTTATTATATAGAAAATTATTTGTTATGCTAGAATATTTACATTTGTATATATTTTGTGTCTCTCATAATATAAAAATAGAATTTCAAAAAAAAATATATGTGAAAATTTTCAAGAAAATTACAAATTTTCTCACATTAACACAATCTGAATTTTTTTTTTTATTTGGATGAAAAATAGTAATATTTTTTTTTTGATTTGGATGGAAAATAGTAATATTTTTTCAATTTATTTTAATAATTTTTATGTAAAATTATTTGACCTAAAATTAGTTATTAGTTTTACGTGCTTATTCTGTGGAATATTTAATAATTCATATATGTACTCCACATTATAACTTGATATTTTTAATATTGTGTGGAAAAGTTTATTATGATCAATTCATTATAGTTTAGCATAAAAATATGGTACTATAAAAATATCATAAAATATTAAGAATTTTACATCATAAAGCTATGGGAAGATAATTGAAGTAATTAATTGAATTAATTGCAGACAGAAAACAAATTAAGTATACAATGATTTGTGTCCATATTAAAAACCACTAGAAACTTCAGATTATCTTGATTAAAACACTTATAACAATTCAAGTAACCCGTGTTCGATCTCTGGTCTAAATTGTCAAAATCAATAGGTCAAAATCCAATTGGAGTGAACCAAGTAAATTATTAAAATACATACAGCTAAGGCAGTGGTTTGAGCACCATCCAGTATGAATTAAATCTGTTTCAAATCCTTCGTACGTAACTCAAAAATTACCATGGCGATCTAAAATCCACATTATTACTGTATGAACTTTTACATCTGTCTTTATATTTCTGCAGCTGGATTAAGTAACAATTTATCGTAAATTTTATACTACTTCCACATCTACTATAATATTATAAAACAGAAAATATGTACATGTGCCTGTCTGTTCCTCCAAGTCCGAAGATCTCCTCCCAAACGGTACGGTAACGACGTACGACATTTGCACATCTTCTGAGCTGCTATGAATTTGACTACTGGGCGAAGACGGGTAATAAAGCTAGTACATATGTACCAAATATCCTAAAAATTATTTTTTGTGAATCATCTTTAATCTATCCAGAAAATACACTTTTTTCATAGAAAAAAGATGTGTCATTTATTAAGGACAGGAAATTAAAAATGAAAATGATTTGGATTTGGATGATTAATATCTCTTAGAAATATTATAACTTCACAAAAAAAATGGATAAAAATAATTTAAAAATTGTCAAAAATAATATATTACTTTTGATATTACTTATTACATAATTTTTTTAATAAAGAATTATTTACATATATATTTATATTTTTTATCAAAATTGCATACATATGTATATGTAAATGTAGTAATATTTTCATTTCTAAGTATTTCTATTGATTGAACTACTAACCTAGTTTGTTCTTATTTTTTCCGAATTATTTTTATACCAAAAAGAAGAAATCATTTCATAAATTCTTAACACCCAGAAATAATATTCTCAATATTTTTTTTATGTTTTTTATATGTAGGATAAAAAGATACATTTTTTCGCCCATTTACTTAAGGGATATTTTAGTTTTTTTTTTTTTTTGCCAATATAGTTATACAATTTACTTTACAAATTTTTATAATATATTTCTTTATAGAAATTTATTTTTCCAAAAAAATATAATATTTCTGTATTATTTTCTAAATATAATATGTAGAAATATTATTTTTATTAATAATAATAAATACTCGTATATAATAGAAAAATTGAACCAAAATTACATATTTTGCTCACGCTATTATAAACTATAGAATCATATGAAAATTTTTATGTTGTACATAAGGGTGACCTACTTTTTATTATTATAAAAATATAAACTATAAAATAATAATAATAATAATGCTGAACCAAATTTTATCTGCAGTAAGATTTTCCATTTTTATGTATACATAATATTTATGTAACAAAATATATTTTTATGTACAATACATATATGGATAAAATTTTTTTTATTTTAGAAGATTATTTACATTCTAAAATAAAATAATATTATATTAACTATATGTGTTCGTAAAAATATTTCATATTATTTAAATATAAAACTATTTTTTCTTTAATTTTAAATTTAATAAATATATGAACAAAATTTTCATAAAAAACATTCTATGTATATTTTGTGTAAAATATTTTAGACTCATAATATTTTTATAAACTTTATAAAAAAGTCGATATGTGTATTTACATGTAGGATTATGAAAGTAAAGGACTAAAAATGTTTTAACAAAAATGCAGTGTAGATAAGTTAACTTAAGTTTTGCCTCTTAATAATACATTTAAGGATCTGAGAAGGATGAGTACCAGAACATTATTTTTCGACATCGAATATGGATTTCAATTCAAGGGATTGTTTAGTTTACATATTAGTACATTCATTATAAGATCTTGATTTTTAGTTTTTGAAAATTATTAAAATATTAAATTATTTATGTAATGTGAACATTTTCTTAAGGTGTGTTCTTCTGATAAAATCAATTCGATGGAAATTGATTAAGGCCGGCGCACAATTGCAGTCTTAATCGATAGCTTTAAATTTTATTAACGCTAGCGGAAAAAGCCAGACTTCGCACAGTTGTGGCAAGATCTTTTTTCATACTTTTCAAATTATTTTTGGAGTCAAAATTTGATATAAAAAAGGGATTTTGGTAGTGAACATTTGATACAATATGGATGCATTGGTGACAAAACTGATTTTTCACCAAGTTTTTGCCTTCCATTTTTTTAACATTGTTGAAACTCAGGCTCTCAGATATTTTTTGCTGGCTTTAATTGTTGGTATTGTGTTCGCACACATTAATTTCCATATATATGTTGAAACTTTTTCAAGTTACCATTATCGATTAAGACTGCAATTGTGCGCCGGCCTTCAATCTGTAAGCTGTTCCTTTTTTCAAGTTACCATTATCGATTAAGACTGCAATTGTGCGCCGGCCTTCAATCTGTAAGCTGTTCCTCATTTCAATTTAAATTTCGCTCTAGTCTGGTGATACAGAGAGAAATTAATAATATCTCAGTCTCCTCAGCTCAGCTCTCAGATATTACGATTACGAATATTACGATAAGAAGAACAACGAACGAAATGAATATATATGTAAATATAATTCTGTTCTGTTCTAGAATAGAAGACTTGAAGTTTTCAGTTTCCAATACAACAATACGTTTACGAATATTATATACATACTCACTTAAGAGAAAAAATCATTAATAAAAAAAATAATTTTCCCCTTATAATAAATACTATCTACTACATTGACATAATGAATAATAATCCATGTATTATATCCCTTAGCAACAAAATTAATAATGTGTTCATTAATTTAATGAACATTTACGTTAATATTATGTATTTTTTGTTTTCATTGTATATATATTACTATATATTACTTTTCTCTCCTTCTCCTTCTCCTTCCCCTAAAACTCAACCATATTCATCATTCTCTGTATTCGTACATTTAATAGAATTTAGTTGAATTTAAACTGGTATTCGGTATCGTTGAGGTTAGAAATTGACCTACCGCATGTTAATTTTATATTAATATAAAAAAGAATGAAATACAGCAATGTATAAATAAAATAAAATAATATATATTGATTAAGAATAATAATTAAAAATAAATATAATAATTATATATGTATTTATTTGTGTTGAGAAGAACTAAAACTAAATAAATAATTTAAAAAAAAACTAAAAATACAAATATAAAACCAACAAAAATATAAGCGTGCCTTGAATTGGGGTGATCAAATCAAGGCTGTTGGAGTTTATATTAGTTACATATGTGTGGGAGAGAAAGAAAATATTGAAAGTGTATTGAAATTTATTATATACGATATACGAATAGCAATTGTTTTTAGAGTTAGTACATTTGCAACATTTCAATTCATATTGAATCAACAAAAATTATTAATATCTGAAGAAGTATAATAAGAATATTTATTATGTTATGTCACATATGTAAAAAATCATTTAAGTCGTCTGAAAATTTAATTTTTCATTTAAAATTTCTCCACAAATTGCCTGAAATTGATATATATCCATGTATGGAAACATCATGCTATCAAAAATTTTCAAATTTTACTGAATTTAAGAAGCATTTAATCCGAAAACATAGTTCAATCGAACCCACAACATCTATTCTGCAAATACAAGAAAATATACCAAATCCAATGGAAACTGAAAAGAATACTATGGACAAAACAAATGCTTTGAAAAATTTACTTCATTCATGGGATCAAGAATATCTTTTAGATCACTTCATTGGTAATTCATAAATTGAATTTATTTACATCATTTTTAATACAGTTTAGATTGTTTTTTTTTAGATGAAGCTATATCAGTAAACGTTTTACGTGTGATGAAATATCATCATATTCAAAAAGTTCTACGAACCTTTCCTATTGGAATTCAGATTATGTTTGAACATAATCTTGAAATATGGCGAAATAGTATAGGACTTCCAATTGGACGTTCCACAGAATTTTCATCAAATTATTTACAATCTCCACAAAGTTTGCAATCTCCACCAACATTAGAATCACCACCACAGTTACAATCACCGCCAAGGGTGGAAACACCACCTATGTTACAATCACCACCAGAAGACGAATTATGTTCTGCTGTGTCGCCTTATCGAAAAACCTCAATATCAGTGTCAGATATTCAATTTTCACCTGATACAAGAACTCCAACACCAGAACGTGCACCAGAAATGAGTTTTCAAATATCTTTATTAACCGTTTTAAACGATACTCAAAAAGGTAAAATGTTTTTACAAGCTTATAAGAAAAAAAGGAAACTTAAAAAAGAACAAAGAATCATTCTCATAAATATTATCGCAAAATATTTTGATGACCATAATATTCATATGCCCTTATCAACCAGCTATAATCTTGAAAAAGAAATTGTTGAATTGTTTTCAGGGGAGAAATTGGTAATTTAATTATACAATTTTAAATAATATTGAAATATTTATATTTGTTTATATTTAAATAATTTACAGGAATTTTACCGAACTGGAAAACGAGGAAAAATTTATAATAAAGTTTCAAATATAAAAGCTAAAATGAAAGACATATTCCAAGCAAGCACATCCAAATCAACTGCAGCATCTAATGAATCAAATAATGTGATGTTATTTAGTATGAATTTAATTTAAATTTAATTATTACTTCATATTATATAACTAATTATATAAATTTTAGCTCCTGAACCTGATGCAGAGAACTGTATTGAAGTTTTAAAAGTTGATAATTTGGATGTAAAAAAATTTAATCAATTTTGGCAAGCATGTAGCCAATATAGATTAAATGAAATAACTTTAGCAAAGTCTACTACTGAGATTTTTGAAAAATGGCATCAATATAAAACTCCTTTTGGCTACAGATTGGTAAGAAAATTTATGAACAAAATTTATAACAAAATTTGAATTAAAAAATCAAATATTTGGCAGATCGATATGGATTATAAAAGCTGTTTTAAAGAAGGTGATTCACTACTAAATAATTGGAATAATTGCTATCAAAAAATTTTGGATTTTATTTCACAAAATGGAAATATTAATGAAAAACATATTAAAAGCATTGTTAAAAGTTTATTAACCGAAAATAATATTGATGAAAGTATGTACACAAGTTTATAATTATTTATTAAAACTAAATTTTTTTTTTTTGAAATATTTGTTTTTTTTTTCAGATAATCGAGATGCTGCACTTACTTGGTGTTTACATGGATATTTTGTACCTACACATAAAGTAATAAAAATCGATGAAAATGGTAAAAAATATATTAAAAAATTTACTATTAAAGATTCACAAGAATCTTTTTTAATTATTTGTAAAACGAGTCAGGATTTAGACGATCATATTAATTCGATTAAACAGAATGATGAAAATATTCTACCATTTATTTTAGCTATCGGAAATAATATATTAACAATTAAAAAAATATATTTATATTTTAATGGAATTAAATTTCATTTTACTAGTATTTTAAGTGCCATTGATATTTGTTTTAAGATTTTTTATGTATTTAATTTAGAATATCCACCAGCATCATCAATGTTTTGGTCATTTATTGAATTATTTTTCTTTAAAATAAAAAATTCGAAAAAATGTTCAAGTTATCCAAAGGTTCATATTTTAACAGAACATTTAAATCAAATTATTAATATTTAATATGAAAAGAATAATAAATAATTACTTTGATGTAAAAATTGATGTTATAATAAATAAAAAAATTATATATGTATGTATAAAAAAACATTGAATCACTTTTAAATTTTCAAATTTTTTTGGGCACATAAATATTGTCCATATTTTAATACATGTAAGATTGCTATACTCTATAATATACTGGATTTTTGTCAAATATAATTGGCTGTTTTCCAAAATCTACTGCAGATCTATGATTGAAAAATTATATTTATACCAGTATGCAATTTGTGGAACTATTTCTATCTCTCTATGAAATTAAAGAATATCTCAAATTAGGTTACTAAGATTTTTATATATATATATAGTATGTAATGATATATAATATATATCATATATAATATATATCAAATGAGTATTATTATATATATATTTTATGTATTTCATTTAGGACATATAATTATTTTTAATGAAATAAATTTGATAATTATGTACAATCATTGGGAGCAGAAGGTTGTATAAAAGTATAATTTAAATATTTGTTATAGTTTTATTATAAATATAGTGGAAATATGAATAAACTATCCTATAAATTAAGTTTTCGTTGTAATCCATAATTTCAAAATAAATCGAAAATTCAAAATTTATTAGTTTAATCAAACTACTTTAATTCTTATAATTACCCAATAATGATTCGTAGTAAAAAATAATTTTTAGCAACCATTTACTAATTTTACAGTGAATAAAGCGATAATTTTGCAATCAATTAAATGCAAATTTATAAAATTCGTTAAATAACAATTTGAACAGTTTAGAATTTAGAACAGAGTCAATCTGAAAAGCACTTTTATTTTTGCTTTCTAAAAATAGAAAAAATTTATATAGCAATAACTTTTATGATAATATAATAAAATATTCTTCCTCGACTTTATGATTATATACTTTTATTTTATGGTTTTGACATGACATATCAATTTTTGCCAGGATTAAAATAATATAACTAAAAAACAAGGGTAGGTGGTAGAATAATATTTCATTTCTGTTAAATTTTATTTATAAAAAAAATGATCAATAATAATGTCACAATCGAATACCATAAAAATATAGTAATCAGAGATTGAAATTATTTATTTTAACAAGCAAATTATTTTAATATTTAAAATGCCAACGTAAACGTTAATTAAATAAGTTTTTAATAATAAATACATAAATATTCTAACAAAAGCGAATAATTTTAAAATTAGATCAATTTCGAAACGATTCTAAATGGTTGAAGTTTTTTTTTATTTAATTAAACAATAATTTTAACACAATTTAACTATAATTAAAAAATTAAATTGACTAACAAAATACAATCATACTTTCATTAATTTCCAATTTATTTTTCAATCAACTATTCTGACAATTATTATTGCTCTCCTTCACATATTTTACCTATATTTTATATCATCCAAAGGCAAAGCAAAGGATATTTTTTTTATTAAATAAAATCATCAATTTTTCAATTTAAAATAAATTTTGTTATGATAAAATTATGCAGTATAGAAGGTAGATAGATATTAGCAACCTAAATTTAAGAGTTTTTGCTAAATGCAGGACAGTAAAAAAATTTTTTATATATATAAACTAAAATAGAATTAACCCATTCACGTCGAGCAATACATAAATTAGGATTTTTATTTTTATTGTGGAGTATAATTTTAGTTCACAAAACTTAGCTACATTCATGTTTACAAAAATTTATTAAGTTATATTAGATTTGTTAATGGTATACCATGGACAAAATATGATGAATATCGTGAAAGTGTTAAAAATGGTTTACCATTTACCAATTCCATTTTATCAGTATAACAACAATTTATATAAAAAATCATCGCAGCTGAATAATAAATTAGTAGTTTCATAATTATGGGGTTCTTTTGCTTGAAATATTTATTCATCATAATTTACTATGCAGTTGCTAAACTGGAACAGTAACAATAGCTAGAATTTCCAAAATATCTAGAAAGCTTTCATGTTACCACAACTATAATCCATTTTAAACACCATTTACCTTGTTCAGCAGAGATTGAAAAATACTTTTATCTACCGGACTAACTTTCAATATTTACCACTTTCGACTAAATTCTAAATCTAAATATTCTAAGATTTTCAATTCATAAGTGTATCAGATTCATTTCCCATGTTGAATGACAAAGTTTATAAATAAAGGACAAACAGATATTCAAAGGAATAAAAGTCTACAAAGAA
This sequence comes from Empis stercorea, assembly GCA_949752835.1. Taxonomy (NCBI): domain Eukaryota; kingdom Metazoa; phylum Arthropoda; class Insecta; order Diptera; family Empididae; genus Empis; species Empis stercorea. The sequence continues at coordinate 13,199,384 of OX457088.1, read as the reverse complement.
CGAATAGACAGATGTGAACATAAAAAATTTATTTTAGAACATAAAAACCCCTAAACAAAATAAAGGAAAATAAATACATAAAAGAACATTGACAGGTGAAATGATTAAGCTTGAAAGGATAAGGATGCTCAATTCAGTTCATGTCTTTTTTTATCTTTTATATATATGTAAATATGGATACATAAATATAATATTACTTACTGGAGCATCACAAAATACTATATTATAAAATATGTTATCATAAAATTCAATAAATTCTGATTTTTTTTTGCACTTCAGTGTAATGAAAAAGTAGGACATTTCCTTCGTCCTTTTTAAAATTATATTCATCAGATTGTTATGTAATGCATCAGATTCTGGTGCATTGTCATATATTTATAAATTAAGTATGTATATAAATTTTTTTTTTTGCCTTTATATATATTTCTCATTTCATTTCTCTTTATCCTGTTTACTCAAGGATATTTGAAATGTTCTACTTAATTTATATCCTTTATATTTATATATTACTTATTTTATAATGATAATATTCAAATATTTTCTTTTTTTGTATGTATAATTTCTGTAAAGTATAAAAAGGAGGTTGATACTTGCCATTTTTTAGATGACAGGATATTCAGATATATTATAAACATTTTTTTTTTTATAATAAATGTTTGTTGTGCACGAGCTTAGATAAAAATAATGTAAGACTCAATTATTTTCAATTAGTTATTTTTTTTTGTGTGTGTGGGTGTGTGTGTGTGATAGCAATTCACTTAATTTAGCATGCGAAGTGATATAATAATTCAACAAAATTTTAATACCATATTTTCATATAAATTTTTGATATATGCTTGCACTTAAAATAATGTTGTAAATTAAAATTATATTTTTTGTTTATGTATGTATAATGACACGTGTCAGTAACTAATTAACTGTCATTGAAGTTTTTTCTTTTCTTTATTTTCTTTTTGATAAATTTTTAATAAAATAATTTAGGTAAATTATAAATTATAAATATAATTAAATTATTTTGTTGTTGGTTCCTAAATTAAAATATCCTTTTTTTATTGATGTGAAATTATTTTAAATTTATTTAAATAAATTTCCAATTTACTAAATGAAACATATAATTTATTTAAAATTGAAATTATATTATGAATTAAAATTGTAATATAATAATTAAGTTAAAATTTGATATACATATCTATATGTCTATATGTAATGTACATATGTATATCAAATTTTGACTTGGTTATGTGTAAAAGCTTCCAAATTAAAGTATAAAATAAAGAAGTGTAAATATTATTCCATTATATTTACAATTTTAAACAAGAAATTTCATTTGGAAGGTTCATACCTTTTAAGTACACATTTTTTATTAAAATTAATATTATTTGTGGTAAACGATATGTTGTCCTTAACAAAAATATATGTGAGATCCTTGTGAGATCTATATAGATAAATAATTATGAAAATTGCAATTAGTAAATTAAAATAAAACAATGATTCCATTAAGGATTTTAAATTGGTAGACTCTTATGTTTTAAGTTCTAGTTAAATAATATTAAGTTACATTTCGTTTACTATAATATTTCGAAAATTATACTTATAACAGGCATTAAAAATTCAAACGATTATATAAGTAAATATTCCTATTAATTTTTAAGATCTGAATTAATTTTTTGTTGACCACCAGTGATGATTATATTATTCAAAAGCATTTCATTAAAACGACAGTGTATGAAATGTAACTATCTCTGTCCAGGTCTATATTTTATAATTTTTTTACTATTTAATCATATTACACTGTGAATAGCAGAACCCCTGAGATATTTTGTCAAATATTTAATCCAATTTTGAAAAAATAAAATAAAATATCCTATAAAGAAAATCCTATAAACCAAAATCCAAACATTAATTTCAATTTTTCGTTAAGGAAAGTCAATCAACAAATAAGTTTTAAATTACAAATAATTATTTTTACTTAACAAAAAAAATATCCTGAATCATTTTGGAAGCACTTCAAAAAACAGTTGTACTTTTTTTTTTTAAATTTGTTTTATATTTGTAATTGTCATTATCACATTATTTGTTATTCCTTTATAGACAAAGTTTTTTTTGTTCTATTAACATTCTTTTATATCCTTACAATTTCCATTATTTCTTTTTCTTGTACATTTGAACTTTTATATGCTTACGAAAAAAAAAAAATGTAATCTTATAAAAAAAAATTTTCAAATCTAAATTATAAATATTTTGTTTTTTTTTTCTTCTGACATTTTTTTTATTTCCTTGGCAATATACACACATAAAACCCAGATCCTTAAAATTGAACAAATTTTTTTTTCAATTTTTTTTGGAAAAAAAAAATGGGTATGCGCCACAAAGTCGACCTATTTACAAAATTTCTTTTTCTTTATCTATACAATATACAATTTTATATAAAATGGAAAAAAAAATATTGTATAAATATTTTCAGTATACTCGTATATACAAAGAAATCCTTTTTTTTTCCTTGTGCCAGTGAATTTTTCTATAGAATTACGAAATGATATTTTCAAAACGTATCGAAAATTCATGATTATTTAATCATAAAATTACATTTTTTTAAACGACATTTGGGTTAATAAAATATTTTCGTAAATTACAAATTCGTATTTTATTAAATTTTCAGAACGATTTAGATTTATTTTTTTTTTTGCTATAATATTTTGTATGGATTTGATTTGAAATTAAACTTTTTAATTAATATTATTTTCATTTGTTATTTATCTGGTTTTTCTTTTAAATTTCCTGAAAATTTTCTTATTTTTACCATAAATTATGTGTGACATTAAGTTTTAGTGAGACGTGAGACATCATTCGAAATGTAACGAAATTACTTGTAGTTTGTTTAAAATTTCGTATATTTAAAAATTATTAATATATTTATGTTTTGTAAAGAAAGATTTATGCCAATTTTAAGCAATAAAATTGATTCCCATGATCCCATTACGTGTGGATAACTATTAATTTTTTTCATAATACATTTTGCAGATGAAAAAAAAAACCATAAAATAAAAACGAACACAAAAATTATTTTTCTGGTTTTTCAAATCTTTCTACATATATAAATTTCTGATACAATTTTAAAGATTTTATTTTTTATAGTTTTATTATATAAATATAAATACTAAAATTTTATATTTCTAGAAAAACTTTATACTTAGAGAAATAATTGAGTTTGTTAAAAGTTATTTAAGAAAACTTTTACGAATTAAAAATTAAAATAAAATCTTAATATTCAACTTAATAAGTTGAAATGGGCTTAAAAAGTTTATGAGAAAAATAATTACTAAAAGGATATCTTTTTATGCCTGTCAATTAGAATTTTTAATTTGACAATTATTGCATTTAAATATTTTATAAATTTTGTCTTAAAAGAAATAATTCTAAAAAATTTAAGCATCGAATTTTGGATGATTAATTAATTTTTACAAATTTCACCTTTATGTCCAATGAAAAATGTTAGAATAATTTTAAAAACTATTTAGTTCAAATTACACAATAAATTTAAATTACACAAATTCATAAATAAAAAATGTAACAATTTAAAAAGAAAATTCTTTTGATTCCCTTTACAAAATTTCTACAAATGGGAAGAAAATTAAATAGTAAAATTTAAATTTCTATTAAATTTTATTAAATTAGATATAAAATGATTATGTTATATGTATTATAAAATTTTGAATACCAGATATAAGTCAGACTGAAAAACCTAAATTGGTTTACGAATATTTTTTAAATATGCTATAAAAAGAAACTGATAAAATTAAGTATATAAGCCATTTTTTTAAAAAGAGGTACCCCAAAAAAAATTATTTTATAATAAATTTATAATTCTATATAGAATAGATAGATACATAAATATAAAGTCTATAAATAAAAACTCAAAAATTCCAAGAAAACCAAAAAAGAATTCCCAAAAAAAAAAAAGCCAAAAGCAAAATTAGTTTTTTTTTGGCAAAGGAATTTTGATGTTTTTAGGTTGTTTTGAAGTGAAACCAGAAAAAAAACAATTTTTTTATTATTTAAAACTATACACAATATTTCAAAAAGAGACAAAAAGGAATTATATATTGGAATCTTTTTTATAGTTCTTCCTATCCTTATAAAGAATAAAGTCCATTTATTAACTGAATTTGGTTAAATTTTGATTTGTAACAAAAAATTTAGAATTAAAATGATTGAATAAAGTAATATACAAATTAGTTATAAACATAAATTAAAATTTTAAAATGATATTAAGCTTAATTACTTGTACAAGCTTAATTACTTGTACTTACAATTTTAATATTAAATAATTCTTAAAGGTCAGTTCATAATGCAGCCAATAATAATTGTCAGAATAATCAAAATACTAGGAAACCTCTACCTGTCTCTACTCTTTACATAGAGCTTTCCAAAAGGGATAATATGACATTTATTGAGCTTGATATAAATAAGATTTTGATTTAACTTGATTCCATGAAACCAAAATCTGAGAGGTCATGTAATTTTAATCTTAACATCCCTAACAATGTCAAGGAAATATGGCGATGTTTCTCTTTTTGTAATATTCAAATATTCTGATCAGATCTTTCGCAGCTAATACAATTCTGTGTAGTATACATTATGGACATCATACGATGTATACTAAACTAAAATATTCTGAAAATTATATTTTAAATACCATTATTTAACATTAATGTCTGGGAAATTTGTAAGAAAGACCCACATCGGGATCGGAAGAGAAGAATTTTACATATTTCAAAATTATTGTACATTTCAAATGAAGCTTACTATATTATAATATAATAAATACTTCCATTCCAATTTATTTAATACATATAATGTAAATGTAATTATAATTTTATGTTTATATTATTATTAATTTTCTTACGATAGTTTATTTAATTACTATAATTTTCATTAAATTAAAATTATATAGATTTAAATTACTTATACGGTATATGTATTCTAAAAAATAAATTAATAAATTAATATAATTTACTTTCATGTATAGATATGATATCATTATTAAGGGGCGTCTTTATGCCTTTTATAATAATCATATATTTTAAAGGTTATATAACCGAAATAAGCTCAATAATAAAATTAAATGGTATAATGAAAAAATATTTCAAAAAAAAAAAAAACTACTATTTTTTAAGGGCAAACTTTAATTAACAAGGATTCCATTTTAATTATATTAATTTCTTATCTTTCTTTTGCTAATGATTCAGTCTTCCATAGAAACCAAAAATATAGAGTAGAGATTTTCATTTTCAAATTAGTCTTTTTACAATTTCAGTTTTGTCCTTTTTGCAATAATCAAATTCGTATTTTTCCCAATTTAAATTTATCTTTTCTCTTAGTAAATTTGTCTTTTTTCCCGAATTAAATATTTGTTCTTTTTTTTCAAAAGTTTCGACATTCTTTTTGGATAGAAATCAATCAAATTAGATTTACTCCTCGGATATACATAAAAAGACTAATTGGTGCTGAAAATTCTGTAGCATAGCAAGTAAAATTTTAGTAGGTCAAAAATATATACATATGCAGATAATACATATAAATTCATCTGTACATAATATTTAGATGTTTTATTTATACTGCATTTGTTTTTTTTTAAAAAAAAAAACTAATATAAATAATACAGATAAAGTTTTAATAAAGGTTATATATAAAACTTTATTTAATCAATTTAGATAAAAAAAAAACTATGCATTAATTTTTTAATTATTTAATATTTTAGAATCACAGACTCCAATAATGGAAATCTTAAGGTTTGTTAATATTATAAAAACGAAGTGGTCAAAAGATAAGTAATTCAGTATTAAAGTTATTATAATTAAAAGTAGATCCTTAATGGGTCAAACAATTTAATTAACAGAGAATCTAAAATATAAAAAATTATGTTTGCATATAGGAAAATATATTAAATAGTTTTTATGTTTTTCTATATAATTTTTCCCAAATTGACTGTTCGTTTTGAAATTTAAAAAACCATGTTCAATAAACTTTAATTTAAGAAAAAAAATATAAATAAGTAGAAAATATGTTCAATTAAAATCATCTTTAAAATATTTTAGTTATGTTAGACATATAGACATTAAATCATATTTCCATATATTTATGTATTTACAAAAAAATATGCATTTAATAAAAACAAGAAATTTGAAATAAATTTAAAATAAAAAAACTAAAATCTCTTTCGTTGTTTTTAACACATTTTTGCTTTGAAATTAACTTTTAAAATTATTTTTTTAATAAAAAATTTATATAATATTTTCTAAGAGACCTTTATGTACATATAAAATTATTGTACATAATATGATATGAATTTTATATTGAAAAATAAAATTTTGTATATACATATATCTAATAAGTATGTTTTTTATGAGAAAAAAGAAACTAGGTCACTGAATTTTTTCTTCTAAGTGCGCGTGGCTATGTTGCGCGATTGAAACGCTGATGGTTATTGTATTAGTTCAAATATGAAAAAAACATTTATGTATATTTCATATACAATTTTAAATTATCAAATTAAATTTGCTTAGTATATAGTATATAAAATATTTATTAGAAAAGTTTTCTTTTAGCTTTTACATTATAATTTATCATTTAAAAAAAAATAAAAATTATTGAAATTTTATATATATAAAATTTTAAAAAATTTTCTTTCAATTGAAATTTTTTTTTCTTTATTCGTTAAAATATAAATAATTCCTATACAACTTTTTTTCTGCTGAAATTAGAATTTTATTTATCTAATTATATCCAACATTTATATACATACATATGTGATATGTATCTAACAAAATTATATATTTTTATAATAATATTTTTTGTTTGTAGAGTATGTATATATAAAAGATAATTTAAAAATATATATATATTTTTTAAATATTTATATACCAATGCTGCACCCAATTCACCACAGAACTAGATTTGTTATATACCAAAAAAAAATATTTATATTTATAATTTGTTTTTCTTTTCTCCATAATTTATGTATATAAAAAAAAATTGTTTTTTTTTTCAATGTGTCTGTTAGATTTATACACAAATAAATGTTATGTTAAAAGTGGGAATTTAGTTCCAGCAGCATAAAAAGATAAAATAGAAAGAGGTATACAACATTTTTGTGGCACCATAAAGAAGAAAAAAAAAAGCTTTTCTAAATTTGTGATTTAAATTTTATTTAAAAACTATTTTTGTTAGATGATTTATATAATTTTTTATTTTATTGAATTATAGTAAAATAGTAGTAATTTTTTTTTTGGGAATCCTAACGAATGGAATATGGAAATTTAATAGTTGTAAAAAGGAATAAGAATTTTGTAGAAAATTAGAAAATTCTTATTTACTTTTTTATACAAATTAAATGAAGGTTAATAATCTTCGTATTAATTAAAAAAACGATTTAGGTATACAAATATTAATTTTAATTTGTAAATATGTATATGTATAACAATTCGTAATTAATTGTTGAGTTGAAAAATAAATTTGTAGAATTCACTCACATTTGAGCAGAATTAAGTTGCGAATTTTCATTCGTCATATATATTTCAGCATCAATAGAGTACAAATTAAATCACAAAATTGAGCAACAATATAGTATGAATATATTTTTTATCTAGTTTTGTGTACTGATTGTTCCTGAACGATTCAAAATCAACAAATAATTTTCTATTTGTTAATTTATAAAACGATATATAATATTCATATAATAAACGAACTTAATTCAAAACTTATTTCTGCTCAAATGTGAGTAAATCCAAAAACTCAAATCCTAATTGATTACCTATTGTTCATAGTCAAATCATTATTGGTTATCATTTGCTTAAAAGACTAAATTTACTACATTTACATTCCATAATCAACAGGAATGTGTGCTGCTACTGCAAATGAGATTCGATCCGTCTGAAATTTATAATAGGCAGAAATGAGTATGAAATTCTTAAAACATGATTTCAATCGAAATGATCTTCAAATCTATTCGAATTTCCTAAACAATCGAGTCCTTTGCTTTATGGGTTTTCTCAATCTATTAATAATTTACCTACATCGAAAATCTATAAATTGATAACTCAAAGGCTCAAAGCCCAGTCTCTAAATAAAATATAGTATTTGCTCAAAGTTTAAATTAGAATGTAAATTGATTCTATGGACTATATTTCTAATTGTTCAAAAATTCAAATTAGAAATTTATAGTACTTACTATCTATCACTTGATTCGATTTTTTTCATAAATGGCCATCGGAAAAGGTAATAAGAATAATATTTATTACCACAACTTCGGATAATAAAAACTAAAATTTTTAATTAAAAGCTAAAATATCAAATGGAAAAAAAATAAACAAATTAAACTATACCTACTATATTTAAATTTTGCGCAAGAAATTAATTTAGAAAAGAACAAAAAAAAATTAAAATTATATATATTTTATTTATTAATGCTTCCCAAGATTTAGTAATATATATATTTTTTTTTTTTTTTTAATAATTCAATTTTTATTTGTATATAAGTATTTTAATTATTTATTTATATTATGTATTTATTATATTTTTTTTTTAATTTACATTATCCTAAAAATTCAATAAAATTTTATTATTTATTACAATTTTTTTTTTTTATTTCCTCTTTTTTTTTTGTTTTTTTGTTAATTTTTTTCCAATTTTATTTATTATTTATTTTCTTAAAATTACACAAAGAAATTATAATATGTTTTTTTTTTTCCTTTGCTTAAAAAATATATATCGAAATCAATAAAAAAAAAATCCACGCTACTATAAAAAAAAATAATTAAGGATCATAAAAAAAAAATCCTACAAAAATTTATATTTTCAAAATAAAAACAAGAATTTTTCTATCAGATTTTTTTTTTTTTAAAGAAAAGCCACAATAAAAAAAGAAAACTAAATAAATTTAGAAATTACGATTATTTTTTCCATTTCGATTTTAAATATGTAAAAAAAAAATTATATCTCAATTATTTACACAAAATAATTAATTAAAAAAAAAACTCTAATTAATAATTAAAAAAAAAAAATGAAATAACAAAATGCAATTAAAAATAATTAATATTTGTATATTTTTTTTATATATATATATAGATAGGTATATAAAAAAACTAATCATTAATTTTTTTTTTATTTTTTTTTTTTCATATTTCGTTTTTTTGTTCAAAAAAATTTCTTAATTAGACCATTTTTTTTTTTTTTTTACATTTCAGTGATTGTTTTTGATTATACTCTTTTCACAAGTGTTTTGGCTGTTGTTGTTTGTTGTTTATGTTTGAGCTTTGAATTCATAATTTTCAATTTTTTATTTTTTTTTTTTTATAATTTTTTCAAAAAATTTCTTAGTTATTTTATGTTGTTATTGTGTTTTGTTGATTTTAATTTTAATTGATTTCTCAAAATAAATTCTAAATCCCAATTGGTTAAAAAAAAAGTCAAAAAAGATATATTATCATTGATTAGTTAATTAGTGTGATTTGTTTTTGGTGCACAAGAAAAACACAACTGAAGAAGAAATAAAAATTATTATAAAAAAATTTCAAAATTCTTGTATCAAAAATACAGAAAAATTTATGTTATTTCCAAAGATCTAGTAAATATATCTTTGCACGTTAATTACATTCCTGTAATTCTGGTTCAACATTAGAAATTTGTTGTTGGTGATTTGCTTTAACCATACAGGAACGAGCAACTGATTCGAAGAGCCTAAAAAAAAAATTCAAAATAATTGAAATTCACATATTGCGTAACTTTTTTTTGTTTAACTTACTTTTCAATTTCTGGAGCACAATGAACAAAATCATGACCCCAAAATTTATAAATTGGATTTTTAATTAATTCAATAAATGTTATTAATAAACCCCATGGATGTGGACGATTTACAATTAAACGTTCTAATAATACACGTGTTATTTGTTCTTGTATTGCTTCAGAATTAGCTTCAACAAATAGATATAGTACAGCACAACTAAAATAATGTGTATGACTATTTGGATAACGTAATTGATTTGCAATTGCATTCAAAAATAAATATCGTCCTTCATTATCTAAATCAACAGCTAAATTTTGGAAAATATCCATATGAGCGCTGTGTACAATTGTTGTCATATTTGGTAGAGCATTTTTACTTCTGTAAAAATATCAAAAAAAATATAATATATAATTATTTAAAGTAATTTTAAAAAAAAAGTAAATTAAATTAAAATTTCTCACACAAAGTGGTGAATAATAAGAATTTATGGTAAAGTAAACTTAATAAAAAAATTATTTATATTCATTATTAATTCATTTGAATTTTCATATTACGAGAATTTTTTCAATATAATATTAATTTTAATTAAATTCGAAAAACTTACCTTATATGTGCAATTGCTTGATTTCCAACATATAAAACTAATGCATTCATTAATGGTATATTATATCGAGATCCAGGTTCATTTGATATTTGTAAATGACTACGTAATTCTGGGAAAAATGTAACTGGTGCTCTAGCTTTTAAATATGAATCAAGATCTTTTTTGAAATTCAATGGTTGTATATTTATAACATAATTTGTATATATTCTTGGTGCTGTTGCTGTTTCTGGTAACATATCAACTTTTAAATTTGGTGTAAATGGATCTGGTAAACGCATATTACGTGGAAATGCTGCTAATATAATATTTCTCATTTGTATACAATTTGGTGGTATAACATCACAAAATCCAAAATGATAATCACATAAAAATTCTGGAAAATCATGTAATAATACCAATAATACACGTAATGTACCTTTATATAATAATTGTACTGGTTTAGCTAATTCAGCATTACGTAAAAATGGTGCTAAATATTTAAATAAATCCATTAATAATTGTGAATATAATGGCCATCCTTTTTGTTGTGGTATTTGTGCTAATATACGTCCAATAAATACACGATGTGATATTAATTCTAACCATGAATAACAAAATCCAGGTGCCATTGATGGATTTAATAAATGATAAGTATGACAAAATGCTGTTACAATATTATGCATTAAATTTTCTAAAACTGGATCAGATGAACTCAATTCTAAAAATAGCATTATAAAGAAACGATGATAACCTAATTGTTGAAATGATGTTCCATGCATTTCTTGATCTTGTAATAATACACCTAATACAATACCCAATACTTTATTAAGTAAATTAATTTTTGTACTTGGATTATTTGTATCACCAGAATGACGTACTAATAATGCTATTAAACGTACAAATGCATCAATAAATTGAAATATTTTTGTTTTATTTGATGCATGACTTAAATTTAAATCATTTATATGACGATATACATAATCAATGCATATTTGTGTTGCTTGACGGAAAAATCTAGTTATTAAATCATCAGTTTTTAATATACCATATGCATTCATTTTATTTACAAACATTCCAAATGTTTTAACTGGATCACGTCCATGTTGTGGATTATAATGTATTTGTACCCAATCTTTTAATAAATATTCAGTTTTCTCTTGTAAACCAGGTGGATCATCACAATCATTTGAACGTACATGTAATATACCAGATTGTATATATTGTGATGGTGTTGCTAAATTTCTTTCCATCATAAATGTACTTGGATCATGATTTATACGTAATAATTCAATTAAATGTCCTAATCCTTCTGGTCCACGATGATGGGCAGCTAAACGTGCTAATAAATCAATTGTATTACAAAAATCATTTTCGCTTAATAAACCAGTTGAACGTTCATCAATTAAAAAATGTTGTACAATTTGCATTGCAAATGTTACAGATAAATAATTAGTACCATTTTCCATTTTTTGACTTAATGCCATATCAAATTGTTGTATATTTATAAAATGTGATGTTATTAATAATTTAATTGCTTCTAAATTATAACGTACTTCTTCACGTGTCTCAAATATACAATTAGTTATAGCACGTTCAATTGAAACAGCACCAAATGCATTATGTAATAATGTTAATATACGTAAATTTAAATCACGATATAATTTCATTTGTTCAATATGATCAGGTATATTAATTAAACCTTCAAGTAATCCTTCAATAACACGTGTTAATAAAATTAAAGCATTTTCATTGTCACGATGACGACGTGCTGCCATTAATGCATTTAAAAGATATTGCATTTTATTAGCTTGTAATTGTAAAGCAGATACATTAAGAGCACTATTTAGGAATGCTTCCATTTTTGATGCTAATTCACCATACATAATACCAACTTCATCAGTACCAAAGCTTGGAACAACTTCCTGTAAAAGTAAAATTTAAAAAGAAAATTTTAATAACTTAGCAAATTAATAGTTAATTAATTAATACTACTTACTGGAATAGCAGTTTTTGGCAATAACATGGCAGTATCACGTTCTGACATCAATTGAAAACCTGGTATATTTCTTGCAAATTCTTCATAAACTGCAAATTGTGTGCTCGGAATTCCACCGACTTTTAAACGGACTTGTTCAGGCATACGTTCAGATTGATATGATAAAATATCTGCATCGCAAAAACGTCTATGGAATAAAATATTCAAATTTATTATCAATAAAAAATTATTAAATTTTTTAATAAAAAGAAAAACTAACCTTCCTTCCTCTCTAGCTAATTTTCTTACTTCAAAGTCATTAGCTAAACGACGATCAATTTCTGGTATAGCTTTTTCACATGCTGCTTTTTGTATAAATGCACATGCTAATTCAACATTATCACCAGCAATTAATGTTGCTGCATTTTCAGCATCTGGTATTTGTTGTGGTGAATTTAATACAGATAAAAATGCTTTTTTTATATTAGCAATCATTGTTTGTGGTAATTGATCACGGCATGTTATCATTGCCATACCAGCTGCTAAATTTCTAACCATATAATGTGCTGCAGTACGCATTCTTTGTTCATCTGGATCTAAGGCAAAATCTTTACGTACAATTTGTTCAGATGTACTAACACCAATACGTACACTACGTTCAACTACAGCTGGTAACCAATCAGTAATTGTTTTTTCAATGGCATTTAATGCAATTGTTTTTAATGGTAAATTTGCATGTAAAATAGCAATATTTGGTGATAAAACAACATGTTGATTAATCATTGATGTATTATTAACATTAATATCAATATAACTGAAACGTGGTTCTGGTGCATTGACACCAACTTGTCCAGCACTTTCACTACTTGTACCACTTGGTGATGGATTTGTTAATTGTTGATGATCTTCAATTTGTTGTTGTTGTTGTTGAGGTTGTTGTATTTGTTGTTGTACTTGTTGCAATTGTTGTTGTACTTGCTGTTGCTGTTGTTGTTGTTGTACTTGTTGTTGTTGTTGTTGTTGTTGCTGCTGCTGCTGCTGCTGCTGCTGCTGTTGTTGTTGTTGTTGCTGCTGCTGCTGCTGTTGTTGAATATCTTTTGGTTTAGTCTGTTGACATAATTGATATTCAATATTTCTAGCACGATCTGGATCTTTTAAATATATTACTGGTTTTAATTCAGATATATCAATACTTAATGTTTTACATAAAACTTCAATTTCAAATTTTAAATTTAATTTTAAATCTGGTTCTGTATGTAATTCAGCTAATACATTCATAATTGCCATTGTCCATGGATTTGGTGGTTTAAATACTTTACTTTTAGAACATGATTCTAAAACTTTAGCAACAAATGGTACAACATATAATAATTCTTGTTGTCCTTTATGATATGCTTCAATTAATAATGATTTTAAATCTAAATCAATTGTTAATATTGGTCGACTACGGCCTAATGTCATCATACCTAACCAATGTCCTAAATTTTTTAATAAACTACGATCTGAAAAATTTGCAATACCTTTATCAGAACGTAATAATACACGAATATTACGAAATGTTTCACGTGTTACTAAACGTAATATTTCATTATTTTTCATAGCATCTAAAAAATTTGAATATAATGAATGAAAATTTAATTCAATTGATGCACGTTTTAAAACCATATATTGTGATAACCATGCCCAATATTCTTTTGTCATAATTTCTTTAATTTCATCACATTTTGGTTGTAAATTTAATTGACTAAGATTATTAAATATAAATGCAGTTTTATCTTGTATATTATCTGGTGGTATTGTTATTTTTTCTTCACGATCTTGATTTGCTGATAATAATGTATCAATATTTGTTGCTGTTGCTATTGATTTAACACGTGATGGATGTATTGGTTGACTAACAATAACAGATTTTGTTTGTTGTGTTGGTGTTGTAACAATATTACCAGTTACAGAACTACTACGATATAATGATTCTGGTCCAGGAACAATTTGACCACTACTACCAATAACTGATTGTTGACCACCACCACCACTAGCACCTGGTATTCCACTTGTATTACTTGCAGCTAACATATGTGCCATTGATGGTGGTAAAACTGGTCCTTGTGGTTTATTTGGTGGTTCCATACTTTGAAAACCATATTCAACATACTGTATTAAATGTGGTGGAAAATCTTGAAAATGTGGTATCGAACGAACATATTCACAATATTTATTATATTGATGTAAACGAATTTTAAAACGATCTAATGCTGTTATACCAAAATAATACATTTTTGAACCCTCTGGTTTACGTAATGCATCTAAAACACAACGTAATGCTAAACCTAATGCCACAAATGTTGGTACTAAATTACGTTCAATAATTCCACCAAAAAGTTGTGCAGTTATTTGTAATTCTTTATCTGGATATTGTGGAAAGAAACGATATTCCTCAAATAAATTACGTAACATACATTGATAAACTTCTTGTTCACGACGTGTACTTGAATCTTTAAAACGTTGTAACATATCTAATACTTCATCAATTGATAATGTTGGATGTGGTGGATGATTATAAATACGTTGAAAATAACTATTTGCTTCATCTTCAACTTCTTTTGATACAGTTTGTGCTAAATCTGGCATTATTGGTGTTGATGGTAAATGCATTTTATCAACACCTGTTGGTGGTGTTGGTTGAATCCGAGCTAAATTATTTACGTTTGGTGGTACTGATGCTAACGACATCATTGGAAATGGACTATTTGATGGTGCACCTGATGATAAAAGTCTGGACGGTGAAGCCGGATTTGATACTAAATTCCCTGTAAAAGAATATAAAGAAAAATTTAAATATATTGTTCCAATAACTTGTTAATAAAAATTATTGAAAATTGATTTAGTAATTTTTTTAATATTTTTATGTTGTTTTGATTGAAAATTTACATTATGTATATATGTATATTTGTGTGAAATTTATGTTATATTGCAAACAAATAAATTAAATAATAGAAAATATTAAAGAAGTAACAGATAATTTACCTAAGAGCTTACCTAAAACATTGCCAAAATTAAATCCAGCTCCAGCACCATTTGGTCCACCTAAATTTACACCAGCCATATTGGCATTTAATCCAGCAATTGCATCAACTGCTGATGGTCCACTACCGCCACCAAACATTTGTTGTGCATTTAAATTAGCACTAAATGGTGATGGTTCAATTGAACGATGTTGACGCAATACACCTGGTGGTGGTGGTCCTTGGGTAACCTGTGGTGGTGGTGGTGCTTGTTGCCTTGCCTTATTTGCAATCATATTACAATTTGCTGTCATTTGCATAATAAGTTCAAATAATTCACCTCCAACAGTACCAGCACAATTTTGTAAACATGTTAATATTACCGAAATACTTTCTTGTGGCAGTTGGGCAACTTTTGGAATTTGATCATCTGTTAATTTACCACTATTACCAGCAATTTGAGGACAACGACGTTGTAAAAACTTTATTAATGCTTGTACAAATGGTTCACCATGTTCACGTAATTTATCATTAACCCATTTTTCTAATTTTAAATATTCCCGTCGTGATGCCAAACATGCTAAATCAATAACAAATGAAAATGAACGAGCATTTAATAAACTTGATAATGCTTTTAAATCTTGTGCAACATCTAATATTCTTGATAATTTTGTTTGATCACTTTCACCACGTAAATACCATTCAGACATTGAATGCATTATAATGGGACGTAATGTATGTGAAAAATTTGATGAATTCCAAGCATGATGAAATATAACACCAGAATTTGGATGATTACCCAAAAATGTTGGTATTAAATTAGATAATAATTCTTGTCGTAATACACTTATTGGTGGATTTATTTGTAATAATGCCATAAATAATACATCTGGACAATGTTGGGCAGGAAATTTAAATATTTCATGTACTTGACTGAAATAACCATGATCAGCAATATATAATAATACTTCAATTAAATATAATGATTTCCATGCTGCTATTTCTTTATTATCTGTTTCTGGTGGTGTTTTTAATAATTCAACAGATACTTGTGTTATAATATAATCAGCAAATGAAAATAAATCTGGATTTTTTAACATTATTGATATTAACGAAAATTGTCCATCAATATTTTGCCAATGTCTATATATACATTCAGCTGGAAAACTTTGTCCTAAACCATTTCCTTGATAAGCTAATCGTATTATTGTTAATAATAAATTTAATCCGATACGATCTTTAATTATAAATTCATGATGATCAAAACCAATACAAACATCTTTCCAATTTAAATTTGGTACAATTTCTTTTAATGATTGTACAAATATATCTGGTTTCCATGTTTGTGTTGTATCATTTGGTGTTTTTAATATATCCTTTTTATCATTTGTATTACCATTACCATCAATACCATTATTACCAACATTTGAATTATTACCACTAGTATTGTTACCACCTGTTGATGTATTATTTGTAACATTAACACCACCACCTTGTTGTCCAGGTGGCCAAAAACTAGCTGGTGTTGGTAAATTAACATTACAATCTAATAAACTAGTATGTGTACGACACATAAAACCAATAATTTTAGCAACATCTTGTGATTGAATTTCACGGCCACAAATTTGACGTAAATGATTTTTACAATCTTCTAAATTACTAGTAAATTCATAACCAATTTCTAATACTAAATTAACCCAAGATGTGTCCATAATCTTGGTATTATTACTTAATAAATCTAAATCAGTAATAATTGTTTCTAAATCGTTATTATAATCGTTATTATTATCAATATTTTGATCTTCAAAATTTTTATATAAATATGGTATTAATATTAATGGTGCACGTTTACGTGGAAATTCAATACGTAATTTATTTATAAATTTATCAAATGTATCTGTATTTAAACGACTAATAATATTATTTTGATCTATACTTAATACAGTTAATATTAATTGTAATAAATCTGGTGATATATCGTTTAAATTTCGTTCTGAATTTGTTTCGTTATCAATATATGATTCGATTAATGCTGGTAAATATCTTTTTAAGTGATCTCCAGCTGTTTTAGTTAATTCAGTGTTATTTGAATGTGTTAAAGCTAATGCTAAAACAACTTCAAGTAATTTTGAACACTGTATTGATTTACAAATTTGCGGTATTAAAGATGTTGTAACTTTTAGAGTCTGCAAAAAAAAAAAAAAACAAAAAAAAACTATTTAAAAAAAATAGATATTTTTAAAAAAAGTCACAATTTATAAATAATGTTTATAATTTTTGATTGTAAAATTTTGTCAATTTTTTTTTATTATATACCTTTTGACTTGGAAAACAGTTATCAATAGCAAAACAAATATTTGATATAAATGCTGGTTTTGTTAGCTGTGCGTTTAATTCAAATCCAAGTAATTTACAATGTAATGGGGTTGCTGATGGTTCAATAAAATTAACTGTGGAGAATAAACAACGCAGATAATGACGATCCGATTCTAAGCCAAAAGTTTCGACAATCTACAAAATAAAAAATAATTAAAATATAATTCAATGATAAATAAATAATTAAAATTATATTGAATGAAGAATATAAATATTTAATACATTAAAATGTAAACATGGCAATTTAGAAAGGCAGTACTATAACTGTAGTCACATTAAATATAATAAGAAATTGCAGAAATGGTTTCCTGTTTAATAGTGTAAATATATATATATAGGTAAATATTATACTTATAAAAGATTATTTTTTTAGGTTGCAACTGTTTCATTTTACGCATAGTTTATTTAATGGAAACTAAGTAAATATGATAAGATACAAAAATTTATATTTTATAAAAGTAGAAATTAAATCTAAGTCATTTTTCAATTAATTCTTAATATTAGAT
The DNA here is from genome assembly GCA_949752835.1 of Empis stercorea. Lineage (NCBI taxonomy): Eukaryota > Metazoa > Arthropoda > Insecta > Diptera > Empididae > Empis > Empis stercorea. Next base: position 13,181,158 of record OX457088.1, on the reverse strand, counting down.
CAAAATTAATAACAGGAAAGAAAAATCAAAAAAAAAAATATTTGAAAAAAATGCATCAGTGATTATACACGTAGGAAATCGAATAAAAACGTAGTAGACACAAAACAAATCAATTTTGTTATCTAGTATTTTTCAAATGAATATTTGCACGTATGTTAAATTAATAAATTAAACAATATGAAATATAAACAGTTTTTTAATCTGTATCAATATGTTGATGAATTTTTTTTTCTTTGATATTAAAATATGTTTTCAATGATTTATTCGATTAAACAAAAGCCAATAAATTAAAAATGGTAATTTGTCGTTATATAGAAAATATGATGAATAGGTTCTAGGACATAGTGAAAATGAATGTACATATAATATTAATACGAGGTTTTTTTTTTCTCGGTAATCATAGATATTTTTAATAATAATATAAACAGCTCATAATATTAAAATCTAATTATATGATGAAATATAGAAAATATATATCAACATCAAATATGAAAGAGTATTTTCCACAAAATATCATATTTAGAAATGCATTTTAAATATTATTTAAACTTTAAAGCATTAGAAAAGATTAAATATAAAGCTACACAAAATATAAAGTAAAATATGTTGAATTCACCAAATTATAGGTATATAATATAATCTTCTTTATTTCATTGGAACACAATATTTTTTTTTTAGATATTCTTGTAGCACAACAAAACTGTGTGGTATGTATGGCAGGTAAGAAAGAAAGATTAAAACAAAATTCGACATCCTGTCGGCAATGAAATATATATATACATTATGTATGTATTATACATTTCCATATATATACAAATAAAATAATCAACGTATCAGTAAAATATATTGAATTTTTATATCACCATTTATACCAATTAAATTTCTATTTAATATTTTTTTTATTTGCCAATTACCTTTTTTGTAATTAATTAAATATATTTTTTTAATATCTTAAATTTATTTATTTTAATATAAATTCACTTATTAATAATTTCACTTTCGTGAAAACGTCATTTAAAGTTCAAACAGAAATATAATTATAACAAAAAGAAACTTTTTTTTCTATTTTTTTCTCATTTTTCTCAAATTAATTTTTTCTCAAAAAAAAAAATTATTTATATATAAATTATTAGCTAAGTATTTAATATTTTACATTTTGATAGCATTTTAATAACTTTTTCAAACCGAATTCATTGAAAATTTTAATAAAAAAACTAGAAAAAAATTCACAAGCTATCATGGCGTCGAAGAAATTCAAGTTTTTTTCTTTGCAAAAAAAAAATGTATATAAATTTATTTCACCACACCACAGCTGTCATTTAATTGGAATGAAATTATAATTTGGATATTCGTGAAATGGAACAAAGTAGAAATAATGGAAAATGGAACACATGATGGAACGTAGAAAAATAATAATAGAAAGTCACCTCAAGGATATTTGATAATTTATAATTAATTTCACTATCGTAAATAAAGTAAAAATAATTATAAAGGCGCCAGATAAATAAGAAAATAAACTTGAAATTATATAAAAAAATTTGTTTTTTTACAACTTACCTGTCCGATAATTTGGCAACTTTGGTTCAAATTCTTTTTTGTCAAGTTATTTACCAAATAACTAATCTGCGTTATCGATAGATTTTGGGGCTCCTGGTTCATAATTTCGAAATCATCAAATATTTTCCAAGCACTGTGGGCTTCACGGTAATGAAACCCACTTGGCGCTTGAATAATTTCCTTAATTTGTTACTATTCTATATTCTATTTTTTCCTCTAACACGAAAATGAATAAATTTTCTTTTCTCTTTTCAAATATTTCTTTTCTTTGTAATTCTTTCAGTTGACAATAAAATTAATTGGCCCCATTGATATTGGGGCCTTCAAAAAAAAAAAAAAGAAAGAAAGAGAGAAGTTGATGAGCTACCAGAAAAGCTTATGGCGAAATATTTCTTTCTTTCGTAAACTTTTTTACTTTTTTTTCGTAGTATAGTACAGTTAAAATGTTTAAAATAATAATTCTTTGAAACTATTTTTAATTAATTGTTTCTATTCAGTATAAAAAGTTATTAAAAATATTATTATTAGTTATATTTTTAATGATTTAACCGCGAATTTGCACTGGAAAATCGACTAAAAAATATTTTTTCACTTATTTGCTTTGTCGTCAAAAAATGGATGACACGCAATTAATTGTCAAAAAAAAATCATATATGAATCATTAAGGGTTGCCGTGCTGACTATAGTATAATTGAGTTTGAGAGAGAGTAAAAAATCGGAAATTTTTTAAAGTAAATTTTTTGTTTTAAATAAATTCCCCATGAGGTGAAATTTTGAGGTGAATTTTTTTCTCTTGTTGATTTCTTTTAATTCATTTTATTGGATGAACTTTTGAAAAGTTTAAGCAGAGATCCAACTATTAACCACAATAAGTTAGCAGTTTAACTTCTATATTAAAGGTGTTTTTTTTGGAGTGTGATTATCACTAGAATTTCCGATAGGGATAAGGATAAACTGCATGCTGGCGGTATCATCGCCCTTACTTCTTCAGAAATGCTGATGGAGCCAATGTTACAGTCAATGGACTCTACTTATCGAACCATGATACGCCGTACGTCCTGTATTAGGGAGAGGTCTAAGTTATGAACATAACCTTATGTACATAGGGGTATATTCGTATATTGTGTGTTAAAACGAGAAAATTTACATAAGGGTATGTTGAAAAAATTATGAACATAAATCGATTTATGTACATAATTTTGACAATTATTAAATTTGAAATCAAAAAGTCAGTGTAAAAATTCAAAATTTTATAACAACGAACTATATAGTTCGTTGGTTTATAAGAATAAAATAAAATTTAATAAAATAAAATTTAATAAAAATATTTCCTCCATATCAACGCATTATATTTCAAACTTCAAATTTATGTACATAATCAAATTGTGCGTTTGAACGCAATTCTATAATATTTACATAATATGTTCATAATCAAATTCTGGAATGTTTCATAATTTAAACGAAGCTTTATAGCATGACCATATTAGTCATTTTACTGTCATTTCTTGTATAGATGACCTCCATTATTTTTTTGGGTAGTATTTTCTATAGGGTACCTGTAGTAAAACTCATGATCATGACACTTTATGTATCAAAAGTCAAAGTTTATTTATGAAATTTTCCTAACACCATCAAATTGAGATATGTGGTCAGCGGAATCATAAAAATATTCTTTAAAAATAAAATTTTCTTACAACAAAAAAATGGCTTTCCGAGGTCTTGTTGAAGGTGATTGCGGTGGCCAAAATCCTTTAATGCAATTTGGCGGACAGTTTACTCGAGATACTGCGTATAAAGAAGAAGGATTTGGAAGACAATTAGGTCCAGCAACACAAGGTTTTAATGATGTTCTTCCATTGCATCAAGATCATATGGTTAATGAATTTTTGGGACAAATTGCTGGACCACCTCAAGTAATTACATAATGGAAATCGTCTATATATTAACTTATAAATTCTTTTTTTGTTTTAGACATTTCGTATGGATAATTTATTGGATGAAATGCGAGAAATTGAACAACAAAATTTCCAGCCATCTGTTATTAATGCACCGAAAGTAATTCAGGAGGTGACAACAACTGCAGGTGCATGGGCATTTGATTATACACAAAATAACAATAAGCATCAATTGGCTCGGGATAAAAGTATACAAATGCCAACAGGAATGGTAAGACCAACAAAAAATTTGAAACAAATATTGAGATGAAATATTTAAATGGACTGATTTTTAGGAATCGCTTGAAGGTGCCGTTGGTGGTTTGCCTATTAGACAACACATGTATCCTATGCCAATTGGTATTTCAAGGGTAATAAAAAATTTTAAACTGAAAAAATATAATTTTATTAAAGATTTCATTTTGGTAGAATTGGAATCAATCGAATTTCGTTAATGTACAACCTGTGCCTGTTGATATAACTTATGCAAAGGAATTTTTTGATGAAAATCATCAAAAACAACAAAGTTCTGTAAATATATTTTTTTTATATAATTTCTATTTTCAATTTTATTAATATACATCGAACAAATAATTTAAGGTTGAGAATTTTTTTGATAAGGAAGAAAAAGTTATAACAAAAAATACACCAGAAGTAGAAAATATTACTGATGAATGGCTAGAAGATTTCCAAAAGAATAAAGAAGAAGAAGGTTAGTAAATAAAAACAATGAGTAAAATTTGCAATATATAAATCACAAATATTTTCTTTAAATATTAGCTGAAAAATCAGAAACATATTATGAAAAGTTTTGGTCAAAATTACAACAAGATTGGAATGATCTTGCCGAATATGATGATCATCCATGGTTAACACAACAAGCAGACTTAGATCCATACAAAGAATATAATTTTATTGTTAAAGATAATCCAATGGCAGATAATGAAAATGCTCTTGAAAAGGGTAAAGAATTTTTAGCTAAAGGTGATATACCAAGTGCGGTTATATGTTTTGAAGCAGCTGTTAAACAAGAAACAAATGCCGAAAATTTTTATGCATGGGAATTGTTAGGTCTTTCACAAGCTGAGAACGAAATGGTAAAATAAAATATAATCATTTTTTTTTTCAAGAAAAAAAATATGGAATTAATATTATTCTCAATATTTTAGGATCCAAATGCTATTTCAGCTTTAATGAAATCATTAAAACTTAAACCTGATAATTTACGTGTTTTAATGGCATTATCTGTTTCTTATACTAATGAAAGTCTTCAAAGTCAAGCATTAAATATGCTTGTACGATGGTTATATTATCATCCAAAATATAAACATTTAGTACCAAAACATTTAATACCATCCGATAATAATAATGAAACATTTATAACTAGTTCATTAATTGCACCATCTGCTTTAAAAGAAATACAAAATGTATTTATAGATGTTGTACAAAAATATCCAGAAACAATTGATGCTGATGTTCAAGAAGGTTTAGGTGTACTATTTAATTTATCATCAGAATATGATAAAGCTGTTGATTGTTTTAAAGCTTCATTACATTCCAATCCAACAAATTGGAAAACATGGAATCGATTGGGTGCCAGTTTAGCAAATGGAAATCGTTCAGTAGAAGCTGTTGAGGCATATAAAAGGGCATTAGAATTACAACCAGGTTTTATTAGAGCCCGTTATAATGTTGGTATTATTTGTATGAATTTAAAATCATATAAAGAAGCAGCTGAACATTTATTAACTGCACTTAATATGCAAGCAACATCACCAAGTCGAACTGGTTTATCTATACAATTAACTAGTAATCATAATCAAATGTCTGATGTTATTTGGAGTACATTAAGAATGGTATTTGCATTAATGGGACGAGATGATTTAAAAACATTTTCTGCTAATAGAGATTTGGATAGTCTAAATCGTGAATGTAATATAACATAAAAATATTTTATAGGGTAGTATAAAAAAATATATATATTCATATTTGTTAAAAACTTTTGGTATGGGTAAAATTCATTCCGTTGTTTTTTTTATATATAGGTATTTCATTAAAGTTGATTTTTATAATTTCAGTTCTTTCAATTTTTAGATATTCATATATGTATATATAAAAAAAATGTGTTTGTTAATATTTTAGTGTGAGAATATTAAAATTTTAAATCCAATACAATTTCGTAAATAGAAATTAAGTAAATTTTTATATTAAAAATATTAAAATTTATAAAATTTATATTTGTATAAAAGTTTTGTAGTTTTATTTCAAATTCAAACAGTTAAAATTTTCTATTCACTGAACAAATAATAATCCCTAGATAATTTTCAGATCAACTTTAATAAAGGAATTCAATTTTAATTAATTCCTCATTTAATGAAATATTATTCACTCAAAATACAATTTTTTTTTTTTGGTATAAATTTATTAATATCAAATTTTCAATAATTTTATTTAAGCTAAATTTTTTTATCTCTTCTTTTATTTAATTAATTAATCCTTGCAATAGCAAGTAAAAGAATTGCGTATTTTCTTTATATTTAATACACAAATTTTAAAAATAGGTTAGCTTGCGATATTAAAGCATTATATAAATTTATTTTAATTAAAAAAAAAAAATAGAACAAATAATACGCACAGCCACATAACAAATTTTGATATTATTCTTAGCTTAAATATGTTTTGTGATATTTTGATTGTTTTAATTATTATTTTTTTTTTGTTTTAATTATTAATTTTTAAGTCATGTAATTTAAAAAATAATATAATTATTTTCGATGGTGGTAATGATTAGCATTATTTTATGTAAATAGGATCCGTTTTTTTAAAACATGATTTAAAAAAAATGTAGCTCAATTTTATATAAAAAAACTCGAAAATATTTTCGTTTATTTTCAATTCTTTTTTATCATTTTTTTTTTAAATTTTTATATTTAACTTTTACGTTTGTAATAAATTCAACAAGACTTCATTATATAAATACAAAATAAGGCTATATATATATATAAGGTAATATTGTAATTTGTTATTATACTTAATTATGTAATTTCAATATTTTTGATTTTTAGTTTCATATTTTTATAATAAATTTATTTTTATTATATTTTCTTAAGTTAAAATTAATTTCATAAGTTTTTTTTTTAATATTTTTATGTGGTGGTTCGGATTTCAATTTTTTTTTAAATAATAGTAAAGTTTATAAGAGAGTTCTTTCTGTGGCACATTTAAATATAGAAATAGTAGAATAATAAAAATTTAGTTTTTATTTTAAAAAAAAATTATTATCGTCTTTTAAGAAGCTTAAAAATGTTGTAAATTCAAAATAAAAACGTTTAAAGTTTTTTTCTCATTTTATATGAACACAATTTTTAAAATAATTTTGAATTTGAATTAAAAAAGTATTTTATCTTACTGTATACAGATTAATAAATGCTTTAAATTCTCAATTTTTTATCTATAAGTATAATGACTTTACAAATAATGTGTCGTAACATTTACAACATTTCGCTTTTTAAAAGACTAAATATTCAGAGCGTTACTGAATTTGTGACAATATTGTTTAAATAATTAAACAGATATTTTAATAGAAAGCAAAAAAAAAACCAACAAAATATTTTAGAATATTTTAAATTTTTGGTGTTGTTAATTTTTTTTTTTTGATAATTTACATTTAAAAAAATTATTTTTTTAAATTAGCTAAATTTATACAAATTTCAAACAAAATTTTAAAAAAAATATCAATAAATATACAAATTAAAAATTGGGGAACACAACTAAAAATAAATATATTTTAGTTTTATTAATTTTGGATATATAATTTTTTCGTTTTTTTGTTACTGTAGTATTTTATTTTACATTATTTTATAACAATATACAAAAATACTAGAATATTTTTTTAATGAAATACACAAAATACATGCAAAAAATTTAAGGTCCCTTTTTTCTTTTATTAAAAATAAGGAATAAAATCTAATAGGATTGGCCCTTAAATTAAAAAAAAAAAACACATTATTAGTTGTAAAAAAAAATGAGTGTATTTTCTTTTTTGAGAAAAATTGTAAATTGAATTTATTAAAAACAATATTTTCGTTATGTAAAAAATATTTTGTAGTAAAAATATACCAATTTTTTTTTTTATTATTATTTATTTATTTATTTATTTCTTTTAAAACACAACAAATTTCCGATGATAATGCATAAAACAAAATGTATTAACAAACAAAAATAAATGGCAAATGAAGTTATATGGTAATGAAATATATATAAAAAAAGAATTATATGTAAAAAAAAAAAATAATAATAAATTAATTTAATAAAAAATTGATGAGATGAGAAAGGCACTTATAATTTTGATATTAATGAAGCATAGAATTTTATGTTAAAATGAATATTGTAATGGGGAGAGAGAAATTTTTAAAATATTAAATTAGAATATGAAAAATTATATAATATAATTTGTGTTAATTACTTATTCTAATTTTTTTTTTGCTAGTAAATAAAACATAATACAGGTATATAATTATTTCTTTCCGATAATAAATTTCTTCGAGAAATTTAAATAATAAACAAAAAAAATATACAGCATTTTTTTTTTCTTATATTATTATAATAAGGTGAAAAAAAATATGTATTAAAAAAGATTATAACTTTATTAGGATATTATAAATAGAATAAATTTAATATCTTAAATAATAATTAAAAAAAATAATTAAATTTTATGCAATTACCATCGTGACGGGGGAGCAAAATTATTATATATATTTTATTTTTATTTTTTTAAATTTAATCCAATTAATTTTTTATTAATTTTTTTTTAAGCTTAACATTTTTCTCTTTTATTTTTATATAAAAAAATTTAAGTATATATTTATAGTTTTTTCGTTGTTGTTTCTTGTTTTTTTTTGTATATAATATTATATTTTAAATTACATAATTTATATAATTTTATATAAAAAAAAAATTATATTTTCTTTAGTTATTTTCATAATTTAAAAAAAAAAAACAATAATTTTTGTTTGCAGATATGTTTTAACAACTTTTTTTTCTCGACAAGTGTTATCAAAATATAAATGGGGTGTAATATGTTTTGTAATCAAAATCGTCTATATTATTAAAATATACATGAAATATTAAATTCATTTAATGACATTATGTAATTATTTAATTTTCCATATAATTATTTGTGCGTCAAATTATATTTTAATAATATAAACGATTTTGATTAATATAAACTATTATATAATTGTATATTTAATTTATTTATATATATAATTTTTTTTTTTAAATTTAATAGAGATGCAAACAAGTAAATAACAAAATTTAAAAAAAAAAAAATCTTTTTTTTATTATTATTTAAATTTACACTTCGTCAGGTGCCAAACTAGTTGAATTTTCTGCATCTCTTTTCGCTTGTTCAGCAGCAGCTTTTTCAGCTTTTTCTGCTGCTTCTGTTGCAGCTTTAATTTTTTGTAAAATATTTGATGAATCAACTTCTTCTTGTTTACCACCACCGCTATCATGTGATTTTGCTGCTGCTTCTAAAGCCCGAATACGATTTTCATGTTTAACAATAATTGCTTTTAATTTTCGTATTTCATCCGTAATATCTTTTAAATCTTTTTCCTACATTGACAAAAATAATTAAATAAAGAAATTTATGTACCATAAATATTAATATTGGCTATGAAAAATATTTAATTAATAAATAATTCTAATGTCTGCCACAAAATTTATCAAAACTGATCGGAAAACTGGACATTTGAATTATCTGTTTATATTAATACGAGTATAATACTTACACTAATGCTACTCGTTTGTTGTTCACAACTTGAAACATTATTATTTGATGCATTAATTGACATTGCTGTACTTGCTGCAGTTTTAGGTCCTTTTGGTGGTATTTTATCTAATATATTAGATTTCTTCGCAACTGATAATGATTTTGTGCCCGTTTGTGATACATAACCACCCTGTACAATAGAAACGCGATCCTTTTTTTAGATTTTTTAGAATATCTGTTCATAATTAAAGGGGGTGTTAGGAAGCAAACCACACAACGTGCGATTAATCAAAAATAATAATAATAGTATAAATTTTGATAATAATGTTATCTGTTTTAATATATGTAAATGTATGTAGCAGTATAAGAGTGAAACGTTTAATATTAAATTTCATGAAAATTATTATGTAAGCTGTATGATTCTAGTTGAATAAACTGATTTATTTAATTATTGGATATATTAGTTTAAAAAATGCAACAAAATAGTTAATTAAATTAATTGATTGATTGATTGAAATTATGAAAATATTTTTTATGTTGATTACTGCTTCATTTTAATAAAACATAAGGAGGAGTTTTCTTTTAAATGTTTATAAGTTGTAAAATTGTAAATTCGAATTTTCATTTTGAAAAATTAATTATGTTTATCGTTTGTTTATAAAATTATCACATAATTAAGCATCGTAGTTATAGCACAATTTAAAGAAACAAACAAACAATTTTATAAAATATGTGCAATATAAATATAATCAAATTAAAACTAAATTTATTTAATTTTGTTATATTTTAATATACAAAATTCAATAAATATTAGTGTCTTTAGCTGAATTCTGTTTTCTATTATTTTCAACAAATTTTAAATTATTACTGTAGAAGTAGAATTATACTTATTGAATTGTAAGTATTATATTATATGTTAGAAAAAAAAAACAAAATTCAGCTTCAATATTTTGAAAAAAAAAATCACAATTAACTTACTTTTAATGAACATAAAACTGGTTCTGCATCAGCACCACCAAACCATTCTTCAGCTGTATGGGCTGGATCATCTGATAATGTATCTGGATATAAGTCTTCTTGAAAGAGATCAGATTTTCTAGGTACTGTCATGGATATTACTTGGCATAAACCATTATTATTAAGACGATAAAATTTTGCTATTTCACATGTTGTTACATCACAACCACGTTTTGGCATCATACCAATACCACGTTGTGGATCTGGTGTTTGAAATGTATTTATATAATGTACAAATGGTGGTTCTGGTGTAATCTATTATACAACCATAAAATAATATAAGAAAAATATAAATTAACAATATTTTTTTTAGTAATTATTAAATAAATTATTTGAATTGTGATTTTTTTTTGAGAAATATGTTTATATAGAAAAGGTGCAATTTAAAAATACGTTATTTAAATATATTTGAGTACAATTCAATAAATTAAATAGAATATTTAATTTTCCATCAAATTGTAAATTTTTAAATATTTATATTCTAAATTTAAATAACGATATCTTAACAATTATAAAGTGATTTTATTTACATTGAATTGACAAATACTATAAAATTAAATTGTGGTTTTTAAATAGAAAAAAAAGGTAAATATACCTTTGCAAATATTTCTTGTTTCTCTTGTAGGCAAAGTAATATTTTTTTAAAAAAGAAATCTAAATATAATATGAAAAAATTTTATGTATATGTTCTAAAAAATTTCTAAATGTATTTTATTTTATTTTTTCCAAATCAGAATAGAAAAAGGTTTTAATTTTCCAATTTAAAAAAAAATCATTTAATTAAATTAATTAAAATTAATGAATATGAAACAAACCTCAAAATACCGAATAACTGAATCGCCTTTACCACATAAAAATACTAAATTTGTATCTGGATCATATAATGGGAACATAACACCATTTGATGTATCTAATTCAACCATAACAATTGGTTCATTTAATGCATCTGGTGCACGTAATGAATATTGTCGTTCTGATGAACGATTAAAACCTGTAGTAAATATTAAACCATGACGTAAAAATATTGCACGTGTTGCTTTAGCACCATCATGACATAATGCTTCACTTTCAACTTCACCAGATCGTGGATCATAAATTCGTATTTTTTTATCTTTACATGTTGTTACTAATTTTGAACCATCCCAATTAAAACATGCACTATAAATAATATCAGGATGTGAATCTATATGTAATAATATTTCACCAGTTCCAACATTCCAAATAACAAGCTAAAAATATATAATTGAAAATTGAAAATTATTTATTTAAATTTCATATATAATTTATATAAATTTACTTGATTATCAGAACCGGCTGTGACAAGAACATTTAATGCGGACGGATGCCAAACAACTAAACCAACTCTTCTTTGATGAAATAATAAATCAACAACTGGTTCAGTTAAGGTACGTGATAAACCACCATCTGGTATTTGCCATACTTTAACAACACAATCTTCTGATCCAGATGCAATAACATTATCATTATGCGGACACCATGCAATATCCAATACTGGACCTTTATGACCACCAACAAGTGGATGATCAGCAGCAATACGACCAACCTAACATTTTGAAAAAAAAGAAATTTCAATTTATTATATTATAATATTTTTTTAATTTTATAATATATTAATTTATGAATGTCGCCTGAAAGTATACTATTAATTGTTAATTTTAGATTATGTATTAATTTTTTTTTGTGTAAGAAGAACTTAATTATATATTTAAAATTACGTTATAAGTCCTGAAAATTGGAAAAATTAAATTTTCAGGACTTTTAGTGCCACAGAGGGTCAAAATCATGAAAGAGTGCAAAAAGGCTCGTGAAAAAGTATCTAAGGCTAATAGAGTAGAGTGATCTGTGAATTATTTTAGACATAACTATAGTCAGATATTTCCAATACAGTATAAAGAAAGCTCTTTGATTGATTCTAAATCTATCTCTAGTTCTAGTATATTAATAACCAGTGTCGACTCATGAGCTTCACTCTTGTAAATTATTATTCGATTACAAAATTCATATTATATATAATTTATATAAATAATCAAAAAAAAAAATGTTTTATAAGTTTATTGTACTTTTCGCATCATAAATTATGACTGACAAATTTTTTGTTTTAAGAATATTTTTGTGTAATCGATTCATTTTAAAAATAAAAAAACATCTTAGCTTAAATTTATAGTTTGCTTGTTTAGAATTTATAATATACATCTTTAGTTTTGATAAATATATATTTGAAATTCGGTTCATTGATTTCTTAATTGAACAATTTTTTTCGGACAATAAAAATTGTTGGCACAATTTAAACTATAATTAATATTAGTATATCAATTATTCATTTTTCTATTATAAGTAATTTTTCATACAGAATTTTTGTACATGACATAATTTTATTTAAATTATAATTAATTTTAATTATTAAAAAGAATATAATAGTTTTTTTTTTTTATTTTCATTTCTGACCTTGCTTTACTTCTATTAACAAAAAACAATAATTATAAATTTTCAGAGATTTTAGAAATCATCAAAAAACTTAATTTATTATACTTAATCCAACCTAAATTCTCAAACAAAACAATGTCATCATATTTACAATTTCTTTTACTCTTTGAAAATTAATGCATTTTTTATTTAATAAATAAAATTAATAATGTATTTCCATAATTTTATTTCGACTCATTTTCTATATCCTTCATATTAATATATATTTAGATAATTTTTTAAACTGGAGCGTTTAAATTGCCACCTTGATTTAAAATAATAAAATGTCTACAACGAAATTTATTACAGACATTTTGTAAATTATATACATAAATAAAATAAATTTCAAATATTATATAAATATATATATTAGTTCGAAAAAAGAAAATGATAATTTTTCTTTTTCGTTTTTGTAGAAAAAATCCTAAAATGGTTTGATTGTAAAGAAATATATACACAGCAGCATTGAAAGAAAAAAAAAACACTTTTGAAACAAATTCTAAATTTATAAAATTATATAAAAACGGAAAAATACACTATACATACGCAAAAATATATTTAAATTTTGTAGAAAAAGAAATTGAATATACTAAGTATAACTATTTTTATGGATGTACAAATGTGTTTATTCCCGACCTATTTTTAAATTTTCCATAATTAAAAAAAAAAAACACCACACATTATACAATATTCATTTTGTCGAGAAAATTAAAATTAGAACTTTTTTTTGTTGTTGTTGTTGATTGCGAGAGTGTGGATTATTATTTTTAGTTATCATTTTTGAAAAATTTATTTATTTGGATGTTATATTTATTTCATTATCTGGTAAATTTTATGATTAATGACTCCAATAAGTCAAATAGGTGGAATTTTGTTCTATAAAATTATTTCATCAATTAATTGTTGCTGAAATGGTAAAATGTCCTTACTATAAATTTAAAATGAGTAAATTTTCAAAGCCATCTGACGGCTAAGCCAGACAATTTTCATTTTAATATTGAATTAAAATTACGTGTAGGAAATATAACAGATATAATACAATATTATTGAATGAATTAAATAATTTTCCACCTAATTTATTCAAATTGTATATATATAGATTTTGTTTCGAAACTTTTTACCGGTTTCCTTAATTTATTTATTCGATTTTCTTATATATATAATTTATGGCAATTAGCCAATTTATTGAGGTAACATTTCCCATCTCAAGAAGCACACATTTAAATATATAATATTATTATAAAAAAAAATAAAATAAAATTCAGTTCTTAATTTAAGTTGAAATTCAGTAAAGTGCGAAAAGTACAGAACCAACTGGTACAGAATCAAGCTGATATTTTATTTTATTCATTGCGATAAATTATTGTACAATGTTTTATGGTGCTGCACACGTCGCTTTCAAATATAAATTTTACCTATTATATATAATATACTTTATTATTTTCCTTATATATTTTAAAATAATTTAATTTCCAATAATATACATAAAATCTTATTTAGCAATTTAGATATTTTAAAATATAAGTATACTTAATTGAATTTTAAGATATTAAAATTTATCATATTTTTGTCTTGTCAATAACTAAAATAAATGTCTTTTTTTCTATTATTAATTTAAGTTTCTAAATTTATAGATTAATTTGTTTTCCTTGCTGAACAAATCGATGAGGACCTGTAAAGAATCTTTCGACATTCTATTGCAAGATTTTGATACGTAAACTTAGAGACAAATTCATATAAACATTGACAAATTCCAGAATGTAATTAATAGACAGACAGTCAGACGGACAAAGTAGAAATTATTTATTGTAACATTAGTAAATATTTTTTAAAAAAATTTTCGTCTCTAATATTTTTAATTAAAATTTCAATATTTTGATTTATTTCTATTCTTAAAATTTTAATTTAAGTTTTTATCTAATTATAGTGACCGAACACTTTCAAAATTTATATATTAAAAAGAAAATCATAAAATATAAGATTTCATTTGAGGAAAATATAGATAAAAAGTAATTTATAAATATAAATTTAATTTCATTTTCACTGAATCATAAATTAAATTACTTATATTATTTTTGAAAATGTTTTTAAAATATAGACAATGAAAATGAATTTTTATCTTTTTGAAACTTGACAAATTTATTTTTAAAACATAAATTTAATTGAAAATCGTTTAAAAGAAAAAAAAATTATTATTATTAGTTTTTGTTGTCATAAAATTTAGTAAAATTTTAAAACATATTATTTAAATTTAACTAATTACAAATATATAAATAATTATTGACTATTTAAAATTCGCACTTTATTTTATGATTGACATAAATTTGTTTTTATTTTTATTATTTTTATTTTAAATTAATGAATTCTTTTTGTTTGAAATATTATTTTAAATTATCTTCAAAAAAATTTCTCCTAGCATAAATTTCATATATATTTTTATAAGTAATAAACATAATTTTTCGGGGGAGTGTATATCTTAATTATTCAATGCTTGAGAAGCATTAAATTGTGTGAAAATTTTATTTAAATTTTGATGAAAATTGAAAAATATAATATACTGTATTTTATTATATTTAATGTACATATATTTTGAAACTGAAATTATATATGTTTCCATTAATTACGTAAATTCATTTAAAATTTATATTATTATTCAGTTTGGAATTCTTTTACCGGCATAAATCTAGCTATCAGTAATTATAATTAAAACTCTTTAAAACAAAACAAAAAATATTTCAACAGGAAGGAGTAAAAAAGAAAACATAAAACAGATTTATAAATACAATGGCGTTAAGTTATAAACGCATATAGAAATAATTATGTAAATTAATGTCTTTTATGGTAAATTCATTTAAATTTTTGAAGTTTGACCAAATTTTATTAAATTATTATTAAAATTTTCAAAATTAAAATAAATTTCGTGGGAAATTAAGAAATTAGTGAAATTTATAATTTTCTTCTATATGGTTCTATACTTAATGTCTTCAATTTTTATAGAGACTAGCTGAAACAATTATGTATTAACAATACAAACAAAATTATTATTCCTAAAATATAATTAAACATTTTTATTATTAGAATTTTATACAATTGAATTTATAAGAGATTTTTTTATAAATATACAAGACTGCAACAAAAAAATAAAGTATTTTGTCATAAATACATTTACATAACATTATTTTCATTTCAATATTTATGTATACGTATATTAAATACTAAAGACCAAATATGACATGAAGAATATCGTCTGCAATTTATATTGTATTTTGAATTTGTAATAATAAAAAAAAGACAAAAATTGTTTCACGTACTTATCACGAAAAATACTTTTGTTAAATTAAACTCAGTATAATGTCTGCAACAAAAGTCCTTAAATTTAGTTTTGAATAGAAAACAATAATAAAATGTAGATATGAATCATCAAGAAATAATTGAAACAGAAATTCAAATAATTTATGTAGTATATATGTAAAAAAAATCATATTTTCAAATTTATAAATTTTAATTTATATATTGGAATCAATTTTTTTTTTGTAATTTTATGTATAATCAAAGAATTTAAATTCAGTTAAAGAAATTATTTCTTCATTTTTATAATATTTGGCATATATTTTATGAGATTTTATAATTTTTAAATTTGTGTAGTTTTTTACGTTTTGTTCATACCAAAGGATATGTGAAAAAAATTTAATTTAATTATGTTGATTAATACATTTTGAAATAAAAAAAAAATCATTCTATAATCCGACATAAGATTTTACAAACAATTTGAAAATTAATAAGTAAATCAGCTATATTATATTAATTAAATTTGAAATATGAATTATATATAGTTAACAAAATTATTATATGTTTATCTCACCTTATTATGAGGTAATACAATAAATGCACCACCACCAGCTGATTCAACAATAATAGCTAAAAATTTTGGATTAACAGCACAAAATGTTGAATCCCAGCTACTTTTTGATACACGTATATTATCATAGCATTGTTCACGTTTTAATGCCTGTCCATAGACATGACGAAATTTTGAACTTCGTACAACACGAAATGACATCTTAATTTATATTTATATATAAGTATAATTTCTTATATATTTGATTTACTATTTAACTTTATATATATAAAAAAAAATTTATAGAAAAAGAAAAAAAAAATAACTGAAATTATAGAAAATAAAAAAAATTTATTAATTTTATATAAAAATTACGTTTTCTTATTGCACTTTCATTTGGAAATTGTACAAATATTTATAAATAAATGTGCTAATAATTTTTAATCTAAATTAAAGTAATGTTTTTAAAAACAATTAATTTTCCATTCCTTTTACACTTGTTAAAATATTTTATTTTGATAAAATATTTATCATAATAATACATAAGTAATAATTTTGCTGTTTCTTAAAGAATTCAATGTTATTAATTATTTTTTTTTTTTTTCAAATGTTTAAAACTGATTATATACCCGATATATATTAAAACAAATAATTTTAAGAATTAATTGTATATTATATTATGCTTTTCGATTGATAATTGGGAAAAAAATGTTATAACAATTTTTTTAATTTATTTTTTGAAAAAAATCAATCATAAACTATATCATGGTTAATTATATTGAAAATAAAAGAAACAAAAATCTTAAGTAATAGTTTATATGTTAATATTTGAATTATATTGAAAATATAATTAAATTTTTATTATTAAAGTATTTCGGGATACCAACAAAAAGTCTGTAAAAGCTATACTATGAAATATACTTTGAATTTTGGATAACAAATAATATTTACTTATTTGTCAAAAATTCATTTCTAATATTAAAAAAAAAATCTTATTTTAAAAGAGATATATTTAAAACTTTTAAATATTGTTTTATCACGCAATCTGAATTTCGATTATTTATTTGTTTTTAATCTATATTATACATATAAAAAATAACTTACTAAACGAATTTTATTTATGTTTAACTGGTATATTGATTATTATTCGATTTTATGCTGAACCAAAACAAAAAACTAATTTTTTTTAAGACATTCATTTCTTTATTATCAAAAAATGACATAATCCAATATAATTTTATTTATATAGTTTAACACGTTTTTTATAATGTAATATTGAATAAAATTTAACTATATATAGATATATTTTAACTTATGATTCAATATTTTCTTTATTTTATAAATAATAATAAAAAAACAAATATTTATGATTCTTTTGTATATGGGTTATCTTTTTCAAAAATTTATTGTTAATTTAATATTTTTGTTTAAAGACGGTGATTAATATTGATTTATAGAATAAATCACTTTTAAATTTGATATATGTACTTATGTAGGTATTAGAATTTTTTGTAATTTTGATTTTTAATTAAAAAAAAAACCATAAAATTCGAAGAGGTTACAACGGCTAAGACAACTTTACATTTAATTGGAAAATACAATACTGTATATTGGAAGATTAAATCATTTCGTTTGATGCAATTAATTAATTTGATAAATACTAATTAATAATAAATAAATAAATGTAGTTTATTTGGAAACTTATAGTGCGATATTCTGAAACAAATTTGTAGAACTCAAATTTCAATATAAATGTATAACCGGCACGACTATAGGACCTAATCTTGTTGCACCATTGAAGAAGATTTAAATATTAAACCAAAATAATGAACGTTAAAATTAAATATATATACATAAATTCTTTCGAAATTTGTCACAAAATATTTTCTTATCATTATCAGTAAAAACGGAAACAGAAACATTTGTCTTGCATGTTTCAATATACATAATATACTATCATATATATTTCTGTTTAGAATGTACAATAATATTTATGTTATACCTAGGTCGAAAATTATGTTGTAATATTTTTTTTTATTTTTTTTGGTAAACATAAATTCTATTCCAAATTTTTTCTTCTTTTAATTCTTACAACATATATTGAATGAGCAAAAAAATATAAATAAAAAAGAAAAACTTTTGAAGCTCAAAGACCTATTTTCCACCCACGGAAAGGTTTATTTAAAGAAATTTATTAGTTATATATATCAACATATAATATATATACATATGTATTAAAAAAAATCATAGAACCGCGCCACAAGAATAGAAATGAACATATATAAAAAAATATTGAATTTTTTTTAAAATAACCAATAAACATAACCTCAAAATTTAAGTTGATTCTTAATTAAAATCTTACAATATTTTGAAAGTGTTCTATAACTCTTTTAATATTTTTTTTTTATAATAATTCTTCTGGTATATCCTTAGTCCTATTTAATAATATAAATTGATAATACTATATCCAATTTAAATATGTCGGTTAATTTTGCAATACAGTATAACAAAAAGAAAAAATACCGAGAAAATTTCAATGACCATAAATGGAGAATTGTAATTTTGTATGTTTAAAAAAAAAATTGAAGACAGGTTGTGGTTAAATGTTTATATAAAAATTTCTTTTAAATAAATTTGAATATATTGAAATCTTTCTTTTTTATTTTATTTTATGCAAAAGCTTTTTCTTTGTCTAACTAATCCTCCAAATTTAGATTTAAAATTACATTTATTTTGTTTTGGGTTTTCTCCTTTTTTAGGGTGAACCTCCGCATATTACACACACATAATGAATATGTTATAACTAAATATATAATAGGCAAATCCGAGCCACTTTCTCAAAAAAAAACTAGAAAATTAGATTTATATTATTAGCACATTTATTTAAAAAATAATTTATTAAAAGTTCTTTGATTTTTTTTCTTGTAATGCACTCACTTTAAAGTTGTTTTAAATGGGTATTTTTTTACAATATATTTTATTAAATTAAAATTAGAGACGATAACAAAATGCGAACCGTCCGCCGAAATTTATCGTGTTGACAGTTCACGGTTAGTGTTACCGTGATTTGCTAGAAATTTTATGGCGATAGAGTAAAAGTGTAAAAAATAGAAAAAGAGTAGAATAATTTGCAATATGGATTAAATTGTATACTTTTATGAAAATGAATGTTTAGTTTATTTTAATATGATTACACTGCAAATTTTTGTTATATAATTAATATAACTTTATAAAATAATAAATTCAATTTTTCAATTCAAAAGTAAATCAATAAAAATTGCCATCAATCTTCTTTCCCTTTTGACACTAAAAGTCCAAAATTTATAATTTTTCAAATTTTCAGAACTTTTGGTGTCAATTTCAAGACTTTTAATTTCAAAAAAAGGATGTAAAAATCACGAAAGAGGTTTGAAAAAGTCTTACAAAATGGCTCGTGAAAAAAAATATTTTATATATAATTTAAGTTAAGATATGTTATATATAATTTAAATTAATATAATTTTACTTTGTCTCACTTAACTCAGTAGCTCCGTACCAGTACGAAACTACATAACGTGTAAATTTTAATTTAGCCGTTAAAATATGTTATATTTTTATCTGGCATTGCCAGCATTGTTTTGGTTCAAATGTCAAAAATATATGTCAACAATATCGCACGTGAGAATGAGAATATTTCAGGTTATATTTCGGGAGTTTGTAAAGTGTATAAAATATTATTTTCTTCTGAAATTAAATTATGAATTAAAAATTTAGCAAGCATAAATATTAATAATGGTTAAAAAGCAAAAAAGTTTCGTTAAAAAAGTAAGTTTAATTTGTTTTTAACATTTCTTGAACTCTTGAGCACCTTTAGAACAACATTTGTCAATAATGTTTACAAACATAAATTTTCAACTACAAATATCTTTCAGCCTAACATTGAACCAAATGATTCAATTACGGAAGAGGTTACTGATGATCCAAATTATGATTCAATGATTGAAAATGGAACTAGTGAAGAAGAAGAGACTTGTAGTGAAAGCAGTGATGAATTTTCAGATAAAGAAACAAATTCAATAAAATCAAAGCCGGAAATTTTAAAGAGAAAAAATCCATCAATAGAACAAAATCAAAATGAACAAAATAAGAAATTTAAATCTGATATAAATACAAAACATTTATATAAACCACCAACTGTTGAAGAAATAAATCAATTAAAAGAAACCGAAAATTTATTCCATTCAAATTTATTTCGAATGCAAATTAATGAAATGCTAAAAGAAATCAAAATAAAATTAAAATATAAAAATTTTATATCGTCTTGGTTAACAGAATTTAATAAATTTTTAATTGATTTAAAATCCCAAACGGAAAAAGAAAATTATCAAGAAATTAAATGGTTAAATAAATCAAAAATTAAAATACCAATTTTTATGGATAATTTACAATCAAAACAATTTAATTTTCAATTTTTAAAACCAATAGAAAATGCATTTATAATTGGTTCAGCTAATAGTGATACAATGTTTGGTTCACAATTAAAATGTGATATTGGTATTATAATGCCGCCAAAATCATTTCAAAAAGGTGATTATTTAAATTTAATATATGAACAAAAACGAGCCTTATACCTTTGTTATATTGCATGGAAATTAAAGAGTAAACAATTCAATTGTAACGATATGAAATTTAATTATTTTGAAAATAATATATATAAACCAATATTAGAAATAATACCAAATGGAAATTTTGGTAAAAAATTAATATTTCGTATATTTATTGTATCCGATATAAATGATTTTAAATTAAATCGTTTTGTTCCATGGAATAGTAATATTCGAAATAATTTATTTGAAAATGAATCTATTAAAAATAATAATAATAATGATAATGAAATTGTATTTGCTACACCAAATTATAATGCTGGTATATTATTTGATTTGACTTTGAAAGAAAATGAAAATTTAATAAAAGATATTATTGGTTTAAATAAAAATCTTCAAGATGGTTTAATATTATTAAAAATATGGTTAAAACAACGTAAACTAAATCAAGGTTTTTCTGGATTTTCTAATTTTATAATGACAATGTTTATGTTAGCATTATATAAACAGAAAAAAATTCATTCAGCAATGAGTAGCTATCAAGTAGCTAGAAATGTTTGGAATTATTTAGGTAATATTGTAGTTTTTTTTTATGTTTTCGAAGTGGTTTGAAAAATGATATTAATTTTAGCTTCAAGTTCATGGAATGAAGATGGCAAAGGTTTAACTATGTGTACTGAGTTATCAACACCAAATTTACCAACTTTAGAACAAATGCACGCATATTATGATATTGTTTTTATTGATCCCAGTGGTTTTTATAATATTTGTTCGAATTTATCATTAGATATATATTTACGTATTAAAAATGAAGCGAAAATAGCAGTTGATCTATTAAATAATTATAAAATAAATAGTTTCCAACAATTATTTATGATTAAATTTCCAATATATACACAATTTGATCATATTTTTGGGTAAGGAAAATTCAAATATAAATATTAAAAAATTAAAAAATTTATAATTTTTAGATTAACTAAATCATTTTTAATCGATTTGTTGTTAAAAAAATATGGTAAACAGTGTGAACTTAACAATTTTGCTGGTTTTTGGTATCCACATGCTCTTAAAATGATTACCAAGTAAGTCCATTATTTATCTTATATTTATCTTATATTAATTCAAAATTCTCTTTTAGTATTCTTCGAAAAGGTTTAAACGATAGAATTATTTCATTAACACCTATCGAATCACAAACAAATTCTTGGAATTGTACTGATGCACCAAAACAGATAACAAAAATTTTAAATTTTGGTTTAGTATTGAACCCATTAAATGCATTTGAAATACTTGATAAAGGTCCACAAGCAAATGAAAGTACAGTTCAAGATTTTCGTGATTTCTGGGGTAATAAATCTGAATTACGAAGATTTCAAGATGGATCAATAACTGAAGCGTGTGTTTGGATTTCAACAAATGCATCGTTATCGGAGAAACGTTTAATTGTCAAAAAAATCATATTACATTTACTTAAACATCATTATAATATTGATGATTTATCATATTTAGCAAATGAAATTGATATAGCTTATAAATTAAATGAAAATTTAAATTCTCCAGAAAATAATGCTGAAAATACATCATTGCAAGTCATAAAATCTTTTGATAATATTGGTAAAAAACTAAGATCACTCATTGATTTACCATTAGATATAACAGCTGTTTTAGGATCATCGTCAGTTTTCCGATATTGTGATCCAATACCAATATTAAATGATTCAAAAGTTTTTAAAGAAAATGAAAAAATTATTTTCAAGGCCCATACAATTTGTAGGGGTATAATACAATTAGGTGTTAGTGGTAAATGGCCAAATGATTTAGATGCATTACGTCGCTTAAAAACTGCATTCCATATACAAATTGCAAAATCATTAGCAGCCAAATATAAATTAAGAACAAGAGGTAATATTGATGGTGTTTACATTTTATCTGATGGTTATGTATTTTGCTTAGAAATTGGTCACCAAAAAGAAATTGCTTTATTAAAAAAAGAAATTAGTTCAAAGAAAATAATACAATATAATGATACACCAGAAAGTATTGAAGTTGAAAAACGTTTAAATATCTTACCAAAATTAACAAGTTGTTTACATGGTTTATATCAAAGCTATCCAAGCTTTGGACCAACAGTAATGATAGCAAAACGTTGGCTTAAATCACAATTAATTGATTCTTTTCTATGGCCTGATGAATGTACGGAATTAATAATAGCATCGCAATATCTAAAAATGAATTCATTATCGAATCCTTGTCAACCACAAACCGGCTTTATGAGATTTTTAGAGCTTTTATCAAATATTGATTGGTTAACTGAATTTATTTTCATTAACTTTAGTAATGAAATTTCACGTAATTACTGCAATAACAAATATTTATATATTTAATTAAGTTATTTTTTTTTTTTGTAGAAGATGAAATAACTGAATTAGAAAATAATTTTACTACTAATCGCGATACGTTTCCATCACTTTTTATTGCAACATCATATGATCAAAAGAAATATGGTATATGGAGCCAACAGTCACCTAATATACAAGTTTTAGCAAGAGTAACACTTTTAGCACGTCATACAATAAACATTTTAGAACCATCTTTTACTTTTGAAAAACCATTATTAGTAAAAGATATATTTACAGCATCATTAGCTGGTTATGATGTAATTATTAAATTAAAAGAAAATTTAATACAAATGTGTCAGGGACATGATTTTAACAATACCAAAATAATGGATAGAAAACTTCCACTAGCTGGTTTAAATCCAGTTGAAAGAGGTTTACAAGAATTAAGGGTAATTATATTATTTTTTGTTCTGTTTTGTTTGAAAAATATTATTATACTAATTGAATTTATTTTTAGGATGGTTATTCAGATTTTGCTATATTCTTTTATAATCCATATGGTGGTAAATATATTGCAATAATTTGGAAACCTGAAATATTTAATGAAAAAGAATTTAAATTAACATCAATAAATGGATGTCAAACTAAAGATGATAATAAATTAAGTTGTAATATCAATATTATTATTGAAGATTTTAAAATAATTTTAAAAGATTTATATGCTTCAATTGAATTGAATAGATAAAAATTTTATTTGTTTTGTTTTTTTGCTTATTTAATAAATAAAATTTAAAACTAAATAAAAAAAAAATTATTTACTCGTGTTATATTTGTTATAAATATAGAATTGTAAATCCAAAATAATTATATCTAATTGTAAAATTCTATATTTACACGGGCAAAATAGTCTATGGTTATTTTAAAGCTATTTTCGTGGGAGTATTGGCTAATTTTATGAAATTTTTTAATTACATATTTACAATTCTCTTATGTATTTATTTTTTTCTGGCATCACTTACATAAGTCAATGTACAATTTTATTAATAACAATAACTTATAATAATAATATAAACACATAAATTTTAATATGAAATTGATTATGTGCTAACTGAATGTTTTTTGTCACAAAAATATTTATCTAAAAAATTAACCAAGAAATACAAATATTTTTCTTTTATATCAACAACAAAATTTCGGTTTTTTTTTTTTTAGAAAAGTAGTAAGAATTGAGCCGGTTAATTTTATCATATATATAAATATAGCATAATACACTAGAATCTACTAGAACTAATTTTTTCGTTGTCAACCCATTAGAAATAATTTTTTCTTAAAAAAATTCTAAATAATATTTGAGATATTTTTGTGTTATTTTTAATATATTAGGTCAGTAGTTTTCCTTTTTTTTTTTTAAAAATAATTTTCCATAGTAAATTTAAATATCAAGGTTTATGCTAATTAATATTTTGTTTTTATTTTTAAGTGAAATTTTTTTTTTCGTCTGGAATCAAAATTATAGGAAAAAATTTCCAAAAATTATATATGTATTACATTACCACTTATTTTTATTACTACAGCTAAAGAGTATAATACATATTATTTGTTTATGAAGTATATATTTTCACAAATAATATGTATTATACTCTTTAGCTGTAGTAATAAAAATGAGTGGTAATGTAATATAATTTTTGGAAATTTTTTCCTATAATATACAAATAAAACAAGTTTTTGTTTAATTAACTAAAAATTGCAATATCACTTCATTTAATTAAAATAAAATAATTGATATAATAATAATAAAACCAGGTGTAAAATTTATATCCTCAGATTTAATTTTTGATTAGTCATTTTATTTTAATTAATAATTAACAGAATTTTTGTGACTAAAAAGATTTGTAGTATATTTTACTTTTATTTCCAAAAATTTGTGAAGAAAAAAATTATTAATAATTTTTACACTATTATTTGTATTTATGTTTAAGGAAATACCAAAAAAATCGTCATGTCTGCGTAAAGTCTAATCACTTTTTTTTACGTTTTAACAACAATAAAATATCAATGAATTATTTACAAATAAACTCCAAACAACATAAAAAATTTCCAAGTTTTTTTTTTTTTGAAAATCATGATGCTAATTAAAATAATATCTTAATTGAAATGTTAAATTTTTCATTATATTCGGCACACTTATAAATATGTAAGTTCCAAAATATTTCATAGTTAGCAAAAATAAAAAAAAAATTGAAAATGGAATGGAAATTAAAAATTGATTTTAATTATTTAAATTTTATTATTATCAAATTTAATATTGAATTAGTAAAATTAAGTATTTAAAGAAAAAATTGTTGTGTGAAAAATATTTAAAAATTTTTTTTTGTTCACATGACATAAACAAATTTCTTTTTTGTTTAAATATTATTACAATTTCGCGGAAGTTATTAAATTTGTAAGACAATAATAGCATTTAAATTTATTGAAATTGAGAGAAAGTAAAATGTAATTTTCTCAGTAATATGTTATGAAGTTGTTATTATTTTTATATATACAGAAAAGGATTTTAATTATTTATATTAATTTAAATATAATAGATTAATACAGTATTTAAAAAGTAATTATGTAGTTGTATATGTATAAAATTGCTCTTAAATATTTTAGTAATATATACCTATACTTTTATGCCTGTTAGATTTTTGAAGGAATACATAACAAAACAATTAAAGTATTATAACATTTTCATAATGGTATTTTTTGGTATTTTTTCAAAAGAAATTGTCGCAATTCAAAAGTATGGCTTTATTTTGGAAAAAGCTTATTTTGAATTGTAAAAATACCAATTTGAATTGTGAAAAGACTACTTTGAGCTTATAATTCTATATAAAGTTTTTGTAAATTCGAACTTCCGGTAAGAAAATCGTTAAGAATTTAAATCTAATTTATAAAACTACAATAACTGCATAATGTTTATCGTAATATATGTATGTATTTATATATTATATAATACAGTACAGTACAGGACAGTACAATATTATACAGTACAGCACAGGACAGTACAGTATTATACAGTACAGTATATATGTATGTGTATAATATTTTCATTCAACTTATTTTAAACATATATTTATTTTATCAGTTTGTTGAACTAAGTTAATTTCCTGGTTAGAACAAACTAGGTCTTATATAGACCTATAATCATATAAATACATATTTGTTTCTAGAATTCAAATATTTCATAGGTAAATATATAGAACATATGTATATGAATGTATATGTTTTTTGTTAATAGTAAAATGATTAGAAATAGGTTAACATTTTCAACTTCTTTTAATATATGATTTACACTAGTAAAAGTAAACGTTAAGTTTTCAAATAAATTTTTCATATATTTCTTATCACTGTCTAGTAAACGTAAACAGGGAATTAATTTAAAAATGTGGATATTCATACATATATGTATAATATTTGTTTATTAGCTAAATTATTTCTTATTCAAAAAATTTTGAATTACAAAATTTGATAATTTAATCAAAATATTAAATTAATTTCTTAGAATTTGAAAGGACTATAAAAGCATAAACATTTAATTTCGGTTTATGATTTAATATACAAAAATTTCTAAGAATTTAAATTGACAATATTTATTTTCAAATACATATTAAAGAATTTTATTACAAAAATTTCAATAATAAATAATTCTTATTATTTCCATTTTTTTTCTTAAAATTTTACGTTTTTATTAAAAAATTAAATCATTATGATAATATTTTACAACCATAAACTTTGAACTTTTCTTAATAAAACACTTTATTAAAATTATATAGAAATTTGATTTATTTTTCAAAAATCTCTTATCTGGGGTGTAATAATTTATGTTGGCAAAAAAAAAAATTTTCACACATTAATAAAAAACAAATTACTACCAAAAAAATAATAAATCTCCCAAAAATTGATTTTTTTTATAAAAAGTTTTCCATGACAAACCAATTGAATCGGAGAATTTTTAATTATGATTTCACAACGAATTATTATTTTTTTTTTTTTATTTTTGGTCGGGACGGGAACTCTATATAAAAGCACTTGCAAAATTTATAAGGTGTTCAGTATATTCTCCAATTTTGGATTATTAAAAACATTTTGAAAAATAAAAAATAACAAATTTACAAAATTTTATTTTATAAAAATATTTTTTAATTAAAATTTTATTAAAAAAAAAAAATTATATATTTCAAAAATAAAATTAATCAAAAATGAATAAGGTATAAAATTTAAATTTTAATTAAAATTTCTGTTATAATTACAAAAGTTTTTGTTTTTTTTTTAATTTAATTTTTTATAGTTCTGTGTTGTTATGATTTTATGCTTTATTGTTGCATTTATGTCATTATTATCATCAGTTGATGCACAAATAAGAAGTCAAGAAAATTATTATAATGGAAGAGGAAGTAGTAAAGTTGTAAGTGAAAAAAATTAAGAAAAATTTAATAGTATTTAATAAAACTAATAAAATTTTTTTTATTATATTTAAAATTAGGTTAAACAAACTACCGATCCACAAGTAGCATTTCAATTGGCAAAACAACGTTGGGAACATGAAGGTGTTACAAATGGATATATAAACCATAATCATATAAATAGTAATCCCGATGTTATTCATCGAAGAAATACAAATGGAAATTCAATAATTGTAGTAAATCCATTAATTGTAAAAAAGAAACCAGTAAGACCATCTTTTGGATATTGGGGATAACCAAGAAGAATTTTTATTATTATTAAACAAATTATTTATAAGATCATTCATTTTTTAGTTTAAAATCACATTATAAATTTTTATAATATTTATAAATCATTTTATTTATTAAATATATATTTTTTATATAAATTTTATAAAAAAAAAAAACAAAAATATTATTGTAATTATTTATTTTGAAGAGTTTAAAGCATTTTCAAATTCATTGAACTTCAGAGAGTGTATGGTAAGTTTAAGCTATCTATAGGAAATATACTTATGATTAAATGAATTCACAATATAGAAGAAATATTTTGAAATGGAAATGAACAGAAAATATATAAAATCATCATAAGAAATTTGAATAATATTATTATTGTACATAGATTATTAATATATTGAGTTATTTATAGTCAACAAAATTTAGCAAAAACAACCATAATTGTGCTAATCAATAGAATTACTACTGTGGACATGTTAATTCTATCAACTTTTAATAAAAAAAAATTTACTGAGGATATTTGTTTGTGCTATTTTACGAAATATTTTAAGTAAGTACTTATTTGTTTTTTTTTTGTATTATTTCACACAAAAATTAGTTTAACAAATTAAAAAATAAGTAAATTAAGTTAATTAATAAACAATAATAAATGATATTGGTATAATGAAGTGAAATTGAAAGTATCCTAAAAAAAAATTTATGTACAAATTAAAGAAAAATTAAATAAATTTTTATGAGTTATAGTTTAATTTTATATTAGTTAAATTATATATTTAAATTGTATATTTTTATTAACAATAAATCAGTAATTTTAAGTTAAATTTACATCATGGTACAATTAAAGAATATTTTTTTATGTAACTAAAAACTAGAAAATCCCAGAATTTATAATTCCTATGAAAAATTAAAAATTACATCAGAAATTGTTGGTAAAAAGGAGGAAAAAATGTCTGGCTAGTAAACGACATACATTAGCATATTTTGTATATTGAAGTAATGTTGAAGAATATTTTATAAGGGGTTATAATAACATTATTCCGATTATCTTAATTCAGATATTTATAATTTCAGATGTTACCAATTTCAGATAATGTAAAATTCAGATTGGGTCTCAGTAGCCCAGTGGGTTAAGGCCTAGACTTATAAGCTGATATGTCCCGGATTCGATTTCCGATTTTAAATTCAAATGATTCAAAATTCAGAAGAAAAATTCAAATAAAATTCAAATTTAAATTTAAGGCGTTTCTGGATCATAAAATTCCATCTTTTAGAAATAAAACTCCAACATAAAAATCAACAAAACCATCAAAGAATTTCAAATGTCTGAATTTAGCAGAACCATATCTGAATAGTGAGTTAAGTATCTGAATTTCTTATTTATCTGAATTTTGAATTATAAATATTGGAATTTTGTACGGCACCCTTTTATAAAACATTCAGCTTAATAGTTAAGTTAAAAATCGGTTAATAAATTTCTTTGTTAAAAATTAAAAATAACATCAAAAGAAAACGAAAAAATATGATTTCTTACTAAACTTTATTAATCATAACTTGCAAGTATATAATGTTACCATGTTTATATATGCAAGAAGGGGAATCACAATAAGTTAACCACTTTTTTTTTTGGAAAAAAAATAATTCACTGTAAAGTGTAATGGACTCATCTGTATACATATATAATATAATTTTTTAAAAATTATTTTTATTTACGGAAAAAAACCACGTTTTTTAAATAAATAAGCAAAGAAGAAGAAGAACAAAATTGCTATTCTAAGAAGTTACCGTCAAATTAAGATATTTTAGTTTCTCAATGTTGAAATAACAACTAATTCTGTCATCACAAAGAACTTAAAATATTTTTGAAAATTGTTATATTAATAAAATTATAGCTTCAATAAATTATAAGATTTCAATTATAAATATAAAAATAATAAAAATATTTTGATAGTTTTAAACGAAATTTTGTTAATTTAAAGAATCTTCTATAAGGCATTCATTAATATTCGGACCTGCAGAGTACCTACATTCTACATATTTTTTTTTTAAAGGCAGATTTTAATCCTGTTTTAACATTCCTCATATATGTTTCTTTTTTATTAATTGCATAGTTTTATGTTTTTCTTTTTCACTATTCTTTTTTATATCTAGAAATTTTTGTGTAGGTTTTTTTAATGCTTTAACATATCCTATAAAAATAGCCTTGATAATATCGTAGCAAAAATAAATATATTTATTATATTACATTATTAAATATTTTCTTTAAATACCACAAAATTACTAAAGTTCGAAAGTACAAAATAATCGGAAAAAAATATTTCATCAAAAGTTTCAGTATTTGTTTACCAGACGAACATAAATAATAGAGTAAAACTTCGATGAATAGTGAGAAAAAAGAATCTGATAAAAGTTATTCCTAGAAAAGGTATACGAGATATTGGAAAAATGTTGTTCAGGATAGAAATAGTTGGATTTGGAGATGTTAAATCATGCTTAATCTTAGCACTATTTGAATAACATGTGATGGTTGTGAAATTGAGCTGTTAGTGGTTCAAAAGCAATTTAATATTTAAAAATATAATGTTTTACACATTTCAGTGTCGCTGTTAAATGTTTATATCAAAGTAATTAAATAGTTCGATGAAATGTTTTTCGCAAAATTATTTTACAATATATGTATATTTGGTTCATCCCTTCATGTAATTTCCTTTTTTTTTTCTTCAATGCAATACAATCCGGGTTGTATATAAAAGCCTTTCAATAATTCTGACCACATTTAGTTGTCTTCTAAAAACTCTTTCTTTCATTTGGTATAATTTTATTTAAACGTGGTAAGAATTTTTCCAAAAAAATCTCTGATTTAAAATTTAATCGAAATGTGGAAGGTATTTTTAATATTAAATATATTAGTTAAATATTTGGATTTAATATGTAATTCCCAATTTAGTGGCTTATTTTAACTATTATTGTTATATTAGCAAGTTGTGTATTAGGACAAGAAACATCTGATTTGATTAATTCACAAGATGAATTACAACCTGAATTGCCACCAATTCATAATTTAAATGATTTGGTAAATTAAATATTATTAATTGGAAAATATTATTTAATATTATAATTAATTGAAATTTTAAATCATAGCCAATCATTGGATCCGATGAAAACAATAGTGGTAAAGTAGCTGAGGAAAATAATGCAGAGGATTTGAGTAGTTCTGAATCACGTTGGGGTTGGGGTGGACGAGGTTATGGTGGTGGTTGGCTAGGACGAGGATATGGTGGTGGTTGGGGATGGCGAGGTGGTATTTGGGGAGGTCGTGGAGGATGGGGTTGGGGAAATCATGGATATGATGGTTATGGCGGTTATGGCGGTTATGGCGGTTATGGTGGATGGGGTTATGGAAGAGGATGGGGTGGATATAGAAGATATTGGGGTTGAACTTCAATTCAAATATTTCAAACTAATTAAAAAAAAGTAATAAATGTAAAATTTTTTGAAGGAAATAATAAAAAATATTATTGCTTATAAAATATTGTATTGTTTATTAATTTTATTCCGAAATTCTGTAGGATTAAATGTATATAATATTCATTAAACCAATAAAGGCTGTAAGTATCATTGATCTTTTGTTTCTATGCAAGGACTTTGTGTGGGAACAAATATTAATTTAACATTCAATCCTTCTATTTTAAAAATTTCCTACATTTTGTAATTTTTCTTTTCTTTTTGCTATTTAATTTGGTTGGCTTTGATGTAATGTATAATTGCATACAAATTGATTTACATTATTCCATTCAACTATGATGATTACTGCTGGAATAGCTAATATATTAACAGGTTTTATGTATCATAAAATAATATAAAATGTGCATATACATATGTATATGTTTATGTAGATATTTTATTCGAAGCTCCCAACAAGTTAAATTTTAATAATAATTTCATATTTTATCAAATATTGTAAGACATATTAAAAGTATCACATCTTCTGAAATTATTGTAGTCTTCTGAAATTATTGTAGATATTCAACAAAAAAACGATAATGTTTTATACATAATTGTTAAAAATGAATTTACAACTTTGACTTTAAATATTAATAATAAGGCATTTATTGATGTAACTTTAAAAATTAATATAATTCATTTATTTCTATTAGGAAATTTAACACAAAATTATTTCATCTAACTAAACATAAAATTTAATTAAATATAACTAATATCCTTTATTGACATAACCACCTCCGCCATGTCCTAATTGACCACCGCCAAAACTACCACCAAAACCGCTACCATGATGACGATTACCATCGTGACCACCAGCAACTCCTCCATGACCACCACCTACTCCACCATGAAAACTGCCTGTTCCACCGTGACCTCCGCCTACTCCACCATGACCACCGCCTACTCCACCGTGTCCACCATCTAATCCACCGCCAAATTGACCATTTCCATGACCACCATGAACACCATCTATTCCACCATGACCACCACCACCACCAAATGGACCCTTACCGTGGCTATCATGACCACCACCATGTACACCACCTACTCCATCATGACCTCCACCAAATATAGCATTACCATGACCACCGCCTACACCACCATGACCACCGCCTACACCAGCATGACCACCGCCTACACCACCATGACCACCACCTACTCCACCATGTCCACTATTACCACCACCAAATGGACCAGCACCGTGACCGGTGTGACCGCCATGACCACCACCTACTCCATCGTGACCACCACCAAATATACCATTACCATGACTGCCGCTTGGCCCACCATGACCACCACCTACTCCGCCATGAAAACTACCTGTTCCACCATGACCACCACCTACTCCGCCATGCCCACTATGGCCACCACCAAATGGACCATTACCGTGACCGCCATGACCTCCATCTAATCCTCCATGACCGCCTCCTACTCCACCGTGTCCATCTCCAAATGGACCATTAACATGACCACCTCCTACTCCACCATGACCTACATTTGGACCTCCACCAACACTATTACCGTGACCTAATCCACCACCTAATCCACCACCTAATCCAACACCTAATCCACCACCACTGCTACCATATCCACCACCACTTCCACCATATCCACCATATGCAAGAGCACTAACAATTAAAGCTAGAAACACAATCTGTAATAAATTAACACAAAATTATTATTTGTTTTACTAGAAAATTTGAAATTTAATTAAATTTATTCACCAGAAATTTAGTCATAATGATTATTCTTAAAACAACTAAGTAATAGAACCTTTTGGAATTAAAGTCAATTTATATACTGGCTAATAATTTCAGATTCATCTCCTTTTTATATGAAATTTTTTGTTACTTTATGTAATAATTGCATTTCATAGAAATATACAAATACATAGAAAATTTAAAACAAGAATTAATTTTACATTAAAACTATTAATATACAAATTTTGTTTATGAAAATAAACCAACTACAATCTTTTTCACACAACATTTATTTCACACAGATTAGTTAGACATAACGATATAATCGATATAGATATACATACTATAATCATATTACGTACTACGATATACCAATATACATATTATAAATCCTAAATCTATAGAACTTTTGGAAAACCCAGGATTAAAAAATGCAGAAAGAAGTTAAATTACAAAAGTATGGAGTTCTAAATTTTTTTCATTTTAGTTATAATTATATAGACCTTCATCTATTATCAAGCGCTGATTGCTTTAAACTGTAATCAAATCTTTATTTAGTTAAATTGACTAGGCATAATATTAAAATTATTTTTTTAAGTGGCTGTAAAAATAGATAACTTAATGGGATATGGGAACTCTTATATGTAATAATAGAATGATTATAAAAATATAATACTCCTAATTTGTATGGGGCACAGGAGTTTGCTTGTAGACAGAACTACTACAAGTTTGGATGCTTTTTTGAAACAAGATACTGTGAGACAGTGAGACTAATTATCATCAAAAAAGCTTTAACAATAACCTGGTTCAACCTGGTAACCTGGTTGCTTTATATTTTGGAATTTATTTCAATCTGAGTAAACTTAAAAGGATTTCTTTATCATTTTTCGAACCGGACACTTCATGAATCACAGTAAGAAATAATACCATTTGACCATATAAGGATTTATAAATAAGAATCAATTTTGTTCATATATGCTGTCAAACAAATAGACTTTCTCTGCTTTATCATAAAAGTTTATCATATTGTATAATGACTGAATTTATTAAACATTGTTTTAAAGATGATACACAGTGAACTAACACGTTTTGAAGGTTTGTTGTTTTGCTGATCTTTTTTTTTTGCAATTCAGAACATATAGATAATGATTTTCAATAAGATTTTTGATATTACGTTCTAGATTCATTTAATCTTTTATTTACATATTACAATTTAATAGTTACAGATAATGTATATTGCATAATATTATTAACAAAATATTTTCAATAAAATTTGGAAATTAAAATTACCCTAAATATTCTTAGTAATTTTGAATATACATATTTATTTTTTTGAGAATTGTTATGATTTTGATTAATTTCTTCCTAAAAAATCATACATAAAATATATTTACATTAATTCATTATGAAAATTATTATCCATCATCATCAAATTCGCAATAGTATTTTATAGTTTTTTATGGTTAGCAATTCAAATTAAAAGTATGAATTGTTTTGTTAGTTACTTTTGTATCTCATAATTATATTAATTTTTTTTTTTTTTAATTTTAAATCTGGGATTTTTTAATAATTCTTATGAATATAAGATTTACTTTTAGAAAAAAAAAAGTATTGGAAAAGTTATATGAATATTTATAATTATAAATTTTATATTCTTACATAATAGTTGCTATATAAGTACATATATTTAATAATTAATAATTTTTAATTTCTTTTACAAAGCTCAATAATACAATTAGAATGGAAAGCTTATTTAATAGAACTTCTTCAATATTATTGGTCATTTTTCTGTATCTAATAGAAACTTCTTTTTTTTTGTAAATTAAAATTACGATAAATAATTTTAATTCACGATTAATTTATTAATTAATAAATTTAAAATAAATTTATGTAATTTTAAATAAAACTTAAAAAATATGGTTTATATATATGAATATTGTAGATTTCCATAAAAATACAAAGCTTATATTAATTATAGAGTTAATTTCTAAGCAGATAATATATAAAATTAGATGAAATTGGGAAAATTAAACGAGCATCTCCACTTCTAGTATTTGATTTTTTTTTATTTATGTATTTTAATCTTGAAATAAGCCAGTATCATCTCTACCGTCATTACTTTTTTTTTCAGTAATAATTTGAATATTTTTCAAGTTTTATGTTCCAATTTGAATGCTAAAATATTTTACATAATTGCTACTAATGAAATTTTTTTAATTTCTAAAGGTGAATATGGTAAATGAAAGTCATACATAATTGTATCATTGTAAAATTGTATTATTGATATAGGTTAGAGGTAGTATTCCATTTAAAACTTAGAATTTTTCCATTTTATAATTTTTTTTTAATATTACACCTAAATGTATGCAATTTGTTTTTATTCAATACGAATTAATTATTAAAGTTTTTTTAATTTTTCATAATAATAATATTTTATTATTTATATAAATTCCGATTATACTATTTTAAAATTATTTTTGATTAATAGTCAAAATTGCCCGAAAAACTTTAAATATATTATAAATATTATTTTGATTTAATATTGACCTATATACATCATACATACATAATGTAATTTAATCTTCTTAGATAATCTATTTACAATAATAATTTTGAAAATATTAAATAAAATATTTTGTATAAACAAGTTCTTATCACAAAATGAAATTAATAAAAATATTATTTTTCATATATTATTGAAATTTTAATAAATATTTCGTAACTATTTTTGTTGTTGCAAATATTCATTTCATAATATTTAATCATCAGTTAATAAATTAACTAAAAAAACATTTACTGATCTAATATATATAAAATTGAAAAAATAAACAATTTGTATAATAGTTATATTCAATTGATATTTGTACTTAGACTCGTACAAAGAATATCATTAAAACTTCTATGCATATTCAATATGAAATACGTCACTTGAATATCAGTTGTTCAAATTTATTCTTATAAAGTCTATTGACTTGACTTTATAGAAATGAAAAACAGCAACAGCAACAGGAATATTTATTTATTAATTTCAATAAAATGAAATAACATAACATTTTTTTGGCAGTAAATAAAAATGAAAAATAATTTATAATATGTCAACCTTACTACAGTTTGCAAATTAGTTTTCATTATAAATACATTGAATATAAATTACATCTTTCCCAAGCTGATGATGCTTAATTCCATTTGCTTAAAATCTTAAATACTCCTTTCCTCTGAAAAATCTGGGTTTCTGTATATAAAAAGGAAACTTTTTTAATACAATACAAATTATTGAAATATCGTCTAGTAATTTTAAAAATTTTATTAACTATAAATTATTTTCCATCAATATTACCTCACTTATCTCAGTCGTTAATAAGTAATTACACTTTCAGTTTATAATAATAAGAAATTTTAAAAAATGTTGACAGTAAAGAAATCAACAGACAGAATAGAAAAAAAAATACAATCAAATTGGAAACTAAAAAACGATAAACAAGTTTAAATTACACATTCTTATCGTATTTTGTTTCTTTCTCTCATACTAAAAGGGTCCTATCATCAGAAACAGAATTATGAACCTGATACAATATATTCCAGTTGACTTGATTCAAGTCTAGCGAGAGGTCAGACTAAAAAATTTATATAAACTTCGTTTTACAAAAATTAAATTTATATTATATACTTCAAAATGCCGGTTAATATAAAAAATGTGTTAGTTTGTGATGCAGTTGACAACGCATGTTTAGATTTACTTAAAAGTAATCAAATTAATGTAACATATAAATTAAAATTAACCGAACTGGAATTGTGCAAAGAAGTTAAAAATTATGATGCATTAATTGTACGGTCTGATACAAAAATAACAAAATCAGTTTTAGAAGCTGGTAATGGTATTGTAAAAGTTGTTGGACGAGCTGGTGCCGGTGTTGATAATATTAATGTTACTGAAGCAACAAACAATAATATTATAGTATTGAATACACCGGGTGGTAATTCAATATCAGCATGTGAATTGACATGTTTATTAATTGGTGCATTAGCTAGACCAATTGTACCAGCTTGTACAAGTTTAAAAAATGGCTTATGGGAACGTAAATTATTTAGTGGTAATGAATTATATGGTAAAACATTGGGAATATTGGGTTTAGGTCGTATTGGTCGTGAAGTATCTCGACGTATGAGTGTATGGGGTATGAGAGTAATTGGTTTTGATCCAATCACAACAGATGCCGAAGCTAAAGCAGCTGGTATTGAAAAAATGGAATTAAATGATATATGGCCATTAGCTGATTATATAACTGTGCATACACCATTAATACCACAAACAAAAAATTTAATTAATAGTGAAACATTATCAAAATGTAAAAAAGGTGTTAAAATAATTAATGTTGCAAGGGGTGGTATTGTTGATGAAAATGCTATACTAAATGCATTAGAGAATGGTCAATGTGGTGGTGCAGCATTTGATGTTTATATTGAAGAACCACCAAAAGATCCAATAACACGTAAATTAATTGAACATCCAAAAATAATAGCAACACCACATTTAGGTGCTAGTACATCGGAGGCACAGGTTCGTGTTGCTGTTGAAGTTGCTGAACAATTTATTGCCTTAACTGGTAAAAATGATCAATATAAAGATTATCAAGGTGTTATTAATCAAGATGTTTTAAAAAAATATTTTTAAATCATATTGAAAAATTTTTTGTCTACCAATTATGGAGGGTTGCCCTTTTTTATTATGTTTATTATTATTATGAAAACAATTATTAATTATAATGCGAAAATTTGAAATGTTTATTATTTCATTAATTATTAATAAAATAATTTAAAGTAAAAACTAGTTGTTTGTTTACATATTTCATAAAAAAAATCTTTTTTCACTTTTTTAGTTGCTTTAAACCTGATTTTCCAGTTTTGACATAATAAAAAAAAAGTTTGTTTTTTCCAGAAACTAATAAAAATTATATTAACTTTTCATTGAAATTGTTTTGTTTTTTTCAATATTTTCGTCAACTGATATTCGTACATCAACACCAAAAATATTTTCTTCATCTTCGTTTGCATTCGAATTTATATCAGGTTTTATTGTATCCGTTGGTGCACTTGTTGGAATTGGAACCGTCGTTGGTAAATTTGTAATTATTGTAGGTGCAATACTTGGAGTTGGTATTATTGGAACTAAATTTGTTTGATCAACATTTTTACCATCAAAATCATTTCCCATATTATTAATATTTGAATCAATAGATCTATCATGATGGTGGCCACCATCTAATGGATGGCCAGCTCTGCCATAATAATCAGGATTTTCAAATTGATGACCACAAGTTGGATTATGAATGTGAGGATTCAAATGAGGTCCGTGTGGAGGATGAGGATGTGGTGGTGGTGGTGGATGATGTGGAAAAATCTGATGAGTAGGAGGTAGCGGATGATGAGGAGGCGGCGGGTAATGTGGTGGTGGTAAATGATGTGGTGGTGGCAGATGATGTGGTGGAGGCAGATGTTGTGGCAGTGGTTGATGTTCATGAGCATTCCGATGGTTACAAAAATCATTGACACCTGGTGAATAGCCAGGAGGATGTGCTCCTATAGGATTAAAATTATGTCCAAAATCAATTGGTCCAAAATCACCATGATGATGACCGTGAAATAAATGTCTAGTATTAATTATATGATTATTATTATTCTCAATATTATTGTTATCAGGATTTGAATTTCTATTTTGTTTACTCGGATTTGCGCACGTGAAAGTCAAAATGGCAAAAACAATCTGTAAAAATAAAAATATAAATAAATAATAAATAAAAATATCCAATAAAATTATAGCAAAATAATATATAAACTGGAAAATTTTATGTATATGACAAAAAATACAAACACATCAAAATGATTGAAAGACTTACGATTGACTTTAACATTTTTCTAAACTATACTTCACTTGATGAGAATTTAAACTAAATAATATTTATATTTATAAAAATGTAAATGTTATTTCTGCGGTTTATCGCTTTTAATTCTTCGTATAATATATTTTTTATTATCATTATTTCTGGTTCACAAAAAAAATAAAAATAAAACTTGAATTTGGTAATAACGTTTTTTTTATATAGTTTTATTTTTAATATAAAAAATCATCATCAACAATAATTAAATTAATTCTAGGTACTAAAATAACATTTATAATAATTGTTGTTATAGAATATTGTGCATACATTTAGGAGTAAAATAAATAAAATAGAATTAAAATTTCAGTTGTAATTAATTGTGTTTATTAATAATACAGCACTGTAAAATCTTAATGTATGAGTATGTAGAGTTTAATCTAAATTTAAAACTTTCAATGCTTCATTATATCCGGGTTAGTCCCCTAACCCTGCATTACAAAATCTTGCATTACAAAATCTTGCATTAAAAAGTTCCCGTAAATTTATTGAATCGCGCGATTTTTTAATCGGAGATATGTACCAAGAAGATAAATTGGGTTAACTTCATCACTTGTGTAGCCGTATATCAAGAACAAAAAGTTTATAATAAAACAAATTTTTGCACTCTTTTCAGAGAAACTAACTGTTTAAAGAAACAATTAGAAACTATTTGAAATTCTTTAGATTAGGAAAGAATAACAAACTCAGCACAGCAGTTGATTATTGCCAATATAAGTAATATAATCAGTGCCACTGCCAGTTGATAATTAAAATTTTTAATTGTGTTAAAATAAATAAGAAGTACAAGAAGTATGATGCAGAAATTCAAGATTTTTAAAAGTAAGATTTTGTAATGCAAGATTTTGAAACGCAAGATTTTGGGGCGCTCCCATTATATCCTTCATTCTACCATAAATTCAACCAGCTAATCAAGTTCTATAATATAGAAACTAATATAATATATTAGTTTCAACTGTGATTTCCATATAATAAGCGTAATCAAATTATTTATTTTCTTATTTTACCTTTGTAAATATAATATAATACATGAGAATGAGAAATAATATTATGCCAAATAAATATGTAAGTAATACAGGTTTTGCACTCCAAATTCAACCTTTTGCAAACCAAATTCAACTTTTTGCAAATCAAATTCAACTTTTTGCAAATCAAATTCAACTTTTTGCAAATCAAATTCAACCTTTTGCAAATCAAATTCAACCTTTTGCAAATCAAATTCAACCTTTTGCAAAAAACCGAATTAAATGGTTCTATGAAGATTATAAATAATTTTAATTTCAATTAACATCAAATAAATTCAAATTATAAAAATAAATTAATAATTAGAATTTTTTATTTTCTTTGAAATAAATAAATTAATTAAAAATTAAGTATAGATAAATCATGATTACAGTGATTCTCCTGCAGCGGCTAATGGCAATTGCATATACATATGTGTATAATAATTATTGCAATTTTCGGGGGTAATAGTTGCCACAGCTTGTTCAATAACTTCTACTAAATTATAAGAATATGTATACACATTCAGCTAATAAATTACGCACATAAAATTTGATTTTAGAAAAAACTTCTTCAATGGGATTCATCATTGGTGAATATGGTGCTCAATGGGATTCATCATTGGTGAATATTACCATCT
The DNA here is from genome assembly GCA_949752835.1 of Empis stercorea. Lineage (NCBI taxonomy): Eukaryota > Metazoa > Arthropoda > Insecta > Diptera > Empididae > Empis > Empis stercorea. The sequence goes on along the minus strand of OX457088.1, from coordinate 13,140,133 downwards.
TAGCAGAACGTGCTTTTGTTCTGCTAAGATGGTAATTAAATCCAGATTCATCACTAAATATTATTTTGCTTACTTGGATTATAAATTATCTAATTATTAATTGTTTAACTTAAGGTAAAAATTAATTTTTCGAATGTTTTTATAAAAGGTTGAATTTGATTTGCAAAAGGTTGAATTTGATTTGCAAAAGGTTGGATTTGATTTGCAAAAGGTTGAATTTGATTTGCAAAAAGTTGAATTTGATTTGCAAAAAGTTGAATTTGGTTTGCAAAAGGTTGAATTTGGAGTGCAAAACCTGTATTAGTAAATGTACATTAAAAAAGTCTATGTAATCATTCTAATCAAAATTTTATATAATTTTGATCAATAATTTGATTATAATTCAAGACTATAAATGCAAATAAATAGTTAGTTGGCAAATGATTATGACAAAATATGACATAATTGTTAATATATAGCTTTAAAAGTAAATTCATTAATAAACCGAATTAACGATATATAATAAATTATTAATTTTATTTCGTTTTTTTCTCGAAGACTGACTATTTTGAAATTGATTTCAAATATTTAAAGAACCATTCCAGCTAAAAAACCTTTCCATACCAAAAAATATTTTTTATAATCTAAATATATATTTTTACTTTACAATCATTTATTTCTTGTAATTATATTTCTATATATGTATATACATATGTACAATTTCATGAAATTTATCATTGATTTTGGATAAAATTATGTATAAAAAAATTTGAATCCAAAAATATCGTTATAATAATATTACTGATGATTGGCTCAGGCTTATATGCTTAATGATGCGGAGGTCCATGGTGTGGTGGTGGTGGAGGTCCATGGATTCCTGGTGGTGGAGGTCCATGGATTCCTGGTGGTGGAGGTCCATGGTGTGGTGGTAGTGGTGCCGGAACTCCACTTATGAAGGGTGGTGGTGGCACAGGTGGATGTCCGTGTTGTGGTGGTGGTGGATGGGGTGGTGAATGTGCTACAGCATATCCCAAAATCGTAATTGCATATACTAAAAACTATATATATATAAATTTAATATTATTAATATGAATTTTAAATATTTTAATTGTATGTATACCAGAAACTTCAACATTTTGTTATTTAATAATATATTTTTAAAGAAATTTTAACCTTTTATACTTTTCTATCATATGATTTGTTTATTATTATTATTTTATTTTATATTTTATAGGAATTATAAACAAGTTAGTACAATTAAAAATCTCTCTGAACTACAAAATTATTATTATTTTGATTAAAAATCAGGTTATATTATTTTTTTTTTATATTTATTTTTATTATTGGAATAAAAATATTTTAATATTAATTTTTTGGTTTTGCAGGACTCGTGCATGTATAATTAATTATTATTTATTCAAATCTCAACTTATGCAATATTTAATTCAGTTGAATGACGAGCAACAGCTCAACCAAAAGGATGGATAATCTAGGAACAAAATATTGGCAAAAAAGTGACCGATAATTTATAATATAATCTAAATTAAAACTGTAACAAACAATATTACCTTTTTTTTAAAATTATGTTCAGCTTCGAATGGCCACAACCGAAATTAATTTAATTAAAAATCAGGGAATATGAAGAAAATTTCTTGAGATATCGTAGATAATTTTAAGATATCTTTTTGGTGCATAAATATAAGGTTTCTATAATAAGCCGTTTCCGAAAATACAGAGTGTTAAAAATTAAAAAAAAAATGAGTGATTCTTATTCATTAATAAATTAAATTTTATATTAAAGCTTTGAAGGGGCTAAGAAATAAAGGAAAATCATGTTCTATTGAACTAATAAATATCTTATATATATATACATATGGATGGTTAAGATTTTAATACTCTATCTTAAGAGATGTAGAATTTACAGTAAACGGACGGACAGGACAGACCACTAATAAGCACATTTTGTTTAAATTTGTTTGGAAAAACAAACAAAAAATTACTTCGAGTTCAAATTTTAATTCTTTTGTAAAGATATTGGTTTTGATTAAAAAAATTCGTTGAGAGGTAAAATATTTTCTAGTTCTATAGAGTAAACCTTCCGAAATTGTGGTTAGGATTGTATAATTAGTTTTTAGATATATAGAACGATTAATAAATAATTTATTTATGTGATATCTGAAAAATATAATAAAATTTCAAAATGTATTTCAAAGTTGGTACAATTTATATTTAACTCAATTAAAAATTATTTGAATTATAAATAATATAAAAATTAAATTAAAATTTCTTGATCATAAACTTCAACATTTTGTTACTGAATTACAATAAAAATTAATTTCGATGATTATTTTTTTGTCCAACTCTTCGGATAGACTGTTTTTAGTTACATTTCAATAATATATCAAAATCTGCATACAAAGAGATTCCACATACAAAAATATCAAGAATTTTAATGACAAATGGATAATTCAAATCCTATTAGCGATTTAAAAAACTAAATACGTGAACTTACTAATAGCTTTTTAAAGGACTTACTAATAGCTTTTTAAAAACAAATTTAAAAAACGTATTCAAAAAAGACTTACTAATAGCTTTCATAGAACAAGCTTTAAAAAATAATTTAAGTTGAATGCAATTGCCTAGCAATATTCCAGAAAGTAATACTTTTTCACTATACCAGGAATCCTTGCTCGATAAAATATTAAAATCAATTTTGCACTGACATATATTTTTACTATACAATCATTTATTTCTTATAATTTGTTATATTTTTATATATACATATGTACAATTTCATGAAATTTATCATTGATTTTGGATAAAATTAAGTGTAAACAGAAATTCAAATCCAAAAATATCGTCATAATAATATTGCTGATTGTTTGAATATTTTTTTTTATTAGTAGTGATGCTGATGATATGGTGAAGGTACTGGTGGTGATCCAAATACTACTGGTGGTCGAGCTGGTTTTCCGGCTGTCATTTCTGGTGGTGGTGTTGCTACAGCATATCCCAAAAAGGCAAATACAAATACTAAAAACTATAAGTATAAATTTAATATTATTAATATGAATTTTAAATATTTATATTGTATGTATACCAGAAACTTCAACATTTTGCTATTTAATAATATATTTTAAAAGAAATTTTAACCTTTTATACTTTTCTCTATCATATCGCACCTATTTAATAATTATGTATTTTATGTTATGTAATTGGAATTATGTATATAAACAAGTTATTAAAAAAATCTCCTTAAATTTCTAAATTATAATTATTATTTTAATTAAAAATCAGTGCATGAATCATGAGAGACGATTGCGACAGTCGTGTATCTTTAAATATGGGATTTAAGATCACAGGAGACAAAAATCGTCACATGCTGTCAAAATTATAATGTCGTATGGTGTACAAAACGATTTTACTTTTATACCAATTAGTTTAGCATTATATGAAACGATATCGTAAAATGTATATCGTTTTATCTATCAAATTTACAAGATATTATCTTAGCAATCGTGCAAATTAGCAATCGTGTAATTTGACATTATTATCTAAGCAATCGTGTAATTTGACATTATTATTGAAGTAATACGATATCAATCGATTGTCGTGATTCCAATTTTTTATTTGGAGAATCGCAATCGAAATTTTTACTCGATTATCGTTCTACGCGATATCGACACAGAGAATCCGAGCCCAGGTTAGATTTTTTTTTAATTGTTTTTTTATTGAAAAAAATAATAAATATATTAATTTTAATTTTTTGATTTTGCAGGACTTGTCCATGTATAATTATTTAATTTTTATTTATTGAAATTCCAACTTATTACATTTTTTTAACTAAGTATTTTTTTAGTTAAATGATGATACTAAACCGACAGGATGGATAATCTAGATTATCTAGGCGATTACTTCTCCTTTTGATCTTTGAGGGCTTTTATGACCCTTTCTAATTCTAATCAGTCTTAATGGCATATCAAGTTAAACCAAAACTCATAGGAGTGAGTTTTAAAGCCGTGTTATGGTACAGGGAATTCTGAAAATGATTTTTCAATTTTTCCGCATATGGCTTTAAAACTCACATTTTTAAATTACAATATGGCGTTATGGCTCATTCGAGTGAGTCTTAAAGCCGTCCACGAAAAATTCGCGAATATGGCTTTAAGACACATCCGAGTGGGTCATAATCATAAAGCCATTATGGCGTTATGACATATGGCCTTGTCACCGCACCGAAATTAAATATAATAAAGTGTGGCACATTTATATATTGTTTAATTTTATATAACTGACTAATAAAACAAAATGCCTGGCTTAGACTTCAAATTTAATTCTTTTGTTTAAAAATCAAGTTATATACATATGTATATTATTTCGAAAATTAATTTTATTGCTAAAATATTTTAATCATAATTTTTATCATCTTTAATCAGTTAATTAAAATAATGTTTATTGGCTTATACCAGTTTCATTGCATAAAACATTGTTAATATGAATTATCAAATCAAGAAGATATTTTCAGTTTTAAATTTAAATGCAAGATGTTAATAATAGCAAAAGTAAAGATTTAAGTTTCAATTTTGAATAAAAATTCAATGAGGGCTGGAATAATTTGAGCAGTGGAATAAATATTTCAAAATTGAAAAAAATTGTGGCTAGCATTATGAAATGTAAATCATATTATTTATGATGACTTATGAGAGTAGTTTGATTTAATAATTTAAATCATTAACTCTTTGGTTATATAGCAACAAACATCTAGTTAGTTAAATTGAATTTCTAAAAGAACTGAATTTGAAACATAAAAGAACTAATTTGGCTTGCAAATTCTGTGTAATGAAAGAACATCTTCAGTCTTCCAAATTTTTCTTCAAAGTTTTTTACATTTTTCATTACACTCCTAAATTTATGCAAAATGTTATAATTTATGTTAAATTTCTTAGAAAAAATATTTTTATGACAATACAATTCGGACATTTAAATATTTTGTATAAAGATATTGATTGTAATAAATAAAAATCTTCATCATTAATCAGTGAGCTGGTGAAATAATATTACTTATTTTTAAATAAAAATTTATACTACATATATCATTTTATATTTATATTATGTTTATTTAACAAATCAGTCTAGATCTAGAAGACCATAAGATTGTTACAGTTCATTAATTATTGTAATTATATTAATTGATTTTTATCAAAAATATAATTGTAATTTTTATACAATAATTTTGTCCATTCTTTGTTAACTTTTTATGTTCATCCTTAGGGAATATGTCCACTGTAGGAAAGGTCCTGGTCTTATATTTGACAAAAATTTCAAGGAGCTGGTGGAGGCAAATGTTGTGATGCAAATCTATTGAATCCGAACCTGAATTGTACATTAACGAATTAAATAATTCATAAGATAAAAAGTACAATATATATTCAATTACTTCCATTATAATTAATATAAAAATTAAATTAAAATTATTTTCCATATACTGATGCATATATTCAAATTTTAATATATTCAAATTATATTCAAAGTCATCCCATTCTTGAGCAGTTAATTATTTTTACTTGAATCACTAAAATAATAAATGTCTAATGAAGGATTTCTATTTTTATATATTTATTACATGCAATATCTACTTTTTAGATATTCTGTATATATAGCTTTATGAGATTCAGGTAATTAAGAAGTTCAATAAATATTCAAAATTAAGCAAAAGTTTCTATATTTTATTATCTATCTAAAATTTATTATGTAGTAAATTCAAGTTTTTATTTTTCGAAATATCTAATGGATTAAGCATATTTATAGATTATAGTCTATCACATTTTTGTTATCTTGCTATCACCTATCACTTCTTCTTCTATATAGTATGTATTAAATTTCTTGATTTTGGGTGGAATATCTAAGATTTCTTGAAAATTAGAATGGTTAATAAATTATATCCTGGAAGCTGCAATAAAAATGTGGGAAAGAAATACTATAAAATGTAATTAAATAATTTAAATTAAATAAATTAAAATGTATATCGGTATACATAAAAGAAATCTTCTTTTTATTTATCTTCTAAGCAATTGGCACTTGGCAGCTTGGCACTTGGCACTGGCACTTATGTGTAGTATATTTATTTAAATAAACAAAATACATAGATTTATCATAATTTTATATTTTATTAATTAATTTTTGTTTTCAAACATACAGGTTTTATTCAGTAGGACTTTTTATAACATTTTTTTTTAAGCTTAACAATTCTTTTTGTTGTATAAAATGCATTAGCACTTTTTTATGATTTTGTTATCATCCAAAGTGACGACGACCAAATCCACCACCACCGAAGAATGGTCCTCCTCTGATGGGGCCGAAATGTCTTGGTGGTGGAAAACCGCGTGGCCCAAAGCGATTGAATCCGAATTGCGCACTAGTCAATGCAACAATTGCGAAAATAGCAAGTAATACAAACTAAAAAAAAAGTAATTATTATTTATCAATAAATTTGTATTTATAATTATATTATTAATAGTTCACAATTAAATGTTAATATTATTTACCATAAACTTCAACATTTTGATAGTTAATAATAAGAATTTTAAATCAAATCTGAGCTTTTATAGTGTTTTGATAGTCGTCCTAGCAAAAAATAAAAGTGTCTACCCATTTTTTTTTATTTTGAATAATTAAATATATACATATATGTATGATGTTTATCAATGCTTTTAACTTGTTTATATTAGAGCATTATTTTTTGTTTATTTTTTATTTTATTTTTGTGTCTTTGCAAAGCTGGTTCTATATTTTTTTTTTTGCAGTCTGATAAATTAATATATTCAAAAAAATATAAATATACTTATATAAAAATAGAAATTCCCAAAATTACATAAATAACTAGACTTTAATCATAACTTAATTAGATTCTAATTCTAGATATTGAAATTGAATTTAATGCCTGGTTTTCAGTCGCATCTTATGAGTCGTGACTAAGTTAGCCACAGGCAAAAATCTGGCTCTTGAGCTGCAGATGATTTTTAATTGTGACTTAATTAGTCACAGTTTGTCAAATTAACTGTGACTAACTAAAAAATTAAAAAAATTATAATAAACGTTGAAATAACGTCAAATTCAAATTTTGAAATTTTTCGTTAAATTTTTTTATATTAAATTTGATAATTTTAAATAATTTCAAATTAAAGTACACTTAAACACTTATAAATTAAAGCATATATGTATATATATATATATATATATATATATATATATAATATAATATATATAATCTTAAATGTATATATAATCTTAAATGTCAAAATGCGGCTGGTTGCTAACTTGAGTCACATTTTCCCTAGTTACTCCTTACGAGCTGCAGATAAAATTTGGAGCATTCCTATTGGTTAAAAATCTGTGGCTAAGTTAGTCGCGGCTCATAAGACGTGAGTGAAAACCAGACCGGGCATAAGTTTTATGACTTTCTCTTGATAAAAAAATTCAATCAATAAAATTTTAATATTATTCCAAATTATTTTAAAAATTAGAAACGAGCCTATCAAAATTTGAAAAAGACTTAAAAAATTTAAAATATTAGGTGGCCCAATATGAGTTACACTCTGGTGCATATATTTTTGTTACTCATATTGGGCACCTTATTTTTCAGTTTTTTAAGTCTTTGAAGTAATTTTGCATATCTTTATATTATATACGGCTTTGCTATAAGATTTCTGTTCCATTTTATGGGATAGTTTTCCAGTTATCCAGTTATCTATCTTATGGGTATAGACATAATCTAAAACGAAGGAATGGGAATCCATTGTGTCATTAAAAAATAATAAGTTAACAGTGAAACACTATAATATGTAACCATCTTAACGTGGCCGGTAACATTGTGTTTTCATCTGCGGTATTGGATTACGGCTTAGGGATATCTGCATGTCATCGGTCTAAGTACTCTAAGAAGGTACCTCAGCTTTCTAGATTCCAATTGTTGTCAAAAATTGTTTTACCAAAAAGTCCTGTCAAATTATAATTTCTAAAGAAAAAATTTATAGTTCAGAAAATCCATATACAAATATGTATAGTAAATCACTAATTGCAATAATAAAACTCATCATTAAGATGACTCTCTATATGGCTCTCGAGGGTATAAAAGAATTTTATAATATAATAATAATTACTCAATGACATTTATTATAAATTTAATAATAAATATTTTTTCGATTCAATTTTGATCTAAACTTTAAAGCATTTGAAATATCGAAATTAGAAATCAGGAGCAAATTAAAACGATTTTAGTTTTTTCTTCAAAAAATTATAATATATAGTAATTATATATTATTAAAAATATATTTTATTAATTTATGTATGTAATTTTTTTTTAATAATTATTATCAATTATTGATTTACAAATATAAAATAAATTTAGTATTATAATTTGATTTTCCAAAAATATGTAAAAAATTACTAACTATTTTATAAAATTATTCTTAATTATTTTCAAAGTGATGTCCAATTAGATGACCAGCAACATGTGAACCAATACGAAGTGGTATTGGTAATGGTATTTTACGCAAAGCTCTACCTGCACCTCCACGACCAGAAGCACATGCAATAATTGCAAATATTAGTAGTATTATATTCTATAATATAAAAATAATTATTATTTTAATATATTTTATATTAATTCAATATTTTAGTTATTATACCATTAACTTCATTTTTATATTTAATATGAATTTGGAAATTAAGTTAGGCTTTTATACTTTTTTGAATGTTCTTAAAATGTTTTTTTTTGTGTTTTAAACTACGTAAATACCATTGCGTTTGCGTACGAAATAAATTAGCAATAATTTTTCTAAAAAAAATATTTTTGCGAAAATAATATTTTATAAAAATTACCATATATCAATAACATTTATAAAGTAAACAAAATTTCCTAATAAATAATAAATTACTATACAAAATATTTAAAATATTTATTAGAAATACGAATATATTAAATAAGAACTCCTTTTTTTTCTCAATACATCAAAATTTTAAATCTTAAAAATATAAATAAAGAATTTTAATAACAAAAAAGTTTATTAACTGACGTTATATATTTTTTTTATTAAATAGCAGGTTCTATATTTAAATAATTTAAATTTGGAATAATATGCTTAGACAGGCGTGTGTAAATGCAAATAAATGATAATTTTGACGAGAAATTATCATAAATAATAATCAAATCAAACAAATCTTTTTTATGAATTCATATTATAAAAAGAAACACTATGACGTCAAACAAATTTTATTTAAATACAAAATATTAATCCATATATAAATAACAATAATATTAACAAATAAGTGGGTATTTATTTCGAGGAATCGAATTCGCCTTATCGATCCTACTTTAGTTTATAAGGTTTTAAATATTTCCGAAATTCTCCGAAATACACAAGCAGAAAAGCTTTTTTTCATTTCTCTTAGAATAAATTAATAATTTTAATTGTAATTTTCCAAATGTTTTTTTTTGTAAACATCTAAAAATATGCAAACATTTATATTAATATTCGGTAATAATTTGTTTCCAAAATTTTATTTATATACAGAATAATATTTTTGATAATTTTGTGGAAATATGTATCTTTGGTATAATTTCTGATTTAGGAGATGAACCAAAACCTTTTACATTTATCACTAACGAGCACATAAATAGTCCAAACGAAAAATTCTTAATGAATATAGTTTATTTTGCTTTGTTCTTGTCAAGCCATAGCAGCATCAATATTTTTTAAAAAATATATTTTTTGTAAACAGAAAATAGTATTTTTGAGGATGCTATAAGGATTTTATCCAAAATTATTGGATTAGTAAAATATATAAAACATTTTGCAATATAAAATAAATAGTTTATTCAAATAACTCAATTTACATAATTAAATAATTTAAATATATCTATTATTATTACTTAAAATAATATAAATATTGTAATAATTTTAAATTTAAATAAAGTTAAAACTGCACCAATTAAATGCGATTCGGTATTAATCCTAATTATTAATATTTCTTCAATAATGTTTATAATTTATAATAACCTTTAAATAAAAGTAAAAAATTAATTATATTTTAAGAAATATGTAAAGAAATATTAATAGTTACCCAAGAAGTGGTTTATTGACATCAATTGATAATAATGATGCTGCTGCTGGTTTTATAACATTTGTAAGTGTATCAACAATTTGAAGTGGACCAGAAATAATTGATGGTGTAATTACATCAGCTATATCACTTTTCTTATTAAATGTTAATGCAGTTGCACCTTTAATAGCAGAACCAGCTTTTAATGCAGTTGCACCTGTAATAGCAGCGCCAGCTTTTAATGCAGTTGCACCTTTAATAGCAGCACCAGCTTTTAATGCAGTTGCACCTTTAATAGCAGCACCAGCTTTTAATGCAGTTGCACCTTTAATAGCAGCACCAGCTTTCAATGCAGTTGCACCTTTAATAGCAGCACCAGCTTTTAATGCAGTTGCACCCTTAACAATAGCAGCACCTTTTACAACAGCAGCACCTTTTACAATAGCAGCTTTATGGACTATAGCAGCACCTTTAACAGCAGCAACAGTTTTTGCAGCTGCAGCAGTTTTAAGTGCACCAAGCTTAATTGCAGCAATATTACTAGCAATTTTTAGAGGAGCTGATGCAATACTGGCAACAGCTGCACCTTTTGCTACAATTGCTTGCTCTTTTTTAATTGCAGCAACAGCACTAGTACCAATAATATCCTTAAGAATTATTTTTGGATGTACAATATGTGGTCTTGCTTCTAATTGTTGCATAGCAAAAGTAGCAATTACTAATAAAATTATAAATCCATTTCCTTTAAACATTGTGAAATTATTATTTTTTTTAAATATTATTTTTTTGAATTTTTAATATTAACTTTATCACAATATTTTGATTTATGTTTGACATTTGAAAATGCACTTGGTTTTATATCAAAATTAAATTTAACCCCCCGAAAAAGAAATTTCAATATTTTCAAATAAATAATAAAGGAATGTTAATGTTTCTAATACATAACATTATATTTGGTACCTCTAGGCAATGAACAGAAAATCAACTGTATAATAACATGAATTTTATGTAATAAAATAAACTGGCCTAAATTAAGTTGCATAAAAATTTGAAATCAAGGTTTTCCCATCAAAGTCGTTCCACTACTACTGGTGACCTCATAAAATATTGGCTGCAAATTGTATTTGAATGAACAAAGAGTTATTGTAAATTAAAAGTAACCAATTTAACCGATCGTCAATGGAATTAAAGGATCAAATTCCGTATATTTTTTTACTTGAAGGTAAATAAGTGAAAATAATTTGTACATATAATTCTATTTGATATGAGTTCAAGCTTAAATTGTATAACAAGTGGTTAACACTTAAAAATAAATTTGATAATAATATTATGAATAACTTGTGATAATCATTAATTTTGAGGGAATTATCTGCCTGAGATACTGAATAGAAAGAGATAATTCAATTTGGCTAAAATGTTGAGAGTTCTTTGATTGTAAACTTTATAAATTCAGTAAAGTTCAAATGTCGGGATCGGGAATTTATTTTTTCTAAAAATGGTGGACAAAAAATTGAATTTAAAAGCAAATTTTATTTAAAACAAAATATCCTAGTACAATAATAATAATAATAATAGCAAAGAAATTATTGAAAAAAATATAGCAAGAATATGTGCAGTATAGTCTAATTATATGCTAAATTCTAAACAATAATTTTATTTTAATAATTTAAAAGTAATTTATTAATATTACTTTAAATTTATTTAAAGGTTATTCATTTCATTAAAGAAAATTACGTAAAATTAAACTAAAAGCAAATGCATTTTAAGGGCAACAATTATATAATTTCACACAGTTTTTACAATAATATAAACGTGTTTTTAATTATAAATAAATAAATTTAAGATATTGTTGGTAATGTCGAGCACCACAGATTTCTTAGTATTTTTTAAATTTAGAGTACCTGGAGATATAAGATATTACCAAAGTCGTATATAATATATACAGCTGTGATATTACTTTTTTTTAAGTATTTTCCAATATTTTAAAACATAATTTTGGTTGTTCATCATATTTAATAATAAAAAATATAATTATGTATTAATGATTAAATTTATTTATTATTCTTTAATTTGTGAATTAATTATGAATATCATAATAATACTTATTCTAAACTATGCATAAAATACTATCAATTCAAATTCCCCTGAATTTTTAAAAGCGTTTACCACCCCTAAAGTATTATAATAAAGTGCAGTGGGAATATTGACAACCATTTTAACAAGTAAATTAATAAACAACACATTCGTTAATTCGAAATTTAAAAATTTCTTTTCCAAAAAATTATACCTCCTAAAATTATGCATTTAAAATATTTAATTAAAATTAAAGTTTTAAATAAAATAATAAAGAAATAAAATATTGGAAATGTTAAATAAAAAATTTGATATAAATTTTGCAATTAAATTTTATCATAAATTTAATACATTTTTTTTACATAATAATTTATTCGAATAACACAATTTTTACTTATTAAATAATTTAAATTGATTTATTATTTTACTTAACATATTTACAAATAATAATAATAATTTTATTTAAAACTAGGTAAACCATAAGTTTCATGTGGATGACGTTCAATTATATCAATATGTGGATTAGGTTGATCTACAATAGCTTCTGAAATATATGATGGAGGAGCAACAAAACTTGTACTATGGAATGTTGGTATATCATCAACGATAATTTGCGAATTATATAATTGTGGCTCAACAATTTTGGTGCTATGATGTTGTGGAATCGGTTGTTCAACAATAATGGGACTATAAAATTTAATTAGAATAACCTTTAAATGAAAATTCATATTAATTTTTTACAATATTCATTCACATATAAAATGTAGAGAATAAAAGTAATTTAAATATTTACCCAAGAAGTGGTTTATTAGCATCAATTGATATTAATGGTGCTGCTGGTTGTAGAATATCTTTAACAACATCAACAATTTTATATGCATCAGGTAAAATTACTTTTGATGGAATTGAACTAACTAAAAGTGGTTTTAAACTACCAAAATCAGAAGCTTTTAATGCAGTTGCACCTTTAACAGCAGCTCCAGCTTTTAATGCAGTAGCACCTTTAACAACAGCACCTTTAACAACAGCACCTTTAACAGCAGCAGCTTTAACAACAGCACCTTTTACAGCAGCAGCTTTAACAGCAGCTTCCTTAATAGCAACTCCCTTAATAGCAGCTTCTTTAACAGCAGCTCCTTTAATAGCAGCTTCTTTAATAGCAGCTCCTTTAATAGCAGCTGTCTTAACAGCAGCTCCAGCTTTTAATGCAGTACCTTTAACAGCAGCTTTTAATGCTGTAGCACCTTTCACTGCAGCACCAACTTTTAATAATTTAACACCTTTTACGGCAGCAACACCTTTGACAATAGCAGCACCTTTAGCAAGTGCTGCACCCTTTGCAAGTGCGACACCTTTCAAAACAGTTGCTTTCTTAACAGCAGATGCTGCCTTAAGTGCAACTAGTTTTATAGCAGCAATATTAGCAGCAATTTTAAGTGGAGCTGATGCAATACTTGCAATTGCAGCACCTTTTGCTACAATTGCTTCATTTCTTTTAATTGCAGCTATAGCTAATCTATGTTTTATATCCTTAAGAATTAATTTTGGTGGAAAAACATGTGGTTTAGCTTCTAATTCTTGTAATGCAAAAGTAGCAATTACTAGTAAAATTATGAATCCTTTTCCTTTAAACATTTTTAAAATATATATAATTTAGTTGAAAACTTTTAATGATTACTTTATCACAATTTTTAATTTATGTTTCAAATTTATGAAAATGTACTTGATTTTATATGAAAAATTAAATTTTAACCCCCGAAAAAAAGAAATTTTAAAATTTCCAAATGAATAATAAAGAAATGTAAATTTCTCTAATATGCAATAAATAAAATATTGAGTAGCTTCAGGCAATTAACAAAAATGCAGCATAAATGATTGCATTTTTGACCTATTCGTAGCAGGTAAAATTTTATAATAATTACAATAAAATTTTGGTTACTATATTACTGTGTAAATAATGTAATTAAGAATGGCATAATTAATATATATTCAATGTATACATACAATAAATTATAAATAAATACAATAAATTTATATAATCTTACTACAAATAAACGAAATTCCCAGTAATTGTGTAAATAATACTTGAAATATTTTCATTAAAAATTATATTTTTATATATTTACTTTACCTAAAATTTAATTTTGATGTAACATAAATTACAATGGTTTATAAAATAAATCTTAATATTTTTACGATATTATTAAATAAAAACATAAATGGTATGGATATTAATATATAAAATAGAAAAATTGAATTTACAATTTAATTATCAGCACAATCAATAAGTTCTAATCACTTAATCGTGATTAAATTGTAATTATCTATTTAAAAAAATATGAAATGAATAATAAAATACACAAACTTTATAATCTGCATAAATTATATAAGAGCTAATAGTATGTTTATGTTAGCATGAAGAATAATTATTTACTTTTTTTTATTAATTTATATAAAGAAAAAATAGATAAATTCACATAAATCAAACATCGGTTTTAAAGCCAAATTAATTTTAATTATTAAATTAATTAATCAATCAATTATTTTATCCATAAAGTTTTTTTTTACTAATTTTGAAATATTTCAATATAATTGTAGTATCCTACTTTTGGATAAATATTCGAATTAAAACTTAAAGAAAAATTTGATTCTATTTGATTAAAATTTAAAATATATCAGTTAAGTTAATATAATATGATGACTTTAATTCTAAATGAAAAGTTATTAATGTTTTAAACTACCTTATTGTCCACTGCTAAAAATGGAATCATTGTCCACTGGTAAAAAGAATTAAAGTCCAATTTGAAAAGGTCATAAAGTCCATGGACTTTATGACTCTTTTACAAAATTCAAATGAGAATTGCAGTCCAATTTAGAATAATGTTTATTATAAAATATTTAATATTTTTCTCAATAAGAATAAAATACAATTATAACTTTTTTGCTTTGCATTCAATTATTTAATCCTTTTACTTATCTTATTTATCTGAAAACTTCATTTTGCAACTTTTCGGAAAAGGGAAAACAACCTCTTTTTTTTAACTTATCGGCAAAGGAAAATAACTTAATTTGCAACTTTTAGGAAAAGGGAAAATTCCTTATTTTTTCAGCTTTTTTTTTTCAAAGCTGCAAAAAGAAAGAGTTATAAGATAAGACACTTATAGTCCATACCCGGTTGACTTCTAGCCACAACATACATAGAAATGTAGTATTTTCTATTAATGATAAAAGTAAGTATGATTTGAGTATGGCAATGCTTTTTACAATCTATTTGTATACTATACCAAAATGTAGGTATTTTAATAACCTTTCATTAAAGCCAGTATACGTGTCTATGCGACACTCGTAGTACATACCCAATAACATTAATATAAATATAGTATTTTTTTATATAGACACGTTAATACATTAATTAATTGTTATTACACATTAATTTTTATATTTACAAATTACAAAAAAAAATCTAAAAAGAAAAAAGGTCCATTTCAATTTGGTAATAACGTCCACGTCAAATAAGTCATAAAGTCCCTTTCATTTGGAATTAAGGTCCATGGACTTTAATTCTTTGGACCTTAATTCACCCCACCAACTCTCGTACATTGATATCTGATGAAAAACTAGTTGAATGATCAAAAATTTACTTGTAAATATCCTGTATATCCTTATGGAATGTATAATATGATTTACAGATTTCAATAATTTCGTTATATCCTATTCTTAATTGACATAAAAAACAAATATTTGCGAGAGCATAATAATTATAAATAGTTTCATAATTTACCAAAAAAAAAAAATGTAAATAATAATAAATTTAATCATAAAAAAAACTATTTTATTAAAAAAAAAACTTATTGTACTTATTATATAAAAATTGATTTAATCAGAACGTTTTATCAATATTAATAACATGACTGTATATATTAATTACAATTATTAAATCTTATAATTAATTAAATTTTTATAATTCTATGATTTAAAAAAAATTATGATTACTTATTAATATATGTGTATACATATATTGTATTAAATTTATTACTATTGTATGTTCAAATATTATTCAATAATTAATTAAAATTCTTTGTATTAAATTAAATTATGTTAATACATAATAGAAACTTGTACATTTTTTTTGTTCATATAAAATATAAATGTTAAATAAAATAAATATATTCATAATAATTGATGATTAATTACATATATTTCTATTTTAAGCCGTTTTAATGTATAAATTAATTTTTTTATTTAATATTTAATTTTCATCAATATTATAGAAGAATGTAAGAAAAAAACTAAAATTTAATAATATATATATACTATTTATGTATCTATATATGTATGTAGTTATATATTTAATATTGCATAAGTGGTTTCATAAAATTTATTTGTCATTTATCTCAGTAAAAAAATAAAATAAATAAATAATAATAATAAAAACTTGATTATAATTAACCAGCTAAAAATTAAAAAAATTAAAATAAATAAAATAAAATAAAATAAATTTTTGATATTTAAAGAAACAAATATTTGTTTATGTTCAATTCTTTATTTCAAAATCTATGAATTCTTTCTTAGATTAATTTCTAGTATCTTCGAGTTTGTTATTTTTTTTATGATATACTAAAATATATAAATAATAAACATTAGATTATAAGATTTATATTGTTAATAAATGAAAGTAGTTTATTTGACAAATTTTTTTGTTTTTTTTTTTTATTTTATAAATTTAAAAGAACAGGTAAAACTAGAAATCTTAAAATAGTTAAGTTATATATATTTAATTTTTGGTTATTTATTATAACATTCGAATATTGCAATTACCATATGTTTTTTTTATTATTATTATTATTAAAAATTCTTTATTACTTTATTATTTTCAAATTAGAAGATTTATAAAATACATTTTTTTTTAATAGTTTTTATTTCAAAGATTTGAAATATAGCGAATATATAGCGAATTTGTCTTAATAAAAATTTTAGACAATTAGAAATCTCTCATATTCACATAATATATTCACATATTATAAAAATAAAAAAATTTTATTTATATTTGCATAAATTATTTATTTTGTAATTTAGATATTATAATTTATGAATTATGATCCTTTTCAATTATATTTCTAATTATTTTACTAAGGATTTATATATTTAAATACACATTTATGCAAATATTGAAATATTATATTCTATGTAATATTTGCTAGATAATATTTATGTTATTTACTGATGATTTTTAAATTTTATATTAGATTATAAGAAAGTTAATTAGTCATCTATTACTTATTGCTAACATATTTTAATAATTTTTCAATTACAAATTAATTGCGAAATCGATTTTTTTAATCCAATGTTAGAGTGAAATGCGCAAGGCGCACTTTTGTTAATTTTTAATTAATATTTTAAAATATTCACATTGTCGCCTTTTTTCACTAAAAATATTCAATCTGTTCATTATATATTTACTATATTATATAATTATACTGTAAAAATGCAAATGAAATTTATTAATTATAGTTTATACATTGAATAATAAAATTATAGTAATAATAATATAAATTTTATTTCATGTACATAATTTTCAATTACATAAGAATAAAAAGATTATTTCTTAATTTAATTATAAAAAATTAGTCAAATTATAAATAGGTTATATGAATTATTATAAATGAGAGAAGAATTGTCTAATTCAAGGAAATGTCTATAATTGAAAGACTCATCTAAATAGCATAACTATGACTTATGGGCTATTGTATATATTATATTCTGTGGCTACATAATGTAGTCCAGTATCAGTATCCCCACCATATAGTCAATCTATGCATCTCCTATAATATGTATTGGCACATTCCAGAAAACAGTAATACATATTACCATTAATTAAAATCACAATTTACAACGAAAAGAAAATTATATTGTATAAAATTAGAAAATTTTCAAAATTATTATCCAGTAAAGCTAATCTCTCTTAATACTATTTTTGATAACTTGAATTTTAAAATTTATCATTTTCATCTTAATAGTCTAGTAAAATTAATTTTCTTTTTATAAATTTTTTTGAACGATTGAATTTTTTTTTTTTTTCATAATTAAAAAAATATTATTATTATCTAAAGTAGCCTATAAATATTTTCTGTTAATTACATTTAAAAATTTTATTTCGATTAAAATAAAAACATAAATTTTTTTAGAAAAATCTTTTCCATAATTTTTTTCTTTGTTTTTGGTATTTAATTATTTTTTATTAAAAATTTTTTGTGAAATAAAATGGAAAGAAAATTAACATTTATTAAATCAAAAGAAGCAAAATTATTAAATGTATTAGAAACGAATCAAGTTGACAAAGAAAAGGAGATAGCATCGATAGCATTAATTGAAGATGAAAATATTGAAAATGATGATACAAATAATCTGATTGTGGTCGATAATAACATGAATAATGGCATATCAAATATATGTTTGGTAAAGAATATTTTTGAGATTTAAGAAAAATAATATTTAAAATAAATATATAATCTTCAATTTTTGTAGATCTATTCTAGAATGCGTTCAACTATTTCATCTGCTTTGATATTTCTAACATCAAAATGTCATTTGTTAACATTATTGTATATATTTTTTGAAATGATTACATTATTATTTTTGGCATCATTTAGCATTGCTGTATTCATTTGTACACATTTAATTAAATATTTAAATTTAAAAAATGATATAATGCCAATAAAAGTTGTTAATAACATTGATAAAAAAATAAATGTTAATAAAAAAAAAGAAAAATTATAAAATTAAATTTTCTTGTAAAATTTTTGATTATAATTTTTTTATAATTAAATCAAAATAAGTAAAATAATAAATTATAAAAACAATTCTGAAAAAAAAAACAAACAATTAATATTTTTAATTAAAATAATTTTTAATGTAATTTTTTTTTATACATTTTTTTACTAATACATGATTAAAATTATTATCATTACAATAAATTATGTTTCTTTTTTAATAATTTCAATCAATATGCAAATATCAATGCTCTGAAACTAAAATATTGTAAATTTCTGACAAATTTTGTTCTATATATTAAATTGTAGTTATGCTAGTTATGCTTTTATCTGAAAAAAATTGACTAATAATTATATGCTCTATTGAAGATTCAACTTTTTTAGAATTAATCTTTGCATTTCATATTTGAAAGTTTTAAATATTTGCTTCTTTCGCATTTAGAGTGCAAATTTATCATTTTCATCGTCAAATGATCGCAGTACTGGCAATGTATTAATTCTTTTTACTGATATTATGACTATCGAGACAGAAAAAAGTCGACAAATTTAGCCCAATGCTCCTTCTGTCGACTGTTTGCTCTTTGCTGTTTCGTCGATTAAACTACCATAAAAACGAATAAAAACATTGCTGCGATCATTTGACGTTGATGATATGGATCCATGATCCATTATGATACCTTTAACGTTGAAATTATACTTGTAAGATGAACTTTTTTATATATTTTTTCCAAATCCTGAATCTTTAAAATAAAACTATATTACCCAGGAATATTTAAATATCTATTGAAAGATTCAACCTAAAACAATATTAAAGATACTAAAATGTATAAAAATTAAAATATTCAAAACGATTCAACAAAAAAAAAATCCTATTCCAAAATCTATATCAATATTTTATAATTATGTAATTTTATGAAATCGAAAGTTTATTTATCTTCTTTTTCAATAAGAAGAAACTATGTTACATCATAAGAAAATAAAAGCGTCTACCATAAAAATAAAATAAAGTGTAATAAAATTATAAATTAGAAACTTTTTCCCAGATACAAATTTACATAAATTATCAAAAATTGAATATTTTATTAACAGATTTAATCAATTTTAACTGGTTTTGTCGTAGTTCGTGGATTAAAGAATGAGAAGACAATTTTTTTTTTGATAGTTTCACTAAAAAAATAATCTACATAACGAACTTGATATTGTATTTGAATTTGACGTACAAAATCAAAATATATAATAAATTTAATTAATTGCATTTTTTTATAGTCTTACCAATTAATAAAATTCGATCAACCAATTTGTAAAAATAACAATAAACTATAATAGCTTCTTCTTTTTCCAAAAAATACATTTTAATAAGCTGATGCATAATTAATGAAAATTTGAGGAATTAATTAGTTTAGTTAAAAGCGGTGTACTTTTAATTGTATTTAATAGTATTATAGTCCAAAATCAGTTTTCAGCACTTTAGTAAAAATAATGTAAAACGATTTATATGCAAGCACAAAAGAGTATGAAATTGTCTAAAAATATATTATGTTAATGTATTTCCAAAATATTATATTTTTTTTATTTGTTTTTATGATTTTTCTTTAGTTAAATTATTAAAAAGTCCGATCACTGGCAAAAAATTGGAAGGATAGTAATTGTAGCAGTAAGATTTGATTGTGTGTAGCTATATGTTAATAAAATCTTATTACCATGATAAATTACCAAAAATTACTCCAATTATACTTGTAGTAATTTTTGGTAATTTATGATAATCTGTAAAATGAGCCAATCCTGAAGATAAAAGAATCAATCCTGACCAACTGTAAACATAAATAAAAACATAATATAAAATATGAAATATAATTATAAAAAAATATTTTAATTTAACAAAAAAATCTTAATATTACATTATATATTTTACAATTTTACTTAATTGACTATATGTATACCAAAATTGTGCAATTTTAAATATAAATAAATTCACAAAAAAATTTATATATTTTTATTTTTATTTTAATAAATTTGGTTTAAAAATTAATATTTTTAACGTTATAATTTATGAAAATTACCGCAATATTAATTTTTTTTATTCAAAAAATTTCCAAAATTTATTGAAAATTTTATTGCAAAAATATTTATTAAAAAAAAACTTGGCGTCATGGCACATGCCAAAACCTAATAAATTGCTCAATACTATTATAAATTATTATGATTTTTTTTCATAATTTTATTTAAATTTTCTGAATTTTCAACCTTGAACTTTTTTCTTTATTTTTTTTTTTTTAATTATATTTTTTATTTAATGATTTTTATTTATTCAATTTTAAAATTTTGTATATTTTTAGTAGTAGTTCTCTACTGTTGTTTTTACCATTTTTGGTTAAATTTAAAATATTATATTTAAAAAACGAAAAAATTAACGAAATACATAAAATCAAATGGAATAATTATTGATAACAAAAAAAAAAAAACAGAAAAATTTATGATTTAAATGAGTACAATGTCACCAAGCAAAATACTAGTTTATTTACTAAAAAAAAGCCTGGTTTTTACCTGAATATTTACAAAATACAAAAAAAAAAAATTAGAATATTTTAAAAATTAGTTACGTACTAATTTAAAGGTGAAACTTATTGCATGATTTTATTTTTTATTTATTTATTATAAATGAATTTTAATTATATTAATATTTATAATTCTAAATTTAGAAATTCTGTTTATTTTTTACTTTATTTACTTTAAATATTTCCTTAATTAGGTAATTAAGGAAATACTACATTTGAAGTATTTTGCTTAATAATACTTGGAGTATTTAATTGGAAGCATTTTTTTTAATCAATTACATTTAGTATGTACTAGAATTTTTCACACTGACTAATTTTTTTTTTACTTTTATATGTACTTTAAAGAGTATACTTCAAACATAAATATTGATATATAGTAAATATTTACTAATTTTTAAAAGTATTTAATAATATGTTGCAAATACTTATATAATTGAAAGAATATAGATATAAGTACTGCGAGTATTTTTATTCAAGTTGCTGCAATTTTTAATTAAATAAATATTTACATATGTATTTACAGAAATATTGCAAGTATTTAATTAAATATTGAAAACATTTAATTAAATAACTTATTGAAAGTATTTTCTGGAGTATATATTGTAAGTATTTATTTAAGTACTACAAATATTTTATTTGTTTTATACTCATATTTTTGAGTTTTATGTTGATTTATTTACTATAATATTAATTTATGTTTATTCGTCCTTAAACTAATTTTAAATATTCTAGATTTTCATTCTAATATTACTTTTTTTTTCGTATCATTCCAATACTAAAATCTTTCAAGATTTGCTATTCTACTATATTAGCAATCCATTAATGGAATACCAATTTTTTTTGCATATAAAATAGTAAAATATCTTAACAAAAACATTAATCACTAATAATTATGAAATTTATGAAATCATATACAAATGATAAAAAAAAAATATATTATATTATAAAAATAATTTATAAAAAATAATCCTTAACGCCTTAGTCTATATCTACGACGTTCTTCGGCAATTTTTTGTCGTCTAACTTCTTGTTGTCTATAGACGAAAAGTGGCCGAAAAACAATAGCACGTCTTTGTCTATTTGTTTGCTGCTGATGCTGTTGACCATTTTTTGTATTAACTGAATCATCATTATCATCATCATTTGTTGAACGTCTTTGTCTACGTAAATTTTGTAATGGATAACCATTATTTGAACCAGATATATTTTCAAATAAATTTGATTTTGAACGATCATGACGATATAATGTATTTAAAAAACTAAAATATTGTTGTTGTCGTAAACTATCTGGATTCCGTAATGGTGATGGATTAAATATATAAACTTTTGGTGGATCAATATCAAGGATATTATTACCATTTACATATGGATGTTGAGCAATCACAAGTGCAATTAAACTTATTAAAATTATTATCTGAAATTATATAAAATATAAATATAGAGAATTATTTAGTATATTTTATAATTGAGTTGTTTTCGAAATTAATTTTCGAATTCAAAAAATATAAAAATATTTGTTTAATATATATAAATAAAAAAAAAAAGAATAATTCAATCAAATTTACATATCATAGCATAAAAATGTAAACAATTTACTCTTGTATCCAAAATTTTTTGTATTGATTTTATAGTTAACACTTTGTGGGTGAGAAATTTACTTAATTTGCATTTACATAGAAGTTAGAGTAATTATAGTAAATTTAAATTATTGATTTAAAAAAATTAATTTTTTCTTCAAAATTTGGCTAATTTTCCATAACGTTTAATATTTTTGATTAAAAATTTTTTTAATTACAATTTAAATTAATAAAATTTTATTCATAATTAGAATAAACAAATTTATAGTACATTTTTTGAATAATATCAAAAAATTAATATATAAAAATAATTTAAAATTTCACTCACTTTTGAATAAATTTCCATTTTGTTCTTGTTTTTTCAGTATTTTTTAATTTTATAAATTTTCGATTTTATTGTAATTTATTTAATATTTTTTACACTAAATAATTTCTTTTTTCAATTATACTTTTTCCAAAGTTTTTACACTTAATTTATTAAATATTTTTCATAAACTTATTAAGATGTTCACACTATATATTTTTCATATATTGGCACAAATTTTTAAAAAAATTATATGGTAATTATTTATATTTAATATAAAACATATATAATATTATTTATATTTTTGTCAATAATCATTTAATACAAAGAAAAAATGGTTCTGCTCTTGGCAAATATTTATTTTATACTGTCCAACGTATCATTGACACCATCTGAATTTATATTAAATTGATGATCAACATAAAAAAAAATATACTTACAAATACTTTAATAAAATTCATCTGAATCCCAATAAAATCAAAGCTTATGGCTTAAACATTAAAATATTTATTAATAAAAATATATATTAAGTATAATTTAAAATAAATATATGTATGTAGTTATATATATATAATTTATTAAAACAAAACTAACAGATTTCAATTCGAAATGATATCATCACTACACGCGTAAATATTGAAAGAAAAATTAAAAAAGAAGCTGTAAAAAAGTTATAATTAAGATATTTTTTTAATGCGAATATATGTAATAATAATAATGATTTTTTTAAAGATACTATCATAAAAATTAAGGGTTAAACAGGTTAAAGTTGTTTACCAAAATAATAAAAAATTGTTGTTATCAATTAGTAATAGTGTAAAAATATAATTTAGCGAATAGTTTAATGTTCCATATAGAATCGTCCTTGACATTAAAATTTAAAATTAACGAATCACAAATTATTACTGGATTATTTACAGATTTTCTCAATAGTTTTGTTGTTGGAAATCTAAAATCTTTGTTAGATAAATTATTGTCAATTTGAATTATTTTCTATTAAATAAATTTTTAATTCTGATTATGAAAATAATTTATAAAAATTGAATGATTAAAATATGAAATTTTACTCTCAAATTAAATACATATACGGTATAAGATTTTTTGCTACTATGCAAAAATTTTCATACAAGCTCAATGATATTTTTATTTAACAAAATTTTAGTAATTTTTTATATCGGAAAAATAGAATTTTTTATTAATTTGATTTGATTTGAACGTGTATAGATAATTTATATTTGTGGAACGTAAATATTAGATATGAAAAAAAAATTAGTTAAAAATACTGGTCTCGGTAGTTCCGTGTATTTAGAGGACAACAAAAATATTATGTACTATACAGGAGATGGTAATTTGTAAACCAGCTTTTATTAGACAAAATTTTCAAACTGTCTGATTGTACATACATATAAACATAGTGTGTGGAATTTGTAGACTATAAATACACCATAGCATTAGCATAAAAAATATAGACTTAATTCTATGATTCTTTTATCATATTATATATTTAAGTAATTTCTTAGAATAATTTAATTTGATATAAGAAGATCCGGAAATATATCCAAAAATAGACAAGAATTTTTTTTTTTTTGATAAAAATTTTAAGAATAATTACGATATCATAAATTACGGATTAAAATTAGTGAATTCAATTAATCATTCATAAATTTCTATTAACTTTATTTAGTAATTAAAATTTAAATTTTCATTATCATTCACATTTTGACACATAATAATTGACACATTTCAATTTAATATAGAAAGAAAATAATAAGAAATATTTCAACAATGATTTGTTAATTTATTAGGTCAAAGATGATTCTATAGAATTTTCACACCTTATTATATTTATGACGACAGTCAAGGAATTAAGGTGAAATTTGAGTATAATTCTCAGAAATACATTTATGATTAAGAATTATAGAAGAGTCATTAAAATTTAAGAATAATGAGCCACTGATATTGTCTTATTATTTAGCTGACTTACTGACATTGTTTAAACAAAACAAATAATTGTAATTACTATAAAAATTATTTACATAAATTTATTTGCATTATGCATAACTTCAGATATAATTGAAATTTCATTTGGTGCTAATTAAAGAATAATACATAAAAAAATGTATGTTATATCACATGATTTCAATTAAATTAGATATTTTACTCAAATATATGCGAGTTTCAATATGTTAATAGCAAATAAAAACTAATTTAAAATTACTATGTTAAGTAAAATTGACAATCTGTTGACTTTCGACTGAACTTAAATTTATTTAATAATTAAAAATAAATTTCAAATAAAGTTTTTAAATATAGTTTTTCGGTACTTTTTATAAATATGCATATTTTATTCAATAATTAATTTTATCAAATTAATTAATAAAAAATTCAAAAGATCTGAGAAAATCTTTCTGTTTGAATTTTTTTTTTGCTATAATTTACAAAATTGTTATTAATTTAAAAAAAATCTTATAATTTTTGTCAATTTTTTGATGATATGAACCAAAATTTACTAGTTTATAATTTCATAGAAACATTTAAAAAAATTACTGCTTTAATTTGTTTATTATTTGTAAGATTAATTTGGTTTTTATTAATTTTCCTATACCGAGAAATTTCTTATCATTTAAAAATTATTTCATTATTTTCCTTTTATAAAAATAACAAATTTTATTATATATAAAAAAATCATAAAATTTATTATTTTCAATTAAAAAATTTCTTAGTAAAAATTATTAAATTTAATTAAATTTAAATTTGTCAATGATATTTACATATTGATCGTATGACTTTTTAATTTCTTGCAATAATAACTTTCAATTTCGTTATCACTAAATTTATTTGTCATATAAGTAGAATATTTTGGTTTTAATTATAGTAACGAACCAATTGCGTCAAATTCTATCAATCTACAAAATTTCAAAATTGAGTCATCATTTAATTAACATCAAAAATTTAAAAATTTATATTTTTAGATACAACAAAATTTTCAGTATTAATTTTAATTAAATATATAAACTATATAAAAATAATTTAATTAACAAAATTTGTAAAAAGAATATCGTATATAGTATTTTAAATTTTTTTGAAAGTATATATCGTAGTATACACATATGCAAATATTTATTTTCGAATAACTAACTAAAAAAAAAATATATGGAAAATTGGCAAATATTGATTTTACGTCACAAACTGAAACAAAACAAAAGATTCTACCTATAAATATTTAAACAAAAAAAGAAACAATCTATAAAATTTCACATAATTCCGCATAATAATAAGGAAGTCGTCACATAGCTAGGTTTTATTTTTATGATTTCGTTAGAGACTTTAGACATGTTTTTATTGTTTGTGGTATGTTTCATCTTTTATGTGGGAAATAAAGTTATTTGATCAATAAAAAGTTCAAACCGAAAAAAATGCAAAAGTTGACAATTTGTTGTTTTTGTTTCTTGGCGGCTTTTATAATTTTTTTTCAGAATTAATTAACATAATTTTATATTTCGTTTTTTTTTTTTGTTATATTTATTACATAAGATTTACCGAATCAATTTTGAATATTATGATATAAAACAAGAAATTTTTTTAAAAAATATGGTTTTTTTATTGAATTTATATTTTTAATTATTCAGTTTACCTCAATAAATTTATTTTATTAAAAAAAACTTCAATGTAATAAAAATAATGGAATTTACATTGGAATTTACGATATTATGGTTTGTGTCTTGAATAAATTTTTAAGTAAGTACAAAATTATAAATAAGATAAATTGTAAATGTTTAATTATTATAAAATAATAAAATAATCCAAAAAAAAATTAGTGTATGTCAGTTCATAGTTCAGGTGAGGAAGAATTGGTGGGAAATTGTGGGATATACCTAATACACTAATACATACATACATATATATATATATATGTATATTCAAAATGAACGTTTTTTCTGATACATATATATTTTATTAATTCTTACCTAATATCATAGAAAAATCGATTTGTACTTTACAGTCTATTGTGGTAAGCGTAAGGATCAATGATCAAGGTAAGAAGGATCAACTATCTCATTATTAACAATCTTTCTATTTAGATTTAGGTAGTAATTTCAATAAATAATAATTGAAAACATGTTATTAATTTAATTTGACAGGAAACATTTAAATCAATTTAGTGTTCAAAATTTTAACAAGTTTTTTAATATCATCAAAAAAATTAATTTAATTTAAAATAAAAAACGGAAATTAAATATATAATACATATATATTTAATAAATTTATTAATGGGATCAAAAAAGAAATATTCTTAAAAATATATTATTTAAAAAATAAATCGTAGATTTTCCTTTTCAAGTTTAAAAATTCAAGTTTTCATTCAAAATTTTATAACAATTAAATACATAATAGAAATCTTAAAAATTAAAAATTCTGGAAGTTTGCACGTTTGTAAATCCAGTATAAAATTTAAAATAACATGTTTTTCTTTCTATTTTGCGATTAAAAAAAATGATTGAAACTAATTAAATCTAAAAGATTATTAATTAATAATTTCCTTATACATATACATTTTTTTTAGAATATCCGATTTTAAATAACCACAAAAATATAAATCAATAATTTTGAAAAATTAAATATAGTAAATAAATTTTTAATTTGTTATTGAAATAGAAATAAATTATTAAATATAATAAATATTTTCATGTGAATCATTTTCAAAATTAAAGACTTTTTCTTAATTTTAACAAAAAAAATGATTGAAACTAATTAAATCTAAAAGATTATTAATTAATAATTTCCTTATACATATACATTTTTTTTAGAATATCCGATTTTAAATAATCACAAAAATATAAATCAATAATTTTGAAAAATTAAATAGTATAGTAAATATATTTTTAATTTGTTATTGAAATAGAAATAAATTATTAAATATAATAAATATTTTCATGTGAATCATTTTCAAAATTAAAGACTTTTCTTAATTTTAAAATTAAGTGAATGAATCATTTTCAAAATTTTAGATTTTTTCTGTATTAAAAGAGGATTTTGAAACATTTTATAAGGCAGGCAACTAAGTATATATTGTTTGTTGTTCTTAAAAGTTCAATCATCTATATATAAAACAGTAATGACCTCTTTATTATTTGGTATATAA
The DNA here is from genome assembly GCA_949752835.1 of Empis stercorea. Lineage (NCBI taxonomy): Eukaryota > Metazoa > Arthropoda > Insecta > Diptera > Empididae > Empis > Empis stercorea. The sequence goes on along the minus strand of OX457088.1, from coordinate 13,111,631 downwards.
AAATTGTATATAGTATAATATTAAAATCAAAATAATAATACGATATTTTATTAGTTTATTTACATGAAATTTTACTTTTGTTGTGGAATTTAATATCACAAAATAAAAATAAAAAAATACTTTGTTTAAATCAAATTTGATTTAAGAATAAAATAAAAAATATTATAATACAAAATGGTGCTTATTATGATAATTCGAAATTATATTTTACATTTGATATTATCATTATGTAAATTTAATTTAAATTTTTGGATTATTTATGTTTATCGCAATAACATGAATTTCGTTTATGTTAAAATTTGTTTAATAAACTAATGTTACCATATTATTTTATAATTTCATTCAAATTCCAATAAAAAGTGTGCAAATACCAAACTATAATTAGTTTGGTATTTCTATAATAGCGGGCCTGGTTAGCGAAAGTAAATATTTTCTCGACATTTCAGAAAAGATGTTCATGCCGAGTAATTTCCAGGACATGAATTGGGATACTTTAATAAATCATCAAGCGCCAGTCACCATTAAATAGAAAAGCGATTGATTCATTTTGAATTTTTCTTTCCTCTCTGTACTAAATATCATAAGAGTTCATATCAAAAGGATATTTTTCATTGATGAATCAATTTTTCTTAATTTAAAAATTTAGCTAAATCTGTTATTCGAAGAGATAAAAATTTAATTTGATAAAGAAGCAATTTTTTTGTAGACTGTTACAAATTTTACTGATTGCATATTTTTAGGTAAGCATAAAATATATTTTTAAAAAATGTTATGCTTAATTTTTGCGGAATTGCATATCCACGTATACTATCTTGACTTAAAGATAATTAAAATACCTACATTTTGATGTACTATACGTACAGATGGTAGTGACTATAGCAATACTCATATACCTACTTTTATCATTAATAGAAAAATACTACATTTCTATGAATGTTGCGGCTAGAAGCCAACTGGGTATGGACTACAAGTATTGCATAGCCACGTATACTATCTTGATTTAAAGGTAATTAAAATACCTACATTTTGATGTACTATACGTACAGAGGGTAGTGAGTATATCCATACTCATATACCTACTTTTATCATTAATAGAAAAATACTACAATTGTTAGAGTTAATAACCGGGTTAAATTTTTTTTAAAACTATTATAGTAATTAGAATGATTTGGACTGTGTTAATTAACATATAAAAAAAAGTATTTGCATATTTTATTTTATTATTGAAATAATATTTTATAATATCAAGAAGATGGTATATCACGATGATATATTTATACCATCGTGATTAAAATTGATTTGTGTAGAAAAAAATTAAAATTTCCATAACGAATAGCATTGAATTGATTATGGAATTGAATTAACTGTGGAAAATTTTCTAATCAAATTTTTAAATATCACCAATAAACAAAAAAATTTAACTGATCTAGATTTCTAGTAATTTTAGGAAATTTGAAGCAAATACAAAAAGTTACTATACAATAAATATTTATAAGTCATAATGTATATTATAGTAAAATATTTAGAAACATTGTATATATACTTAAATTATTATTATTAGATTAATACTAATTTAATTTAAATTTAATAAACAATTTCTAAATTAAATAATCAAGTTTCAAAAAATTGGTAATGAAATTTTGAATTTATTTATATAGTAAAATTGTGTTAATTTTTATTTATACGAAGAACAAGATTTATAAAATAAAGATTAAATTTAATTAATTGAAATTTTAATTAAACTTGAATAATTATAATTAATATTTTGTACTTTAATTTGATAATATGTTATAGATGTTAAGATAATCGTAAAGTTTTTTAAAATTTAAAAATAAATAAACATTTAGAATTTTAAATTCTTATAAATTTATATATAGATTATGGTTTATTTCTCCCAGAATTTTAAGTTCTAATTAAACTAAACTCATTGTATTTTCGAAAAATTAATTATTTAAATTTTAATCCGATTTTTTGACTTTTTTAGAATTGAATTTTGCTCTTTTCATTTCATTCTTACTCGATTTACTAAAGGAATTTCATTCAATGTTCTATAGTTTCTTTTATTCATAAATCATAAAAATATTTTCTGATTTAGCTTTATAATTTTTTTTTTTGATTTATTGAAAGACAAGTTTTTTTTTTTTTATAAATTTTATATAAATTATTTTTTATTTTAAATATTTAACAAATTATAGTAAGTAAATTACAAAATTTCTTTTGAATGCATCTACAGTCTTAAAAATATAATACAAAAAAAAATTTTTTAAACATAAAAATATATATAAAAAAAAAATACACATTAAAATATGTACAAAAAAATATTTACACACATTTAAATATAAAAAATAATAATAAAAATAATGTTTGTTTTTTGTATAAAAAAAAAATGTACAAATAAATCAGTCTGTTCTCAATATAAAATATGAATTTGATCAACAAGAAAATTCTTATACAATTTTTTTTTCCAAAATTATTTCTTCTTCTTTCTGTTGATTTTAATATAATGTTTTTTTTTTTGTTGATCAACCAAATAAATTGGGAACAAACAACCTCTTCTTTTTAGTTTTAAGTGTTTTATATGTTAACAATGGACGATATTGTAAATTTGATTGTTTACGTCTTAAATTTCTACCACCTTCACCTGATGCATCCGGAAATACATAATATCCTTCTCCATATTTTGGTGAATAAACATCTTCAACAACTGTTTGTGGTGATCGTTTTGATCGTAGCAAGTTTAATCCATTTTCATTATCTGTTTCTATATTATTAACATCATCATCGTACAATTCATTTCTTAATATTACAAATCCATTGACTGTAATTACATAATTGCTAATTGCTATAATAATTATAGCTAATACGGTGACACACTATAAATTATAAAAAATAAAGAAAAAAAAAATCAAATTATTAGATTTAATTTATTAATTAACAATAATATATCTTCTTACCGATAATGTATTCATTATTGTCGCGTGTATATCCACAATATAATTTAACAAATTTTTTTTTTATGTATAAAATTAAATTTCTTTTAAAAATCACTTCAAAGTTTTGATATTATTATTTTTTTTTTTTTTGTTATTAGTATATAATTCACAATATTTTTGTTTTAAAATAATGTTACTAAAGAATACTTTTTAATGGTTTACTTCCAATAAGAGTTATATTTCATTTGATGTTCATTTACTAAGAATCTCTCATATTTATACCCCAGGAAAATTTGAATATTTATCATAATCTATAAAAAAATTTCACAAAATAATAATAATAATAATATACATTAATTTTTGGACTTGACTCACAATGAAAGGCTCTAATTGATCATTTTGGAAATTAATATATGAATATTATATTTAGCACCTTAATAATAATAAATATATACCTATATATGTTTATATTTTTTTATAGTGGTCTATATATTTCATATTATTATTATTATATTTTTGTTATATATTATTTTTGATGGTATATTAGAACCATAAGAAATCTTCTTAAGTAGAAAGTAATGAAACTTTATATAAAATTTTTTTCAAAATAATGGAATATTTTTTTATGGAATTTTGTTTTGATCATAAAAAAAAATTTATGTAAATGTTTTTTTCCAACATCTAATTATTTATTTAATTAAAAAAAAAAAATTTTTTTACAGATATTATTGTTAAATAATTTTTGGAAAAAAAATATTATTGAATAAATTTAAAAACTAAGTATAGTTGATAATACTAAAGTGTTCTGATAAGCAAATTTAGTTTTCGAATATTTTGTATTTTGGAAATGATCATAATTAAAGTTTATGTAAAAAATATGTAATTTTACTATAAAAAATTGTTTTAAATTAAAATATTTCAATGAAAATTATCAAATTTTATTGAATATATTTGTAAGAAAAAAAGAAATTACATTAACCTAATCCTAAATTTTGTTTTATGGATCAAAACAAAATTATAGAAAAATATATTAAATAAACATTATATTAGAATATATAGTAAATTTTGTGCTTCTTATGTTATTGATATTTTGAATACGTGACAGTTGACATGTATATTGAAAAAGAATCATTTAAGTAAAAGAAAAGAATGTATATTAATTAAATTAAATTGTGTTTACGAATATATATTTTTCTGAATTATGTAAACAATTCAATAAAGTTCAAATAAGTTCAGATTTTAATATTCAATTAAAGAACTAAAATTTTTTTTTGCAACATACTTGAAATCTATATAATTTTATACTACATATATTAAGAAAATGAAGTGATTCAAATAATTGTTTGTTAAAGTTTAAAAAACCACTTAAAAATATAGGTCAAATGAAAAAATTAAATTATTTCTAAAGCAAAAAAACTTTTAGGTCAAATTTTGAATGTGAAATAAAAGTATAAAAACTTTCTTTATGTCAATACTTTTTTTTGTACTTTTGTGACAATATTTACTTAATAAATTTAATATAAAAAAGATTTTGTTTAGGGTTTCCCTTGATATTTAAAAATGTAAGAATTTATATTTTGAATTTCTAAAAAGTTTACCTAAATTTCTAAAATTATAGTTTTTTTTTCAAATGATTTATAATAAGAAGCATTTCTGGGATATTGATACATAAATGTTGTTATATTTTATTACAGACCTTTTTTACCGATCCAGAATTGTTGAAGAATGGGAGACTTCAATTAACTTTTACTGATCAAATTCTTAGAGAAGTGATTTAAAAAATTTCTATTAGACGTGCGAAGCGAAGTGGTAAGCGTAAGATGCAAAAACAAGCGTAAAATGCATCAACAAAGGGATTTTTGTTTTAAAAAATGCCATTAATTCAAAAAGAATTAAAAATGCATTTTGTGAACCAATTTTGACCCAATAATAAATAATGATTATCATTTTTATACCGTACAATACAATTTATTTATAATATTATCCAAAATATAATTCAAATAAAAAACCATTAAATTTCTTTATTTACATTTTATATTATATTTGAATAAATTTCATTACTCCCAAATAAATAATAATAATTTATAATTTTATACTCTACTCTAGATACTAGAAATAACATTTTTCTTAAAATTAATAATTAAAAGAATAAATATTTTTTATTACTTTTATTTGACCACAAATAAAAATTTTATTATCAAAAAATTTATGGAAATTTTTTTATTCTTAATTTTTTGATAAATATTTTCCATTCTAAAAAAAATTTATTTTCGTCAAGGTCCTTCCTGTTACTAATATATAATCTTCCAATATTCGTTCCTCTGTTATTTTGTATATTTAAAAAATATTATTTATTTGAACTGGAAAAATTTTAAAGACATGTTAATAAATAATGTAAATATAAACAAAATGAAAAAAAAAATAATATTGGTATATAATACATTAGAAAATTGAAATTTTTAAAGAATATACAAAAAACATCACAAACTAATGAATTAAAAAAATATTTCTAGAAAATTTTGGAAATTTATATAAAAATTTAAATAAAAATAATAAAAAAACATTTAAGCTCTATAAAGTTCTATATGAGTTGGAAAAATTATAAAAAATTAAATTTATATCAATTAGGTTAGGTTAGTTAAGCATAGTAAATGTTTACGCTAATCGTTATAATTTACTATTTGTGTACTATTCACAACAACAGAATTTTCTTACATATAATATACTCGTAGTATATAATGTGTAGTAAACTGATGTTAATATACGTTAATATACCATTTCGCTAGAAGTGTTTAAATGAAATGAAGACTTTTCTCAATTTTTAGAAATTTTGTTTACTTCGTCTTCGACTAATTAAATCTTATTGACTTTCAATAACAAAAATTTCAATAATTTCTCAATGATTTCATTGTGACACATTTTTGTGCTGAAAATAAATCCATTTCCGTACGTCATTAGCTTCAATTTAGGTTACTATTTAAGATTTGATTAGTTTATTTTCGTTATTAAGAAGTAATTAATAATTAACTTTCATTTGAACTCATATTTAATTTTTATTTTATTTAAGGTATGAAAATAAAGGCAAATCTTTCATGACACGCTTATCAAATTACTTACTGACGCACGTAAAAATTTTGTATTAATTTTTTAAATAAATAAAATTTTTGTAGACTATTTTTGGTCACATCAACACAATATTTCTATTATCGATATCGTTTTGTTTTATTAATAATTTATTTAATTGTGTTAATTAAATTTTATTAATTTTTTTTATACATATATATATATTTGCTGTCGTCAATTCATCACGAGGATATTTTGATATGAATATTTCTTTTTAATTTATATTTATAGACACTTTTTCTTAGTTTTGTCTAATTATCGATTTTAAAAAAATTCTATTTTTGGTATACGAAAATCTAAAAATGAAATAACTTTTATTATATCATTTTTAAATTAATACCAGTTTCATCTAGCGCAGATATTAATTAGTTAATCGCGACTTTAGATTTATATAAGAATTTTTTTTTTGTTGATTTTTAAATAAGGATTTTCTTGGAACTAAGTACAAAAAAGTTTAATTGTAAAATTTTATGGTTTCCAATGATTTTTTATTATTTACTGAAAAAAATGATTAATTACTTATTCTTAAGAATATTTTTCTTTTATAATTTTTTAATTTCGATTGCTAATTTGGGTTATGATGGGATAGAACTGCATTGCTCATAGCGGATATGAGTCAAGAGTAGAGATCATTGCCAAGGACAAATCGTTTGAATAGAAAATTTTATATAGTAAGAAGCGTAATAAAAAGTAAATATAATTTAGAAAAATTAAATAACATTATTATACACTCGGAGGTAATTTGGTGAGTATTAATTTTAAATAATGAATCATAAATTATTTATGAATATTTTTAAATTAACATAAGAAGCTACTGAATTATAGGAAAATAATTTTGGATGATTCAATTTAATTTCCTTGAAAGTTGATTATTGGGAAATCAATTATTCTAATCACTTAACTGAACTGAAAAATGTGTCAAGAGTAACCTCAATTCCCGATTATGGAGAAATTATGTTAAGAATTGATTTGATTCTATTCTAAGTCATTTTATCTAAATCGATTTATTAAAAATGTAATGCAGTTTTAGATATTAATTATAAATGAGCAAAATAATAATTAACTGAAATAGAAAATATATAAATTAAATGAATATAATTTAATTTAAAATTAATAATTTGAAATATATTTCTTAAAATAATTAATTAATATTTAGATAATAATCTTATCATTAGTTTCTTATTTTAAGTTGTTTCCGTGAAAATTGTCTTATAACTAAGCAAAATAGTTTTTATTATCTAATATCTCATTCTTATAATTTATATTACAATCTAGGTTTTCTAATCTAGGTTTTGATTGCAATATTTTTTTTACCCTTTACTTGAATTTACTAACTTAAAATATACTAAAAACAGAATAAACCAATTACATATAATATTTGTATACCATACGCATAAATTTTAAATACTTCATCCTGATTGCATAGTTTTAGGTGTCAAATTCAAATTTAACTCAACATGTTTTCTCTTTCTATTAATACATGTTGCTAAACATTTGGGACTGAATAATTAAAGTTCTCAAGTCAAATCCAAATTTATCAGAATATAAAAAAAAGTCATGAGAACTATTTAACATTCAATTTTTATTTAATGTAAATTTTAGTCCTTTTTTTTAATTTGTTACAAATCTTGTGGGTTATAGAAAACCGTCCATTAGTTAATTTGGTGTTTCTATATTTTGATACTATAATAGTAAGAAGCAAAATAATCAAGAAATAATAATTATAATTTTTATGTCCAAATTTACAGGTAAATTGTGAATAATTCGAATATTTTTTAGCACATGATATATATAGTCATTTGAGTTTAATAAATTACAAACAAACTTAATGGAACTTTTAAAAAAAACTAACTATTTTCCCAAACGTCACTACTTATTCTATGAACATTTCATGCTAATTAATAAATCTAATTATGAAAAATTTTACTATAATATTTTCAAATTCAAATCAAAACAAACTGAAAATTGAAATCATAACAACTAATCGCTAATTGATATTTCAATTTAAATGTGCAATATGCACTCTATATAAGAACAAGTCATTTTCAAAATTTAGTTTAGTTAGTAAAATTATTTTGTAATTTAAATCACTTAAATATATTTAGTGGAAAATAAATAATGATGACAAAGTTTTTTAATGTATAAATATTTTTTTTAATAAAAGTTTAATTCTATTTTTATATTATTTCTGAATTTTCTATTTTTAGCTAATTGAATTATCCATAATGGTAATTATTTTTATTTTAATCACATATTCAGAAAGTAGACCAAATGGATTAAGCACACAAGAAGTGAAAATAGAAGTTATTCCAAAATCAGAATTAGATAATAAAGTCATTTTAACAGTTTTAAGTGAATCAAATAAAATGATTGATAATAATTTTGAATCAAATAATGAAATTGATGATGAAATGGAACTGGCCGAAGTGAATGTTTTTAGACCAATTTTTCTATATCGTTATGCACAAGCTAAGAATAAGAAAGCAGCTGGTTGAATAATATTGTGATTGTGAAAATTAATTATAAATTGTAATTATGTATAGGAAATTAAATTCTTAAGAAAATAATTAAATTTTAATAAGTAATTTGTATTTATTAATTATTAAATCATAAAATTATTAAGTAAGTTATTTTAATTAAGAAATAAAAATAATTGAATAAGTTTGAAATAAAAACTTTCTAATTTATAGAAAATTATATTATAGATAAATCTTTCTTTGTCTGATATTTATGTTCTATTTCGTATATAGAACATAAATATCAGACAAAGATTTCTATGTTTTTAACCAATATGAAAAACTAGTTCTAAAGATTAGGGATCCCCCATAGGTTTCTGAATGAGAAGAGATTTAGATGTTATAATTACATAGTCAAGAACATTTTCGTAAGCAAAAAAAGGATTTTATGGTATCTACAGAAACTTTATTTCTAAACTTTATTATTAAAATTTTAGAGGACTTAGGCCCGTAAATTAAAAATTAAATTTATTATTCATATCGCTCATAATTCTTATTTTTGTAGATACAATAAAAAAAATCTAAAAAAGTTTTATTCTTATTTATTGTGCTCTCACAATGATAAAATGAATTACGAAATTATTTCGTAATTCACCACAGCCTAAATTTAAAAATAAAATAGAGTTTTCTTTATAATTTGAGTTCTTCAAACTCTCAATTCTAATATTATCATTTATATGTTTGTTATCAATTTCTATTTTATGCTTTTGATATATTCGTAAACATAAATTCCTCTTTTCTCTGTTTATTAGAAATTTTCTTTTCTAACTTAAATTTGTGGTTGTTCTTGTCATTATTAAATAAGTTTTTACGATCGTGCTAAATTTCGAGTAAAGTTAGAATAATAATTACAAAACAAAATATGTTTGTCGGTATTGGATTTTACTTATTAAATATTGTATTCTTTTAAGTTTTTGCAGTTTTAACAGATTTTTAAATTTAATTTTTTTCATTAATTTATTAAGCCATCTATTTTAAATTAACTAAATACTTCAGTTTGTGCACAGATGAATTCAGAAAACCAATATTATTTATTTTTATAATCAAAGCAAAGTACAAAAATTTAAAAGGTAACTGACCTGTTCTTGTTCAACTCTTAATCGATGGCTGTGGAATTATAATTTTATAATATTTAATTTTTTTATACATATTATTCAATTCGACGAAAGTGGATAGACAGAATTGAGATAACTTTTGAGCTGTTCGGTTTAATAAATGTTCGCAGACCAAAAATAGACTGTAGTATATATAAAATTTTAATATTAAGTTTTGTGTTTGGGTACATTTATTAAATTTAATAAGTTTTTGTAAAAAGAATTAACAAAATGCCAGCAATTCAAACTAAAATCAATTTAGATTTACTTAAAGAACGTAAAAAATGTAATTTTAATATTGAAGAATTTGCAATTTGGTGGCACAATGGACAAGAAAAATTAAAAGAGAAAAGAGCAAGAGGTAAAAATGTTTATTTACATATTTATAAAACATTTTTTTTTTTCGTTTTTAAATTAAATTTTTCGAAATAATTTCACTTTTAGTCGATGTAAATTTTAATGAAATTATTTTAAGATTAGCTTATCATTGAGATAATATTTAATCAAACTTTGCTTATCATTTGAATGATATTGCATATACTTTGAACTATTAAAATACTTTTTACAATACTTTTATTTATTTGTGGTTAAACTGGTTATCAAAATGTGCATTTTAAACATAAGTAAACCAATATAATCATAATAAAATGATATGAGAATTATTGACATAACAACCTAATTTCAGAGGAATTTTTCTTCAATGATCCAGAACTACAAAATGATATTCCAGAATGTTATATGTCCCATAAAGAATTATACGAAAATAGTATTAAAAAATCAACTAAATTAATTAAGAAAGTTAAAGAATTTCAAGCAAAAAATTCAAAAATTCGTGACGATGGAGAAATGTTGGTCTTTATTATATAATTTTTATATACATAATATTAATTTTCAAAAAAAAAAAATGTCCTTTAGCACACTTGAAACACTACATGATTTCCGAACAATTTTGTATAATTTAAATGGATCAAGTATATTTTCTCAACATATGCCAATTGGAATACATTTTGGTATGTTTTTACCTGCACTTTTGAGTCAAGGAACACCAGAACAAAAACAAGAATGGTTACAAAAAGCATTTAATTTTAATATAATTGGTACATATGCACAAACTGAATTAGGTCATGGAACGTTCCTTCGTGGTTTAGAAACAAGAGCTGATTATGATTTGAGAAAACAACAATTTATATTAAATAGTCCATCATTAACAGCATATAAATGGTGGCCTGGTGGATGTATGATAATAATAATTTATTATAGGCAATATTAAATGTATAAATTTATTCAACTTTATTTTTAGTGGGCCATACAGTTAATTATGCAATTGTACTAGCAGAACTTTATACAAGTGGAATTAGTCGTGGATTACAATCATTTATTGTACAGCTGAGAGATGAAGAAACGCATAAACCATTGCCAGGAATAACAATTGGTGAAATTGGTAGTAAATTATGTATGAATGCAACAAATAATGGTTATTTAGGATTACGTGATGTTCGAATACCAAGAACAAATATGTTAATGGCCAATGCTCAAGTACTTAAAAATGGTAAATTTATGAAAGCACCATCACGTATACTAACTTATAGTACTATGATGTTTGTTCGTGTAAATATTATAAATGATATGGCTAATAATCTTTCAAAGGCTTGTACAATTGCAACTAGATATTCAGCAATACGACGACAAAGTCCTATTGAACCAAAGTAAATTGGGAATTACAAAATTTTTAAAAAGTTATATTAATTTTTTACTTTAATTTTAGCCAACCAGAACCACAAATAATTGAACATGTTACACAACAATTAAAAATATTCCCTCAAATATCTAAAGTAATAATATTTAAATTAACTGCCGATTATATTTGGAATATGTATACTAAGGTGAATACAGAAATAAAGTCTGGAAATTTATCACGTTTGCCCGAAATGCATGCATTATCATGTTGTTTAAAAGCAGTTTGTTCAGATGATGCTTCCAAAGCTGTCGAAGTATTAAGAATGTCTTGTGGTGGTCATGGTTATATGAGTTGTTCAAATTTTCCTAATTTATATGGTTTAACAACAGCAGCATGTACATATGAAGGTGAAAATACTGTAATGCTTCTACAGACGGCACGATTTCTAATGAAATCTTGGGCACAAGTTTTACAAGGTAAAAAATTAACACCAACTGTTCAATATTTGGTAAAAGGTAAAAAAAATCTTAAATTACCTAAGTGGGATGGATCAATTCCATGCATTATTAATGCATTCGAAATAGCCGCAGCAAAGTATTAAAAATTCAAATATCTAAATATTATAATTTAAAACAAAATTTAACTTTTATAGCAAGACACGATTAGCATTTGAACACTTGGAGGAAAGAAAAAATAAAGGATTAAATCAAGAACAAGCTGCTAATATGACTGGTATAGAAATGATTCGAGCTGCTGAAGTATTTCATACAAAAAAAAATTGTTTTTAACGTTTTAATGTTATTATTAATACATAATTTTAGTTACACTGCCGAGCTTTTCTACTGTCCTCTGGATTACTGGAAATTGAGAGAATTACTTATAAACTATCTCCTAAATTAGGTATAGTTTTACGTCAATTACTAGAATTATATGTTACTGATGAATGTTTTAATAGACTTGGAGATATTCTTAGAGTAAATATTCTTTTATGTTACTTATTTTATTTATGAAACATAATTTATTTATTTCTAGTTCAATGATTTAACTGAAAATGATATTAATAAACTACAAATTAAATTAGAGAAACTATTAGAAGCTATTAGACCAAATGCTATTGGTATTGTTGATGGTTTTGATATACCTGATGGTAGTTTAAATTCAGCACTTGGTGCATATGATGGTAATGTTTATGAACGAATTTTTACTGAAGCACAGAAAAGTCCTTTGAATCAAGAACCAGTTAATAAATCATTTCATTTGTATTTGAAACCATTTATGAAATCTAGTCTATAATTGTTATTAAATAAATACCATGGAAGTTAATCAATATTATTAGCTAATTTACATTATTCTTGTTTAAAAAAAAATTATAACATAAAAATTTGATAAAAAAAAATGTCTGACTATCTCAATTATTTTTATAGCTCTATGCCAACAAAATAAATATTATCAGCTGATTTTGACAATTCATTATTTAGGGGCTAACTAAATCTCTCTTTTTGTTTGTTGCAAAGTTTTTGGAAAGGTTTTTATTTAAGCACTCAAATAAAAATTTAAATATAATTAATTAGTTTGTGATTGTGTTTTAAAAGCAATAAGAACAACAAATTAATTAATTGTAGCAACAAATTTTTAATTTGATATCAACAATTTTATTTTAATTCATAATTTTTATAGCGTTGTATATTTTTCTCTACTTTTTTTTTAATTGATTAATCAGTGTTTTTTTTTATTAACTCAATAGTTTTACAATTTAATTATTTAATAAAAAAAAAAGCTTAACTTATCTTGAAATAAAAAAAAATATCATTTCAAAGTTACAAAGGTTATTACCAGTTTGGACCTGCTAAGCATTTAGTTGAAAATCAATATTGCTTGATCATAGAAGTGATTATTTAAACGCTAATTTAATTTCTGAGTTTACATATGATATTTTAAAAGTGTTATAATTTAAAAAAATTAAAATATGCCATCGACAAGTGGAAGTGTAAATCCAGATTTGGAAAAAGAACGTAAAAAATGTAATTTTAATATTGAAGAATTTGCTGTTTGGTGGAATGGTGGACAGAAGAAATTGAAAGAGAAAAGAGAAAGAGGTATAATTTAAATTATTACTTGTTCAACTTGAAATATTTATATAGTTTTTAATATTCAATCTCTTTGTACTTTGTTAATATTTCATAATTTTTACTATGTAGACTTTGTACTTTTTTACTTAAATATTTTTAAATTTCTTTTAGAAAATTATTTTTTAAATGATCCAGAATTACAAGATGATTTACCAATTTGTTATATGTCACATAAAGAACTTTATGAACATAGTGTTAAGAAATCAGCTAAAATGGTTATGAAATTACGTGAACTACAAGCCAACAGTGGTGATGGTATTGATAGTTATATGTAATTATTAAATTTTATATCATTTCACATTTCATAGAATTAATATCAATTGAACATAAATTTTTTTAGGGCTTTATTGGGTGGTTTACTTGGTTCAGGATTATTAAAAGAAGGCAATCCATTAAGTGTACATTATGTTATGTTTTTACCAACACTTATGGGTCAAGGTACTTTTGAACAACAAGCTAATTGGTTAGCTAGAGCTTGGGATTGTAGTATAATTGGTACATATGCGCAAACTGAATTAGGTCATGGTACATTTATTCGTGGATTAGAAACAAGAGCTGATTATGATCCAAAAACAGAAGAATTTGTACTAAATAGTCCAACATTGACAGCATATAAATGGTGGCCTGGTGGATGTATAAAAAAATTTCTATTTGAGATTAATTTTGAAGTACAATTTTTTATTATATAATTTTAGTGGCACATACAGCTAATTATGCAGTTGTAGTTGCACAACTTTATACAAAAGGTGAATGTCATGGTATTCAACCATTTATTGTACAATTAAGAGATGAAGAAACACATATGCCAATGTCTGGTATTAGTATTGGTGAAATTGGTGCTAAATTGGGAATGAAAGGTGTTAATAATGGTTATTTGGGTTTAAAAAATGTTCGTATACCAAGACAAAATATGTTAATGAAAAATGCACAAGTTTTGGCTGATGGTACATTTGTTAAATCGCCATCTTCAGTGTTAACCTATGGTACTATGATGTTTGTACGTGTTGTAATTATTACGGATACGGCTAATAGTTTAATGAAATGTTCAACAATTGCAACAAGATATTCAGCAGTTAGAAGACAAAGTCCTATTGATCCAAAGTGAATAAAATTTTCATTTTTCATCATTTACATTATCAAACAAAAAAATTGTATCTTATCTCATTTTTAGTCAACCTGAACCACAAGTTATAGATCATGTTACACAACAATTAAAACTCTTCCCCCATATAGCAAAAGCAATGATATTTAAATTAACTGCTGAATATATTTGGAATATGTATAATAATGTTACAGCTGAATTGGAAAAAGGAAATTTAGATCGTTTACCTGAATTACATGCACTCTCATGTTGTTTAAAAGCAGTTTGTACTGCTGATGCTTCAACTGGTGTTGAAGTTTTACGAATGTCATGTGGTGGTCATGGTTATATGGATTGTTCTAATTTTCCGACAATTTATGGTTTAACAACAGCAGCATGTACATATGAAGGTGAAAATACAGTAATGCTTTTACAAACTTCAAGATATTTAATGAAAGCATGGGGACAAGCTTTAAATGGTGAAAAATTAACACCAACAGTTGCATATTTAGCTGATGCTATAAAATATAAAAAATTCATGAATTGGGATGGTTCGATTCCATCCATTATTAAAGCTTTCCAATTTGCTGCAGCAAAGTAAATATATTTTTTTATACATATTTATATTAAAAAATTTATTTAAAATTTTGTAATATTTTTACAGTAAAATTCGTATTGCATATGAACATTTGGAGCAACGTAAGAGACAAGGTTTTGGTCCAGAAGAAGCCGCTAATATGACAGCAATTGAATTGACACAAGCTGCTGATGTAAATAATTGAATCCATTAAATTATTTTATAATTTCTCAATATTGAATTTGATTTTTCAGCTCCATTGTCGTGCTTTCCTTCTGTCTTCTGGTTATACTGAAATAGAATCAGCAACTCGTAATGTTTCACCAGCATTAGCTAATGTTTTACGTCAATTATTGGAATTATATGCAATTGATGCCTGTTACAATCGTCTTGGCGATTTATTGAGAGTAAATTTAATAGATTATTATTAAAATTTCATTTTGCTATTTTTAAAATTACAGTTTGTTGATATGACAGAAGAAAATGTTAATGCACTACAGAATAGACTTGAAACTGTTTTAACACAAATTCGGCCAAATGCTGTTGGTATTGTTGATGGTTTTGATCTTCCTGATGGTGTTTTGGGTTCAGCACTTGGTGCTTATGATGGTAATGTTTATGAACGGATATTTGCTGAAGCCCAAAAAAGTCCATTAAATCAAGAACCTGTAAACAAATCATTCCATTTATATTTAAAACCATTTATGAAATCGCATCTTTGAATTAAATTTGAAAAATATTAGCAGGTCTAGTAGTGGAATTATTTGGCTAATTATAAATATAATTTTAATATTTCTTTTCTTTTCGTTTTTCAAGTATTTTTGTAAGGGTATTGTAATTGTAATTTTATAAAATTGTATTTTTTTTTTTTAAATTATGTTTTTACAATTTTATGTATAGTATTTTATAATTTTATATAACCGTTTTGTAAAAAATGTTTAATAAATAAATATTCTTATTTACACACAACAATATATTTTGAAATTTTAACAAATCATCGTATTTTTATTACTATATTAATTTAAATATTAGCGGAGCAATAAAAGAAGATTTTAAATTTAATTCAACACCTAATTAGGGATAGAGTTTCAGGTGCTGAATTAAATTGAATGAATTGGTAAGCCGTTGAAATACTTTGACAAATTTAAATAAATTTAGCTCATTAAAAATAAAACAAATACGATGAATGAAATATATTTACCTATTGCTGACAAAAATTATTGCGTGTTAATTCAGCTTAAAATTCTGGTAAATCCAGTTTGATATGAATGATCTATTAATGCTTTTTCATTGGAAGGGAGATGTTACACCACAATAATTAAATCAATAACAACATAAAAGAGATTGACTGAATTAAAGAAGCTCTAAATTTAACAAACATATAAAACAGATGGGGAAGGTCAATAATAAAAATATTTAAAACGTATAAATGAAATTGCAATTATTTTTTAAAACATCGTACATATTTTTATTTTGTTAAAAAATAAATAAGAAATCTTTTTTTTAAAAAATTATAGTACAAAATCAATATAATAAATATTATCTAATAATGATTAAATTCTGATTATATACTAACGATTTAAAAAAAAAGTACAATGTTATAAAAATAGCAAATAAACTGATAACCATAAGAAAATATAAACTTTAAATTTAGTAGAGATCTAGCTGTCATACAGTGAATAACAACAATTCTATTAAAATTAATGAAATATAATATAAAAAGATGCCATCAAATATAAATAAAAATAATGTAAATTTAGATTTAATTAAAGAACGTGAAAATTGTAATTTTAATATTGAAGAATTTGCTGCTTGGTGGAATGGTGGACAGAAGAAATTAAAAGAGAAACGAGTTATAGGTAAAATATAAATACTGGCAATAAATAAGCAAACTTGTAAAATTTGGATGTGATTTTTTCTTGTTGATTTGTACAGTGTAATTGTCAAAATAAAGTTATTTTTAGACACATATTTTTGGTAATTCAATTTTTTTTAAGAATTATTGACAATAAGTTTATTGACTTTTAAATTAAATTGTAATGTTTTTTAATGATTTTACTTCACTTTGGTGAAATAGATAAACGCATAATATAACTTTCACTTCGCTGATAACTAACATATGAGATAGAGACTTTGTACTCTGTCTGACTTGCAAATATAAATTAAATTTTGCATTTTTTATTTGTATGTAGATTGTAGATAGAATGAAATAAAGTGTATTGTATTGTTATCTTTTAACTTAACAGTTTAAATATAAATATATATAAATTAATAATAATTTTTTTTTTGTATTTAATGGTTTTGATTACAAACAGAATACTTTGCCGGATTATATAGTTGCTTCATATTTTTATTTAGTATACACTTTACATAAATATTTACACTCAAAGTTTAGTTTAATAAATAAAAAAAAGTTCTTGATTATTAAAATAGAAATGAGCGAGCTTTGATAAATGATAAATCCAGTATCCAAATAAAATCCAAATTGAAAAATTGCTAGTTACAAGTTGCAATTAAATACAATTAAAATGCTTTACTTATATGTAGAATAAAATTATATAGAATTATAGATAATAAATTCAGGAAAATCATTTTAAAAATCTGCATTTAATTTTATTTTATTTTAATTATTAAATAACGATTTCATTTATAGAGAAAATATTATTAAATTATCCCGAATTCCAAGATGCAATACCATCATCATTTTTGTCCAAGAAAGAATTATATGAAAATAGTGTAAAAAGAGCTACAACCATGATTATGAAATTCAGAAAACTGCAAGCAGAAAGTAATGATGAAATTATTAAAAATCTGTAATAAGTTTTTTTTTCTTCAAAAATTATAATTTTTCTAAATTAATAATTATGATTAATTTTTTAGAGATTTTGCAGAAGCTCTGCGTGTAGTTGGTTCAAATCCATTATCGGTACATTTTGTTATGTTCATTCCAACATTATTAGGTCAAGGTACACCAGAACAACAAGACGAATGGTTAGAAAAATCTATTAAATGTAATATAATTGGTACATATGCCCAAACAGAATTGGGTCATGGTACATTTATTCGTGGTTTAGAAACTCGAGCTGATTATGATCCAAAAACAAAAGAATTTGTGCTCAATAGTCCAACTATAACAGCATATAAATGGTGGCCTGGTGGACGTATGACTAAATATAATATATTTTAATAAAATTCAAGAAAATTTATATTTTTAGTGGCTCATAGTTCAAATTATGCTATAGTTTTGGCTCAGCTTTATTCCCAAGAAAAACGTCATGGTATTCAGCCATTTATTGTTCAATTAAGAGATGAAGAGACACATATGCCAATGCCAGGTATTGATATTGGAAATATTGGTTCAAAATTAGGAATGAATGTCGTTGATAATGGTTATTTGGGATTTAAAAATGTTCGTATTCCACGAAAAAATATGCTAATGAAAAATGCACAAATCCATGAAGATGGTACATTTGTGAAAGCACCAGCTTCAGTTTTAACATATGGTACAATGACTTACGTTCGAGTTGGTATAGTCCGATTTATTAATAATCATCTGTCAAAAGCTGTAACTATTGCTACAAGATATTCAGCAGTTAGGAGACAAAGTCCTATTGATCCAGATAAACCAGAACCACAAATAATTGATCATGTTACACAACAACTTAAATTATTCCCAGAAATTGCTAAAAATATGGTATTTAAATTAGCTGGTGACTTTTTAGGAAGACTTTATCTGGATGTGACGAGTGAATTACAATCTGGTAATATAACTCGATTACCTGAATTACATGCTTTGAGTTGCTGTTTAAAAGCAGTTTGTTCAGCAGATGTCGCAAAAGCAATAGAATTATTACGTATGTCATGTGGTGGTCATGGCTATATGGATTCATCAAATTTTCCTAATTTATATGGTTTAACAACAGCAGCATGTACATATGAAGGTGAAAATACAGTAATGCTTCTACAAACTGCAAGGTTTCTAATGAAAGCTTGGGCACAAGTTTTAAAAGGTAAAAACCTAACACCAACTGTTGCATATTTGGCAAAATATAAAGGAAATAAAAAATTAGGAAAATGGGACGGTTCAGTTAATTGTATTATTAATGCATTTGAAATATGTGCTACAAAGTATAATTACAATTTTCTTATACTATTTTTAATTTGAATTAAAATTTTTAATTTTTTGTAGTAAAATACGATTGGCCTTTGAACATTTGGAGGAAAAGAAAAATTTAGGATATAGTTCCGAAGAAGCTGCAAATATGACTGGCATTGAAATGGCCGAAGCAGCTGAAGTAATTAAATTTAAATTTAAGCTTTTAAATATTTATTAAATCTATAATTACTTTTGCAGTTACATTGTCGAACTTTTCTACTTTCCTCAGGATTAATTGAACTTGAAAGAATTACTAAAAAAAATTCTTCAAATTTAGTTACAATTTTAAGACAATTATTGGAACTTTATGCTATCAATGCATGCTTTAACAAACTTGGAGATATACTGAGAGTAAATTTATTTATATTTTTTTTTAATAATTTCATATTTTAGTAACTACATATTTTGTTTATTAGTTTACTAATTTAACTGAGAACGATATTAATGAACTACAAATGAAATTGGAGAAACTTTTAGCAATTATCAGACCAAATGCTGTTAGTATTGTTGATGGATTTGATATTCCCGATGGTATATTGGAATCAGTGCTTGGTGCTTATGATGGTAATGCGTATGAGCGTATATTTGCTGAAGCCAAAAAGAGTCCATTAAATCAAGAACCTGTTAATAAGTCATTTAATTTATATTTGAAACCGTTTATGCAATCAAAAATGTAAAAAAAAAAGATGTGATAAGAAATTTAGGCTGATTTTTTATATGAAAAATTAAATATTTTTTGGGTACCTGGTGTGTTAAAATAAATATTGTTATAAATTACATTTTTAGTAAGTTTTACCTTCAATTGAATTTTTAGTAAGTTTACCTTCGATATAAAATCTACTAAATATTGTAAATAAAACAGAATTTATCCATTTAAGATTATTTTTTTTTTCACTTTTATTTTCAGATTTTCCTATTTTTCTTTTACTTTTTAATATTTTTATATGCACAAAAGGAAAGTATAATTTTTAAACATAGTTTTCTTCCATTCTAAAATAATATTTATTTTTAGAAATTCTCTTTTCAATAAAAGTTTTTAATGAGTTTTATAAATTAAATATTGAATTTAAAAATTACTTGCCAAATGATGTTTTCTTTTTATGTTTTCAATATATTTTCTAATGATTAATTTTTCATTTATTTATTTTTTCTTAGTTTTTTTTTCAATTCTATAAAATACAAATTTTCTTTATTATTTTCCATTTTTTATTTATTTAAATTAATTATTTTATACACATTTAATTATTATTAATTAATTTATGTTAATTTTCAATTGAAATTGTTAGGGAAAAAATAATTAGAAATCAAAGTGTAAATTATAAAATTAATTTAAATAAGAATTAATTTTACAAATTTAATATTTCGAATGGAAATTTAATAATAACGATAATATTGCGGAAAAACTGAAAAATTGGAAAAACTGAAAAATTGTTCTAGAATTTATGAAATTTTTAAATAGGCCTATTTTGTTATAGTAGTAAATTCAATTAATTACTAATGAAATATTTGAAATTAATGTTTACGAGTAAATTGAGTTGTTTTACATGATTAGTTTGCCTTTAATTTTGCGAATCAATGAATTTAGAACTAACTTAGTAAGTTGTTTGATGAAAACACAATTTTTACCATTTTGGAAAGGATTGTATAACGTGTAAAAATATTTTTGAAAAATATCCGTGTACCGAATATCCGTGTTTAATTCAGTACCGAACTAAAATAGTATTAGAATTTAGTTACGACATAATTAGCTAATAGATTAAAATAAGGAAATAAAATTAAGAAATAGAAAAATTTATTTATTTTTCTTTCAGGTTTTTCATCTTCTCTTTTTTTTTTGTTTAATAAGAATTTTTTTTATTAATTATTTAATTTTATTACAATTTTTATTATTATCATTAAATTTAATTTAAAAAAACAAAATTAAATACAAAAAAAAGCAATTTTTTGTTTATTAGAAAAAGAAGAGACAATTTTTTTGTTTTATAATTAATATTTTATTTTATTTATATATATTTAATATTTAATTATTTAATATTTCTTTTTATTTCGTATTTTAATTAATGTAAAAAAAAAATAATTGTTATTAATAAAAAAAAAATATAATTAATTTCTTAAATTGAAAATTAGTGGCCATTTGTATTATAGTAAATTCATGTTGTTTTTTTTTTTCAATTAAGCTAAGCACAAAATAAAGAAAATGATTTTTTTTTTTTTTTTTATTTATTTATGTTGTGATGAAAAGGAAATAAACTAAAAATTAATTAATAATATTTAAAAAAGTATAGAAATGATTGAAATTGTTTTAGTTAAAAATTAAGAGAAAAATAATATAAAAGAAAGAAGTTAATTCGAATTTGAAATCCTTTAAAAAGGATATACAGAAATAAAAAAAATGAAATTTAATTTTAAGTTTAATTTGTTATAGTGAACAATTTTCATTCATTTTAATTAAACTTTATTATAGTTTTACTTTATTTTATAGATTTTCATTTTATTTTTTCAGTTTAAATTATTTCCAATTGTAATTACTAAAAACTATAAAAAAAAATCATTTCTTATTTCTTACATTTAGTATAATATATAATATTTATTTTGTTGGTTTTTAAAATATTCTCATTTTTTTTTTTTTGTTTTGTTAAATAAGCAAAAGTTGATTTTATGTTCGGATATGAAAAATTAATTTGGAAAGGAAAAATTCTTCTATTTTCAAAAGAAAATTAATTTATAATGTGAATATTAACTTAAAAGTATTATTTTTAATATCATTTATATATTTTATTAAGATATATGTATTCGAAAATTTTATAATTGGAATTTGTGGCATATTGAAAATATTGAAGAAAATATAAAATATGAAAATGAGACTGTAGAAAAATGTTTGAAGTAAGAAAGAGTTAAAAGAAATGAAATTAGATAAATAATTCTACATGATTTTGAAAAAAATCAAATTTACTAAATAGAATATTATTCTTTGTACATAAAATATATAATTTTTTTTTTTTTTAATTTAAATTAAATCGAAAATTTTCAATTAAAATCTTTGAAAATTTTATTTTATTTTTTCAGAAATTAAATGCATATAATTTTCATTTGAATAAAATGAGTTTTTGCGATTGAAACAAAATTTGAATAAGATTTTAGTCTTTATTCATTTCAATATTTATTTATGTGTAAATAGAAAATATTTGAGTGTTAAAATTTAATTTATTTAAATTTTAATTTAAAAACAAAAAAAAAAACGAAATATAAAAATTTAAAAAAAAATTAACTAATAAAAATTCGTTTAATTTCCAAATTAATTTTTCATTTTTCAAATATTTTTTTATTTAAATAACATCATTTTCATTTTCTCTTACATATTAAATATATATATATATATATATATATTTTATTTATGTATATATATTTTTTTTTTGTTTTTAGTCAAATCTTAATCTTATATTGTGTTTTTTTTATATATTTTTTATTTATTTATTTTTGTTTTCATTAATTATTATTACGCCCTCTATACAAAGATTTTTTTTTTTAATTTTCATTAATTTTTTTTTTTGTGTTTTTTTTTTAAATTATTTTTTTTTTCTAATACTTCTTTTTTTTTTACCTAAAAACATTTATTGATCAATTATCCTTTTTTGAAATTTACTTACTAGAGACATTTTTATTTTTTACGTACAGGTATTTTTTTTTTATTATTATTTGAATAATTAGCTTCAAATTTGTTGTATGAATTTATAATTGTTTGTTTTTTTTTATGTTAAATTACAAAAAGAAAATAGAAAATTAATTTGTATCCATAAAAAATATCCAAAAAAAAAAGTTCTGATTTTATTTTAATTAAAAAAAAAGAGAAAGAAATTAATTAATTTTTTTATATTTAATTTGTATGTTATATCATTACAAATACAAATTATCAGTTATACATTATATATATGCTTTTTTTTTTATTTTTCACATAAAAATATGTTTTTGTGGGTGAATTTTTTTTAAAAACATTTTATTTTTGCTTAATTTCTAGAAATATCTCAGGCATAGAACTCTCGATTATTTCCATTTTTAGCATATGAATTGACGGCAGGTGATCGTTTTGGTTCATCAAGGGCATAACTGCCTTCGTCCTTTTTTCTCATTCGATAAACAATAAACATAACTACTAGAATTGCGCATAATAAACCAACAACAGCTCCACCAATAACAGCTTAAAAAAAAAATATTTATAGAAAAATTATTTAAAAAAAATTATTTAATAAAATTTATTATAATTAAATACTAACGACAGTTGTTAATTTTATAATTAGAATAATAAAAATAGGTCATTTTATATAAACTTTTGATACGTTACAAATGACGAAGTTCAACACATTCAATTAAATCAAAATATTTTAATAAAATATTTTGTTTCTTTGGATCAGTTAATTTGACAGCAAAGAAAAAATCAGAAAATGATATTAATTTCATTTTAATTTTGAATAAAAAATTGAGTAGTATTTGAGAAAAGAATTGAATATTTCTGATATTTCTAGCGAATTGGAAGACAATTTTGCTCCTTTTCATTAGAAATTAAAATGAAATCCTTTAAGGAATTAAAAAATAATTTATTTATACCAAAAATTGTATGAAAAATAAAATGAAAATGAAATATTTAAATTTAAATGGAATTGCATGATTTTGTACCAATGTACATACCGCAACGTACTTAAATCTTCTATAAAATTGTTTTAAAATCATTTACTATTCATATACATAGCTAGTAGTCCAAAAATGAAATTTGTATGCGCCTGACGATATGCAAATAATTAGTTCAACTAATTTCACAAAAAATATAAATTGTATAACGTATTTTTCCTGCTTATGTGAATAATAATTTCGTAAAAAACAAAAATTTCTTATAAAATTAAATATCTCTATTTATATGCATTAAACCCTGCTAACAGAAATCAAATAAAAATTTTTTACCTGCTAAAATTCCTGGCTGAGCAAAGAAGCTCGTCGTTCTATCTTCACCTTTAGCATTCATTATTAACACTTCGTTACCACCGCTATTTGTATTCAAATCTGTTCCCGAATTTCTATGATCTAAATCGTTTTCGTTATTTGCTTTATTTGTTAAGTCCTTATTGCTATCAGCTGTAAATGGAAAAGAAATTATTTAAATTATTTAATCAGTCAAAAAAAAAGTTGAAATGTAAAAATTTTTTTATTTCATTTTTAAAGTTTAAGTAAATTTCGTTATTCTCGGTTATGGATTTATTTTTTTATTTTATTTTTGTAAACGCTGATAAGTATGATCTAACGAGGAATTGCATGCTACAATAATTTATTTTATTTTTTATATATTTTTTTATACAATAAAGTAATAAAAAAAAAATATAAATAAAAAATAAAAAATCAAATTTCACTACAAAAATAACAACAATAATAATAATAATATAATGGTAAAAAAAATTGCGATAAAAAATTGTTGAATAATAATAAAAAAAAAATGAAAAAAAAAATCGACAGTAAAATGTTTTTTAACAAAAAAAAAAATATTTTTACCATTCGCGGATTTTTTTTTTAAATATTTTTTTTTGTGATGCTTTTAATGGTGGCAATCGAATTGGAAATTATTTTTTAT
The DNA here is from genome assembly GCA_949752835.1 of Empis stercorea. NCBI lineage: Eukaryota > Metazoa > Arthropoda > Insecta > Diptera > Empididae > Empis > Empis stercorea. The sequence goes on along the minus strand of OX457088.1, from coordinate 13,086,730 downwards.
TGAAATTTTTTTATTTATATTAAAAATAATATCAATTTTCTTTTATTGAAAGGAAATATAAATTTATTTTTGTAAAAAAAAATATATGAATTAAATTTTTTTTTTTGTGATGAAATTGTGAAGTGGTTTCCAATGTACAAAGTTAGGGATATGTTACGGAAAAAACTCCGTCTAAAATTGCACATTATTATGAATATTTTCCTGACCTGGATATATTATATGAAAACTAGGAAAAACTGAATCAGTTCGAGTGAAATTGTCCTTCACAGAAATATTTAAAAAATATATGCACTGTGCAGGTTATTACACTATGTTAAATTTTCTAAAATTTCATTATAGTTTCTATATACCTTATACCAAAAGAATGTTTTTTTTTAAATATTAATTTAAAAAATTTAATAATATTTTCGAAAAACTTTTCCATTCAATAAAAATTCCTTTAATAAAAATTTATCTTAAAAAAAAAAATTTCTTTAATATTTCAAATAAATGACATAGTAACCGAATTTTTATTATGTACATAATAACCTAGAATTTTAATATTAATTTTTCAATACGGTAAACGTGTATACTTGGTATAAATATTTTCCAAACCAACAAAAATTTTTTTTATGTATCATATTCTCTCTCTAAGTTGTTAAGGGACCATTCTAAGTATATCATCAAAAATCTATATAAATAATCATAAATACATATTATTATACGAGTATATATGTTATACATTTATAGAAAAATTTCCCATTTGAATATGGTTACCATGGGTTGACATTACCAGTAAAAAAAAAAGTGGGTGAAAGACGAGAGTTATAAAAAAGTATCTTCATCAGAAGTAAATAAATAAAACCACACACCAAAATGTACATAACTATGTAACATAAAAAAAAAATTTCTAGAAATTTTTGTTTGTAAATTATGAAAGGAAACTAAATTTTCATTTTGTTTCAAAAAATATATATATTTTTTTAGTCCTTTATAATATTAAGTTGTCTGTTTTTCTGGTATAATTTCACACATAAATATTTATGTATACACACACCCCTTCTATTTACAATGACGACACAGAGAAAAAGAACACTGAAAACTTTTTTTTTTTTCACCCTCTAGGAAATATGAAAATATTATTTTATATTTAAATGAAATTGAATGATTTTTCCATCTCCTACGATACGAGTATGTATAGAAACTTTATACGCAATAATATTAAAATGTCTTTTGGCTTCAAATGACAAAAAAAAAAATATGGTTTTTGTACACATATACAAAAAAAAAATTGACTAATAATAATGAGGCCATGATAAATATGAGCTTTTCTCGTAATTGGGTTATATAGGAATAAGGACCAAAAAAAAAATTTTTGTTTTTTAAAAATAGAATTGTGGTGGTATGAAAGGAAATTTACAACTAAATTCCATTAAAATAAAATGAAAGTTTCTGTTTTTTTTTTTTCATTCAAAATTACGTAAAAATGTAAAATTTAAGGAGACCGAAAAATAATATACATATATAAACGTGCTTAGAATCCTTGATAATAAAAAAGAAATCATTTTGCTTTGAGACAATAAACATAATATTAATAATAATAACTAATAACTGCTTATTATGTTTTATGTAAAATGTTTATTAGTTATCTTTTTATATAATGTGAAATTGTGGAACTTCTTTTTTTTTATATATAATTAAAATTTATATATTTTTAACGTTTATGGAAGATACCTAATTGAAGAGAAGGTGAAAAAATTGTCATTAGGTTTAGGGAATTTTGAATGAAAGTAAATAAAATGTTGGTGGTTTAGTATGAAAGATCAAGTTTGGAAATATTTTGAAATAGATAACAAGATTATTTCATAAAGTTATATGGAAAATGATTCATATGACTCATATAAGTCCTAGTAATTTGGAAGATATTTATGGTAAAGCAGGACAATTCAATGCAGCAATTAAAATAATTAAAAAAACTGTTACAGATTTTGCATAATAGATCACAAATTTACATTATCTAATTGAAAATGATAAAATTAAAAAATTGTTATTAAATAATTCTAAATTCCAAATTATATTTGCTTAAACAATGATGTCAAATTGTGTAATTATCTTTTTTTATTTAATTTATATATAAATTAATTAATTTATCGTATAAAATTTATGCAAATTAGAGAAATGATGATTTGAAAAAGATAAATAATTTCAAAATTTAATTAAATAATTATCAAATATTCAAATATACACACGCATTAATCATAAATATATGTATTAAACCAATTATAATTTTAATATAAACTTTTAAAGTTATAATGGAATTTTTAACTTTTAGTAATTTGAATTTGACTAAAGTTAAAAATAAAAAACTTTACCTTTAATAAGGAAAACAAATTAACAGAAATATATAATTTTTGTATATATAATCTAATAACGAGAATATTATCCTCAAAACTGAATCCTCAGAAAATACCCAAAAATTATTTATATACTAAATATCCTTATTTAAAAAAACTTTTTCCAATAGAAGATACAAAAACTTATATTAAACATGACAGGTTTATATATATTTTTTTTATCTAATTATTATATACATAAAGTTTTTTTTATCTACCGTTTTAAAATTCCAAAAATATTAAACTTAAAAAAACTTTTATTTTTGATTATAAAATATAAATTGTCTTTTAATATCACGATAGTAAAAATTAACGACCTTATTTTTTGAAAGTATGTTTAAATATTAATACTTAATTTTCATTTAAAAAAAAAATTTAAATGGGATAAATTCCAAAATCTTTTTTAAAATTTAAAATTTATGATGACATAAAAAAATTATATCCATTTTTTTGATTTTATGATAGAATCCTTAATAATTATATTTTTTCGATTTATGAAAAATTTCATGCCTGAAAGTATGTAATGGCATAAATAATACTGTCAATTTGTCTGTCTTTTTTATTTAAAATAATTTTGAAAGTATTTGACCTAAAGAAGTGCAATTAGTGCAAATAAATTCAGATACTTATATTAAATTCTTGAAATCATGAATAATTGGTAAAACAGTTGAGTTAAATTGTGTGAATGTGAATTATAATTTTTGATTATCTTCACTAAACTATAAAATTTATTCAAAAACTTAATTTCAAATCTTTATCTCAATTGAACAGACTTTGAAATTTTATATTTCAAGCAAAAGAAAACAGCTAAAAAATTTTTCTCTAGTTATTTCCTCTTTAAAATTAAGTAGCCAATTAAATTTTTTCACGAACAAAATAAAAAATAATATGAAGGTCCAGCAAAAAAATATCCAATTTAATATTTTTATTTTAAATCGTTATTAATTTTGTATTGAGAATTATTTTTCAACAGTACAGAGAAGAAGGTTTATAAAATCTATTTCAATTTTTTTTACGTATTACAGAGAGTAGATGATTTCGAAAAAATATAAAGGATAAAATTTAATTAAATTAATGTTTTTTTTAGTATTTTTGGTTATTTTGGAATTATGGAAAAGAAGAACTTTTTATAAAAATTAAAATAAACCCAAAAATTATTTGTTATTTTTATAAACGTTTAAATTTTGATTAAGGAAATTTTCATTTCTTGTTCTGCATATATTTATAATTGGTGTATTTGTTAGTCCTTAGTGATTTATAAAATTTATAAATTTAAAAAATATAGAAATAAATGTCCAGAATTATTCACTATAAAAATTAAAAGAATTTCCAATTTTAAAAGTATAAAATACAATTTATTTATTTCAAATTCAAAACTGTCAAGCGTCAAGGTAAGTGCAAAAAATTATCTCCCAAAAGGTAATAAATTTACATTTTCATTTTTATTTTACTAAAAAAAGAAGAATTCCAATAATCGATTGAAATTTATTGAATTTTAGTAATAAAAGTTTTTTTTAAAAATTTCTTATCTTGGAAATGACAACAGAAAAAAATAATAATAATTTATTTTTCCTTTTTTAAACGTTTTACTTGTTCATAGTCAATAAATTTTGTAATGACCAATAGCATCACTAGAGAGAGAGAAAAAAAAAATGGCAAATTTGTAGTAAAAGAAAATTGGGACAATTCTTAAGGGAAAAACTATAAATAAATGTAGTCTGCTGTATAGTATAAAATAATATTTTGCAATAAATATAAATAAAATTTATTGATCACATATAAATATAACTTTAAAGTTTTTTTATATTTTCGAAAAATACTTGAGTAATTTACATCTTGGGAATTATAGATATTGTTTTTTAAATAAATTAAATTTTAAATTTTTCAGTTATTTGGTATTTTTCCAATAGAAATAGAATAATTTCAAACCATCTAAATTCTAAAAGATTAAGAATTAAATAAAATTCAAAAGCAAATTTTATATATATTTCTACATTTTTCTTCAAATGAAATAATAAGGATATTATAGATAGATATCCTTTTATGTAGGAGTAGGATTCATCTTTAAAATATTTATATAGAGAATCACCTTTTGTGCTGTGCTATAGATGCTTAAGGTTTTTTTTTCAGAAAATTTTATTTATAGAATTTAAAGTTCGGTTCAGCGTATAAGTAAATATATATTTATATATTCAAGCTTATTCAATTGTTTGTTAAAGTTTTTTTTAGATAATATAGATTGTGTTAGTTTTATACAAATAACTAAAATATACTTGCATTATTACCTAACAGGGTTGGGAAGCATACTTTTGTAAAAATATGAAAAACAGATTATATTATACTGTAATGAAGTAAAGTTTTCAGTATAATTTTAGGTAATTGAAAATAATTGCAAAAAAAATTAATTTTGATTCTTGAAAAAAATCATGGTAAATTACTTTAAAATCAAGTTTATATTTTTTGGCGAATTTACATTAGTTTCTTATAATATGAACATTGACTTAGATTGGACAAGAAAAACTTTATTGAAATTTACAGATCACTGCATACTATTTCGCCAGGCCATAGGCATAAATTTAGCTTTGATCAATGTTATAATTGATTACTTCTAATAGAAAAGTATTTGATTACTTTAATATGGTTTTTTAAATTTATATTAAAATTCATGTACTAATCTCTTACTGTAACCGAATACAAATATTTACTAACTATATTTATACCTTTATAAGTTTACTATTCAATGTAGAAAATTTTAATAGTAAATTTTAATCCTATTTGAATTTCAAATTAAACAGAGCTCTAAATATATTTATAGATTGAAAATATTATTCAATATAGCTAGATTGAACGAATTGAAATGGATTTCAAATAGAATGGAGTAAAATATTATCAGGATCAAATATTACCTAAACGAAAAACTAAAAATCAACATATAAGAATTATTTTTTTTCTGGTAACATAAAACGTTTCTTAAAGTGTAACATATTTATGTACAATTCTTTATATATATTTACTTTAGTTAGACAGATCATTCAAAATATTATCCTTTGCATAATATCTGAGACCACTTTTGAAAAAAAACACACTAAACTAAAAGTTCACATTAAAATTTATCTATTTTCATGTTTTATGTATATTTATTCAATCCATCAAAAACAAAACAAAAATAAAAAAAACAACGAAGTCCTTTTTCTACATATATACTGTATGATAATATATCATGTAAGATTAAGTTCTCCTATCAAAAATTTTAATATGAATAATGTTTGTTTGTGGTGTTAAAAATATACAAAAATAAAAAATATCCATACGTTACACTATTATAATCCTTATGAAACGAAGAATTTGATATAAATATACATTTTTTTGGCACATAAAGGGAAGAAGGAGTTAAAAAAAAAACCTAAGTCAGTTTTAAATGTCAGATAACAAAAAAATTATTATTATTTATATTCAGTCTAAAATGAGATGAAAAAAATTTTTGTAAAAGATTTGGAAGATTTGTACATATATTATTTTGGGCAATACATAGCTATATAAAAATGAAAATGTAAATATATATCATATGTATAAATATGGATTGTGGTTGTAAAGGATTTTCTCGACCTAAATGAAAATATATTTTGTTGGAAAATGCAAATTGATTGAAGAGGAATTTTAAGCTTACCAATAATTTAAAACAAAATGTATGTAAAACATATACAACAGAAGCACTTCAAAAAATATAGAAAGATAAAAGGTGAAGTTATGTACACAAGGATGTACAAATTTAATTTATAGATTGGAATTTCTGTTAAACTTTAAAGTATATGTAAATGGGAAATTCTAGAAATGTAATTAATTAGCTAAGGAAGCTTGTGGTTTATAGTTATTGTTCTCTCGTCTAGGAATAATTAAAACTCTGTATTATGCTATTGGATTTGTAATTGGATATTTTAGGTAATAAATAAATTTGATAGAAAATATTTTCGACAAATAATTTTTTTGAAATGAAAACAAGAAATCGAAAAATAATACAATTCATGAGATAATTTTGAAAGGATCGCAATGTTTGAATAAATTTTTTTTCCAAGATTTCTTGAGCTTGCTTTGCTATAGTAGTAATTAATCTACAAAAAATTTCATACTTCTCCTAATTATTAATTATAAAAAACTTAACGGTATGTTACTAACGTTTTGTCAATTAGAAATTTACGTGAACTTTAAAAATAAAATTAAAAGAGCCAAAAAATGTGATAATTATTCTTCAAAATTTTCATCTAGTCATTTTTTTTATATCCCTAATATTTTGTTAATACATTTATTATACCCAACAGAAACATAAATCACATACACATACAACTAATTTTAACTCCTAAAAGGATAAAAAAAACGTATAAGACAATTTCTTTATCTAAGAATTTTTTTATATCTCGCGTAAATGCGATGATGAAAACTTTGTCATTATTAATATACATACGACAAAAGACGACAAGAAAAAAAATGTATTGTATAATTAAAAAGGACTCCTTTTATATCTTTATCTAACGTATTAAGCTTTTAAAAGGTATTTTTTTTATCATTTAATTTTTCCTGTTGTTGTTCCTCCCATGCGAATTAATTTTATATGTACAATATTTTTTTTTGTTATTTTAGAGAAGAAGCAAAGATATATATATATTTTTCCGTAATTTAAATTGGCATATTTCTCGCGTAAAATAACACATTTAAAAGAGGAGATTTAAAAATAAATTTTTAAGTAGACATTTGATGGTTTTCGAAATTTTGTTCCAAAAAAAAAAACCATTTTCTTTTCTGTAGTCGTACGTATATGTTTTAATATTTTATTTAGAATCCTTTTTTAATATTTTATTATTTATCAGACCCTTTTACGTAACTTTTACAAAACTAAATGAACAACAAATACACAATAATATTTTTTTCTTTAATAATATTATTTTGTAAATTTCTGGCATTATTGGCGCAAAGAGACTAATACGTATACTTTTTTTTGGGAAAAATATAATTTATAATCGGTTAAGTATATATAAAATAAATATATATATTTTAAATGATAATATTGAAAAGCATTGAAAAGCTACTTTTATGTTATAATATTTAAAAAAATATTTAACTGCTCCCCAGAAAATTTTATATTCATTTTTTTCTTCTGTCGTTACGAAATTAAAGTGATATCATTTTAATTGGTGGAGGATAATGGTGGACGACAAAAATTAATTATTTAAGGACATTTTTTTTCGGGTTAAAAATGTGTGTGTTTTTTTTTTGAGGTTATATACCAGAATTATTTCCTTTTTTAGATAGAAATTCAGTTTGAAAATTTAATTTTCATTGAGCTGGGAATTTGAAGAACGTAACCGTTGAAATAAATAAAGGATAAATAAATTAACTTTTTTTTTAAAAAAATATAATAAAATTTAAATTAAAAATAAAAACTTTTGTCCTTTGAAAATGTAACCTTATAATATATATTTGTGTATACGTTTAAATTAATTTTTAAAAAGGTTAATGTATTGATAGCATATCCTTTTTTAATATTTTGCAGGATTATATTTCAATTTCATATTGTAATTAGAATATTTTATATTAGTTTAAATCAAATTAGAAAATAATTGTATATAATATTTTTTGTTGACAGATAAATGTCAATATAAAAACTCTTCGTAGCTGGTTTAATTTTTAATTTAAAAAGTGAAATGTAATTCACATATTTGTATAACATATTATTAAAATGGAATATGTGATTCATCTATCCAAGAAGGAATGAATGTGGTATAGAAAGCAAAAAAAGTTTGATCACTAAAATAAAGACTTAGAAGAAAATTTTCATCATTAATTACTAATTAAACATTTTTCGAATAAAATTTTAAGTAAAAAGAAATTTAATAAAATATTTAATTGGTTTTTATCCGACCTAATTTAGTATATAAAAATCTTGTGAATTATTTTAATTTCTCTCAAATTACTCCATTTCAAATCCTTAATATAAAAATATTTTGCATACCAATAGGAGTAATTTAGCTGTGAAATGTTGATTAGTATAATGAAATTGATAAAGCCTGTAAATTACATTGATAATATTAAAAAATAAATTTACTTTAATATTTGAATATTTAAATCGTATCATTTTCTCTTCGAAAAAACTCATTTAGAGTATCAAAAAAAATAAATAAATGACAATTTTAAAAATTACCAAAGATGAATTAATTTAATAATTCAATAATTATTTATAGACTTGTCTCATTTTGTATGAAAATTATTAATAAGAAGATTTATAAATTCATACCACAATAAAATTATATTAAAAATAAATTTTAATAATATTTTTAATGGATTGCCTTTCAAAATATTTAATTATTATATCTAAAAATAATATTTTTTTTTTCAAAGAAAATTAAACATTTTTCTAACATTTTTATATATAAGTAATTTAATTTCATATAAAAATATCATTGGAAAAAAATGTCAGAATAAATAAGAAATTGACATTATAGCTTACACATAGATGTACATATATAAAAAAAATATACACGTATTTCAATATAAAATTTAATCTACAGAATATTTTTTTTTCTATTAATATTAAAGTATTTAAGTGGAAATCAAAATATATATAAAAAAAAATAGATTTTTCTGTTAGTTTAGGATAAAAAGAAAACAAAAAGTTGTAAAACCAATTTTTCAACAAATTTTTCTTCTATTTTATTAAGGATTTGTATGCTATACTAACACACTTAAAGCCCCAAAATGAATAATATCTTGTTTGGATATTTTTTATATTTATAGAAGTTTCTATTGATTTACGTTATTTTCACAAAAATTCCACAAATATTGACTTGTAAATATTTTTGTGTTACTTTTTAATTCAGTTTCGTTTTATTTATTTATTAACTTTATCATAAATTATTAGCTATATAAATAATAGTTGAAAGGATCTAAAATTATATAAATAAATTTTGGCACAGTGAAATGTCAAAAAATAATGGATCTTTTTTTATAGTATACGTAAATTTTAATTAGCTGAGAAATGTTTTACTATTTCGTTGAGAATGGTACAAAATACAGTGCAAAATCATAATTAATGGATAAATTATTTAAATAAGTCATATTTCATATTTGGTACACTGAAGTAATAAATTTTAGTGATGCTAATCCTGAATTTTTTTTTTATTAACATTTTTGTATAGATTTTTAGCAGGGAAAAGTTAGGATATTAAAAGGACTTTAAAATTATATTTAAAGGATATATTAATATAATGTAAATAGGCACAAAAAGTGACAATTGAAAATTAGTTGAATTATTCTTTCTATTATTTATCAAGACTATATAAATATTGTAAATTGCAGTCTTCATTGGAACTAAAACAAAATAAAAGTAGCAAATTTGTGAAAATTTATGTATTTTAAAATCTTTCAAATTTATGAAAGACTATCGAATTATTCCGTTCTTCCAAAAACTAAATTTAATAATGAATTTTAATTGATTTTTTTTTTATAATCCTCCAGTTTTAATAGCCTATAAAAATGTTATTAAGTGTTTCCTTTTATTTTGCTGATTCCAAAAATATTGAAAATTAAAAAAAAAAACTGCAGAAAAAACAGAAAAAAATCAAATAAATAAAAAAAATGTAATATTTTTTTATTCAGTGTAAAAAACAAAAAAAAAATTATTAATCAAATTTATGTGAAGGAATTTTTTCAATAAAGGCAAAAGCAGTTAAGGAAAATTATATTGTTATAACAAAATTTATTGATTAAGGATTAAAACATTTTTTCTTGTTTTATATTTAATATTTTTTTTTTTGTAATGTTTTTATTTATTTTTATATATTTTTTTTTTCGGGAAATGGCAAAGGAAGGAAACAAAAATAAATTAAATAAATTGTTAAAACAATCCATTTTCTTTTTTCATTCTCACTATGAAAAAAATTACACCCAAATAACGAAGGAGTATAATTTTTAAGGATAATACAAGGGAAAAAATAAACATTGAATTTATCCTCTCCTAAGTCTAAGTACCGAATTGGATATTTCTTATAGTTGTTTTTTTATTATATAAAGGAATTTTACTTGGAATTTTTTATTATGATTATTTGTTATTGTCTGAACTTTTTTTTTTTTTCAATTTTTGCAAGGCAGAAATTTTCTTTCGTCCTTTTTTATTGGAGAACTGGAAAAATTGGTGACCAGTGATATAATGATTATATTTATAGGTTGATTAAAAAATATATAATATTTTCATTTCAATTTTTTTGGTTTATTATTGTGGAAAATTAGTAAAAAAAAACTTTTAATAAATATTTATAGCACCTTTTTTTCAGTTGCTGAGAGATTTTTAGGTTATAAATCAGGAAATTTGATATTTATTAAAAAAAAATTGAAAACAATATTTATTATTCGAAATTGAGATATTAAAGAAATAATAAATCAATGATAGAGATGGAAAAGGAATGGGAAAAATTCTAACTAGCTAATTTAAGAACATAAATCAATCAATTTATAGAAGCGTCGCAGAATTAATTCAACCAAAAATTACAAATTTGCAGCAGAATTTTGATTCTTCTCAAAATAGAAGACCTTAGGTTTACACGATATGCGCTATTCAATATTTCGGCATTAATCTCAATAAAACAATAGAAAATCTGTATTTATTGAATTTTAGAGTGTCTATGTAGTATTTGGTTAAAATTCCAATTTAGGGAAAATTGGAAAAAATTGCAATTAATAGAAGTAGTAGTAGGATGATGCCTACAATTAGATCTAAATGCAATAGATGATTAGCTCACAAGATAAAGAGTACAAAATCATCTATTCTAATGGCGCATAAGTTAAAGTAAATATAGGCCAAAAGATAATTAGAATAGATAATTACTAAAATATTCGATGTAAATTTGTTGAAACCATATACCACTTTATAAGTATAACAATTTGAAAAAATAAACTTTTAATTAATAATTTGAAAATTATTAACAATACTTAAGAAATTCCCATTCCCATTCCATATGCTAATTAATCATAACTTAGAAAAATCTTAAAAGCTATTTAAAATTTTAATCTTGAAACAAAAATTTTTATTACCAACCCAAAATATTTTTTTAATTTTCTATATATATAAATCTTAAAAATTCCTTTCACCAAAAAGAATTACTAAATTTTTAATCTACAATTTCAACATTTCTAAACCTCCCCTAAAAAAGGGGAGATCTTAATGCCTAATTGTCACGTTTTCTGTATAAACAAAGAGTTATCTCCCTGCAGAAGCCTATTTTCTCTCGGTCCTTAATATGAAAATGATATGCTCTTTGTTAATTATAATTAAAAGATAAAAAAAAAAAGATGAAAATCATCTCAAGGATCAGAAAGAATTCCTTATTATATTATTATTTTTTTCTTAATTCCTTGTAATAACAAAGGAAAATTATTTTTCTATGTTTATAAGAAAATTTTGTTTGTCTGTTGATTTCATTTTATTATTATTTTTATTTTCTTCGAAGAAAAAACCGTCTCTCAGCACACCAAAAACTCCTTTCAGAATTTTCTTGTTTTTTGCATAATTTTCCATTTACAGAATAAAATACATATACATTTATGTATAATGTTTATATTCATTTTTCTTACATATTCATGAATTTCGAAAAATAAAAATGTCGAATGAACTATTTTCTTTTCCTTTTTTTTTCGCTTAGAATCCTGAAGAGATTTTTGTATTTAATTAAATGAAAGAACAGAAAAAATATCCAGAATTTATTTTTTATATTCATTTTCTTTTAATTGGGGACAAACTGAGTTGTGTAAACATTACGAAAGCATAAAAAAAAATTACTTCTTCTAATTTTGTGATATTTTTTTTTTATGGAAAGGATTAAAGTATTTGTAAATTAATTAGTCAGGAATATTATTTTAAAAACAAAAACGTAAAGCAAACTAATTGAATAATATTAGATGGACAGAGTAGGTTTGGGGGAAATTGGGAAAAATTTTCTAGACTCAGATTATTATAGCTTTTACATAAATATTTAATTTTTAGATGAAATTTTATACAAATTGAATTTTTGTAAAAACTTTTAATATAATTTCTTGTCTGCTAAGACATTTACTGGGAATATATATTTAAGATAACATTAAATTCAAAAGTAGTTAATAAATTTAATAATTGAACAGAAACTTGAAGTGGGCCTGGCCTGATTTCAATATAAAATGGCATCTATGAATAGCTCATCAATGTCATTAACATTAGTTTGAAATAATTTTCAGACAAATGCTAATTTATGCGATGAACAAATAAATGTGACAAGTAATTAAGTAATGCAGAAAATATGCAGATGGAGTACAGTTTCATGACTAACTTTCCACGAAAAATTTGAAAGACCAACCAAATTTTGAAATATGTATAATATATTCTATTAATTAATTGACCCATAACTAGTTTTTTTAAGATAATATAATATTTTACTGTCGATTTTCTTCCTTTTTTTAAAAAAACAATTCTAATTTTTCTAGCTATTTTCTTTTTAATTTGTGTATATGATTTTTTTTAAAAATATTTTTTAAACTTGCAAAAATTAAAATTTTTGTTTTATGAAATTGTTTTTTTTTTTAAAGTTTTGGATAAAATTTAAATACTATTAACTTCAATAAATTATTCATATTAAATTTGAATAATAATTAAATTCGAAAATGCATTTTATGGAATAATGTAATAATTAATGAAATTTCTAGCAAAAAAAATTCTAGCATAACTAAACACAACACCAACAAAATATATTATATAGAATAATACATTTAATATTTTTAATTGTCTAAAGATCATAGATAAAAGGTTTATTTTGTAACGTTCTTTTTGTCTGGTATTGTAATTATTGATCCACTTATTTGATTGGTTTTTGTTTTTGGTATATTGTAAACTGTGTATATATATTTATTTTTGGGTAAGACATGCAACTCACTGTTTTATCTCACTTACTCGCTTCAAATACGTAAAAAATTTAAAATATAATAAAAAATTAATTTTACATATAAAAATATATTTAAAAAAAATTGAATGAAATAAGAAGATTTTTTTTTACTGACGGACAAATGCAATAAATAGAAAATTTCCATTTTCTTGAAAATTTCCAATAATTTCCAGAAGAATGCAACAGTAAGAAATTAATTATGCAACTATTCAAATATGAAAGTTTCATCTACTATAATTTTGATTCCATTCCAAACAATAATTGAAATGAACAAATATAAATTTTATCTTAATATCCTAACTTGAATTTTATTCAAATTGCAGCAATAAATACCACAGTAACTGATATTCATATAATTTGAATAACTATTGTATAACATTTCTAATTTCTATTGCATAATAGATCAGACGGACTAGAAATTGATTTTCATCTCAATTTCTGAATATTTTAGTATTAAATATTTTCTTTTAATGAAATTATTCATTGAAAATCTTCTTATTTCATAGTGTAAAGCTTTTAGTTTTCATTATACTTTGACTTTAGTTTTCATTATACTTCTTGTTATTTAGTAATTAATATTTTAGATAAATGAATTCCAAATATTTCAAGAAAATTCATCAAAGTATAATTTCCCAAAAACCAAATTTAAAATAAAATTTCAACAATAATTTGTCAATCAAAAATTTTCTCTTTTTTTATATAAATTTTTTGTTTGTAGTTGAAATTTTAAATTTAAATTAATAAATAAATAAAAAATCTATTTTAAAAATTAAAATATTTTAAAAATAATAATAAACAAAGCCATGCACTGACATCTATCGGGTATTTTTTCATCAGTTTCATTAATAACAGTCACATCAGTGTATATATCATGTTCATCATCATTATCATTATCGTCTTTGTCTGATTTATCATCAATTTTTATTTTATTATTATTATCATTATCGACATCAATGAAATCATTTGTTTTATCATCATGCTTTTCATATGGATCAATATGAGAACCATCATGATCTATTTTATCTGTATGATGTATATTATCATTATCATCATTATCGATAATGCCATGTTCATAGTCATCGTCGTCATCATCATCATCATCATCATCGTCATCATCATTATCACCATCACCTGAACCAGCTAAATTATTATTTCCAGTATTTCCCAAATCGTATTCAGATATACGTGTTTGATGATCTTTATTATTATTACGATTTATTGTATCTTGACGATTTATATTTTGACCACCACCATTAACAATTGTTGATTGTCTATTATTTTGGTTTGTATTTGATGAGCTGCTATGATGACCAGTTGCTGAATCTTCATCATCTGGACCAAAACCAGAACCAGAATAATCAGATTCTTTTTCTAAATCATCATGTATCTGGAAAAAAAATTAAGATCGATAGAAATTGATTAATATATTTATTTAATTAAATTTGGAAATTTTTTTTGATAATAATTAATTTTAACTTAAGATAAATAATAAAAATTGGGCATTTTAATATCATATACAGTATCACCCACCTTCTTTCTGAGGCAAAAAATTATTTATATTAGAATTTTCCGTTCGTTTTCCTTATCAAATTGTAATTATATTTATTACTTTCGAACTTTGATTGGTTCGTAGTTAACCTAAATTATAAACAAGTGGTAAATTATATATAAATTTTCAAGACTCTGTTTAAAAATAACTCAAAAGACCTAAAATAAAACTAACCAATTAGAACAAAATCAATTAATAGACAGTATTTTAATTAACTTTTATTTGAATCTGCTGTTATATATATAATTTAACATCAAAACTATTTCCTTTCCTTAAATTATCTAATAATAATTTTAATAATTCTCAAATTAAATTAATATTCAATATTTCAATTTTACTTAAAACACAAAAAATTCATATAACATGAAAAACTTTTCTGACTTAACCCAAATATGTCAAAGAAACTTACATAATGTAAATTAGTTATCTTATATCTTATTATTTATCAAAAAAAAAATTCATACCCTCATAGTAAAAATATACAAAAAATATTTGATTAACAATTAAATTAATAATTATTTGTTGTATATAACATAAATTTTCTCCCAAAAATCCCAATCTAAAATGATATATATTTTAAAATCGCATCAACACCCCATATATCGTATACATATATAATAATATCTGACATGTCCTACTATTTTATATGAACTCTTCATATACTGTTTCACTACTCATTTATGCTTGCATTATGCGAAAAAATTATTTAAAATCCAATTTTAACACGATTCTATTATTAAAACTTTCACATATTACATTATTTCTTGTTTTTTTTGCGTACGACTATACTTACGTTTGCTATTATTAAATTTAAAGGATATTAAGTAAAATGATGCATCATATTCTAAAAATCATATTAGTCGTGTGAATGTATGTATAAAAATAGTGTTGAACTAGGTTAAATTTTTTTTCTATGTTCTTTTTTTGGGTAAGAGGAGGTGAATTATTGAAGTTATATAGTGAAAATGATGATAATAATATCAAGGATATGGATGTGATACGCTTTTATTCATAGATAGGAAAATAAATTCTATACTATTCGTATAAACAATTTATGTATTTCATAATAATATTACATCATAGTGTGGTTCATATATTATATAGTAAAAAGTTTGTTAATAAAATGCGGTTAAACATTTATATACCATGGGGGTACCCTATATGAGAAAGCTCTTTAAATGTACTTGTTTCATGTTCTTTTTAATATTATATCATCTCTATATAAATAACTGTTTTTAACAAGGATAATAAATTCGTATTTTTCTGGTACCAAAAAAAATATTAAATAATCTGATGATGATGATTATAAAAAAAAATATATAGTTATGTTTCTTATATGATAAACCATACTACCAATTGCCCGAAACATGCAAAAAATAATATATATATAAAATATTATACTCCTATATATTTCTGCATGAACACACTATTAGGTTAACTGCATCATAATCTATCTAGACTAGAGAGTGAATATATTGTAGAACTGAAAATGATTTTTGCTGTTTCTGCCAGATATGAAAAAATAAAATAAATTTATACTAACGTATATTGTAACTATATACATATATGTACATATAGTAATGTCATATGAAGAGTATGTAAATTGTATATGAATGCATATAGAAAACATTTTCTGTCAACTATCTTCAGGATTTAATCTTAATTGTCTTTTTTACACTATATTTATTTTTTGAAATATGAATCAAAAATTATGAAATTTTGTAAAATTGAAATTTTGAAATTAGTCTTTTCGGTGTTTCAATTTTGAAGAAGTATAAATATTTTTGATTCAACATTTTTTTTATTTGTTATACTTTTCAATGTACAAAAAAAAAAGCAAATAAAATTTTAATTCTATTTACATAAGATCGGAACTAATATTGCTTGGTAATAATACTATAGATTTTTGGAAAAAATGTCCTGGAAATTAAGTACTATAATTTTAATTAATAATTAATTAAAATTATAGTACTTTTATAAAAGCATCTACAATATCATTTCATATCAAATGGCAAAATATTTGAAAATATGATTTTTACACAAATTTTAATCGAGATTTAAATGCAAAATTAATATAAATTATAGTAGTAAATTATGAAAATTAATTATTGTATTGTTTTATAAACAAATTTGACACATATTTTAATTGCTAATAAATTAAAAACCGATAAGTGTGCAATGCAATTATATAAATTACACTGAAATATGATTTATGTTAATAATGTCACACTATTTATTTACACACCAACAGATAATAAATTTATTAATTTTTTCTGATGGTATAAAAATCAACTTAATTCAGAAATGACATAAAAATTTTGTAGCACATAATTTTCAGAATTTTACAGAATATATTTTAATTATAAACTTTCCACAAAAACAACAAAAATGTAACATTCTTTATACAATTTTCCCAAATTTGAAAATATTATAAAATTTAATTCGTTTTTTATTTACGTGTGCAGTTGATGAAATTTTCTTTCTGGTAAATTTAATTTTCATCATTGCACAATATTTTCTATTTTCATATTAGAAAACAGAAAAGTTTTTAATTTTTTTTTTTAAAACATTTTTACAAAAATTCAGTTCAAAAAATCTTAAAACAAAAATAAATTAATTTCGTCTTTGAAATAAGTTTTTCTAATTTTGGTATAAATAAAACCACGAAATTATAGGAGACGACTTTTTTGGGGTTAGAAGTCATTTTATGTTTTGTGGTCAAAACTCAATTCTAGAATAGAATAAAAGTTTATTTATTTTAAAATTAAAAAATGCTTTCAATTTAATTGAAAAATAAAAATATATATTTATATTTGTTTGTCCAAGTACCAAAAGTAGAGTGAAACAATTAAAAAATTATTTTTATTTATGAAAAAATTTTTTAAATGTAAAATTATCCTGAATTTTTCTTTCTACCTTTGGAAAACAAGACTTGGAAATATAAATTGAATTTAATTGAATTTTATTTTACAAAAATAAAATTGAAATGTAAAAATGTTTTTCATGTACGGAAAAATAATAAAAATACAAAGTAAAAAAATACGAAAATATATTTTCACAAAAATAAATTTTGACAGAAAAATAATACTAATTAAATGTCACAAATAATAGAGAACAGTCAATTTTTTGGTACTTTACAATTACCACAAATGGAAATAAAATGATTCTCTATATTTAAATTAATTTGAATGGTACACGATTCTAATTTTTTGTAAATTGGACAGAATATTCCAAAATTTTATTACATTTTTATTTGTAGAAAAAAGTAACTCAAATTTGAAAAACTTTTAATTTGTCTATTGTCCTGTTGCAAATATGTATTTGAAAATTTATACATATATGTAGAGTAGATTTATTACTGACTATTTAGCATAAAATTGAATCATTCTTTTAATATAAAAAGGAGATAATATATTTGTGTTTAAATTTATATTTTCTAGAAAAACTACGAAATTGATTAGTAATTGTGTTATCCTTTCTAAAGATCCTACTATATCAGGCCATACAAAATGTAGAATACCAAGGTAACAATAATTTATTTGAATTATGGCAATCAATTTTTTTGAAAATTCAATTATTAGAGAGTCCTTTTTGACGATGGTCTTGAATAACACAATTTATGAGTAAATCAACATATTATTTAATTTTCAGGCAACCTATGAAATTTAAATAAACATTTTTTATATAAGAACATTTTAAGGTTCAATAAAAAGCGTAGAATGATTTCAAAGCATTTCGTTAACAAAAATTTCAATATCCTAGAAAACTCTTAAATCTGACAAGGAATTTAATATAATTCAATTTAAATGAATTAAATTCCTTGTTTAAATCAGAATTAGAAATCAAAAAAATTTCAATATTTTTTTTAACTTTACTCTTTTAAGTTTAATTTAAAATTCAATTAAATATTTTTATTTTAAAAAATTGTATTTAAATTTTATTATCAATGTTTTAATCCTTTAATTTTGTATTTTTTTGTGAAAATCTAAATAAATTTATTCAAGAATTTGAACATGAAAAAATATAAACTGAATAATAATTATAATGTTTAAATATTTCACCCCTAAAATATATTTCCATTCTATTTTTCTTCTTCTATTTATTTATTTTTTAGGATTTCTTTTAGCGACTTTTATTTTTATTTTATATTTTCATCTTTTTTGTTGTTGTTGAAATATTAATGAGAAGACAGCATTGCAGCATTTTATATAAACATATTTCCCCCGACAATGATGGCATATTACAATTCTATAAATTCTATTTTGAAGAAATGAGTTTATTATTATTTTCTTGATTTTATTTTCGTTAGCTTGGAAAAGGAACAACTAAAATGTTTTGCAATGAAAGTCATGAAAAATTATTAGAAATTTGCATTTGAACACTCCTTACAAAATGTGAAGTATTTTTCTTTGTTGAAAAATAATTTTCATCATTCATAAACGAGATTGCAATGCATATTTTCTGTTTTGAATGTGCGCGAAAACAAACAAACGAAAGGAAGATAATAAAAAAAATTGGTTTATGCGGAAAAAAATTATTTAATTCATTTAAAAAAAAAAAATTGTATCATCTCGAGCAGATCCTCAATATTTCACTAAACTGATAAAGGATTTAAATTTAAAATTCATTCCTTTGTCGTTGAAAATAATTTGAAATGTTAACAACAATTTTTCCATTTTCTGAATAATGTAACAAGTTTTGTTGTTATTACTTTTTGTTGTATTGAATATATATGAAAAAATTATAAATATATAATTTTTTAATATTAATAATTTAAATATTTTAGTTTCCGTATGAAAAACAATAAATATTTGAAAAATTGGAAAACTTCCGTTCATTTTTTTCACTTAATATGGAAATTTCTCTTCAGTTACAATGAGAGTTCTATCATAGAGACAATTTTGTGTCTATGGTTCTATCAAGATCGCAGGAAATACAAATTTCAACAGAAATTAAACTCAATTTTAAAAATTGCCCTGTCATTTTGATATCCAGGTTTCAATTCTAGCAAAACTTTTTTAAATAAATTAGTTACCAGTTATTGTAAATATATTTTTTTTTCTCGAAAAAAAGTAATTACTTCACCCTCTACTGTCCTATAAACTGCTGAGTTCACAATTTATTTCCACTATTCTGGAATTTCGTATAGAGAAAGAAACTATAATAATCAAACCCCATAACTTTCATATTTTTTTCTAGAAAACAGTGAGATACAAAAAGCACGATTTTATCCATTTTTTTATGTATTCTCATGAAACATGAAAAAAAACTTTATCATATAAGGGTTTTTGCTTTTTATAATTTTTATATTACATATTTAAGTAATATATATTACATTTAGTATATAAAAATTATGTACTTACTTAGGAAATTATTTATATAGAAACATTAAACACGAAAATTTATCGAAATAAAAATATAAAACAAGAAAAAAATAAAAGTATAAAATATAGAAAACAACCTTTTCATATTTCTTTTTTTTTCCACATCCAGACAAAAAAGAATATCCTTATTATTATTATATTCAAGAAAAAAAATGATACGTAATATTTCTGTTAGCATAAAAGAACTTACGGAAATGAATTTCGGTAATAGAAATTTCATTATCATGGATCATAGACTGTGCAGAGCAAGCTGACATGAAACTTTTTCAGTTACTTGTGTACTTTCGAATTTGTAGGCAAGCATCATCATTCCTTTTACATTTACTTTGGTAGAATTATGCTTTCATGATGATTCATTTAGTAAATATAAATTTTCGATATATGCCCTCCCTGCGGTAGAGTATTGAACTTTCACATAGATCGAATGCTTCTTGATTGAAGTAAAATCCTCAACACCATTTTTCCGTTGTCTAAATTTTGGTAAGTAATGTAAAGTAGTTTTGGGTCGGTTAGGAGCGAATTTCTATCAATTTGATAAATTTTTTGGAACATAAAACGGACGGATAGAAATCAAGGCAATCAGCACAAGAATATTTTTTCCCAATAATAAACATAAAAAAAAAAGTCAAAAAAACATCTTACTACATAAAACTACCTTTTACATTTTTCTTGACTGGGTATTTGTATGTTCACTTGTTATGCTCACTTTATTTCCCTTCCTTTTATGCATTTTTTTATGTCGTTATTATTTCCCTTTTTATTTTTTATATTTTTTCGTATAAAAATACGAAACAAACAAAAAAATTTAATTTAGTTTCATGTATCCTGAATGTAAGTACATGACGTTAAACATGAAAGGACCTTTTTTATTTTTTTCCTTTTGCTTTGATATGTTGTGTAAAGTTGTGAAAATTTGTGGTTAAAAAAGATTAAATAAAACACAACACCCTCTATTAAGATGAAACACGACAGATAACATTTTTGTCTTCTATTTTTTGGTTACGTAAAAGTCTTTTTTTTTTTTTTTGCTCCTTTCTTAATCCTTGTAACAAAATATTTTTTTCATTTTTGTAAAAATTATTTTCTGCACTTTAAACTGAATTAAAAATTAAAGAAAAAGATGAACAAAAATTATGAAAACTTTATTTAAAAAGTTTTCACAATTTAACTATATCAAAAAAAAAATCGTAAAGGATATGAATATCCTGAAATACAAAAAAAAAAGGGTTAATTTTTGTTTATTTATTGTGTAGCATCAGGTGTTTTAATATTTTTTTAGTTCTTTTCAGTGAAACTTATTTATGTTTATGGTCTTTTCATAAAAAATTTATGAATGTGTAACATCATATACCCGGGACCGGGAATGGTTATTTTTTTCGGAACTTTATAGAAAGATATTTTTTTTATGATAATTGATGCGGAACTAGAAACAGAAACAGTATGTTGTATATTTTCTACTAAGCATGAAACTAAATAAAAGTGAACAATGTTATGGTATAAAAAAGGATACTGTGTATATATAATTAAAGGTAAATTATAAAAATTTGTTGGAAAGGACAATATTTTATATTTTGGCTTAGTAAAACAGAAAAATGTTTAAAAACTTTTATTTTAAAAAGGATATTTTTATGAATTTGTTACGATGTTTGATAGAAAAAAGGTGTAAAGGAAGATGTTTTTAAAAGTGCTAATTTACTTATTTATACATAAAAAAATGAAAATTGTATTATTTTAAATTAACACAAGAACATAATGTCTTGAATATAATAAAATTACGTCCGTATGTCCAAGTGATGACAATGATAATTTTTCGAAAGCCATAAAATATTTTGAATATTTAAAGGCCTTTCAGTTTCAATATTGACCTAGTTATACAAGTAAATTGCCTACGCTTTTGCGGACAATTAAATTTTATGTAAATTTTTTTACTTTACATATTTTCAATTAAATTACAAATATAAGATCATTAACCTGAATTTCTGATATTATAAAAATAATCATACTAATCACAGTATGATTTTTTTTATAATATTTGTAGCTTTTATTGATACTCGTATTATAAATTTGAATTAGATTACATAAATATTTACTTTAAGATAGTAAACATATATATGAATTAGTCATATAACTAATTATAATTTCCCATATTAAAAGAACTCTTCAATTTCAAATCTAATTCCAACATGCATTTACAATACCATGATAACTACTTTTAATAATATTGTAATGCATTAATATGTAAATTCCTTTGGGTTTGTTGTGTAACAACAATTACATGTCTTATTATCAAATAAAATCATAAACTTATTACACAAACTTAATTATAAATTTAAATTCCAAATCTTAACTAAATTTTACACATATATTTAAAATCTAAATCCAACCAAATAGTCCCTTAACAAATATAAAAATGACCTTAATAAGAAATGGGATTTATAAATAACAAATCATCATATAATTTCCCTATTTAACATAAATACAAACAATATAAACTACATAAATATCCCCCTTCAGTGTTTTGTAAACATTTCTTTTTAAAATTTATACAATTATTTATGAAACGCATATAAATATTAAAATAGTTATGCTGCTAACATTGCAATTATACAAAAAAAAAATAATATGGAAACTTTTAAGTGTTTTATTAACCTAATAAAAAATTCATTTATTTCATTAAAGTTTAAAGAAAGCAAAAAAAAAGAGGATTTTATTTAATGAAAACTTTTGAATAATTATAAAAGTTTTGTGAAATCTTCTTTATAATATACGAAAAAGTAAAAATTAATATGTAGAACTCAAATTTGAAAATTTAATTTTCTCATCTTTTTCTTAAGAAATGAATTTTTTTTTCTTCTATCTTGTGGTTAAAATTTTGTACATATAAAACTTAGGGACAAATAAAGTTTTTTTTTTCTTATTCATATATTTAAATATGTTCCTTAAATGTATTTAAACAACATATTGCACAAGGACGACTTTGTTCTCTTGAAAACTTATAAAAGTTTTATTATTATATTACAATACAAAAAAAAGAAAAAACAACTATAAACTAATACATAAATGTAATGCAGAAAATAAGACTTATATTATTTATATCCTTAAAGGATTTTTAATGTTGGCAAATAATAATTTTTCTTCTATTTTTATGATAATTTATATGGTAAATAAAATATGATTATAGTATTAAAATATTATACATAGATAAGAATGAGGTCAAATTACCGCCTGGATGGATTGTAAATTTAATATGAATAAAAAAAAAAGGATTAATTGGATTTTTCGTTTATATGAACGCATATTGTTGTAGTAAGTTCAAGGAGGAGAGATAAACTTTTTTTTACGAAAACTAAAATAATATTTTTACAAACTATTATATAGCATATAGAAAGGACATTTTTATGGTATGTTAACATAAAATTATATTTATATAAAAAAAATATAGGAAAATGTGCAAGTTGGTCCCTAGGCAAAAATTTTATAATATAAAATTTTTTTGTCGTTTTTGTATAATGTTCGGAAAAGAATTTGTTTTTTTTTTTACATTCGACATTGGGGAATAATGTGATTGCTATCAAATTTTGTGTTGCACAAAAAACGAGAATTTTTAAATGCTGGATATATGTATGTAGCATATTTTTAATATTTTAAAAAGTTTCAGGTGGTACGACTATCAAATTTTGTAAAAAATTCGAATTTATTATTGGTATAAAACTGATAAGACTGTAATGACAAATATTATTGTAAATCGAAAGAAATATAAATACATATTGGTAAAAAATCAATTTGGAAATAAATTTAAAATGTAGTGAAAATAATTTGTCGAAAATATGCAAAGATTTTGAGAAATTTAAATTTAATATTTCATTTATGATAGAACTTTAGAAATTTTCTTTAGATTACGTCACACTATCATTTGAAATGTCATCCTAGTTACTGTACTGTATCGTATAAACAGTGATTCTAATCAACTAATTAGCGATATGCGGCCGGCCTATAGAATCTGCAGTGACTAATAGCTTAGTACGTTCCGCGTTACTGTTACTGGTCTCTTATAGCAGAAATATATTAGACTATTTAAACTCTATAACTGAAACAAGGTGCTTATTAGAATATTTGAAATTTTTTTTTTAGTTCTGAAGAAAGTTTAAATTCATTAAGGACCTTTTAAATATATTCAGGCCTCCTGTACTACAATTTTTTAACACAAATATTCTATATCTAATGCGTTAAACACCATGAACTTCAATTTTAAGAATATACTTTAATTAGTAAATTAATCTATTTGTAAATTGTCATAAAATCATTTGATACCCAAAAACTACCTACTAAAAATTAATTTATGTTTAATTGTTTCAACCAAAATTTAACAAATGGAAATATATTACGGAAATGCTAGTTTATGGCATAATTTATTTAATTTCATTATTATACATGAATATAAATTATATTTAATAGAAATTACGTATACAAAAATTTTCATTTACAAAATTTAATTTCATGACAAATTTGTATAGCCCAATTTCCTTAAATTTCTAGTAATCATAATAATTAGTAATCTTAATTATCGGATGTCTATTATTCCTACCATAATATTTTTCCTAAATAGGACAAGTAAAAACAAAAGAAAATTTAGTAGTTAATTTTCCCCAGACGTCTTCTTTGTAGTGCGATCAGAAAAAGCTTCTTTGAAATTAAAATATTTAAGATATATAATTTTTTGACCTTTTCTATATATATAATACATATAATGAAAATTTAATTAACTAATTAATACTCGTTCATTTTCTTTTTGTTTTTGTTTTTAAAAAAAATTGTCTATTTATTTTTTATCATAATATATTTATGTATTAGTTTTCCCCTGATAGAAGTTTTATATAGTATTGTTGTATTTTTATATTATCCTTCGGGGCTTTGACATTTCAGTAATTTTTCAACGTAATTTTCTTTATGAACTTTTTCTCTTCATTTTTTTTTATATATTGTTGCTTAAGTATTTTGTAGCTCTTGGCACACCTGCCATTAAAATAACATTAAAAACATATAATATATAGAATTATTATTATACCCAAGGACATTATTTTATATATATATGTATAATACTCGTTATTTAAGGATAAAAGTTTAAGAGAAAATCAATAAATTACATGTAAAAACAACAAATTTTGCACCATTAAGTAAATAAATAAATAAAATAAATTCCTTTTTTTCCATAGTCTATTAAAAAAGGATCCTAATTTGTATTTGAAAAGCACATTTTTTGATGGATGTATAATTGTTTGGTTGACAGGGAGAAGGAAGGGAAATCACCAGTAATACTTTTATATTATTTTCTGTTCTAGACACAAAATTAAATTAATTACGTTTTTACATAAATTAGTAAATTTTATATTAGAAAGTTATTTTTTAAAAATTAATTAATATAATAATTGATCAGATTGACGTTACTCTGTTTAATAAGCGGAAAAATTAATTAGGATAAGAACAACTAACGTCATGAAATTTGATCTACGAATAGGAATAGGAAAGCTTAAAAAATAAATCAAATGTCATTTAATAGAAAATTTATAATCAATTACAAAAAAAAATTGACCACCATCGATCAAAGTGTCATTACACTTAACCAATTGGACTGAAAAGTTATAAAAAAAAAATATGAAACTTTATAGGAATGGAGAAGAAAATTATTGAAAAATTAAACTTTTATAATATTTTAGAATTTCCATTCAATAGCGCAGCGCCAGTTATATATTTACAAATTAGTGCCTAGCGTCTTGCAGTTTGTTAGTTAATGCGTTTGCAGAGTGCACTCGTGTAGAGAATAAATATGATTTGATATATCTTTGGCACACTACACAATTAAGTAAATTAAATTAACTTAAATATTTTTATAATTTTCAGAAGAAATGAGATAAATATAATAGTTGAATTTTTAGAATTCTCAAAGATTATTAAAA
Organism: Empis stercorea; assembly: GCA_949752835.1. Taxonomy (NCBI): domain Eukaryota; kingdom Metazoa; phylum Arthropoda; class Insecta; order Diptera; family Empididae; genus Empis; species Empis stercorea. Next base: position 13,060,516 of record OX457088.1, on the reverse strand, counting down.
GAAACTTACGTGAATTACTTGAAATTAATAAATTCTTTCTTTTTGATATGAATTTCTTTTATGTATACATTTTTTAATCTACCAAAGCATTTTATATTTGAGCCAAAGAATTTTTCACTTATATATTTTCAAAATAATTTAATTTCCAAACAAAATTCTTTTCGAAGGACAAAATACAAAAAAAAAAAAACAGAAAAAAATTCTTGTATATTTTGTATCTTCAATTTATTTTATACAATTTATTTTGTGTAATAATATGTCAATAAAATTCCTTAGAAATATATGTATAAAGATCCTTCTACATAACTCCTTAATATAGTAGAACAGATAGAAAATATCTATAAACTTAATTTCAAAAGTTTTTAATATTTCCTATATTTTTTTGTAATGTCATTTTAAAATAAATTCTTTAGACAATTTACTATATAAAAAAAACTGTTCCTCATTTCACCTTAGATCCTTCTTATAACACTTAACTTTCTTTTGAATATTCTTTATCTTTTGAAATACCTTATGTAAGTTTTTCGTTTACATTTCTCAACTATATATGCACTTGTCATTTTTAGTTTTGTGTACTTGACAGAGTTGTTATTAATTCACATATTTAATAAATTAGTCAATAAGTTAATAACTAAACTAAAAATACTATTATTACTTTATCAATAATAGTAATTTATACTTTAAAATATTAATTACAAAGTTCTGGTTTTAATTTGTCAGTAAAGAATTATGATTTGTTATGTAAAGAAATTCAGTAATTTACTTACTTTATTACGTAGTAATTGATAATTAATTTTTTCAATTCAACGAATTACTTAAAAGCATCTAATAATTAATTTCAAGATGTATTTAATTGTACAAATCAATTACAGAACAAAATTCTTCAATGATAAATTACAAGTAACAAAATAAAGTAATTCAATTACAAAATAATGCATTACTTTATCAACTCTGGCTTGTGCAAAAACTGTCAATGACTTTTAAAGTTTTGTGTTATTCCTTTACTTATATACGAATACGAGTATGTATAAATAATAAAATATCCTTTCACAAAAAAAAAACACAAAAATATGTTAAATAAACAAAATCCTTTTCACTTTAAAACAATCTTAACACAATTACAACATTTTTTTTTTGCTCTAGAGTGTTTGCTTTTCTATTGCTCGTGTATATTGTATATATGTAAATAATGTATGTATGTATATGAGAAATTTAATTTTGTTAACCAAACACAAAAAATGTTTTCCCCAAAACTTTAAAATAAAATAAATTTTTTGTCATCCTTTCCTACGAAAACTAGAAAATTTAATAATGAGAAACTATGTAACGTACATTAAAGTTTTTCATTAAAAAAATATTATATGATAAGAAGAGGATAGTAAAAAACTAAAGTTACAAAAAATGCCGGAAATTATATAAAACATTTATACATACAGATATTATATATATGTACGAAGGATAATAGGGAGGAGCAAATTTCATCCTTTTGGTTTTTTATTTTCATTCTTGGATAAATAAAAGGAAAATTATATGTCTTAACATTACATTATAGCTGAGTATTATATAAGAAAAAAAATGATGTATGACTTATGATGTTAAACTTTGTGTATATAACATTTTATGTACTTCAAATCAATCTTATGTTGACGTGGTTTTTAAATTAATTTAAATTTTTTTCAAAGAAAAAAGGACGCTTTTATGGAATTGATAGCATAATGACGAAAATAAAATACAGAAATAGTATTTTTTTTGTAGTTTAAAAAGTTTTGTAAATAGAATCATAAGAAAAAGATTTATCAAATTTATTGCTATAATATCATATTCTATCTTCATTTCATTTCATTACTGCCCCTTTAGAAGTTCTGATTCTAACATTGTCCATTTTCAAAATTTTATTTATTCAATTGAGGCTCTTGCTGGCACATATTCCGCAAATTAACATAATTTCGGTTAAGTCGTACCATAGCATATGTTCCTTAAAATTATGATATTATAAGAAACTTAATGAGTAATAATATCAATGACATGACACCGATATATCTAACTACAAATTATATGACAATATCGGAAATAAGAGATAATAAAACCTAATAATATATTTCCTAATTATAATGTATAACTTAAAAAAAGCTTTAATTATTAACAACTGAACAATATTTTTCATTTTACTTTTGGTAACAGCTCCCTAATATCTCCCATAAAACCACAAAAACTTTTTTTTATCAATTGTTAAATTATTATTATTATTTATGTTTTATGTACTCAAATATAATTTCTTTGAAATAAAATGATGAATCTATTTTAAAACTTTGCTTAGCATTTTTCTGTTCATTTAATAGACAAAATTTTTTTTTTTTTTTTTCAATTTTCCATGAAAATTATTATTTTATTTTACATAAAACTCTTTTTCCCTTCCAAAAAAAAAAATTTAGTTAAATAAAAGTTTTTTAAAAGTAAGATGTGTTTAAGAATCATGTTAGAAAGTTTTTTTCCTTAAATCCTTTAAAATTTTGTACTTTGCCCAAAAGAGGAATGAAAATATTTGAAGTTTTCTTGTGTGCGACAACACTTTCAGCACAAAAAATCAAAATCATTAAAAAAAATTGGTTAAACAATTTTTTACTTTATACTTTATATTTGGTGAATAGAATTTTTCTAGCATTTATATTTATAGTATTATCCTTTAATAATAACATAAACTAAAATCCTTGTCATTGAATATTATTATACACATATATTTTTTTAAGAAAATACGAAAAAAATTGAACATAATTTATTTTCCACATAAAAAAATACACGAAAAAAGAAAACTTTATCAAAAAGTTGTAAGGAAAATTGATGGGTTGAAAAAAAAAGTTAAATTATCCCAGGATTAAGGTATAACAAAAAAAAAATCTTATAATTTGAAATTGGAGGGGTTTGTTATTGGTGATGAAATTTAAATTTAAATAATTTTAGTTTAGGTGAAAGTAATTTTCAGTTTATGGTTCCAAAATTTCATTTCTATATTTTCGTACTTTTGTGTTCAAATTAATCGAGTCTCCGATTAGATAATTTGAACAGTGTTACGAATTTAAAAATATTATTAACTAATTTTTGTGACAGACAGACAAAAATTTGAGAATCTAAATTTTACATTAAATCTACTAAACATTCTCTTAATTCATTATAAATATTTGTAATTATAATTAAGTGTTTCACTAGAAAATTGTAATTTTTTGAATATTGTTATTGCGCGTTTTTAAATGTAAATTATGATAAAAGATAAGAAATTATGATAAATTTTTCAATTGAAATAAAATTGTAATATAAAATTGTAAATTACTTCAATATTTTCTCCAATTTAAATTTTAGTTTTAACAAAAATTTAAAAAAAATTACTAAAACTTGCATGCAAATATCACTTTTTACGTCAAAACTTTGTATAAAAAAAATATACTATAAATTATATATCGTAAATGTCATCATAAATTTATAGTCCTTATGGCAAATATGTTTGAACCAAATTGATTTACATTACCTTTCGTGCCATCGAACAAATATATTTCATTATGTACTTTTTTTCTTCTCTTTTCTATATAAAACTATAAAAAGGTGAACAGAAGAGAATCGAAGAAAATAAACTTCTTTTTTTAGTTGAAATTTATACATAGTTTCAATTTTTTTTTACCTGTTTTCTACCCCAAAAAATCGCTCTACCCTCAAACACTAACAAAATGAAGAAATTTTTTTCTTTTTTAAAGAATAACGAACAGAAATTAAATGGGAAAAAAATCATTTCTCAAGAGATCCTTTTCTGATCCTTACATTATAAAAACGAAAAATTTCTTTACCAGTATACAAAAAAAAAAGAATATGTATATAAAAAGTCTTATAATATTAAGGAGGCAATTTTTTAATGGTGCTTCGTGGTTTTAACGAATAATTTTTTCTAGAAGATTTTCTTCATATTTTTTCTCGGAAAAGGTGAAAAAGTGTAAGTTTATTTATTGCGCATACTAAGTTTTCTTTTTTTTATATTCTTCAATAAATTTTCAAAAAGTTTTTCTTATGGAAAGAAAACTTTAATAGAAAAATCAAATAGAAAATTTTCTTTATATACAACTTAAAATATATAATGTTCTTAATTGGGTATACAAGAAAATAAAATAACAAATCATTTTAATATATAATTTTCTTTTCTGTATGGTTACTTAATTTTAGGTGGAAATATTTTTTAAAGAGCATATAATTAAAATATTTTAGTTGGGTAAGAAGAAATTATAATTAACATTAAATTGCTATTTAAAAAAAGGTAAAAATTAAATTTAAAAAAATTTCTAAAAGATTTTTCTTTTCAAATGAAGAGATTTTATTTTTTCGTATTTCTGTAATTATAATGAATAAAAAATTTTACATAAAAGATTTTACATAATTAAAAATAATAAATGTCTGTCTTAGAGTAATAATTAGTTTTCATACAAAACAAAGTTCGTCACATCCTTTTTTTGTTATGTTGCACAGTGTAAAATTTTGAGTTGTAATAATTATAATCAAGAAAATATGAAAATTACAGGAACTCATGTTAATATATGCGTACATTAAGGAATTTTCTATTAAGTCCCTGAGGACGTTATATCTGAACTTTACTTAATATATTATTTTAAAAGACTGTTAAATTATTTTACAGAAATTTTAAAGAGGATTGAAAATTGTTATAAAATTTTAATTACGATAAATTTTTTTTAATTCAAGATAAAAATTTTAATTTAATTAGTATTGTCACTAAAAGTGATGAAATTTCTAAAACTCCTTTCTAACTAAATTAAAGTTGATATATTATACTAAATAATTCTGGATACAATGACGTGGAAAATGGATCATTTAGTTCGTAGTACAGATTATTTTCCTAAAAATTCGAAATTTAAGAAAAATAACCTCAAACTTCTTGCACAAATTTTCTTTCGGTTCTACATAGTTATCCTTACCTGATAAAATTTTCAGACTTAATTGTATTTTGTAATTAACATTATTATTAATGAAATTTTCTGGGAACTAAAAAGTTTTCGTTTGCTTGAAATTTCCGCCGGCACTTGACAATAAAGAATTTTAAATAACTCTGAGGAATAAAATGAAGATTTTTTTTGCCGTATTGCATTTTTAATATTCTTAGAATATATTTTGGATTTTATTTTTAGATCTTATTTTTATGTATAGCATAATTTATATTTATTTTATAAAATAGAAAAAGCTAACAAAGTAATGAATTTATAGATATGAAGAATAAGTCGTAACAAATTTTATTAAAAGAGACAGAAATTGTCAGACATTGATACAAATAGAATTTAAAGAAAATTGGTTGCAACTTTTTATATTTAAATTTACAAATTTAATATATGTACATACTTATGTAAATATAGTTACTTGAAAATTGAAAATATAATTGATTATACTTATTTTACAATTAAATATGTCTTGTCATTAAATTATAAATTTTCATTTTTAAGAAATTTCATATGTGTAAAGTAAATTATTCACAAATGTAAGTGCAGACGATAATTTACCATAATTTACTGGTGAAACGAAAGTGTTCATCAAAATATGAAAATTTAAAAGCCTTTTGAAACAAACCAGTCTAAGATTACAGTCTCAATGACAAGGAAACTTTTTATATACTTCATAATTTTGTGCATTAAAAGAAACATGTCTGCACTCAAATATAGTTACGAGTATAATTTTGGTATATTCATAAATATGTTTATTATTTTCAATTTGTCATTTTAGTTAGACGATCACGATGTATGGAAAACTAATATGGAAAACTAAACGATAAAAGCAACATTATTTTCAAAATGGCGGTGATAAATATTAAGTATATTTCATTTTATGTATGCATTTAAAGTTATTTATTGCATTAATAAGGCAAAAAGCATACACTATCGTTTGTGTATACATAATATCATATTTTCTGTTCTAAAATCCTTGACTGAACTTATTCATAAATTCATATAATATTTTTTAAGTACATATAAGTTTTGTTATGTAAATAATATTTAATATTATTCAGTTGAAAGACTTTTATAAAGTCCATTAAAAATTTAAATGAAATTTCATTTTTAATCAAGAATTTTTCTATCGATATTTTATGTCTAATATTTTAGAAAGCTTTCTTCTACATTTTTCTATTTATTATATCTAATATAATCTAATATTTATTATTGTCTCTAAATAATATAAATTGCTTTTTAAACTGAAGGTCATAAATTTGATCAAATTTTTTATACATATCTAATTTAGTATTTACATTTTTTTTTTCTGGTGACCACAAAAGAATCTTTCTATATTTTTAGTCTTAAAATAGAAATTTGATTTTTTTTATTTTTTTGGTAAGAATAAATGAATATTATAGAATTCTTTTAACTACAGAGAGTAAAGGATACCGGATGAAAATATACTAAATAACAAAAAATAAATTTCAAATGAAATAAATATTTTTATCTTTTGTGTTCCAATTTTTTTTAGTTCAGTTAAAATAATTTGTACACTGAAAAATAATCATAAAAATTCCTTGTCGATATTTTTTTTTGTATTGTGAAAATTGTGGTGGTGTATGACGAACAACAAAAGAAAAATTTCAGTTCAAATACGGAAAATGCGTTACAATTTGATTCAATTAGGATCGAATAAAAAAAATTGATACTTATATTGGAAAAAAAAATGTTTATAAATTTTATAGAGTTGATTGGTTTGTCAGAGAGAACTATTATTCAGATTAAGAAATATTGGAGGCCATTTATTCGTTTAGTGCCTGTCTGAAAGGTATTTTCACGAGATGCCTAAACGAATAAATGGCCTCCAATATTCCACCATCATTCAGAAATAGGTCAATTAGGTCAAGCTATAGGGAAAATATTAAAAGAACGACTTTTCATTTTCCACCATAATTAAGTAAATTACTATTATAACGAGATATAGGTAAATATTACTCTATTTTTCTACCATGGAAATAGAAAAAGTATTAATTAGCCTTAAAATTTTAGCCTGAAAAAATAGTCCTAAAAAATCCAAGTAGACAAAATATACAATTATTTAATTTGTATGTTTATTTTCTCTATTGTAATAAGTCAGTTTTGCATACCTTTAGGTGCTACTAAAAAAATATTTCTTTTAAAAAAATGTTTTACAAAGAAATAAAGTAATTTTTTAAACGCAGGGAAATAATTGCCATAAACAGACATCAAGAAAACTTATACAAAAAAAAATATATATATATTTAACAAAATCCTGAAATTCTTTATTTGTTCCTTGATAATATTTAAGTCAAACTAAAAAATTTATTGTGTCAGTCACTATGACGAAAAAAAAGCAAATTTCTAAAAATAAATTCCAATTTTTTTTTTTAAGGATTTTCTGTAAACGACAGGAAATAAATATTTTATTATGTTTTTTTTTTTTTTGTTATTTGAAAAAGGGACATAAATAGACTAAGGAAAATAATAAGAAAAAATTGGAAATGGGGAATAAAAAGTGGACGAAGAAAAAATAAATGTTGATTTTTTTTTTGTACTTTATCAATTTATACTTTGTTCTGGATTTGAAAATTGTAATAAAAATGAAGACAAAAAAAAAGGACATGATAAGAAAAAAAAAAATTCAAAGAAAAAAAAAATTCTTTCAATGATAAAAATAATAATAATAATAAAAAAACGATGAGAAAATTTACTTTTTCTTCTTCAACTGTGTAGTTGTGTGCTGTTTGTGTCAATCTATAGGAAATTTTCTTTATATTTCTCATCATCATTTCATTTTCCGAATGATGATCATGATGACGACGACAGTTATAAAAGATATATATACAAAAATGATTATTGGAATTTTATTATTGGTAATATTAAAATTTTATCTATAGAAATATAGAAAAAAAACATGACTTTAGTAAAGGATAATTTCCTTTTAATTCCACTAGAATTTTTTTTTTTTTAATTTTTTTCGATTTTATGTGGTATGGTTTTCCTTTTTTCTCCTTTTATGTTGAGGGTAATAACTAAATAAAAAAGGATATTTGTGACTTTGGTATATAATATTATTATTTGTGAACAATATTTTTATTTCAATTTTATTATTTTTTTTTTTATCTTTCGGTTCAAATTGAAAATTTATTTTTGTCCTTTTGTATAATTTTTGTGTGGTTATATTTAAGGATATTACAAGGATATTTTTGTTGTCATTATTATTATTAGGTTTTTAAAGGGAAATTTGAAAATGTTGAAAAAAAATTCCTCAATTTTTTTTTTTATTTTTACATTGTGAAATTGAAAAAAAAGAAGAAGAGATTAAATTGATAAGGACCTATAATATCATCAAGAATAGCATAAAATAAGTACTAATTCAGATTGAAATATTTTTCTTGTTATTTCAATATTTTGAAATATGATTAAATATTAAATAATAAAAATTATCTTAAATAAATTTAACAAATTTGAATTTAGAAGACATAATTATAAATTTTAGATCAGTTCCTATAATTACATAATTCTTTAGGTACATAATTTAAAAAAATTATGTTGTGCCCAATATTATGTTCAATTTTATATAAAATGAAAATTTGATATGTTTATTTTTATTGACATTGTGCGGTATGTTCCGATAGGGAAAGTTCTTTATTAAGTTAATAAAAATTAATCTCATTTCACATTTTATTATTTTTGGAAAATACTAAAAAAAATTCGTTTGCTGTAATATTTAATTAGAATTACTTCAATTTCTGATAACTTTCTATTACAATGGACTAATGTTCAAAATTTTCTTTTAATATTTTTTTCTCTCATTTTTTCTAATTTAAAGGGAAAGACAGACCCACTTCTAAAATATTGCAAAATAGTTTTAAAGAATTATTTTATTATTTAATTGTATAAGAGCAAATTAAACACAACAATGTTTTCTTTATTCGTTTTTCTGGTATTTCGACTAGTGTGACAATAACAAATCCCAAAATTTAGCTTCAAATGCTCCTATTGTCAACTGGTTGCCGTCTCACTGATTAAAGTATACTAAAAAAACGAACAACCAATTTGTTTAAATTGTGATTTTTAGAAATATTTTATAAAATAATATGAAGATTTATTATCACTATAAAGAATTTCGAATTATTAGTATGCAGTAGTATTTTAAAATAAAATTCAATTTAAATATTACGAAAATCAAAAAAAAATCAGAATAATTAATTACATTTTAAAATATTTGTAAGATTGTGGAATTAATTATCAACAAATATGATAATTTGTAACCCAAATGATAATACTAGACTTATTAACAGCGTACATCGACTCCAAACAACCAGAATTCTTTATTCTATAATTAACTTACCAAAAATGTATAACAAAAGTGATTACAATCGTTAAATTTCTACTAAAAATAACATTAAAAATAAAATTTTCCATTAATATCATTTCGTTTTTTCGTCAGAATTCTATTTAATAGTTAGAGAAAATCCCTTTCACAAAAAAAAAAAAAAAATAGAAAGAAAATATATTAAATCGTATTAATATCCTTTTTACTGTCATACAATAATATAAAAAGCTATTTTCCATTGGCAAAAAACTTGTGAATTTCACCCAAGCCCACGAACATAATTTCGTGTACAAAATATAGATTGAATTTGATAATAATATTAATCGCATTCACTACACCATCCTTAGATCCTCCATAAATTTCGTCAGCTTTTCTTTTTTTTCCAATTTTTTTTTTGTGCGTGTGTGTTGGAAAATAAATGGCATACAATTATTTGTGTCATTTATTTCATGAAAGATTAAAGTCTGGGCAATTTAGTGTTGTAACTAGATTAAATCTACAAAATCATTTATTATTATGATGGTAGGATAGATATGACAGATATAACATGTTTCGAAGTTATGTCGTATTTAGAATAGTGTTTTCTTTGAGTCACAGTACATTTAAAGGTGATTCGTTGTAATCGTTAAAAGAAAAGGAAAATCACTATAGTAAATTGTTTTATGATTAGACTAATCGTGGTCAATTCGGTACATTTAAAATTTAAGGACATTTTAGAAAGAAATTTCTAAAGAAAACAAATTTGTTTTAAAAAATCCGTTAAATTAATTGACTGACCAAAACTAGTCAATTTTATTTTATTTAATTGGTAAATTGATTTATGACATGTCCATATCTATTGGGTAAACTCATTAACTAATATGCTCGAAATTTTATACAGTGATAAAATTTAAATAAATTAAATATTTAATTTTAATTATCATTGATTTCCTATAATTGATAGAATTGTAGATAAAAATATGTAGAAGAACTTTATAAAAATTGATTTTCTAGAAAAGCTTCCAGTCGTATGAGAAAATCTGCCATTATTCACACATTTACTATTAGTATTGTAATTTTAAAGTGCGCCCATGCTGAATCCCTTTACAATTGAAACTTTTAACCTGGAAATTAGCAAAAAAATATTTTGCAAAAAAAAATTGATTTATATCGAAAGTTTTGGTTTATCCCGAAATATGTAACGATATAAATTCACCTGACAAAATAAATGTCCTTAAATCTAACAGGACAAATATAACTCCTTAATAACAATAAAAAGAAAATGTAAAAATAATAAGAAAAAAAAAACCAAAATCAATATTTTATCCTTTCAATATTTTAATACTCCCAGGTTGTCAGGTTAAATGTTAGGCTATGAATTTCCCAAATGTCAAACTGTTCGCCTTTCTTCTGTATACCGATATTATTATTTTTTATGAAATTTTTATAAGAACAAACTAAAAATTTTGTTACTTTTAGCTGGGATTTAGAACAAAAATAAAACATTTCTGTTGTCAGGGAATTTCGGTTAGATTGAATAAAGTTCTTATATATTTTTCTGGTTACTCATTGAAGGATTCATTGTTTTTTTTTCGTAATTTTTTTTTCGTTTTGAGTTAATGTCACAAGGGGAATAAAAATTGATGAAATAAAAATAAGTAGGAAAATTCTTTTTCTACTAATATTCCTGCTGTTGTGGCAGGTGATCGTTTTTTTTTTTCTATATTTACACTACATAACGTCATACAAGTATCAAATATTAAAAATATAAATAAATTTTTAAAAGATTTTTTTTTTTATTTACATTCCATTTTTATTTTTATACCAAAAAAAGAAAATTCCATAATTTATGATTTTTCTTGATATAAAAAAAGAAAATATAAAAGAAGAAGAAAAAAAATATTTTCTTGACATTTTATTTGGCGTTTTGGGTTAAAAAGATTTAAAAATTGTACATAAACCTAATATATAATATAAAGAAATATCCTTCATAGCTGCCATACATTTCTTGATGGTATAAAAAGAAAAATTGTAGAGGCATTTTTTTTTCTCCTTTATATTTTTAGTTTAGAAAATTTTCTTTATAAATTCAAATAAATGTAAATATAAATATAATATAAAATATGTTTCATTTAATGTGACATATGATTTTTTTTTTATATTTAACTCTTAAATTTCAAAAACGTTATTATACTTGACAGAATAAAAATAATGTTTACCTGATGGTATACAACGACACAAACACAATATATAAACTTTCATTTCACAGTGAGTTTTGCCACCAAAAAATGAAAATATATAATATTTATTTAGAATTCTCTCATTTCTCTTCTATATATATTTTCTTCATATATTATATAAAATTTTCCCGACGAATGAAAATATGTAATTGAATATTATTATTAAGCTCTGTTGTTTTTTTTTTTTTTTTTGGTGGTTGATATAAAAGTTTATGAGTCAAATCGGTGTTTAGGGTTATTTTTTTGTTGGTATATATAGAATTATATTTTATGTTTAATTTCAAACATAATATCAAAAGTTAAGTTAATTGGTTGACGGTTTGAGGTTTTGTTTTATGTCTGTTAAGAATATAATTTAAATTAAAATGTTTATGTACATATACATATACATTTTTTTTGTGTTCGCTGGAATAAAATGGTTACGAGAATATAAGAGTGTTTTAATTATAATTAAATATAATAATTTATTAAATGTTATTTCTGTATAATGTAAAAAAAAAAATGTTGTTTAAGTAATTTTGAATAATTAACAAGATTATTTCGAATTTAAATCCAAAATATAAGAAGTCAAAATAAATTTTATTTATTCATGACAGATGGAAAATGTAATATATATATTAGTCATATATTTTTATAGAGGATGGAAAAGTCAAATTAAATTTATGACAGTTAAAAGAATAAAATTAATATTTTTGTTGTCTGATATTCGATACTGAAAATATTTTATTATTTATATTTTTTTTTTTCATTACGCAAAACTTTTTAATTTAAATTTCCATTTTTTTTATTAGATAATTTTTTCCACAAATTTTTGTTTTATAAAAACATCACAATATCAACATCATAACATTAATGATAATTTTTTTTTAACACTTTTTTGCATTGTCAGTCACACATGTGCCGAAACCCAAAAAAAAAAAAAAGAAGAATCAAACTTTTTCAAACTTTTCAAGTTTTCTACAAAAAAAAAAGCCATCAACAATTTTTCGGTTGTCAAAAGTTATGCAACAACAACAAAAATAAAACTTTATGAAAAAATTAACTAAATATTTTCATCACATGTTTTTTTTTTTAACCACAAACAAACAAACCGAAAAAGTGAAAACCTCAATCTCTCTTATATTTTTTGACACATCAAAACTTGGAAAAAGAAATTATTTTGTGATCCAATTTTTTTTTACATACTTATTTTTGTTAGCAAATTAATATTTATATAAAATTCATTTGATAACAAAAAAAAAATTTAGAGAGTTTTTAAATTTTTTTTTTTCCTTTTTTTTTTGCTTGGTGATTTTTACCCCATCAATCAAAATATTGATTTATGCTTCTTCCATTACTTTTTCATAAATGTCGAAAAAAAAAAAACAGTTGTGACAGGATATAATTTGCATAAAAATTATCATTCTGGAAAATTTTTATATAAGTATATGTACATAAATATATGAATGAATATTTTTTTGTTTTTTTTTTACGATTTTTAGTGAGAAAATTTCTATTCAAATCAGTGATTTTCTATTTTCTATTTATATAAATCTAATAAAATATAAAAAAAATAAAATATATATATTTAGCATACCTCGCCATGTCCTCCGGAACCTTCTAGTCCTTCGTCATCAATATAAATTTCATCTCTTGGTGTTGAACTGATACTAACTGATGGTGGTGGTGATGATGTTTCAACTGTCTTCTGTCAAATATAAAACAAAAATTATATTTTATTTAAATTTAAATATAAATTTTTATGCAAAAAAAAAAAAAGGATTTTATTGTAAATTTTGAAAAAGGATAATTTTCTTTTCCAGATGAGCCTAAAAGAAATATCAAAATTGATTATGAATAAATGATGAATAGTAAAGAGGAAGTCATATCATAAATTGGTTGTTTGGTTTATTGGTTTCAAAAACAGCTTCATTATTATTATAATATTTCCCAATAACGATGATTTGTTTTGAGCGAAAATCAGAAATCATAATAATTTTTCGTAAATAATATTCTCACATTTATTTGTGCCCGCAAACATAATTAAATGGAGTGAATACTTTCAACTAAAATATTCATATATATGTCCAATTAACATTAATTCTCATATTTTTAATGATATAATTTCAAATTTGTATTTATCTGATTATCGAATTTTTATTAAATTTATCTGTAACTTTGAAATTATAAATACATATGTATATCCAACAATCACAATAATGATCTGTTTAAATATTGAATATTTACTAAAAATCATAAATTCTAAATTTTTTTTTGAACAACATCATAAATTGAATAAGTTTTGAAATTTTTCTGGATAATATTATTTTTCAATAGATCACCACCTCTAATTAATTAAATATTTAAATTATTAATTATGTATTTAACAAATTTACAAAATAATATATTTAACTATTAAAATTATTTATTTATCTTTTTTTTTCCTTGGAAATTTATAATAATTATAATTAATTACGTTTAATTGCATTTACAATTAATATTAAAATATCATTAATATTTTTAATATTATATTGATATCAATATTTCCAAATCGGATAAAGTAAATTTATTCATTATTAAAATGAAATTTATAGTAAAATTAATTACATTTTTTTTTATTGAATCAATTTCTTTTTTATTATAAACTCATTATACAAATTTATTTTAATTTATTTCCTCTTTCAACAAAAAAATTGGAACAGCATGAAAATATTATTTTAATTGGAAAAATTTAATATACAACATAAATTCAATACTAAAATTTCGAGAAATTCTTTAAATAATAAAGTTAAATTAGTCATTTTTACAATCTTTTTCCAAAATGAATTACAACTAAACTTTGAAAAAGGACGATGTGACTGTGGAAGTGATATATAATTTTTTTTTAGTATTCCATCAATTGTGATCTATTTTGACAATTAATTTATGTTTTTGTATATCGTAAATACTTGATGCGAAGTCGTCATAAATTTCACTAATACGGGATCACATTTTTCCCGATAAAAACAAGGATGAATTCTTATTTTAATAAGAAGAATTAAAAAAACAAAAATTTCATGTCATATTTTATTTTTTTTAATAAAATTGATTGGAAATGTCAATATTATATTTACATATCATTAAACAATGATCAAATAAATTTCATTTTACATGTTTTTTTTTTATTAACAGAGAAAATAAATGAAACCATTTTGATATCGAAAAAAATAAAAGATAAAAAATGAAATATATTAAAATGAGGAGATGAAATTATTTATATATATAAATATAACTCATGCCAAATTGACAGGTTATATTTTTCATATACTTATACATTAATAATTTTTTTATTCATCATTTAATTCCATCATAAATTTTCTCAATTTTATCTATTTATATAAAAAATTAATTAATTTTGAAAATGCACAAATAATTGGATAGAGAAATGATATAAAAATATTCACATATATCCAATTTTATATATATTGAACTATTTTATTGCTATATTTTAAATTTTCTGTGCAAAACTATTAAAGTTTTTAATATATGTAATTCCATTTCGAAAAATGCATTTAAATTTTCAAATATATTGAATATACGAATCAATTGTAGAGCTTAAATTTAAAAATTGATGTCAGTGAAGCTGCATGTTTGGATCACTAATTACAAAATCTGTAAAAAATGTATTTACAATAATCAAAAAGATTGTTTGACAGAAATGAAATCAATACGAAATTCTTTATAATGAAAATATTCAAAATTCTAAAAATATTCACTACTCAAATTTCAACTATAAAATCACAAAATAATTGGGAAATAGCTTAGACTACAGTCAAAACATTATTAGTTACAAGGAATTCTGTAAAAGGACGAAAGAAATCTCCAAATTACACAATTCGTTTAATATATTTTAGTATACAAGCAATATACTCGTATAATCTGATACAGGACTTAATAGATTTGAAGTTTGATTTTCTAAAAATTTAAATTAAAAGTTAAAAACGTAGGAGTATTTCTGTTTGTTAAATTTAATATTCAATGTTCAAAGTTACCTTTGATACAGAGTGATGTAAGAAAAATTTCTCTAATGAGTACGATTGTCTTTTTAACGCTATTAAGTCGATCCTATCATAGTTTTTCAACTCCCAAATTACAATATCATAAAAAATTTTAATGTAGAAGTGATGGTAAAACAATCGAACTAATTTCACTCTGTAAATACGAATCAACAAAAAAAATATTCCGAAAGGAGTGATTCAATTTGGTTAAAATAAATCTAATTTATCCACTATACATTTTTGAACATGACCAATTTATTTTAGTTTCATTCATTTATGTCTATGGGAAGTTCAGTATTTTTGAAGTACTTACAACAAAATTCATGTTATACCCAATATTGTAGATGTTCAGTTAAAGCAATTGCAAACATATTTTACTATAAATTTCAGAAGTTTCGGAATTAAGTTAGTAACGAAAAAAAATGTGCAGTATTTATTTTTCACATATTTTGCACTTGTAAATTTCCTTTTTTCAACATTTACCATTTCTAGATTTTTTTTCTTTTTGCTGACCGGAGAAAATACAAAAAACCAATTGTATTTTTGTAAATATTTATTAGAAATGAAAACAAAATTGCAAAACCAAAAAATGTATAGAAAATGAATTCATTTTTAAAAGGATATGAAATTGAAAAACTAAAAACCAAAAATTGGTTTCATTCACTTCAAATTTGAATTAAATGAATTTTATTAAATGTTACAAAGTATCAAAATGATACCATACTGCATTTTTCTATCCTTTGTTTAAAATATCAGCCAATCAAAAGCAATTCGTAGGCGAGCTAAATGGAAAATGCTTTGTTTCACAAAATTATGATTGTCTAACAAGAAGCAGAGTAAGTGTAAAGTCATTCTTCAGATATAAGTCAAAAATGATTCGAAAAAGGAGACACAAACGATTGATTTGAGTCTCAATATTCAATACTATCGACTGATAGTGCAACAAACTATATACTATTTTTATTGACTTTAAAACTTCAATTATCTTGTAAAATATTAATTATAAATGTTATTTACTATTCACTTGGTTTCAATATTTATCGTTTCTAAAACAATTAACAACCCCTAGCGAAACACAAAACATATTAAATTTATTTAGAGAGCAAGTGTTGTTATACGAAATTAATGTTTCGTATTATAGAAAATTTCTATTAGTTTAAATATAGAAAATATACAAAATATTTGAATAATTTCTTCTTTGTCTTTATTCAATTTACAAAAAAACTTTCTATTAAAATTTAATGAGCCAAATTAATTAATAATAAATAACTAATTCTTACCTTCAATTACATTATCTAAAAATATTCCTTCAAAAAGTTTTAAAATTAAAATTTTCTATAATGTTTAATTATCACGTAAAAATTGTTACACGTGCCATGAAAATTTCAATTCGATAATTTTATATTTCCAATATTATAACGAGTATACATAAAAAGGATTAAATCTAAAAATATAGCAAACTGAAAATTTTCCACAATAAAAGTCTACATCAATTTTACACAACAACAACAAAAGAATTAAATGAAAGTAAATTACTCAAATAAAAATGCATTAATAAATATACGAAAATCTCTTAATTTATGTTCATCATTTTATTTATTTTATACCTTTAGGGAATGAAAATTCAACCTTCCTCAAACCCCCTATGAAACACACAAAACAACTTAAAAACGTATTTATAATCATTAAAGACTGGGAAAAAAAATATGAAACCTTATAAAAAAAAAATTGTAGACAAACTTTTGCATTATATCCTTAAACGAACAGCAACAAAAAAGGTATATAAGTAAATTGCAGACATTTGTCAAAAAGAATAATAACAAAAAAGAAAACTGAACTATATTATAGAATCACGAAAAAAACTTCGAACCATCAAAAACATAATTTTTTTTTATCTGTCTAGAAAATTTATACAAAATGACAGAAAAAAAGGTAAGTAACTTGCCACGAAAAAGAGTGCCAGGTTGTTTTTAGTTATAGATAAATCCCATCGTATAAAAAAAAGGGATAACATTAAAAACAGCAGCCACAGAAAAAGGATACATATTATGATCAAATTCTGGGATATAAAATACAAAACACACACCTTTATTTAATAATTGAATTATTTATCATTAAATGTTGACAGGACACAAGAAATCATCTTGATATATAATAAAACGCAATTTACTAGTTTAACTACATATATAGCACTTGTGTTTGTTTTTCGTATATTATAGAAAATTGGAAAATCCGTAGAGTAATCCTTTTAATACTATTGATGAACAAATAATCATTTTAATTTAGGAATGAGAGGTAATATAAATAGACTATTATATATTTAGTTTTATGTGATTGAAGGTGGATGACAAATTAAATAAAATATTTGTTAATTGAAATATGTAAATTATTTCAATTGAATTTGCAAATATTGCAAAAAATAAATTTCGATTATTTATAATAATATTAAGATAATTTACATTTATATTAATTGAACTTGAATAGAAAAAAAAAGGTTTAATTTAATTTCTTAGAAGTTCAAAAGCAAATATTGAGATGAGTTTTATTTCAAAAAATTTCTTTAAATATTGATTCTGAAATGATAGACAAGGCGAATTATATATTTTAATTATAAATGTTTGCTTTACTTTTATCACATTTTTTTATTAGATTTTGAGATAGTGATGATAAATATAGTCCGGAAATCTTCCAGTTTGTTATTCATTAGTAAAACGAATTTCCGTTCAAAACAAATTTTAATTTTTCCCCAATTAGTAAAAAAAATCAACTTAAATTATTACTTTAGTACTCGGACGGAAGTATAATTTTTTTAATATTATGGGAATGGGATTCTTCCTATTAAGGATTACAAAAAATGTACTTCTTTAAGAGTTATAAAGCGTATACATCAAAATGGTGGCCAATATTTATCTTTTATTCAAAGTATACATCAAAATGGTGGCCAATTATTTAACTTTTAGTCAATAAGATGGCGGTACAGATAAAAATATATTTAAAAATGTTTAAAAAAGCACACTTTTTTAACACTTTTATTGAGTATATTATTCTGAACTCATGCAAAATGGCTCGGCGGTAATTCGAAATGCTTATTGACGCAAGAATTAAATTCAAATTCCAATATTTTTATAACAATTCAAATTTTATTTCATTAATTCAACAAAAATTTATTCTTGATGAAAAAATTCCATTTATTAAGTTTATTATTAATTACTTTTTTTTATTATATGAAGGAGTATATCATTATTTTAATTTTCATGATAAAATTAATAAATTCTCAATGACACAATAAATATTAATCCAATAAAAAGAAACTTTTTTTTTTATAAATTGTCGCATAATTGAATTAAGGTGACCCTCACTTTTTAATCATCATTCCATTTATTTAATTATGTAACAAATAGCAGCAAAAAAAATTTTTTAATCATTTATATTTTTCTCGGGTATTCACAGTAGGGAGGAAAGGATTAATATACAATCCTAATGGAATCAACAAATGATAAACAATTTTTTTTTTTGTATGTTCAAACTTTGTATATTTCCAAATGATAATTATAAAAAAAATGGATTTATATATTTGAGGGAATTAAATAAATTCAGAAAGCAAAATAATCAATCTAAGGATTTTTCTTATTAAAACGATTAATTTTATTTTAAGCATGTCCTTTTCAGTAATTTTTATTTTTATACAATATCGTCGAAAATTGAAGGATAATCCAAAAGTATACTTAATATAAAAAAACTTTTCAGTTAATTCAATTGGGGATTTTATTATATTATTTTTGGTTGATTTTTAAATGAAAATTATTTTAATTTTGTTTGCGTCAGCAATTTTCAAGGTTTACGTTAAAATAGGATTATTATAATTTAAATGTATTTTTTTGTCGGAAATTGAAAGATGGATTAATAAAGTATCAAATATCGGGAACAATGATCCATTGAAATTTCAATTAATAAATATAACAAAATTATTTAGGGTGATTCTTCTACCACAAATCGTCAGTCAATTTGAAATTCTTTAACAGGGAATTATTATCTTGGGAATAATTATAGATACCATTGAAATCTCAATTAATTTATTTAGAATCAGAAATTTGCATTATTTCACCCGCATTAATAATTAATTTTCAGCATTTCAGATTTTATAGAAAGTTATTTAATTTTAATTTCATGGTTTATAAAAATTTATGTATTGATTTTGAACAAAGTACGTGTGTGCATTAAATTCAGAAATATCCACCAAAAAAATGTTATTTAGCAAATGTTCATTTCAATTAATTCAATTTGTACTTCTGAAAAAAATCTATTTTTAATTTTACCTCGACATACAAAAATTTTGAATAAATAGGATGGAAAAAAATCCTAAACAAATTGTTCCAATTTTTTTTTGATATGTTATACAATTTATTCCAAAAACCAAACGTTCTAAAAAAAACTCTTCTATCGAGAACTATGACCTTATTTAACATATATATATATATATAAAAAGATTATAAAAAAAATATCCTCGACATACATGCATAAATATTTTTCGTGCAATTTTATCGTATTTTGGCAGTTTCCCTTGATAACAAAATTTATATATGTACATAAAATAAAATATTCTTCATAGCAAAATAAAATGCTTTAAATAATAAAAACTGCAACACTTACGTTTAGTGTTGATATTAGTATATGCACAGTTGAATTTAGTCAAGCACCAAAAATTTTATTGATAAAATACCATTTTTTTTTTCAATATATTTTTTATAGTTAACTTTTTTTGAATTTAGTTCAAAAAATGTTGAACAAGTTTTCGACGAAAATTATAAAAACCTAAAATATTTCGAGACTTTGAATTTTTGTATGTATTGTGTAACAGATATTTATGACTTTGTGTATTGAGTACAACATTTTTTTATATTTAACACATAGAAGAGAAAAAATATAATAAAATAAAGAAAAATTTGTCGAGGTTAATCCTTAGCAAAGGATACGATGCCAAAACAGAATTTAACAAAAAAAAAAAGGAAGAAAAAAAACAGTTTATGTGAACGTAAAGCGATGATGATGACGACAACAGTGTAAATATGTATAGAATATTTGCATATCCTTTTTTTTGTGTTTGTTAAATGTAGACAAAGTTTTTTTTTATCAAATGTTTAAACGGCTTTAAAATTTTTTTAAATAAATTGAGTGGCTATCAGTGTAGGTCAGAAGAACGTATTTTCCTTTTTTTTGTATATAGGATTGTTGAAAATTTCAAGATAAATTTATTAAATTTTTTTTTCTGTATTAATTAATTTTTGTTAAGCATTTTAATCGTTCAGAATTTAATGGAAACAAAATGGATAATTTTGTGAAATAGAAATGAACTTTTAATTGCAAAAGATTATTTTCAGATTAACGTTCAAAGTATAGAAAATTAAAATATCCAAAAAGTTTAATTTTAAATTAATGTTATGGATAAGAAAAGTTTTTTATTTTAAATGCAATAAGTTTTAATCCTTGCATATTTTTAGGTAAAATACAAAATCATTAATAATAATTTTTAATTCCAAATAATTATGCTTGTTGTCATTGAACTTTAAGCATTATGTTAGATAGAAATTGAACGATTACCTACAAGTGAATATATACCTTGTTTCCATGACGAGTTCAACTCGAGTTGAGCTCGAGTTAGCGTGCATGGAAACAGGGGTTGAGTTGAGTTGAGTTGGAATGGAACGAATAATTGATGGTTCCATTTCAACCCCATTTCAACTCAACCCAACTCAACTCTGTACATGGAAACTAGGTAATAGTCATAGTTGTTGCCTATAGTCTGAAATAAATATATTTCAACTTGCCGTGTTACTAAAAATGTAGAAGAAAATGTATTTGTGAATTTTTTTTTTACATGGTAACAATTTTGTTACATGGTAACAACATAAATACTTTTTTAATTGGCTTTTAGGAAAAACTATAAATGTTTGAAATTAATTACAGATTCCCATATTTCTTTTTTTCCTAAAAGTTGACGCTATAATTGTCATTTTCTCTCTAAATGTCTAAACTATAAAGATAAACACAAAATTATGATCGTCAATGTTATATTTTCCACTTGAATTAATATAATTAAGTTGATATGAAGATTAATTATTTACTTTAAGGCTATTAAAATTTTTAAAAATTTCAACCTTTAATCTTACGTTAAAAAAAAATTAATCCCTAGAGGCAACCAAATTTCCATATATTACAATACGCATATATATATATCTGTTAGTTAGAAGGAGGACCCCATTTGATGGTGGTATAATATATAAATCTTTTTTTATTATTATTATAATACCTTGTTTTTTTGTTGTTGTTTTGCTTTCAAGTTTGTTTTTATATCATTTCCAGGCAAATTGGTATTATGTGCACAATACAAAAAAAAAATCTACATTTTCCTCATATATTTTTGTTTTGTTTTTCAGGAAATAAATAAACTTTAAAAGCTAACAGAAAATATAATGTAAAAGTAGTAAAAATCTGTGCATAATACTAATATAGCTGATATTTATGGTAAAATGAGGAAAATTACAGCCACCCATTGCTATTTCCTATATTTACATTTAACAACTTTTTCTTTAGCTTTTTTTTTCTCTAGTACCATTCTGTTTATTTCTTTTATTGTCGTCCTTTTAGAAAAAAGAAACAATCATAAAAAAAAAATATGCATTAAAAATTGTTGTATAATTTACCATTTTTTTTTTTCAGTATTTTTTTATGTTCTTCTGCCTACGCAATTTTTTTAAAATTTGCTTTACAATTTCCTTATACCATTTACTATAAGTAAAACTCCACCTTTTAATATAGTATTAAGGAAAAGTCATGGAAATTTAAATATTGTATTTGTAAAAAAAAAAAACAATGTTGGTAAAATATTATTTCACAATTTTTCTTTCCTTTTGGTAGTGGGGAAAAATTCATTTTTCTACGTGCAAAAAAAAAATATTTTTTTTTTTTTTTTTTAGGAAAAATGAACTTCTGAAAATTAATGTGAAAATTATACTAACACGCCAATTTAAAACTTTTTTATTTTATTTTATGGAAGATGAGTAAAAATGTAGAATTGTTTAAATAGGACTTATATACTATGGTTAGTCCTTAATTTTTGGTTCTTTCAAAATTTTCTGAGATCAGGAAAATAAAAATGTGGTTTTTAGATTAGACTTTAAAAATTTTTGGAATTCCCGAAATAATATCATTCACGTTAAAATGTTGGATTCAAGGATATTTTGTATAATCTCAAACAACATTTTCATATTTCCACAAAAGAAGAAAAATAATTACACGTATACAATTTTGGACAAATACAAATAACCTAAAAAAAACATTATTTGTTTGGCATGAAACGTGATCCCTTATTGTTTATATATATACGGTTGGAAATTGGAAGGAATAATATAATAGAAAATTTATATATGTAGTATATATTTTTCATTTTTCTTCCTTCGTATATTTCGTATATTTCACAACAACGAATTACAAACAAAAGGATCTTCAATGATTATATCTAAAAAAAAGAAGAGAAAAAAAAAAGTAAAAGATGAAAAACTTTTTATAGGAATTGATGACAGTTTGTGGCGTGTACAATTCATCTTTTAATTCCACAAATGCTGATATGTTTGTGCCTTGAATGTCCTTAAAAGTTCAATTTGATGTCAGGTCATGGTTCAAAAATGTTATTTATTAATTATATTCAACTTTACAAATTATACCGAACTTCAATAATATAATTAACTAAATGTTAATTTTACCAAGTAGTTAATATTTGACATCTATCAAACTTAACTCTAAAATTATCAATTTATAATTAATATCAAAAACTGAAAGATGTATCTAAAAATTAATAATTATTATCTTCCCATTTAAGGTCCTTTAAATTTGTCTATACATTTTTTAAATTGTAAAACTTATAAAAATTAATTATTCTATCACAATTTGAACAGAACCAAAAATATTATTTATAGACAATAAAAGAGAATTTCATATAAATATTGAAAATGTATGTTTTTGCTATATGAATTATTTTTTACGTGAGTACACAAAGTCTTGTGTAGTAATAATAAACTTCAACGAATTTTTATTTCTTTCGAGGACTTTTACCGATTAATATATTTTTTATATATAAAGTATATATATAAAATTTTTCTAGTTACTTTTGTTTTTTATTATCATCTACAGAGAAAAAATAAATACCAGCTGGAAGAAAATTTATATATGTAAGCTATACGTTAAATTAAAATAATATTATGTTGATTTTCTTGTTTTTCGATTATTTTCTTTTTGTTTGTATATTATATTATACAATCCTTAAAAGGATAAAAAATTTATTTTCATGATTTTAATATAGATATTTTGAAGATATAAAATCGAAAGAATTATTCAAACTTAATTTACATTTTATGTTTACTTTTATGTTTAATACAAAATTTTCATTATATTCATATTTATTTTTATCTATATATATTATTATACGCTTACAATTATACATATTTACGTACCTTGACAATGAATCAACAGAGCAAATTCTAAATTATCTCAAAGTTACTAATTAAAAATTCACTTTTTTTCGTGAAAATTTTCATCAACAAAAAAAAAAATACGGACAAATTTAATCACAATGCACAAAACAATATTCTTTTTCTCTGAAATGTCCTTCAGATACGTTTTTCTTCTTGTTTTGGTTATTTCGTTTGAAAAGCAAAGTCCTTGAATTTAAAGTTTTATAAAAAAAAAATTAATTAACTTTTTTTTTTATCTTTAGGCCTTAAAATTTTTTCACAATTTTCTGTTATCCTTAATTAAAAATTAAAATTGTTCCGAATTTTTGTAATTGGAAAGAAACCAAATTTTTGACCACAATTTTTTAAAGTTTATCGTATAAATACAAAAAGGATGTACCGTATATAATTTATTTTTAGAAATTATAAAAAAAAAATAATTGAAAGACAATATCAAAAAGGATTTTATTTTTTTGTTCGTTTAAAGGATGCTACCACATCGATGAGTACAGAAGAAAACTATTACAATGAATGACTAGCTCAAAAGATGTGAAATTGTGAAATCAGCAAAAAAAATACGAGTATAAAAAAAAAAGTTTTCCAAAAAAAAAAAGCTTTTTTTCTTTAGTTATTTTTATATTTTGCTGATAGATAAATTATTTATAGAAATGTTGAAAAACATTTGTACATATATATATTTTTTTATGTAAGGATACACTGATCTTAAATAAATATTGTGTTATGATAAAATTGTATTGATGGTGGAGGTGGTATAATAAAGGATATTAGCAAAACAAATACACAATTTTTTATTTGGGAAGAGAATTGCATGTATAATATTTTTTACCACCCATCTATCTTTAAACCATTACCTATCGACATTTTTGTTAAACATTATATAAAAATTTTAGGTAGGATAGAAAAAGCTTTCAAGGACACCCAATTGGGTGGAGACTTTTTTGAAAATAAATATATATATTTTGAGCTTTCTTATATTTTGAAAAAATAATATATTGAGTAAATCTTATTCCACTCTCTGTCTCTCTGTGCGCAAGCGCATCCTTCCAAAAAATTGTATAAATTTATATTAGAGAGCTTTTTTTAATTGTTAACTAATCTATTAAAAGCTTTTAAGTTTAGTGGCCGCGTGACGCAAAAAATGCATATATAAAAATATATATTTTATTCATATTCATTCAATAATTTTGTTGTTGTTCTTGATTTAAGTGCAATGACGTTTACGTGTTTCCAGATACTAAAAATAATCAAGGAGTGGCAGAAAGGCAGTTATTTGTTATTTTTGAGGATTTTGCAATTTTAAAATTTTTTAAATGTCCACATAATCATAATTTTTAATGTTATATTTAATTATTTCAAATGTAAATAATAACTACTTAATAATTGATAACCAAACTTTTATATTAGAAACATTTCGCGTCCAGAATTATTAATAATTCATTAAAGCTTTCGGTTTTTAGAAACCTTTAACAGATGAGATTTAAAAGTTTTGAATTAACAAGAGATGGCAACAATTTTCGTCATGTACACAACTCGATTTTTTACGTAAAATAATTAGAAAAGTTTTCGAGCAAAAATATTGGTTTTTCGAAATAATTTAAGCTTTTGTTCCTTAGCAAAAGAACATAATATTTTGTCCTTTATCAAGTTTTTGGAAAAACTTTTAGAACTCATAAAATTTAAGTTGGTACAATACTATTTACATTTTTGAGGCCGAAACGTTTAAAAGCTTATTTACAACAGAATTCACCACAGCTTTCAACATTTATTTAAAATTAAAGTTAAGCTTTTATATAAGTAAATTACAAAATTTGTATTAGAAAATTTCGAAAATAAAGTTTCGTTTGATTTCTAATTTGGAACAAAGATGAAGATGTCAGTAATCGTTCGATTTACAACAACCAATTTTCTGAACTTTGGCATAGCGAACATTAACTAAATAAGTACAGGAAACGGATAGCAATTATTTTTGAAATTAATTGAAAATTAGATATTAAAATTTTGATTCTCAGGTTCTATAATAAACAAAAACTGCAAAGAGTGAGAAATTCCGGCCACTTTTCAAACAAATAACCAATAAATTTCATTAATTATTTGCTGCCTCATTAGAATGAATGAATTTTCATAAAACTTTAAAGTTTTTTATTATATTTTAATTAGTTGGACAAACAGAGATAATAAGAATCAGTTGAGTATACCAATTATACTTTATAAAATAAACAGTAAATTTAACTCAAGCACTGAATTACGTAAGAGGATTTTTTCTTTCATATATAGCAAAAAAAAAAACCATAGAAATTAAAAGTAACTTTTGCAAGGACGAAAATGATTATAATAAATTTTTACCTTTTTGTGCGTTTTTTTCTCTCTTCTTTTAATTTTTAAAGAACATTTTATTTTTATCAGGAATAAGAAAGTGGAATAAAATAAAGAAACAAATAATAATTTATAATACATAAAGTAAAAGAGAAATTAAAACATAAAATAAACACTGACACAACATAAAATGGAGGAGTTCTGAAAGGATTCGTGTACGGGTAATTATTTTTCAAAGTCGTTAAAGTAGTGTTTTTTTTTATCTTCGTTTGCCTTCTTAAATAAAAATAAAAAAAAAAAAACTAAATTAAGGATAATTAAAATTGTGGAGGAGTTTTTTTTGTAGTTGACTTAAAGTTATTTTTACATTTCTTTCCGGAATAAATTATATTAGAGCGTTTTTTTGTAGTTTTTTGTAGATTTTCAGGATAAAAAGGATTCTTTTCTTAGGTAGAAAATTATGATAGTTTAATTTTTTACTGTTTGGTAAACTTCCCTAAATTTGAATACTTTTAAATTGGTTAATTTAGGGATGATAATTTTCTTACAAATCTTTGGTAATAATTATCATTTCAATATAGTCAACGGTTATTTTATAATTAAATTATTTAATATACCAATTTTAATTGTGATCATTAATGAAAATTTCGTCAATGGATGGATTTCTATGGATTAAATGAATATCTTACGACAAAGTTTTTATCTTACAAACTGTCGCCAACCCGCAAACAATTCTTTTCATGTATATATACTTGTAAGTAGATAATTTCCTTATAATGAAACAGGATATAATTATTAATTTTTGAAAAATATATACATATATAAGTTTCGCTGGAAAATATATACTCTTGCAGTTTTAAACAAAGTTTATATTTCAATTAAATTTCTTCCAATTTTTTTTACTTTCTAATTAGAATCGAAAGAGTTTTAAAAAAGTTTAAAGATAAATTTTAGAGTGTAAAAAAAAATGTGTCTACAAAATATTTTAAAAGTTTTATTAAATTTTTTTTAAAAAAAATGACTTTTTACAAAAGTTTAAAATTATTATTTCATAATTTTTATTTAACGTAATTATTATTTTTCTATAATTATAATAGAAAATAATATTAATTAAATGAATAAATGCGAATAAAAATTTATAAAAAAAAAAAATATTGTGAAGCAAAAAGGTAACAAAGTTAAATTTTAGTTCATAAAAATAACAAACCAGGACAACACTGCAACATTTTTCAACAGGACAAAAGAAACTTTGTCTATAAAATGAAATTTAAAAATGGTATTAAGTGAAAATAAAAGTTTTTCTCTTTTATTAAATATTAAATATTTCAAAATTATAGAAAAAACTGTAAGCAATTAAGATGATTAAAATTTAGTATAAAATTTCACATTCACAAGTATTTGCAAATTTAATAAATATGAGAAATTGTCGCAGATTTCTGAATAGAAATCTGAATGTTAATGTTTTTTTAAATGTTCAAAATAGATAAATTATAATAAATTTTCCATCAAAAATTTTTCCTTGAGAACAACGAACGACAATAATTATTAATCATTATTTCATCATATATTAAAAAGTTATCACATTTCCTTTTCTCGAGTAAACCTAAAATTTCAATCACATTTTAATTTCTTAACTGCTTATCTTATATATAACATAACCAAAACTTTTGTATATTTTAAATAAAAAATCAATTTTAAATTAACAGAAACTTTTGAATTCCTTAATATAATTTTAAAATCATTTAAACTTCAATATTTTTGATATAAATTGATTTAAAGCTATTTCAAATATTAGTTTTACTCTTCAAAAACATTTATTAACAAAGTTATGATTGCAGGCATTTGCCCAAATACTTATTAAGTAAGTAAGTACACATATGTATAATATTCCTTAAATATTCTATAATTTATTTGCTAATTGTTGGTATTCTATTCTCCTTTATATATTCGTATATTAGCCTTTAATTTTAAGTGAAGAAAATTAGAATTTATATAACAGACAAAATTAGTTATAAATTGATTACAATATTGATCTATTTATTTGCTGTTTAATGAAAGTCTAATTTAAATACTAAACTAATTTTGGTTTTTGGAGTACAGAATATTCAATATTAGTAAATAATGTGTAATAAAATAATAGGAACAAAGTAAACAACCTTTGTTAGAAACAGAGACGTAAATATTTGTCTTTATTAGGATCATAACCTAGTAGACAGAAATAGCTGAATCATTTGAATCTGGAGACTAATAAATCATAAAAATGACAAAAGTGCATTACGAACTTGAAACAAATAATATTTATGAAGGATCTTTTAGAAATACGTCGTCTGACATTTAATTATCTCGGAAAAATTTCTAATTTCTCATAAATATATTTAAAAATATTTTTTTTTGTTTTCGCAGTATTTTCTAAACTAAACGATTATATTTATTTAAAAACTTCTAAAATTTTTGAAGGACTTTATATTGTAATCCAAGACCTGACCTAAATTTCAGTTATTAAATTATTCAAAAATTTAATCAAAATACTTATTTTCCTTTTACTTTAGTAAAATTATATCACAATATCAATAGCTTTACAGTGGAATTAACAATTGAAAACTTGGTTTATTTGACTAACAATCTAATAATAGTATATAAAATTTTATTACAAAATAATTCCAATTATAGTATTGCAGATCAAATAAATTGCAATTTAATTACTCGAATAGTATTTTCTTAAACATATATAGAATATACTAAAGTATGAACCTCTTTTATGATGCGATAAAATTGAATTTGGTATTTTACACTATAATAATAATATTGCTGGAAACTTTAATACTTTTATTATAATTTTCGTTTGTTAATTTTTTTTGCCAATTTGAGGTTACCAAAAATAAATTAAATTTTTGTTTGTTTTGATATAAATGGAATATTTTGCACGTTTTATAATTAATTTTTATGATTATTGCGTTTGTTTATGATTTTTAATTGAAAAACAAAAATAGCAGAAAAATTTTATATATATATAGTATTATACAAAATGAATAGTTATAGGTAGATTGCATCTGTTTTTGATTGATGATTTAACAATTACAAAGAAACTAATTATAAAAACTATTTTTTTTATGTAAAACTTTGTTTATTTTAATTAAATTTATGATTAGTCATTGTTATTAATTAATATAATTAATTTTATCTAATTTCATATTTATATATAAAACGTTTATAAATTTCTTAATATTTTTTTATATTTCTATAATAATATTTCAGTTTAAATGCGTGGGTCCTTGATCAGAATTTAATTTGAACGAAGAAGGGCTTATCTCAAATTCAAATTCAAGATTTGAAGGACTAATCTCAAATTCAAATTAGTTGAATATAATTTCACCTATAAGTACAGATTGGAACAGAAGTAGGTATATCGTGATTAGTTGCAAAAAACTATCTCGTTAGATGACTTCCCTTCTTGTGAAATTCAAACTTTAACATCAAACTTTATAAGTTAATAAAAAAACCATCAACTTCTAAATTCACTATAGATTGCAAATTTTTGGTGATGAATTTCAATTAATTTAATCAATATTTTTCAATTTATAAACTGGTCTAGTTAAGAAATGTTTCAAATAGAAATTTAAATAAACATTTTCAATATTTTTAATATCCATTAAATAAAGTTCTTTGAATTGAAAACAACCCCCAAACAAAAACATCAAAGAAAATGAAAATACTTATATAATTTTATTTTTTATTTTGTCAAAAACATAAAATGAAATTTTACTAACATAATCAAAACATTTACAGGACGTTGGGGAAAAAAAAGGAAATTCAAATTAAGCAAAAAAAAAATTTACTTTTCATTTTATGATGTTTGATGCAATATTATTTAAAATGATCACAAAAATTTTCTAGATTTGAATTTTGTGATAAAAAAAGTATGAACGAAAATTTCTTTTTCTATGTGTTCAGAAAACACTCATTCATAATGATAGAATAACGCAATTTTGATGTACTACCAACAAAATAAACAGCGTTTACTTATTATATTTCATTTTTATCCCAAATTTTAGATATAATTATTTTAGAAATACGAAATCTCAGTTTGACAAAGACGAAAAATGTTAAAACTTATTAAAATTAAATTTTTTTTTTCAAAGAAAATTTATACAAAAAAAAATTATATACCATGCCCCAAGGACATTAATTGTATAAAACATAAATACATACACAAATATATAAAATGAAGAAATCCTTTTCATTTAACATTTAAGGATAAAAAAAGGACTAAATTTAAACAAATTGATTTAAAATGAGATGTTTTTTACCTGGACAACTTTCTTTATTTTTTTTTATAAATTATTGTGTGTCCTTTCTTTGATGAAGGCTTACAGATAAAATGTGTTTTTTTTTTTTTTTGTTATTGCTTCATTTTAATGTTCAAGGATAAAAAAGACGACAAAAAGAAAAGAAAATCTAATAAATTGTTATTTTAGTTAAGTTGAAAGTTAGCACTTTAAATTAAAATTTTCTTGTTGTAGTTGACCGATAGTTGTTTTTGTTATTTCTTTTGAGACTAAAGAAAATCAACTGACAGATTTACTGTGGAGTAGTTTTCTAATTAAAGGATTTTTGTATCCCGATTTTTGTTGGAATTAATCAAATTCTTGAAAACAATTTTTTTCGAACTTTTACTTATTTACTTATTTTCAAAAATTTATGTAAATGAAACTTGTAACGTTGTGCTATTTACTGGCATAACAGAATGACAGAATTAAAGAAATGTTTATTCTGTTTTAGAATTTTGTAAGCTATCAACCAATCAAATTTAACATTAGTTCCAAGCTTTTAAATTAAAAATTGGAAAAAGTTGAAATTAGACAGGACAGGACAGATGGTCTGACAAATAAATGCTATGAGTTTATCAAAAATAGTCGTAAAAAAACGATAATAATTACAACCAGGATTGTCGAATATAATATATACAAAAAAAAATTATCGAAAATATTTGCAAAACAAAATTAAGACATTTTCAAGGAAAATTGTTTTAGTAGAAAATGAATTTTTTTTTTGTATTTTTTGTTTATTTCACATCAAAATAATAACAAGGCTAAATAAGGACATCGACAAATGTATATATGTTACCAGTGACGGTTGTGTTTTCCTATAATGTCTATAAAAGATATTATAACAAAATGTTCAACTTTTGTTAATGATGGCAATCCAAAAGAACACAAAAACTTTTTTTTTAGTTTGCTATTTTTTTTTTCTCGAGAATACAGCAACAACAACAAAAACCGTACAAGAAAGAAAAAGTTTTAAAAAGAAAATATTACGACAGATATTTATTTGTTACAAAAAAAGGACTTTTTCCTTATTATTATTATACATGATTTACCAATATATGTAATGGGCAACAAAATAGGGATATTATCAATATTTCCACATAGTTAATCCTATTAAGATGTCAATATCCAAAATTATATTAAAAGCTTTTTCAATATTGAAGATTTTCATGTCAATTCAAAAATTTCTAATGATTTAAAAAAAATTATTCTACACGATAAATACTTTTTAGTTTTTACATTAATTTTTATCAAAAATTCGATACATAAACGAGTTAAAATTAAAATAACAACAATGAAAAATGAAAATACAATTTTAATAGAAAATCTTTTAATATGTAGAAGAAAATAAAGTTTTAATTAGAATTATCCTTTTTTTTTTACAAAATTTTAATTACAAAAATATATTCAAGTTTTAATATATGTTCAAAATTATTTGATATTAAAAAAATTACTCTTTTACATAATTTCTTTTAAATTTTATTGAAAGTTTAGCTTTATTTGATGACCTAGAAAATTTTTTTTTTATTTAAAAGAAATGAGATAAAGAAAATTTTCTTATATAAACAGAATTTTCCTTATTGCTAAGAAAAACAGAAAAATAAAATAAAATTTCTTATTAAACAGAACAAATATAGAATTATATCAAGTTTTATGGCTTTAATTCTCCTCAAAAGAAAATATTAATATAAATATTTTTTTTTAAAAAAAGGATCATATAATTAACTTAATTATTTTTAATAATATCATTAAGAAAATTTTCTTTTTATTATTTAATTAAAGAAACATGAAATCGCAAAAACATTTTTTGAAAAACTTGAGAAAATATTTATATTACAATTAAATTCTTTAATATAAATAAAAAATGATTAAAGAAAATTAATTATTATTACATAGAATATATAAAAAAAATGCTTTTCATTTTTATTATTTTAAATTTAAATTAAATTAAATTTTGTAATAAAAGTAATTTTGAAAAATGTGTGTAATTAAAATTGTAATTCCATAATACGAAAATTTATATAATTTAATTTTCGATAAACCTATAACTTATCTGACTGTCTATTCGTCGTCTGTTAATTTTCTATAAATTTTTATAAATTGAGCTTTAAAAGAATAATAAACGAATTTGGAAAATATTAAATTAGTTAATTTTAACAATGCAGACTAGAAAATTTGTGTCATTATGTCTAAATAAATTGTGCTTAAGCCTAAATATATGCAACACATTTTCAATCAAATTTAAGATTACTATAGAATAATTATAATTACACATAATATCCTTTCAACAAACTTCAAAAAATGCCAAATCATTTATATATTATTTTTTACGATATCATTGTTTTTTTTTATGATTTTGTTGACAGTATTACTTAATTTGATGTGATTTTATTGTATACTATATTTCCGTTTTCCCTCAAATGTAAATTATTATTGTTTCTGTTTCTCATTTGATTTTACATATATTTTTATTTATTTATTTTAAACGATTATCCTTTTACTTTTTACGACATTTTGCGAGTTAAAATTTTCATTTTTACCTTTTTTTCCCATTGAAATGAAACAAAATGGAAATTATTTTTTTATATAAACAAAAATAGGATTTTGTTTGTACATATACGTATATGATTTTGAGTATATGAATCCTTTAAACTTGAAATCAAATCATGATTCATAAATAACAGAGGTCTCCTTTTATCCAACAAAAGAAGTTTTTATTACAGGTCCTTAAAGTTAATTAATAATATCAAATAATAATAATTCCCTTCAAACGAGTATCGTGTATAGATATTTAATGATTATGTATATGCAAAAGTTGTGATAAAGGAAATCTGAAGGATAATTTGGGGATAGGTGAGAAAAATAATTTGAATTGTTCTTTGAAAAAATTATTTCTAAAAAGAAATTTTATATTTTTGCGGAAATAGGAAGAAAACTACAAAATTTAATATTAAAACAGTCTTATATAAAAGACTTTCTACTACAAAATCACACCCTGTAAAATACATGACAGTAATAAAAAAAAAATCAAATTGTTCTTTGACATTTTATATATGCCAATTGCCATTTTTAGGTAAACAAAATAAATATAATGCTATAAAATTAGGTTTATTATTCAAATAAAATTTCACATTTAAAATTGAAGGAAAAGGAATTTTTTTTGTGTTTATATACGCGGCAATATACGATTTTTATTTCATTTTTTATTGTCACATTACAGGAAACAATCTTACCACCCACACACAAATATGCTTATGAAAAAACATAAGGAAATTTTTCCTTTTATTACTTAATTTTTATTATAAATGTACACACACACACACCCAAATATAAAGCTAACAAATACAAATAAATGCATTTATAGTCACAATTTTAATTTAATAGAAATTTTATTCTAAAGATGGGTAATTGGATGCTTTTCAAAATTATATTATAATTTGCATATATATTTTTTCCAAAATAAATTTTATACCATCGCAAATAATTGTATAAATGAAAAATCGTTTTTTTTGTCAAATTTATATTTGTATTTAAATTTTTTATTCGAATTTAAGAATATGTTTTCAAATTACATATTTAATTTTATTTTATATGTAATCATGGTTTTAGTAATAAATTTTTTATTATTGAAATAAATTATTTTGTGGTATATTGTTTTTTTTTTATGTGAATTGATAATTTAAAAAAGGATTTGAATACGTTTTTTTTATAGTTCAGAGTTGATAAACTTTATTATTGAAATATAGTGTGTTATGATTATGACAAATATATTTCAGTAAAATGTCTATAGATGGTAATAAAGTAAAACATATATTTTGTTACTCTCGGCATTCGATATCCAATTTATATTTTGCCTGTGTTTTTTACAATCATTTAATCTTTATTTTTGATTGAATTCTTAATACTTTTGATTTTAGAGAACATAAATTTTTCCAGAAATATGAAGTAAATAATGATCTATTATATATTTTACATTAATATTAATGAAAATAATCACTTATCCCACAAATTATATTTAACTTATCTGAAAACGTTTAATATATGCCCACAAAGCGCTTCATTTTGTAAATTTGCTGTTTCTTACCTGGAAATAAAAGAAATATAAAAAATATATTAGATTAAATTGTTGAAAAATGTAATTATAAAAAAAATAATAATAATAATTAATTAAATGAAATATTGTAAATGTATTAAAGTATTTTAAAATGCCACAAATTTGTCAATATAGCAAACACCCAAACTTATGTACAATCTGTAAACCTGCAATGTAATAAATTTAATATTTACAATAATATCAAAAGAAAAAATTTACTTTACTAGATTCTAAGTCTAAGCAATTAACAAATTAAAATAAATTCTTTTTTATTGAATTTAATTTTTTTTTTTTTTAAATAATTTCATAATTTTTTTTTGTTATCATATTTAAATCAAACAAAAATTTTCAGCTACATAAACGACTGGGAAAACTTTTAATTAAAGGAAAAATAACACAAAAAAAAAATTGTCTTTGTTATAAATTTTCTCTCATTTGCCAGTCGAAAATTAAATTCCATTTTGAAAATGAATTTAATTTTTTTTTTTTATATAAGTACGAGTATTATTTGCTTTTTTTGTTGGCAGCACTTAAAAATAATTGAAATTCAAAAGAACAAATAATAATCTTTAAATATTATAATTGAAAAATTTATGGAAAATTCAGTATTTAATCAAAAGCCTAACAAAAAGAAAATAAGGAAAAAGGTGTAGAACAAAATTCACATTTTCAAAATTTCAAAATTTTCCTCCACATAATTTGTATTGGAAAGTCATATGACAAGGATTATTTATTCCCTTTTTCATTTTTTGTTTGAGAAATTTGTTATGTGCTTTTAAGTGTTTTGTATATGAAAATTCCAAAAGTTTTGTAAATCGAATAACATGGTTCATGAGTTCATGGATTTGTTTGATTTTAAATTATATACTAAATATAATAAATAAATAAAAGTTTCTTTATGGAGAAAATCAAAACAGGAAATATACTTAATTTGTTTGAAACATTTTCTTATACCAAAATAAATTTTCATTTTCCGATTGTGTGGGAAAATTTTATTTTTCTTTATTTAAGTAGAAAATTTAATTTTTACAAAAATTAATAAATAAATTTGAATTGACAAAAGAAGGAGATATTATTTTAATTATGATAAATTGTGTATATTAGAAAGAGGCAGATATATAAAAAAAAATGGAAAATTTCCAAAATTATACTATCGGTGAAGCAAGTTTGCATTTTCTAGAAAGCTGTATCAATTCATTTTGGTTTTTAAATCCGATAATCATGAAAATTAATGTACAAAAATTACAAAGGATTTTTATCCTCAATTTAGTATTAAATTTTCCTATCGTCTTTTATGTAATCAAAAAGATTTTTTTTTTTCTAATTTCAAAAAGCATCACACTGAAATTGCATAGCTTTACAGAAGACCTTAAGGACATTTTCTATTATAAAAACTAGAAAATTCTAAAAAACACAGACAGGAAAAAAATATATACATAACCATACAAAACTTCACAATAAATTCAACTATATACGAAAAAAAGGACGAATAATAATAAATATAATAATTGAAATTATTATTTTCTGTGGATGACATTTTAAATCTGTTCATTGTTGATAGGATTGTTTCCTTTTATTATACTTTTTTAAATCAAAACCTTCTATAGCGGAGAGACACACACAGAAAAGGAAAAATTAAAGAAACAAAATTATTATTTTTTTTGTTATTGTATTTAATAATATGAAACCATCTCAGTGCACAGACATTTTAATTTAATTTTGAAAGTTATAAACATCTGGTTTTCATTTTTTATAGAAAATATTTCAATTCATTTTTGTGGTATACAGAAGTTTAACAGGTATAAAGAATATGACAGCCAGAGACATAATTTTGCCATACGTTTGCATTTTTTTATATATTACTATGTACTCGTATATATATTCAAATAATTCAAAATGGTGAATGTCCTTTATATATTACAATAATGATGATTGTGGTTTTATGAGTAAAATTTTGTGAAAATCTTGACAATTTCAAAACTATTTAATAAAAGATGTGAAAAATATATTACGAAATAATGAAATTTTTGAAGTTAAAATTAAATAAGTGGAAGTAAAGTTTGTGTTTGGTGTTTGTTTAATGAAAAAATTTTATGAAAAGCGAAATTATATAAATTTTCCTAAGAGTTTGCAACTGAATTATGAAAAACACCACAAATTTATATCTACAAAGCATAAATTAATTTAAATAAGAACTAGTCTTGCATACTTTTAGGAACTAATTGAAAAAATATTTACTATAAAACTATTTCAAAAATTTGATTTTTTCACTTTTTTGTTATATGTTATATGTATTTATATTTACAGGATGATATTTATTGGAAAATTATTTTTATGAAATAGAGAGAGAGCAAAATTTAATATTCGAATATCCTATTTTTTTAGACCATTAAATAAAAATCAATAATTTATTAATATCAATAAGTTTCGAGCTAAATCTAACATGTGTCTTAATAAATGAGGAGACAAATGGAATTCTTACTACCTTAATTAAATCTCAACTTGATGATTGTATAGGATTGTATACCAAAATAAAGTCCAAATGAAACTTGAATTGTGACTAAAATTATCATTTTTCATCTAAAAATTATTCGAGTTTCTGTTGCAGTTTTTATAAACTAATATTAAAATTAAATTTAACAATATTTAATTCAGAAAATTTTACTGAAATAATTCGGTAACATAAAAAATTTAAACAAATTACACAGACTAAAATTAAATAAGTCAGGATATTTAAATTATTTATTTGAAACTATAAATTTGCTTCATACAAATTTAAATTAACAATAAATTTACTAACTTTTCCATTTATCTATAGAATATATTTGACCCGGTTCTTATTTACTTTAAAAGTTATATAAATTACAGACAAATTATATGTATTTTATTTATAGTTCTTCATTTTACGTAATTAAATTCACAATTAAATTATTATTCCTTTTGACATAAAAAAGGACAAATAAACAAAAATTATTTTATTATATACTTTAAAATTTTGTATAATTTTTAAATAAATTTCTATATATAAGAGAAATTTATTGTAATTTATTTGTTGAAAAATTTTATTCCGAAATATAATATCATTAATCTTTTTAACTTCATTATATAAACCAAAATGACTGGTTTCTCTCAACTGGTCCTTACATAAAAATTTCATCAGAAAATATTAAAAGGATTTAAATTTATTTACTTATTTTTTTTTAAATTACATTTTCTGTATACAAAATTTAGATAAACTAATATGGTATAACAAATATAGAATGATATAAGGACAGAGGACAAGACATAATTTTGCAGTAAAAATTTTGCAGTAAATTTAAAATGCAAATAAGATATTCTTTTTGTAAAGTTTGACAATATAAACTAATAATGAGTTACTTTATTATCATCATTATAATTCCAAATTTATTTTATTTATGTTTGATTTCATGAAGTATTAGTACAGAAAAGGACATAATTTACATCTATAATCTGAATAAAAAACAACCACTTGCGTATTTAAATTACGTTTTAATAATATTGCCATAGTTATGACAATGAGTTACCACAAAGTTTGAAATTAAAAATTAATTCTAAATTACTCAGAATCCGAATTAAAATCGAACATAAAATCATTCTTTTCATTCTTTCCAATCAAAATTATTTATCTCCAATTTGATGAAATCTGATGTCGAAAATTTTACAAAATCAATTCTAATACTTATAATAAATTGCACCTACCGAACATATTTATTTTTATTTTATATTTTTTTTTCTCGATAAGACGGAATAACAGGATTCACATCCTTTCAAATCAAAATTGGCATTAACTTTATATTTTTCTTGAATTTCTGCCAATTTCAAATGCATTTCATAAAGGAAACCCCATTATATTTATTAAAACTTGTCTCCAATTTCATATAAAATAAAATTTTGATTGAAAGAAATTTTCATGTCTAATACAAGTATAGAAGACGTGACAACTGGTAAATATGATTACATCAAAAATTGGAAAATATTGGTTTTAAATGATAAAAGAAAAACAAACTTTTTTTTTTAATTTTCTTCTTTTTTTTTTTGCTCCATTTTTAACTTATTTTCTATATTTTAACAAGCTCAAAAAAAAAAAATATCTTGTCATCATTTTTGAATGACATTTTCATGAGTGCATTTCAGATTATTTATTTTTTTTTATGTTGATATAGATTTTTCATTTGATGACAAACTTGGTGTTGTTGATGCGTCCAGAAATTGTTAAAAAATCATCAATCTAAAGAGAAAAATTTATGGAGAAGCGATAAAACTGAATAAACAATTTTTCTAATATAATTTCCAAAGATAGTGAAACTTTTGTTATGTTAAAAAAAGTTTTTTGAAAATAAAAATTGAATCATTCATTCTCAATATTATATTAAAAAAAAACTAATATGAAAGATTTTTTATAATAAATTTGTGCATAAAAATGTTTATTGAATCATTTCAAATTGTTAAATAGAAATTTATTTAAATTTATGCTATTTTGAAAATAAACTTTTGTTAATAATCTTGATTTCTCATTAGAAAAGTTCATTCCACTTTTTATTTGGAAAGTAAATTGAATATTTTATATTTATCTGTATACTAGTTAGCTGGAATTCTTATAATAATAAATGTTTATAAATTAATTATTACTTTGATTATTGTAGACACTAAATAATCATAAATAATTACAAAAATAATCTTGAAATTTTCTAGCAATCGTAATGCAGCCGTAAGAAAATATTCGTGTCTCAATTTCCTTTATGCTGACTTTTCATTTGAAATATTTATCTAAAATTTATACAATTAATTACTAAGGATTTAAGGGTAGCAATATAACTATTTAAAAAATATTATTGTATTTTCAGGTTCTCATCAAATTAAACATGAAATTAAAATAGAAAAATGGAAAAATTTCTATATTTCTATACTATAAATAAACTCAACTAAATGTAATAACTATAAATCTTAATATAAATAAAGATATTTATGTTACAGCATAAAAAAAATGATGATTTACTTTTATATTACATACTTAATATAAATATTTGTCAGTGACAAACTAAAAAAAAAAAAAAAAACTAAAATTGTAATCATAAGAAAAATACTTATGTATATTTAAGTTATAAAAAGTTTCCTATTTTTTTTTGCAAAAAGAAGCTCAGCAAAAAAGCAAAATTATATTTTGAAATAAAAGGCAAGTTAATTAAAGAAACTCTGTTCAAATTCTCTTATACATAAATATTAAATTTTATGTGTATGGTATCATCACCATCCCATCTACTGCCTTTAAGGATAAATTATCTAATTTTATTTCACATTTCACTTATATATATATTTATAAATTTATTACAAGGTGAAAAGTCATTTTATATTATTACAAAGTATTATGAAAATTTACTATTATAAAAGATTTTTCAAAGACGACAGCAAAATTTTTTTTTTGCTAATAATATATATTTACTATTTTTTTTTTTTAAAGAAAATTACTTGATATTATTTTTTGTCTATCGTTAAGAATTTCATTTAATAATTTATATTATCTCGTTAAAAAAAATGTATACAAAATATACAGACAAGTTTTTTTGAAGGATTCACACTGTAAATTGAAGAAAATTTAAATGCAATTTTGTATTATATAATGATAAATTTTTCACAATTTATTAATCAATGTTTCGCAAAGAAAGAAATTATCCTCAATGATTAAATTAAGTACCTATACATACGAAATTTCATATACCGAAAACAAGTTTTTCATTAGACACTATGGTAAATCTCCAAACTATTACTAGCAAAAAGTTTGTTAACTAGTTAAAGTGACTCTTGAGACTACTTAAAAGGATACTATACATTTTCTGAACTTGTCAAAAAAAAAATGTGTGTTTCACTTTTCCAATTAAAAGATCCAAAGTTGTTTAAAAAGAACTAAACACTTTTATTTAACAGTGAACAAATATTTACTTATAAAAGCACTGCAGCTTTTACATCAAGATAGGCCAAACAACTGGTGCATCCCATATATTTATCTTTTCTATTTACACAATTCTATTACTTGTTCTATCTATATAGTACGTTGAAAAATTGCAATTTTTGTATTACATATATGATATTTTATACCTTACCATATTTTACCACATAAATTTTATACGGGATCACCAACTTTAAAAAGATTTTCTTAAATTAAACATTTTCATCCTAATATATAGATGCATACAAACATAAAGTTTTCATCCTGATGGTATATATATTATAGTTTTTTGATTCAAGAAAACACAAGAAAACGGATAATAGCTCGATGGTAAAAAAGTATGATGTTTTATTTATCAAATAAGAAAAAGGATAAACTTCGGATACTGTAGAAAATATTTTTTTTTGTGTCTTTTGAAGTATTATTTGCACTTACAAAAAAAAAAGGATATTCGAAAAAAAAATTGTACTCTTGATGAAAGGTAAAATTGGAAAATTGTACGTGGCTTTTTCTTTAAAATGTTTTATAATGATTTTGTTTCCCATTGTTTTTTTTTCTGTTAATCTTTAAGAAAAATTGTAAAATACATAATTAATTTTTTCACAAAATTCTACAAGAAATAACAAAATATTAAATTTTGGTGAACTTGCATACTAAAAAGAAATTTTAATACAGATTTGATTTGCTATAAAATTTTATAAAACTGAAATCGAAATATTTGCTAAAATTTGATATGTTATTTATTATGTTATGCTTACAATTAATTATGCTAATATTTCCCGATTTATGATTAATATTCTTCTAAAATTATACCGAAATTATTTAATTATTATTCGCCTGAATTTATGCTAAAATATTAAATTTATTATTAAGATTCGCCTAAAAGTATAAAATTTCTAATTGTCACCTGAAATTATGCCATAATATAGTAAATATTGTTTGGATATTGCCAAATCGTTTTGAAGCATTATATGTCAATTTAAATATAAAATAAAATGTTTTATTTGAAGAAATTTACAAGTGCAATGAAAATCGTCCTTAATTTAACATAAATTTCCTCATGTCTCTCAAGTCATCTTTTTAATATATGTATTTAAAATAAAACAAAAAATTCGTCCTTAACTCAATTTTATTATTTTTATTTTCCTATTATTTTTCTTTCATAAAATACCAAAAATAAAAACCAAAATAATTAAAATAAAAATATGTTAAAAATCAATATACCAGAAAAAAAAAATGGTGTACCGCGGACCCAGGACCCAATTTAAGGATGTATTATAAAATACTGTCATTTTCTCGTATATATAATTTTTTTTTATTAAATTTTTATTTTTTATACTTTTATTATCGTCACATTAAAGGATGTTAAAAATTTTTTTTTTATTTCGTAATAATATTTAATGTTCTACCAATGAACTTACAACATTAACAACCATTTTTTTTTTATCTTTAATGAAATTTTTCTTATACGACATCCGAAAAATGAATGCAAAAAATAACATTCACACATACACAAGTAAACATGTACAGAAAAAACATGGAGAAAGTAACCTGTATAAATGATAATGATAGACAATATACTCGTATACGAAAAAGATAAAACATTAAGATTAATTTACTTTTTTCCTGTACTTAAAATATTTTATTTTGTATGTACATATATATATGAAAGAGAAAATGTCCTTACTGGAAAAAAAAAAACAGTTGTAAGGATTTTCTTATAATGAAAATCTGTTTCAAATATTTTCTCCATTATTTGCCATATAACTTTAATGTTTTCTAGGTAAAAGGAAATAGAAGATTTATGTTTGTATTATAATGTAAGTAATAGGCATATGAAAAATATGTGCTCTGGCATCGAATGGTTCATGAAAAGTCATAAAAAAAATCGGAGGAAGAATTTGGTTTCCTGTGTACGGTAGTATATATCTACTACGTGAAGTTATAAGTCTATTATTGAGTTAGGTGAACTTTTTTGGTGTTACCGAAAATTATTGATAAGAAAAAAAATAATATTATTATTTTTTTATAACCTTTGCATATTTTTGTGTGCATATAAATTTATGATATTATTCGGTGTTTTCATAAAAATTTTTGGTTAGAAGTTTATTTTTTTTTTATGTTATTGACTTTTATTATTATTAAATGATTTTCTTTTGTAGTAGAAATTTTTTTTACAATGTAAGTAATAAATTTATATAAATTTTTAATATGGCATATCTTTAGGCGTAATTGTTATATGATGTGAGAAATATTCAAAACTTTTCTTTTCCAAAAAAAAAAAATTTCATATAAAAAATT
Source organism: Empis stercorea (assembly GCA_949752835.1). Taxonomy (NCBI): domain Eukaryota; kingdom Metazoa; phylum Arthropoda; class Insecta; order Diptera; family Empididae; genus Empis; species Empis stercorea. The sequence continues at coordinate 13,017,426 of OX457088.1, read as the reverse complement.
CGAAGTTGCAACTTTTTTTTATTAGCAAAAGTAAAGTAAACCAAATTTTAAAAGTGAACTGTCAAAAAATTTGAAGAATTTACGTCTTTATAAGAAACTTTTTAATTAAATTGTATAAGAATAAAATTGCTTTTAGATTGTAATAACTACAGACAAATTCACTTTAAAAAATATATTCCTTTATACGAGATATGCCATTAATTTAAATTATATAAAATACATCAAAATAAAAAATTAAGTATAATCATTTTAACTTATGTACCTCCGTACCTACAAATATTTTGTTTTTTTTTTTTAAATATTAAAATCTCAAATATAAAGACTGACAAAAAATATTTAAAAAAAATTATATTTATTAAATTTTTATAATGGAAAAATTATAAAGTATAATATTTTTCTCTATCATTTTAATATTATATTTTCAATATTGTTGTAAAAATACATGCCCATTAGGAGATGCTAATTTGACGTTTTTGGTAAAGAAAAAGTAGATTTTATTTATCAGCTTTAAATTATTATTATTTTTTGATTTCTTCATAAAAATAATTTTTAATCTTTTTCCATGTCAATATTTTGTTGATCATCCTATGAGATTTATTACAAATTATGTACATTAGTATATCAAATTAATTGGTAAATGAAATATCTCAAATACCAATGAAATTCATTTTAAAATTATATACTGAGCAATAAACTTTATAGTTAATTATTTGAACCTCTACTAGTATTAAAGATAATATTGGTACCTCAACTTTAAGATCAATATGGAAGAAAATTCAAGTTTGATTGAGATAAAAATTACACGAATACGCCACTGCGAACAAATTACACAAATACGCCACTGCGAACAAAAAAAATCTGCACAAATTATTCCCTTTACGTATATTTTTATGGAAATTTCTTAAGAAGAAAAGTGTTTCCTTTTGTTGCTGTTATTTTCATTAAATTTTTCGACATAAATTTTTTTGGTCCTTTTGTTTTCCAAAACAAGTTTTTTTTTTTTTGATATTTTCAAGGTAAAAAAGCTTAAGAAAAGAAGATAATATCATGTGATATTTATAGGCAAAGTGAAAATTTTCTATATTACAATATAAAAGTGAACAAAAATATAATAACAAATCTGCAAAGATACACTGAAAGCATTACTTCTAGTTTAAATACGTTCAAATTTAAGGAATATTTTAAGAAATTAATAAATTACTACCGAATAAGATAGAAAAAATTATGTTACTGTCATTCAAAAAAGGACATTTTCGAAAAGCAGAATAATTTAATTGAATTTTTTTATTGGAAAATATTTTTTCCGGAAAACGACATCGTAGAAATAAATGTAATATATATTTCTTAAAAAGAAATTTATTTAAATTAATGAAATCTCACAACCAATTTTAGCTTTCAGTGTATAAACGAATTTGACCTCAAACTTAAAGATCCTATTTTCATAAATATTTTCTTGTTTTTTGTTATTTTCATTTAACAAAATATAAAAGAACATATTCAATTTTTCTATCTTTTCTACTTTGTATCTTTCTAAAATTTCAATCTACTTTTAATGTATGCGAAAATTACTTTCCAAATGATTGACAGGATTATGGCTTCATGCCTTCATGATAGAATATTTTCAAGAAATTTAAAAAGAAGGCACAGCAACAAAACTTTTCCTCTATGTATAATATATATTTTTTAATAAGAAAATAATGACATTGAAATATATTTAAAAAAGGAGGAGGTTTTTAAGGTGGAGAATCAGCCAGAAAAAAAATCTTTCCAAATTTCCAAAAAAAAAATAAAAAATAAAATGTTTTTTTAGGCTAAATAAGATTTTGTATTAAATCTTTGATCCATTGTACGAATAAATATCTTTGGAAGTAAATATATATACATACATATAATATAGAATTTTAAGTCATGTGTATAGATATATTTTATCTTCGGGGGCTGTCGTATTTTCTAGGCAAAAATTTTATAATAAATTAAAAAAAAAATTGTTTGGCATTGTGATTGGTAACAACAACAAATGATGGTGGTATATTTGAGTTGATTAATTACATGTTTTTTTAAGTATGTAAATCAAAGGTATTTAAATTTTAAATGTATAGATATTAATTAAGAAGATTTTTCGTTCGTTGATGAGTAGATATAATTTTTGTTTTTATTTTTTTTTTTATATATTTTAGAGAATGATTTAAATAAGATTAAATTTAAAACAAATTATGTCAAAATTGAATTCTTTTTTGTTTTTTTTTTTGAGAAAAATGAAAAAAAAAGTTTGAAAGTAATTAAATATAATTAAATTTGCATTAACACATTTTTTTAGATTTAATAAAACAACTACTGATTTTATAATTTTGAAGAAAAACGAATTTCAAATGTTTGACTGACTGTTATTCAAAAAGTAAGTATCATACTTATACGCATCCTAAAAATTAATATAAAACCACTTAAAATTTATTATTTTATAGAAAATTAGTTTCTAAATTGATAATCCCATGGACTCAAAGAATCTAAAACCAATAGAAAAAATTATGTTATAATTATTTCGTTACACATAATTAATTTTAAGTTTTCAATTTCTATCTTATAACTTCAACTCTTTTTTGTTTTGAAGCTATAATCTAATTCTTGTTCCGCATTCATGCAATAACAACATGCAACTTGCAATTTTTTATCAACGAATTAACTTTAAAACAAAATTGAGTTCTGGTTCTATGCAATTTGACATTTACAACTTCGAAATATATAAAATATTTAAGTTATTATCGTTTTACACAGAGAATTATCATTATTCTAAACTAATCACGTATTTTAGTAATAAAAATATACAAAAAAAAAATATTAATCCAAATAACAAATAGCTTTTTAGTTCCATATATTAATGGTGAGACATTTATTTACTCTATGATATTAAATTATAAATATATTTACTATATTATATTACATACATATAAGGATATAAGTAATATAGCTTCAAGCTAATTCGTTCCCTTCTAATTTAAACTCAAACTATAATAATATTATATTATTTTCTCTTTTCTTTCATGCCATCCTGTGCATGAAACCTTAACGAACCTTTGAGCAAAAAAAAAACTTAAGAAGAAAATGTAAAACTATACAAGAAAAATCATAGAAATTGAAATATGGGAAATTTTGTTCTTAACATAATTTTTTCCTTTTTGAATAAAAAAACGTTGTTAAAATTCAGATGATGGCATTGCTTACAGCAGTAAGAGTATAAAGGTGAAAAACGTGCGTATAATATCATTGAACCCATAATATTCATTTTCTTCTTTCTATTTTTCTATAATAGGCTTTGAATGGTATATATTATATTTTTCCTTATTTTTTTTATAATGTCCTTTATTGTTATAGCCCCAACATGTAAAGAATCCTTTTCTATACATATTATTAAATTGAGGGTGTATATTAATTTTATTTAAGATAAATAATACTACAGTTTAAGGGTATGTTTGCTTGCGCCTTAACTGTTATTGGATTCAATTTGAAGAAGATGAAATTTTTTTTGGTTCTTTTGTCTTCACAAAAGTTTTCATACAATAAAAGTATTTTAACAAAAAGAAAATATATAGGGAAAATTTATACCTGAAAATGAAATGGTATTAATTTTTCGATATATATATATCCTTAAGGAGGAAAGTTTTTATTAAATCAACTTTTTAAAAAAAAAATAATCATAAAGCTAGAAAAATAGTGAATTTTTGCTGTGAAGTCTATGGAAAGTTTTTTTTTTTCTTCTTCTGATTATGAGTTTGGAAAAAGGATAGTAAGTAATTAAATTAAATTTATAAATATAAAAGTTTGAAAAGTTTTAAAAAATTTCTTTCTAAGTTTAATTATTATTCATTATTTATTTATAAACTATTTTTTTTTATAATTAGACCAAACTTTAATTTTAACTGTAGAAAACTTACGAGTACAATGGTGTATATGGCGACACTTAAATTATCAAAAATTCTATTTATATTTTATTGTTGATGGGGACCGAAATTTGTTATAGAAATATTTAATCGATATTTTGGATCGAATTCGATAATTACTTAATCACTGTACTAAATTTTGATGTTATGTTAATTGTGGCAACTGATGGTATAAATTCTAAAAATTATTATATTTTCACAAAATTTGTATAATGAAATGATGAAAATTTACATTAACACAATAAATCTATACTTAAGTTTGCTGAGGATTAACTTAACTAATTATAATTAATTTTATTACATATTTCCAAAACGAGAAATTTAAAACTTTAATTAATTAAATGAACAGAGTTCTTTATAGTTTTTTAAAAGATTTTCTCATTTTTTATTAGCTTAAAAAAATATTTCCCAAATTAAAATCGAAAATTTTTCAATTACAATAAAGTTTTTTTAAATACATAAAAAAAGGATATTATACAATAGAATATTTTTTTTTGTGTATTCTCATTTTATTGTATTTAAACTTAACCTATCATTATCAGGAAATTAAAAACAATAAAAACACTTTTTTACGTATTTTTTTTGGTATACTTTTAAAACTTTTTTTACGGTATATTCGTGTACTTAATTTCTGGAAATATACTTATATAAAATATAAGAAATAATAATAATATCCTTGTGAAGAGACCAGACCTTTCATAGTACACTTCTTAACAAAAAAAAACTTCTTATAAATTCAAAAGGATCACTTATTTTAAACTACTTCGATGAACTTTATTTATTTATTATATTCTCTTAAACAATACAATTTAGGGAAAAAAGGACTTTTCCGTTTTGATATTTCATTGACAAAGGTTTTTGCTTGATATATTGTATTTTAGTATACACATAAATTGTTCTTTAAATGTATTTGTTTTTCGGTATAATGTTTAACAAAATGGAATTTTTGGTGAAAAAGTATATACGAATACATATATACGTTATATTAAGGATTGAAAAGAATATAAATAGAAAAAATAAAATTTTTTTTTGATGTATTTATACTCTCCATTATAAATTATTAAGAAGCTCTTCATCGTACAATGTCACCTATTACAACAATAACAACACAACAACAACATAAAACTTGACGAATTATAATATTTTGTTTTTGTTGTTTTATGTTACGGATGGATAGAAAGATATCAGTTCCTTAAAGTGTTTTGATATGCGGTACAGAATGTCTTGTACAAAGTATAATTAATGGAATATGGTATAAATTTGAACAATATTTGCATATATTAAGGTGCGTTAGAAATGATATATTAGAAAATGGTGACAATGCTTAAAAAATAGATGATTTTAAAATTTGTAATTTATTGTGTTAAATTTTTAAATATGTTAAAATCATTTTAAGTAAATTTATTTGGAAAGCACAATCCATTTGATACCAAAACATGGAACATTGACGATTTTTTGGAAATTTCTCATAGAATTATGAATATGTTCGAATGACCTTTAACAGATTATGATGTTAAATTTATGTCAATGCAATAATAATACAAATATTTATGATAAATTTGAATAAAATTTAAATTTTATTTATTAAAAAACCGCAATTTTGTATTTAAAATTTTAATAGTGAAATTTCATTTTCTATTGCATTCATTTAAATTTTGATTAAGTTCGTCTCTTCCAATACACCCTGTTCCTGTTCTATATTAAACCTAATATATTGCATCATTATATTATGAGAAAACATATATAGACAATTTTCTGTATATAATAAAATAATAATCTCTATGATAGCATTATATTTCTATGATAATATTTATTATCTCTTTTATCTGGGAAATTTTATAAATAATAATATTTTTTTACTTAAAATTTTCCATCTTTTGTGTTTGAATATGTATGGATATGTATATGCATTTTCCTTTTATTATGTTATAATGACAAATATGTAAGAACAATATTATTTAATTTTCCGGTATATTGAATTTTAAATTTAATAATAATAATTTTTATATATTATATATATAAAATATATTTTAATTAATGTGCATAAAAAAAGCAATTTAAATTTGTGATATAAAAATTTTAATTTTAATTCACAATTTGATAAATAATTTAGAAAATTATTTGTATATTGCAATAAATTTATTTATGTGAGATCAATAATTATGTATATATAACTTATTTGATTATCGCATAAGAAAAATATAATTTTATTTAATATTTTTATTTGGAATTGTCGAAATTGTAAATTTATTACAAAATTATAATTTAATAATATAAAATTACATAATAAATTAAAAAAACTTGGGTATTGTCAATGTGAATTATCTGTGCATAGTTACTGTTGAATACTGAGGTGGTATTACTCTTAAAGTGATTCGTTACTATCAACTATCACATATAACAATTTTGTATAGAAATTTCTAAGCAATATTGTGATAAGTGATAGATAATAGTCACAAATCGCTTTACGTAATACCCGTTCTGGTTTATAGCTGGTGCTTCTTTCGAAACTGATACTTCGGTTGTCCTCAATATTAGCCATTTATATTCAATATAATTATAACAACAATTTCTTATTTAATACTTTTAATGTAGTTCATTCGGTTTCCTTGTGACATTTTGCAAGATGGACTAATCTATTTGAGAAATATATTCTCCAAAGTGAAATGTGATAATTTCAATAATTCTTCTGGGAAATATATATGTATAAATAGTGCTAATTTTATTATTTGGACAATAAATAATTTAATAAAATTCAAGAGATTGCTTATGTTTGAAGACTTAAATCTGGAAGAAATATTTTTATTAATTTATAGTTTTAATTCTTTAAACATGTTCGATCGTCCGTTTACCACAATATGATTATTAGTTTATGTATTAAGTTAACAAACTGAATTTAGTTCCATCAAAAAAAAAAAACTATTAAATTAATTTAATTATACCAATTTTGAAATATCCACCACTTCTGAATTGAATAACTTTTACAAATAATTCCCTCACAGGCTGACATAAAAGTTATTTCAAAAAAATTTATGTCCAAGATTTTATTTAAAAAAAAGGAAACGAAAATATTTAAAAGTTTTTCGTTTTTTATCTTATTTAGTGTTTGCTATAATATAAAATTTGTCGACTAATAAATCTATGAATAGTATTTCAAAAAAAAAAATTATCATCAAAAACAAAACTTAAACTCTTTCAAATTTATATTCCAAAATAAATATTTTCTTTTTCTTTTTTTTTTCTACAGAAAGTTTCCTTTCTATAAGAAAATTTTATTATCTATAAAATTTCTTTATTTGTTTAAAATGAAAATTGCATTATGCACAATATTTTTCCTCTGGCTACTTCTACTATAGAAAAAGTTACATTTTAGATTGACATGACCATATTTTTTTTTTATTTTTTTATTCATTTTAATAAATTTAATTTTATAATAAAAAAAATACTTGTTTTTTTTTTAAAAACTTTTAATGGTGAGAAATTTTTTGAAATTTAATTAAATAATATAAGAAAATATGGTAAAAAATGCTGTTAAATTTAATTATGAAAATTGTTAGAAAGAATAATGTTTTTTTTTTTGTAACAAGTGTCAAAATTCATTTGTATTTTTCTCATAAATTTTTTAACATTGAAGAAACACTTTGGGCAATTAATGTTTCATTGGGCCAAAGAATTAATTTATTAAAATAATATATTCCTTTTTTTGTTGTAATTCTCAAAATATTTTCAAAATTTAATCTTTTCGATTCTATACTAAGATATTAGCTCGACCTCTCAATATTTTTTTTGACCTAGTGTTAAATTACGAATCGTATTGCCGCAGTTCTAAAAAGAGTTAATTTACAATTTTCTAAGTAATTTCTCGAAAATAAATCTTCAAGCAAAATTCATCAATGAGGTATAAATACCAACGATTTTGTAAAAAAAAAATTGAATATTTTAATTATCATTTTAGATTTTAAATTGGTTAAAAGCAATCGCCACTTTAAAAATAAAATTTGAAAATCAATTTTTTTATCAAACATTTTTAATTATACAAACTTTCCTATTTATTATATTTCACAAAAGAAAAAAAAATCGCAAAAATCGCAAAAGGATATTTTTGTGTACCCAATGTAATTGCTAAAATAAACTTACTTAACCACTATTACTTGAAGTGTTTACTTTCTTCTTACTTTTTAAATTTATTTTTTTAAGGTTTTTGCAAAATAAAATAAAATAAGTAAACATTTTTCTTATTTTTATAATCTTTTAAAAGATTTTCATTTTATTTTATTTTTTCTAATTTCTGTAGAGTGGTTTTTCTTAACATTTAAAAAGATTTTTATTTCCTTTCCTGTTAGTCCTCATAAAACTTTTTCTATATACAAATATAAAATAGAATATAAAAAAATTTCTAAAAATACGAAAAAAACTAAACGATATTTGTGGTTAGATTCCATTAAAAAGTAATTGTATAGTTGATTTATTTTTTTATTTTTCTGTTAAATTTATTTGAAACTTTTGATTATCCAACACATGTCTAATTACAAGAGAAATAAAACTTTAATTAACCATTAAAATTAAATGAAAATAAAATGCAATTTTTTTTTTAGTTCGAAAATTTATTACATAAAAGGATGGACTTGTGTGTGTAATTACAAACAGGATAAATTTTCGTTTTTTTGTTTTGGGAAAGTTTTAATGTAGGTTATTTTTTTTTAGAAAATTCTGTGAAGATAAGAGATTTAATAATTGTCGATTCAAAAGTAACTTTTAGAAAATTTTGTAACGATCATTTGGAAATATTAGAATTGTTTACCTAATTTAGCTTTTTGTGTTGAAGATTTCAAATTTTTAGGATTCCTTTATCATTTTAACTCCTTACAATAGTTTTTATATTTAATTAAGTCATGTCATATGTCGCAAATTTATGTGAAGATAAAAAATATGTGATTAGTCACAAACTTGACAAATCAAGTGAATTTGATCAATCAATACTCTACCTACCACAATCAAATTTGTTACCTTATTTTAGCATCTATAGTAAGAATTGTATCATAGACATCAAAATTATGAAATTATTGAAAAATTTCTTTTTATTTTTGCTTACCTGCAAAAATAAATTGAAAATAAAATTAATTAGTAAAATTTTTAATTAAATTTTTGAATAAATAATGAGAAATATTTTTGCTAAGAAATTAACAGAATTAACTGATTACGAAAATTTATTCTATAAAATAAAGACTTTTCATGATTTACAGATAAATTTAATATTATGACATCTTTAGAAACTGAATAAGTTATGACATTATAATAATTTTCCTAGATTTTATTAGTAAAATTATTATAAAAATTTCCATTTACCATTCGAAGAATGATTTACACAAAGTAATAATAATGTAAAAAATTTAATCATCGCAATTTTTTTCAATTCTAATCATTGAAATTCATAAGGATCCCACACAGCTGACTAAATCATAAATAAACTTTGTGATATTTCTCAATAAGTTATCTCTTTTTGACTTTCTGATTTCATATTTTGCAAGGACTTTTCAATAAAATTTTAAAGTTGGATAATTTACAATATAATCGAAGATTTTTCAGTAAAATTTACACAGAATCAATCAAAAGGATTAACCTATACAATTAGAAATGAGAAATTTTGTATTGCTCAATTAAGGAAATAAATAATTGTATATTTTAATATATTTCTGATCTAATAAATTAAATTTCAGCTCTCTCTACGCTACCATACGAACTTTAAAACACAAAATTTTGCAAAATATTTAAAAGGATTAGGTATATTCATTTGAAGAGTATTCAACTACTATTATAGTTTCTTGCCTCTCTGAACAAAAAAGAACTTGTTTATTTCAAAAAAAGAAAACAGAAGGCACACAGCACACAAAAGACAAACATTTCCATTTATTTATTTTCTCCATTGATAAAATTCGGAAAACTTTTAGCTATAATGAAAATAACACTTCCTCCTATACATATAATCTAAAAGGATATAAAAATGATTCCCAAAGGACAGTTAAAAAAACAATACCAACAGAAACTTTTTTGAAATCCTTTCTTTTTTCTTTTTTTTTAAATAATATAAAAAGAAAATAGTTTTTTTTCGAAATAAAATGTAGAATTGAAAGTTTTTTGGACACTAGAGAGAGGATGAAAGTTAAAAAAGTTAGTATAAGTTTTATCTTAATAAAATTTAAATCTTGAATAAGTTTTATTTAATAGACTGTTTTTCAGGTGATATTTTCATTTTTTGTTAGATTACATTATTAAAATTCAATTGAAGTTTAACTGCAATAGTGTAAATTCATTTAAATTTCTCATTCCAAAAAAAATGTTTTCAACATCTGAGAACTTTTTTGTTAAAAAATTTGATAAAATATTATTTATTAAAAAAATGAGTATAGGAAGAAATATTGAATTTTTCACACGATTATGCTAATATGATTGCAATTTTTAAGATAATTTGGTCGAATATATTACATTGATTTCAAGAATTGAGTACATCGAAAACATATTATTAATTTTAGTTCTTAAAAACACAAATTTTTGGTATTTAAAAGCATTTTGAATGATTACTTATACAACAAATTAATATTTGAATCCTAAAAGAGTTCATTTAAATATAAATAAAAAGAAATTACATATTTAAAAATTCTTAAAAAATTAGTAAATTATTAAATAAAAATAATTACTCTAACTCCCCCAAGAAGAAAGTACTAATACTTATATTAAATTTATACTTCAAAGCCAACATTTTTTTCTTACTAAACAAACTGTGAGTATATTTCTTCGTTAATTGACTTGATTCTGTCAAAGATATAGAAAGAAGATTTACCCTAAAGTAAAAATCAAAAATTTCAAAACATAGTTTTTATACCTATATGCAGAAGATTCTTATATATGTATATAATCGTCGACAATATAAGAACACCATTCCCCCATTAAAGGATATTTAATTAATTATTAATTGGCATAATATACAAACTATATATTTTTTATAAATATATTCTTAGTTTTATCATCAAATTTTCGTAAAATGATATTTAAAATATTAAATTATTCAAACATTATTAGAGATATTCAAAAGGATAAACAGTCTAACGTGTTAAGTTCCTCGCTGTATAAGTGTAATTATTTTCATTTCGTTATATGTACTTTATGTATTTGTTATTCAGGAAGACTTTAGGGTAAATATGAACATTTTATATGAAAATGTTATACACTCACAGTAAATATAAATATGTAATAGAATTTTCTATATTTAGTAAAAAAAAAAATTGAATAAATTAAATTTAATTTACATAAAAATTGAAATTTTATAGAAAATATATATGGGACATATTTGAAGAAAATATATATGGAACGAACATATTTGAAGAAGATTTAGTAAAAATTAAGTGAATTAATATACGAAATAATGTTTTTTTTTTCTTATAATATATTTCAGTATACACTTAACAATTCTGCCTTATCCAATGGAAGATAAATTGCACACAATAAACAGAAAAAATCTTGATATTAATGGCTATTTAATTCCAAGGAGCAATTACTTGTTTTTAATCGCCAATTCCTAAATTTCTATACCATAAACAAAGTCAATGGTCGCCCAAATGTATGCAAACAAAATTAACTGTAATATAGAACGATTTATACTTCCTTAATATACCATTTATAATTACCACGACCAATTACTTTTGATCGAGTTTGTTGATAAATTTATCATCATACTTGGTCTATTAAAAATATGAATTTAAGTATATTAAGTATACGTAATGCAATTCTAATAATATAAACGGTCTGTGGACTATTGGATTGACAAATTACACCAATTAAACATTTTAGCAAAATAAAATCTAAAATTACTATTATTTTCAAAATTACACTTTAATAAAAATAATTATAATATTTAAATAATTAATTCCTTTAAAAAGTTATGATCAAATTAATCTAGCCCAGAGAATTTTAATCTATTAAAATTTCATCTTAAAATATGCAAAAGAAAAATACTTATACTTTATAACTTTAATAAAAACATTTAAAAAGATTCAGGCAAATTAGTTTTTATTAAAGAAAAAGTTCTCGTAAAAATTCTTCAAGAAAACTTTCACCAAAAAATTTAACAAATTTTAATGGAAAATTTTCCAACTCTTTTCTCAAGAAAATTCTAAAATGTTTATATAATTAAAAGAAATTACCTTTTTTACATTTAAATTAAAATATAAATAAAATAAAATTATCATTCTTATAATTATTTTTCTCTTTTTATCCCAAAAAAAAAAAATCATCCACAAAAATCTTACAAAAAAAAAATATGGGAAAAACAAATTTTCCATTTTTCCCTCATTTAAAATTACAATAATGATAATGTCCAAGAAATTAAATTTTTTTATATAAGTATAAAATATTTATGCAAACAAATTAAGTAAAATTTCTTTACTTTTTGTGGTGGTGCATTAAACAGAAACACTTCCTTTTTTGTTGTCTTTAAGTTCTGGTTTTCATCTTTTTTTCTTGTTGGTCTTGCTGTTCCTTGTTTTTTTGTTGTGTCCAAATTTCTTCTAATTATATCATAAATTTTCATTTGTAAGTAATTTATAATTACAATTTTCCCCAACAACAACAACAACAAAATTATAATTATTGTATGTGTATGTTTTTATTTCCCAGGACCTTAACAAAACGAAAAAAAAGAGGACACCCATATAACAATTAGCATTTTTACTTACACTTTTGTATATAATTAAAAGAAAAAACTCGGAAAATAAATAAATAAAAAAAACTTTATACATTTTTTTTTATATTGAAATGATCCTTTTCCGAGAGAGAAATTAAATATTTTACTTAAATTAACTTCTCTTCTTTTTTTCTTTTTTGAATTCAGTTTTTCTCCTTTAATTGAGGTCAGAAGGAAAAGAATATTTTTTTATGTTATGATTGCGTAGCTTTTTTTTTATATTAGCATAATCACAGAACAAGCTATGGAAATACTTAAAACGAAATATAATTGCAGTTTTACTAGTCCTGGCAACCATATTCTGAGACAAATTTTTAGTATTTATTTGAATAAGTTTAATTATATAGTAGAAGAATAAAGAAATTGTTCCGAAATGTATGTAAGGAGAATATTTTTATGAAGAGAAAATCAGGACGTGAAATGGATAAGGACAGAAACTTTATAATGTAATTGTAATTAAGTTTAATTTTTTTTATATATAAAACTATAATAAAATTGTAATAAAAGAAGAATTTTATGATATCACGTATGAATAATAATAAAAATGAATCTAAAATGTTGTAACTTAATTTAGTTTCGTATTCAACAAAGTTTCAAAAGAAGTTTTAGCATATTTTTATGAGAATTTCGTAAATTTGACGTGAATATTTTATTTTCTGTGTAGATGATTGGAAAAATGAAATTATATTGATTATATTGAATAGAAATTCGATTTACTTGTTCTTTTATCTGTTACATAAAGTTGCATTATTTGGTGTATATCTCAACTAAATAGAATTTTACTCATATTACTTTTAATATATATTAGAACTAAAAATTATATAATGTATATTATATGTTATTAGTATTCAAATATTTTGTTATAAAATCAAAAATTTAAATGATTAATAATAATAAAATTGTATTTAATAGATTATTGAACATATAAATCTAAATTAAATCAAAATTCTGCTGAATTCTGATCCTATAATATATTGAAATTTAGGTTAAATATCCTTTACTTCATAGATAAATCAAAACAATACCAAAATGAATTAACCAAAATGAAATTCTATTAAACCACAAAATGCAATTTTATTGTGTTTGGTTTTGAAGAGGTTTGAAAAATTAATTTGGATAAATCAAGGAAATTAATTTTCAATATAAAGTGTCAATACGAATCTTTTTGAAAATATTTTTAAAGAATATGACACCAAATTTCATTCATAGAAAGACTAAAATATACTCGAAATATATTGAAAATTCTAAAATATTAAGAAGAGTACTTTGATATTTTGAAAAATATGTAAATGTAAAATGAGTAATTTTTCCAAAAACAATATAATTAAAATTTTTGGTTAATTTGAATTTCAATTACATTTTTATGTTAACAGTTTTGCCTTAAAAAAATAAAAGCTTTTATAAATAAAGTACAAATTCATTCTTAAATCAGGTTGGGATTGGGTTCATCATCATCCACAAATTTTCCAATTTTAATTTCAATATCCATTTTAAAATTTTGTAATTTGAAATTTATAGTCTGTATTTGAAAAACATATTTCACTTGAAAACTACATTTTAATTATGTTAGAATTTACCAATATTGGTAAATCAATTTATTTACTTTGGGTATATTTTAGGTTTTTAGACTTGGGTATTGTTCGAATTTTTTTTAAAATAAATTAATTTGCATTTGTAATAAGATTGTTATAATAATAATATTATATAATTTCCTTTGATGTCCTACCTAATACGTTTTTGAATTAAATCACTTTATATATAAATATCATCAGATTATATATAATACCTTGTTAATCGTCTTAATAATATTCAGTCGATTGGAAAAATGATATATGATATAAGTAAGTATATTATTTTTGCAAATATCAAAAAAAAATTTATAACTTAAGGTGTTAATTGTTATGGGGGTGTAGGTCTATTACGTGACAAAAATTTATTGAATAAATTATCAAAATTTAAAGTTAATTACAAATTATAAACGATAATTTGGATATTTTATAATAATAATTACGTTAATAATTAATAATTTCATGGTATTAGAAAATGAATAATAAATGTTGATCATTTATAATGAATTTTTAATGGTTTTAAATTAAATTTCCCTGCAATATTTTAAGTAAATCTTTAATAATTTTTAGAATTGATGAATTAAATAAGAATTGTTTCTGGTAACCAATTTTAATTCTTAATTATGATACGAATAGATTAGTGCCATAAATTTGCACATCTAATGAACTTATTATGAAATATACGAAATGATCTTTCACTCTTTATAGGTGAAAATTCCCAAATGTTAAAATAAGTTTTGTTAAAATATTGTTAATCTTCTTCTGTTTCAATTCAAATAAATCAATTAAATTTATTCAGAGAAGTTACAATTATAAAGCATAAAATGAAGGACACAAATATATGTATACCTACTTACGAATATTATTTTTGCCCATAGGGAATTGTTTTGAAATAATAAGAAAATTAAATTATGGAAATTGATTTTATTTTGAAATAACAAAATTTAATTGAAATTCTTCAAAATTTAATTGAAATTATCTATGAATTGTGAACATATTTTGAATTTGTGGAAAATCAATTTCAGGTTGATTGAAATAATATTATATGTCAACAATCTTATTAATTTATTTGTATGTCAACAATCTTATTAGCAGTCTCATTAATTCTATAACGTTAATAATGATTTACATAATTTTAGGAGTTCATTTAATTGATAATATAAATATTTTACTTTTAAAAACTATTAATTTCTCTGACAGGACCGGACAAACTTCAAATCATTTAAATTCATATTAAATATAATTGAAAAATTCCAAATTGGGAAAAGCAGAATTAAATATATATATTAAATTAAATTTACGTCATTTATAACAAAAACGATTTACATTTATATACATCATACATATACTTAAAAATAAAATATCGTTATTTTTCTTAAATATTTGAAAAACGATAAGATTATTTTCAACATTCGCTGGCATATCCAAAATATGGGTATATGTAAATAAAAATTAAATATTATGAAAAAGTACTAAATTTTAGATTTTTTGAAAACAGTACCAACTAGCGTCAGCTATTTAGTAAAACAGTATTAAATGTGGTACTAAATTACCGACTCTAAAGTATACCAAAATTATGTTATTTGATAATTTAATTTTAATTCTCAACGATATATAAAATTCTGTGAACAAAATTATAAGCCATAAATATCACATTTTATGTAAATTTTTCAATGAATTCTATCTACATATAAATACATATAAATATTTTAAAAAGCCGATTTCAAGTGACTTTTTAACTAATTTTTATAATTTCAATTTCTGTACAAAATCAATTATTTATTAAATTACCCAAAAAAAAAACTCGAAAGTTTGCTTTTTTCATTAATAATTCGAATTATAATAAATTTACCTATGTACATAATAAAATTATCAAAATAAATATTTATCATCATTTATTTATTTTAATGAAATTCTATAATATTTAAATCTAATAAATTTATTTGTGAAAATCCTTTAATTTTAAATTTATTATACCAATAAATTATATTAAAGAAAATCATTGAACAAAATAAAAATAAAAACCAAATTATAAATGAAAAAACAATTTTCCCCTACCAGCTACTAAAAATAATAATAATAAATTTCCATTAAACGTTTTTTTCTTTAAATCACCATTTTATAAGTTTTATTCATTTTCTGTACCAATTCCACTAACATTTTATTGGTGGTCGCACCTTTAATTACAATGTGAATTAGAATAATGGTAGCTGGGCTATAGAAATAAACCAATTTCATTAAAAATTTAAATAGAAATATTATTAGAAGAACAGAAAAAAAACTATTTCAAACGAAAAATTTAATTGGCTTTTTTATTTATTTATTTGATTTTGATTTTTGTTATTTTATTGAAAATCGTGTTTTAATCGTTTTAATGGATTTAACAAAAATAGTAAAGAGAAAAACTATTTTTATTATATCAAATCAGGCATAACAACCAACAAAACCTCAAATTATTATTATTATTGATATAGTTAATGCATCTGACACGTGCCATGAATTGGACTAATAAAATTCTCTTCTTTTTTTTTTGGTTAAGCTTTCTAGCATTTTCAAATGTCGGTAAAATTAATGATTTTTTCAAATTTAAAGTTAGTAAATATCGAAAGCTACACAGTGGTTATGAGAATATTATATACATAACATGGTGCAATAAATGCTTTAGACTTTAGATCAATATTGCTTTTAGGGTTGGGTATAAATGACTTCAAATTTAATTCATTTTCAAATTTCCAAATTTGTTTTCCATTACCCAATGGAACTAGAATAGAGTAAAATTGTGCAAAACGATCCTTGTAGTCAGCATACAAAAAAAAAGAAGAAAAAAATTCATTTCCTAATTAATTTTAGTGTTAAAAAGAATTTTCCTCAATTTTTCTCATTTTCTTTTTATTTATTTTTTTTAGTTGTTTATTATGTGCAAATTTAATGGTATAAATGCCTGTTAAACTTCTGTTATCGGCATTTTATAGAAATTATTATAATAATTGCTTAAAAACGAAAAATATATATATATATGTATATAAATAATTTCCGTAATGACGGTGGCAACCAAAACCCACCCACATAACCAAACATTTTTCCTATTTTCCACTTATTTATTTCTGCCTAATTTATCGCACAGTTATAAAAAAAAATTTATTGGTTTTTTGGTGTAAATATCCTTGAAATG
The DNA here is from genome assembly GCA_949752835.1 of Empis stercorea. Classification (NCBI taxonomy): domain Eukaryota; kingdom Metazoa; phylum Arthropoda; class Insecta; order Diptera; family Empididae; genus Empis; species Empis stercorea. The sequence goes on along the minus strand of OX457088.1, from coordinate 13,000,014 downwards.
GAAAATATAAATTTTATGCATAATATTTTTTTTCTCCATAAATTTGTGAAATTATGATTATCGGTGGGGTGGGGTAGTTAAAAACGTGGAAAAGGTTATAAATACTTAAATTTCAATAGCAGAAGAAGAAAAAATTAAATAAATAACCTAAATTACCACCTTCAACTCACCCTCCCTTGGAATTTAATTGCTTTTAATAATGTAAATGATTTACGAACTTTTAATGACCTAAAACAATATTTTTTACCTTAGAGCAAAAAAAGGAAAAAAAAAAATTGTTGTTGTTGATTTTCAATTTTTACTGGAAAATAAAAATATTTTTCCCCCCTTAAAAGAAAATGTAATTATTTTTTTTTTATATAAAAATATTTTACCAAATAATTTTCTTCATTTTTCGTTTCTCAGAAAAGTCATAATAATTTTACTAGTTTTTGCAATAACAAAACTTTTCCTATAAAGAAAATTTATCAAAGAACATTTTTATGAATGTGTGCGGAAAAATGTGGGAAATTTTATTTACAAAAAAGAAAAAGAAATAATATCATATTATAGTTTGTGTGATGTTATTCAATTGAAGGAGTTTTTAAGGATATTTTTATTTTAGCTTAATGACTTTTTTTTTTGTCTGTTATTTTTGTTGTTGGGGGGAAAACCATTTTGGGTTTAACCGAAAATTAGTTCACTGTGGGTTTTCTTCTACTATATATCGTGATTATATGTCTTTATTACGATTCTGATAATAAATAATAAATGATATAGTAATTTAATCAAAACTAATTCGTAAAAAAATATATTTAAATTATTAAATAATAGGAGAAATTTTTTTGTTTACGCCTAGAGATATGCCATATGATAAATTTTTATTTTAATAGAAAATGTTGAGGATTTTATTGTAGTCTATTACTATTAGTTAGGAGCCTAGACATGTGACAAACTTAATTTGAAATCTCAATTATTGAAAATTCTGATTTAAAAATAGTCAAAATTTTCTTGGATTTTCAGTATTAATGAACATTTACAATTTCATAAATAAAAAATAAAGTGAAAAAAATCTCTGCTTTACTGAAATTCATTACTGTCAGTTTAGATAGAATGGAGCAGTATAAAAATTTCATATCATTTACACTAAAAATTTATTATGTTATTTCGTTTAAATTTAAACCAGCAATGTTATTTCTTTTCCATATGAAATCATGTATTTAATTTCCTTGAAGTGTTGTAATTTTGCCATTAGCACCCGAAAGAAAACTTATACGAGTACACCGAGCCAAGTAGAACATTTTCTACAATTTACTGACACGTGCATTTTGTATATTTTATGTATTAAGTATGTATTTGTTGTTACATATTTACAAAAGCAAAATAAATATTATAAATTTATTTATTTTTTTCTGTGTAGACTTTTCATTCGTAACATCCTTAAATTCCAACTGTGTTAACAGATGAAAAAAAAAAACGAAGTTTCTTGTTATAAATATTTTTCCCAGTTTGTTTTGTGCTTTTGTGCAAATATTTGAAACAACTAAAACAGGTGAACTTTCTTCAATTTTCTATTTACATTTAGTATTTATAGGGAAAAAAATGTAATACGACGACGTGTTTCTGTAATATATATCCTTAGAGAAGATATACGAAAAAGAATCATCCGAAAATGTTAATGTTTCCTAATATAGTTTTCACATAGTATAATAAATAAAATGCTAAAAGTATTGTAGGAGAAATTATTTTAGATGTGAAGAAAGTTGTCTCGATTTATTTATTATACAAAATTTTATTAATTTTTTTCTTTTAGACATTTTGAAATTTGAAATGGAAATGGGAAGAGTATTTTATTTTTTGACAGAGGAATTTTACAAATTTTAGTAGGTGGAAGTTGTAAAACAATGGTAATTAATATGAATTAGTTTATTTAAAAATATTAAGAAAAATTATCATTTAAGAATTTATTTAATTAACAGTTTACATAATTTTGTGCAAAAAATAAATTTATAAGAATTGTTTTGATTTGAAATTGAATCGAATTTAAAAGGTCTAAGTGGATTGTCGAACGTTGAAGTTGCAAGTTAAAAACAAAGTGATGATAAATTTTGTGATAACCAATTACACAATATCTTCCACTTTACAATGACTGAGTTTTGTTGTTTAAATTGGAATAAGGTTTTATTTAAAATTAAAATCTCCTTTTTGGCACTGCTCTGTTTAAAGGAACACAAAAAATGAGGATATTTTTTTATTCAAATCTGAGTGCATATTTCACAGGTTAACCTCTTAGTCACAGATTAGTGTTCTATCTACTTGCATCGTCCACTTACAAGATTGAATCATGAATACTATAATCTTGGTGTGCGGGTAAATTAACGCAGTCTTCTTTTCGCTCGAAGGCATTATACAAGGTAATTAATGGAAAAAATTATTTAATTTTACATCTCAATTGCTTAAATTTTGAGAAATTACACATTTTTTCCACAAAGCAACTAAAGTAAGTTTGAATAATTACAAAAAGAAACTAAAACCAACAAAAAATATGCACATTATTTTTTATCCTTTTTTCTGATTTGTTGTTAGTTATTCTCATTTTTGAACACAATCCCACCAGAATTACATTCTCTTTTATACTTTCGTTACAAATTTACTATCCATTCTTCAAAATGTTAAAATGTCCTCCCCCCTCGTCTCTTTGGTTATGTTATGATAAACCGAAATTATTTTTAAAATTACCAAAAAAAAAAAAACATTTCTTTTTGTGTGTGTTTCATGTAATTTTAAATCTGACAACAAAAAAATCCTTAAAAAAAAATTTAAAATCTCTTTTAATTTTTTATTAAAATTTTTTTCTATATTTTTTTTTTAGTCTCTCTGTTTCTGTTTTGTTTTACAGTATTAAATATTTTATTGCCATTGGGAATTTTCCAAAAAAAAAAAAAAATTAAAATCTTTTCTCTGTTTATTATTAACAGACTCCATTTCAGAAATTGTATATTTACGTTTGTGTTTGTCAGTATGTCATACTAATACATTGATAAGAAATATAACTATAAATTATAATTTTTTTTTTTGGATAGTGTAGAATTTTCCTTTCCACTTATTTTTCCCATAACAAATTTTCACTTATATAGAGAAAAATGTAGAAAATCAGCCTCAGCCTTTAGACTAAAATTGTCGCCGAAGGTAGTTAAACTTTTGAGAATAAATACAAATAAAAATAATAACAAAAGAAATTGAGAATTCTGGGGACATAATTTTTTTTTTGTATACATATAAGGATAATAATAAAAAAAAAAAGTCCTTGTTATTAAAAATTAATTTCTTTTCTTTCTTTTTTTTTTGTATTTGGATGTGTATGAGTTTAATATTAGTAGGTTTATTGTACTATAATAATTTAAGGATTTATTAAATATTTATTTAAAGAAGCTTTTTTTTTTGTTTAAATTCGTATATAAGCAAAAATTGAAAAGTTGGTAAGAAATTCAACAGGTTTTGTTTTGTTTTATTAGAATAATAATAAAAAAAAATATATCTAACTTTTATTGTCAAATATTTGTGACTAAAAGGATGTATAGTTGTTGTCTAGACTAGACTGTTTATAGAGATATTTATATTAAAATGATGAAAGGAAATTTTAGAATCTAAAATAAGGAAAACCGACGAAGAAAATTGAATGAATTTAAAATATTTGCATATACTTTTAGATGACCAATTTTTGTTTTCATTATACTGCAAATTGCAAAGTACAATAGTATTTGATAAATGGAAACATCGAATCATGCAATTCTTCAAATTCCGAAATTAATGAATAAGATAATAGCTTTACATTTCATCAGCATCAGCAGCTAATGATATTATTCAAATGCAATTACATATTATAATGGGGTTTTCTGTGGTGATCTGTGGAAAATATAAAGCATTTTCTTATTAATTCAAAAATGAATTATCATGGTGCGCATTCAATCTAAAATACTAGCCAAACACTTTAAAGTTCTTCACAAAATTATTTTTACCATTGATTGCAATTAGTGTAATTTTTATGGGTTTTTCATTTACAAACTGAAATCCTTTTGTACACTGTGCATTCTGTGGAAAAAACATTCCTTATAACTCATTTTCAAAATTTTACCTTTTATTAATATTTATCTGTACCAAATTTATTACTTTCTGTAAATTCAAAGACTTTAATAAATTTTTAATATTTTTCTTTAAAGAAAATTCTATAAAAACATTATTTTAAGGACATTTCACTTGCTCTCTCTATTTTTATGTATAAATTATTAAAAAAAAAAACATTGTAAAAAGACAAAGAATTCTATAAAGAAAGACAAGGTAAAAGAGAAAAAATAGAATTATTCAAATATGTTTTAACAAGCAGAAAAAAATTTATAAGATAATTTTTTCATAGTTTTTTTTTACTTTTCTATGTTTTCATTTTTTTTTTTCTGAAAAACTAGAATTTTTCAAAGTAAGAAAATTGTAGATTTTTCTATTTTCTGTTTATTTTTCAACTTGAATAATGAGATTTTTATTGATAAGAAGAAGAAAAAGTAAATAAATAAATTGAGAAAATTCCATCAAGGATAATAATTTGTTTTTCAATTGTAAAATTCATTTTTACTTTGTTATAAGAAAACCGTTTTTCCTTTTCCTTGGGTCATTTAATATTTTTGTTGGAAATTTTTTCTAATAAAAAATATTTTTAAAGAAAAATTTAATGTAATTGAATTTTTCATTTGCGTACGTAATAAGAACAAAGTTAAAAATTTTTACATTGTTATTGAATTTAATTTAATAATTATTTTTTAAAGTAACAATCCAAATTTTAATTTATACTATTTTCGAATCCTGTCACATATTTACAAAAAAAGGAAAAAAATTATTCCTGAAATCGTCCTGAAATGAAAATATTTTTCAATAACCCATACTTTTGTGGTATCGTAAATTTTAAAAATAATTACGTACAATAAGTAAATATTAAAAAGGATACATAATTTAAAATATACTCGTAGTACTAAAAGAATCCTTTTTTTTAAATTATATTAAAAATAGTCTTTGGTTTACAATAAATCATATGTGCTACTCGCATGCATATATTTAAATTTATATTTTCTCGTTTTACATATTGGGTTATTTCTGTGTTGTTAATCAAAATCAATTTAAAATAAATGACGTGCCAGGAACCTTCAGGTATTCATCAAAGAAAATTGATTTGGATAAAACAGAACACAAACCAACACAACAAGAAAAAAAAAACTGAAATGTAATAAAACAGGATTCCCAAAAATTAATGAAGCCAAAAAGGTCAAAAAAAAAATGTTCCTTTTCAATCTTATTTAGTTATCGTATGTAATTTTCAAAGGATATTTATAGGATATAACATTAATTTGAAGAAAAAAGGGATAAACTAAAGAGAGTGACTTTCAAAAAAAAAAACTCCTATCCAATTTTTTTTTTTAATTTAGAATCTGTATTTAGTTTTCTTGTTAGTAAAGTAAAATATTGATTGATAGTATAATATAAGGATAGAATAAATATTTTAAAAACAAGGATTGATGTTAAAGAATAATTATAAGAAAATAATTGAAATATAAATATTTCGTATTTTAAAATTTATTCATTTTTATACCTAAGTATATCTAACATTTACTATATGTTTAATATTAGGAAACAAAATAAATATTCCATGAATGTGTATATCGAAAAATTTTCTACACACTTTTTTTCCTGTGTTGATTGGACAAGTCCGACATATTTTAGTTTTTCATATATAATGAAAAATTACTTATACATATGTATAAATAAATAATATCATGAAATTTAGTTTTCTACGTATATATACTACTAATTGTTCACCATATTAATTACCAAACATTTTTGTACAATTTTTGTCATTGATTGATTATTTCAATTAATATCAAATTAGGAATTATACATGGAAAATATAGTATTGAACCTATAAATTAGTAGAAGTTTTAGTTTTTACTATAGAGAGAAAAATGGTTTTATCAAATCTGTCATGTAAGCAAAATGTTGGCAAATGAGAAGAATTAAGTATCATTATTATTATGTGTTAAATAAATCATTTGAATATTTAATTTGAATTTTGAATTTTACATTAACACGTTCTGGATAAGTGATGAATCTAATGTAGGTATACCTTAAATTGGTGCGTAAGAGTCCTTTACCATCCAAAAGTTTGTTAGTACAATTTTAGTTAAATCTATTAGTAAAGTTCTAAAACTAATTATGTGACACAATTATTTGAAAATCTTCACTTGATTGTAGGTAACAAACTGAAATCCTACAATATTCATAAAAGTCTCTAATAAATAAAAATATTCTTGTTATTCTAAGGTAAATTTAAAGTTTACTATAAAATTTATATTCAAAAAAAATTGTTAAAAAATAAAAATATCTTTAGAGGCACACCAAAATTCAAATTCTATACTATAATTTTTCCCAATATAAAAATAGAACTGGAAAATTTTTTATGAACCTTTTTTTTCGGAAGGATAACAAAAATTTCACATTTTTCATTTTTACAAATAATCGACTACAATATATAATATAAGTTCTTATCATTTCGATTTCATCTATCCGTTTATTTTTTAACACAGATAGAGAATATTTTTCTAAATAAATACATAAAAAAAAAAACTCTTTGCTTTACCAATTTCTTTTTCAAAATATAAGTATAAAAATTTTCCATTCGATTTTTCCTACATAATATATTCAATATACAATAGAATGAAAATCTTTTATATTCTTCTTCAATAGTAAATTTATTATGAATTGTCCTGGGTGCACCATCATACATAAAACTAAATGTTTACAATCTACACACAAACACATAGACACATGATACAAAAAAAAAAAACGTTTTCGGCAGGACAAAGATATTTCTTCTCCACAAAAAAAAAACTTAATTTTTCATTCTTTATTTTTTTCTTTAAATTTTTATTTTATTTTTTTGAAATTGAGTGTATGTGTCCGGGATGATGACATACCATTTGTCAAGATGAACACTGTTTCCTGTTTCCGTTTTACGAGTTTCGTAAAATATATGACAAAAGTTTTTAGGACAAAATATTTACATTGAAACACTTAATGGACCATTTTTGTTGTTAATGGAAAGGGGGGGGTGGGGGGCAGAGGTCGATTAACTTCACACACATGTAATGTAACTTACCCCAGAAAAAATATCAAAAAACAGATTCACAAAAATTTTTGAATTGATAAAAATTATTAGATATTCGTTGTCACTGTAACTGAAAGAAAATTGATATTTTTGAGGTTATACATAATACTTAATATTTTTCATTTTTTTTTGATGGAAAATATTATCATCATCATTTCTATTATGGTAAACACAAAACTCCTTTTTTCTTTTGTGATATATATATTTTTTGATAAAGAAAATTAATATAATGAAAAATGAAATTGTAAATGGAAATTCAATTCAAAATGAATTTTTATTTTCATATGTAGAAAAAGCAAAATATTATATTTGTTTTTTATTCTAAAATTTCAACTATGTATTTTCCTAAAATGAAAAATTTCAATTTAAATATTTTCAATTTGCTTGCTTTCATAAAAATTTCGAAAAGGAGATATTATTATTAAACTGGTTAGTTTTCCAGATAATTTTTACTTTACAAATTCTGGAATTTTTGTACTGTCAATTTTGTGTACATAAGTTTTTGGATTAGTTTTGTGTATGATGTTCTACTATGTATAGAAAGCTTTTTGAAAATTATTAAAATTAGTTGGTATATTCAAGAATGGAATTCTGTATTAAGTTGTGTTGCCATGTGCACAATAATCTAATTTTGGTCATTTGGAATTTGTACTATCAGTTGAAGACTATTCAGACATTTTGACAGATAATTTTGACATTTTCTGACAAATAAAAATATTATAGGTTGGTATAGGTTGATTGTGGAAAAGGAAAATTTATGAATAATTTTGTTCCTGGTCTTAATGTTCTTGGTTTTAACACACTTTTCACTATTCACATTTTAATATTCAAAAATAAAATGTTTAATATGTTTTACGAATATTCGTACTTATTAAAATTGGTGATAGAAAAGCTCACAAAATTTGACAGATGGTTAACAAAAATATTAAGATGCAAAAAATATTTCAATAAAAAATAATTTTCTAAATGTTCACAAATTTTCTAATAACAATTTGAAAGATTTCGTTACATCAAAAAGCATTTTTGAAAATAAATTTTCGTTGTTTCATAAAAATTAAATTACATTTAAATTTCCCTTTATATTACATAGTTTTTTTTTTTTTAGATTGCTTTCTTTACAAAAATATCTTCAATCTCTAAAAACAAAATTGAAAATTGTTAAACTTTGTCTTTTTTATTATTTGTTTTTAATACAATAAAAATAATAATAATAGTTTTCTTTTCGCAATTTTGATCATCAAAGCAGTTTTTCCCAACAATATAGCTTAAAGAAAACAAGAAACAAAGCAAAAAAAAATCATATTTTTGTTTATAAAACTAAATTGCACAACACACGTGTTTCATATATTTTTCCATTTTTCTTTATTTCTCGCTTAAAGTTTTTCCCTCGATATTGTTTTTAAGAAGAGCGCTTTTTTTCACATGACTTGCGAATATAATATAAAGTTTTATTAGTTTTTCCAGAAAAAAAGTTTACAAAACAAAATAAAAAATATGGAAAAACACAACATGAATTTTCTTTTGGTAAATTTTTTTTTAACTACATATATTTAATTTGTACATAGTTTCAATTTTGAAGTCTTCTTATGTTAGTCATGCGAGTTTTAAAATGGTAGTTAAAAGTGGTAAAAAAATTATAATGATGAAAAAATTGGTTTTATCATTTGTGCAAAGTAGGAAATTTACATATACTTTTCATGCACTTGAATCATAAATTCTCTTTACATTTAAAAATGCTTCAAAAACCTAACTAAATTTCTGAAAATTATAGTACGAAAATTCTAATTTTCTATAGATTATTGTTTAATTTTTACGTCATTTTCTTTCTAAATTAATGTGTCCTTGTTATATAATATATTTTAAATAAATTTTCGACGAATTGAACGACAAACTGTAATGAATTTTCGTGGCATTCGTAAGTTGGAACAAATTATATCAATATTTATCTAATATCGCAATTCATTAAGATACATACTACCAACTTTATTGGTATATAGTCAAGCACCAGATTACTTCGACTTGCTAATATTTTCTAATAGTCAATTCTAATAGTCAAAAACTATAACTTTAAATACAATTTTTATCAATAATTTTAGATAAGAGATAAAGATATATTAGCAAGAGTTATGGTTCGGTTAATGCAAATTCTTTAATTAAATTTCGTGATAGATTTTTGTCAACTTCAAATACCAATATTATATATTTTCTTCATACTTATATATTATGTATTTTGAAATTACAAATATGAATTTCTAAATTTTATAATTTTTCGTTACATAAAAATATAAATTTCAAAAATATTTTATATTTCTGGATTTCTTTATACACTTATGAACATTGTGCATGAACAAATATGATCTATAAACGTGGATAAACATTGAAATAGAAACAAAAAAATGGTGCAACAATGAAATAAAAAGAAATCCTTTTTTTTTGTATCATCCAGAAAAGTATATTGCAATTTCGAATTGAAAAATGCAAAATGAATACAGAAAATAAATTTTTCCTTTCGACAAAATAAAAAATTCCAAGTTTTTCTTTTTTCAATATTTTTATTTTATTTTATAAGTATTATAAATTTTTAATATTTTCTTCACCATTGAAGGGTGAGAACAAAAAGAAAAAATCAGGACAAGATTAAATATTTCTTCCGGAATAGTTGTTAGAAACAAAAATACAGCACAATTTCTTTTTTTTTTATAGCAACCTTAAACAAAAAAGTGAAAAGTTCTGCAGAATATAAATAACGAAGACGAAGGAGAAGCCAGAAAAAAAAAGAAAATACTAATAAATTATTTTGTTGAGAAATTGTGCATCTGCTGCCTGGTAACTTTTTTTTTGGTTTTTTGCAGTCCTCTGCTTTTATACTTGTAGCATTTATAATATATTATGCAGTTTGCATAGAAAAACCATTTTTATAGGAGATATTTTATTTATTTATATTATAAAATAAAATAAATATATTTTTGTGTATCTTTTTTTGAGTTGGTCAGTAGGTGAAAAGTTTTGTAACCATTAGTAACCTCAATTGTTGTATATACTTTGCCTCCCCCAGCTCACAGATAATTAGAAGAAATTTAAAAGTTTATTACTAGTTATCAAAAATATTGGTTTTATATATATATACTTAAATATTGGTATATACTTAGATTAAGTTGAGTTCTATTTTTAACTTAATCAGAAAAATAAAAATTACCAATAAATTTCAAGAATAAAAATTTATATAATTTTGTTTTAAGAATTTTAAGTATATTTAAATTATATTTTAATTAGAGAGCTATGGAAGCTATGAAAGAACCATTAACAAATCATCATTTAAATAATTAAATTACGTCTAAAGAATGACAACTAACATATAGAATTTTTTTTTTGTTGTCCTTTGGTTATTAAATTTCAATTTTACTGTCAAAAAAATATTCATCACCATTAAATTATACCATATAAATAATATTGTGGCCATAAGTGACACCAATGTGAAATTGATACTTTTCAAATATATTATTTCTAGTATTAGTATAATCATTTTTATAAATTTATTTTAATGCTTTTGGTATTGAATTAATTTTGGGAGAAAAAAACCTTCTTATTTGGAAATTTTATCCTTATTCAAAATTATATTGACAATTTTATTATATTTATACAAAACTGTTTGAAATTACTTTTCTTCTATGGCTAAATAGAAATTTGCTATCCATAGTCAAAGAATACTATTTCTTCATCGAAAAAGTCAAGTATACAATCATAAAGTTTCCCTGGAGTTTTTTTAAAGGTAGAATTTTGGAGAAAATAATGTATATAAATATTTCACTAAAATTACACGCTGTTCAATCAAAGATTTTTTTACCAAATCTCACATGCTGATACATTTTTATTTTCTGTGTTAAATTACAATAAAATAAAAATCACAAATTTTTGTGGTTTTTTATTGCTTTTGGAATTTCTCAATGAAAATCGGCAGTTGATTATTTTGGTATTTTACACGATACAGTGTTTCGAAGTTTGAATGCTGCTCTAAGAAATTTGAAAAATTCTAGGATTGGTTAATAAGTTTTCTGTTTTCTTGACATTCGAGAAAAAATTGAAATTTTTAGTGTTGCTGAAGTTTTTTTTGCCCAACCATTTCTAATTTAAAATAACTTTTCAGGGAATCTAATAGATAAGATTTATATAGCTATAGCTAATAGTATATATATCCTTTTGAAAAATTGATAGACTAAAAATCAATATTTACAGTCAAATCAACATAAATTTCTAGTTATTATTATAGCTCACAGCATGAGATATTCGTTAGTTTTTCTTTGAGAATTTTATTCAATTTTTGGAAAATTTTATATTTTCGTTTTATTGTTGTTGTATATTTATGTAAAGTTTTAGTTATACAAAATTCTCTACTACCCTGTACACACAATCATTTGGACACCACAGGGAATTTATATTTTATTTTCACAAAAATTGTGAAGTGATAAAAAGTGTATAACATTAACAAAAAAAATAAAACGTGAATGGAAAATATTATTTTACATTTTTCGCCAGGATATCAAAAAGCACAAAAGTAAAAAAACAACAAAAACGAAAATTTTCTCAAATGAATTCAGTTTTTTTAAATGCTTTTATATTATTTTTTTTGTCTCTCTATCGATTATTGCATCCTTGATTACTTCTTAAAAAGGATTCGAAAAATGATATATAAACTCATCGATATATATAGTAAAAAACAAAAATTATTTCACTTCACTTAATGTTTTTTTACGTGTATGAAATTGTAAAACTATATTACTTATAACTATATTTTTTTTAAATGAATATTTTTTCCTTGTGATTTTGAAATTGCAATTAAAAATTTTCGCTATAAAAGTTATATTTTAGTTTTCTACGATTTAATCCAAGGATACATGTTCTTTTGCTTTTAGAAATTATATTTTATAACTATTGGAAGTGGGGGGCAAAAAAATTATGAAGAATTTTCAAATTATACTTTGAAATAGTTTTTTTTCTATTGGGGGAATTGAACCAAAATTAATTTATATTGGCATAAAAAACTTTCATCATCATTTTTTTTTTGTAAAATTATAAAATATTACAAACTTTTAATGCACTGTCATTGATTTCGATATTTCGATATATTCGATATATAATTATTATATTACAATATTGAGGAAAATTCTATTGAAAAACCTTAATACTTCAAATTATAGAAATTTTTATGATTCTGTAAATCTGACCACTTAAAAATCATTTTAATATTATTTGGACAATCATTTCAATCATTTTTAAAATTCTCATTGATCTGTTAATGAATTCATTCGTGCTATGCTAATATATAAATTGAAATCGCTGTAAAAGGTCATAATTTGCTATTTAAATTCTCGTCATATATGAGAAGGATTTTTCCATCTACTAAGGGAAATCTCAAATTATATACAAAAAAGATTTATTTCAATAATTACCCCTTGGCAAAATGTTATTTTAATTAATAATTTTTATTGATAAAAAAAAAATCACATTTCAATTTAAAATCCCAACCACCACACATCATTTTTTGTTTATACTCGGAAATTTATTGAAAAGCATTGAAGATGATTATTGAAAAATAAAATATATATTTTAAATTGTGAATATTTTTATTATATCCTGTAAATTATATTTAAATTATATAATAATAATAATAATAATAAAATTATTAATTTTTCATTTTTTAATTTCAATTTACATACTCATTTTTACTGTGGTGTATAATTGTTGGTTTTTCTCATTATTTTGTTGTAAAAAATAATCAATATTATAAAAAAATATTTAAAAATATTTACCTGAAAATAAAAAAAGAAGAGAAAATTATTAAAAAAAAAAAAATTATGGTAATTTAAAATATTTAAAAGTTTATTTAAAAAAAGTTATAAAGTAATATATGAAAATATAAAATTATTAAGTTAATTAATCGAAATATTTATATAATTTTTGTGATTAGTAATTTGAGCGAATAATTTTTTAAATAATAAATAATTTTGTATATAGTTGAAATATGTTCTTTTAATCAAGGAGTTCATCAGATAATAAGAAAAATATCAATTATATACTGATCCTTTTATTTGGTTCTTTCGTCCCTTTTTTGATCAAAAATCTAAAAAAAAATCCATCTTCCAAACATCATAATTTTTTTTTCTTAAGACTAAGAAGGCTACCAGAAATTCTATCAGAAATCCTATCAGAATTTCTACTAGACTTACAGAACGTAGTCTACCAAAAAGTTATTACCCGAGTCTCTGATATTGGTTTTAAAACGATTTAGGTCGCGATTTCAGAAGTTTTATCCTCTTTAGGATTACCACATTTTAAAATTGTTCTAAGTATAATATTAAAAGGTGACATAAATTCATGAATTCCAGTCGCTGGATCAAAAATCTGGAAAACTCAAACAAGACCTGAATTTGACTAACATATATGTAGAATTGAGAAGAATGTTATTCTTGCCAAGGAACTGTCAAACTTTGAAGATAGTCTGCTCTGCTGTCTGCTCCCATTTTTGTCTTATAACCAAACAGAAGTTTATCTCTTTAATGTCAAATCAGATGATGAGAGTGACCTTGATTCACCAATGCAATATTTTACTTTTCAAAAATTTATTTACACATTAACATTAATTGATTAAAGCACAAACTAATAAACTGTATACAGACGATTATATTAGAATACCATTTTTGTCTACAATTTTCTGGCTCCACAAAGAGAGAATATGATATATTCTGGAAAAATGTAGAAAATGTAGAACAAAAAGTAAAGAGAGCGACGAATTTCTCTACTTTTCATTCTACATTTTTCCAGAATATATCATTTTTCTCTTTATGGAGCCAGAAAATTGTAGACAAAAATAGTATTCTAATATAATCGTCTGTATACAGTTTATTAGTTTGTGATTAAAGGTATCAAAAAATTGTGTATCCTTGTCAATTTAATAAAATTATCAACCTTTAATAAAACATCCTATACTTTTTTTTTCTAAAATATCCTTTAAGTAACCTACACGAAGATAAATTATAATAAATAAATAAATAAAAAAAAAATTATTTATTATACATAAAAAAAAAGATAATAAAATATGATTTTGTTTAATAAATTTTATCATATATCCTTTTATTATATACATGCAAACAAATACATATAAATTTATCTGATTTATCTGCGAACAACAAAAAGGAGGCGCACTACACTTTTATATTCCCTCTCTAAAATTCGAATATGTTTTTATATTTTGCATTTACGCAATTTTCGGGGAATGTTAAATTTTTAATTGAACATAAAACTTTTTTTAAGGATATTATACAAAAAAAAAAATTGTTTACAATGAAGTAGCAATTTTTTTTGATAAGATCCTGCAATGTATTTATTTTTTTTTTATAATATTTCCTTTAAAATGATTAATTTCACTTAAATAAATTTCCAGATTTTCAGGTCTTATACACTAAAAAAAAAGGATATGTGTATTACAAGATTTATGAAAAATTGTATGTGGTATATATACATATTTATTTGTAAGTAATAAATTCAGTGTCTAAAAAGGATTTAGAATTTATTTCATTTTTTTTTTTTGTTCTTTCCCATATTTTGTTGTTGACTAATACCGCAAAGCGAAAGCTTTTTGTTTTTTTTTGTAAATAATCGCTTTCATACATAATAAAATTTTGAGTATGTGTTAAGTTGCGTATAAAAGGCATATATGTCCTTACGCCACATTTTTTTAAAGCAGATAATAGCAAAAAAAAATTATATATAATATTTATCGTATTTTTTTACTTCTTCTTATCTTCATTTCCCTTGAATGGAACAGACATTTAAGTAAATTTATTATTTACATAATCACATTGTAATATATATAACATAATTTGTAGTTATTTTTCTTTGTTACGTTTACGTATCCTTGTTTTTTTTTTTCTTTTTTGTGTATTTGTATAATATTTATATAGTTTTTTATAAATCTTTTATAATCAAATTTCCTTAAGGAGTTCACTATAAATTTCTATAAAATATTCTTTTCAGTGATTTTTTTGCGCCTAAAGATATGCATCTAAATAAATATAATAAATTTACTTTAAATATTTTCTTTTTGTTCCATTTTGATTTGCAATATATTTAAATTCCATAGTGAATCAGAATATTAAATTACAATTTAACATGAGCTTCTTTCCATTGCGAGAAAAATATGGAACAAAATATATAAATTTTGTATACAAAAAATTATAATTATGTACTCTGTTAAGCAACTGTAAGATTCATTTAGAACTGTAAACTAAATGGTAATTGACTGTGAAAATTGTCAATTAAACTAATTAAGTAATTTTAAATTACAATATATTTCACTCTATTTGCATAAGATTTTGACTGATACTGACATAACATTTCAGCAATTAATTTGCATTCATGGATTTCAACATAAATTATTTACTCAGTCTGTTAGAATCTTACTATTACTACAATTCTGACAGGTTGCACAACAATTATATAAATATTGTACACTTAAAAATGGTGAAAATTCGTTGTTTTAAGAAATGAATTCGCAGAGACAATTGAAAATTATGATTTTTTTTAACTAAAGTTATTAAATTTTATCAATTTTTTATAACGATAGAAAAATAAATTAATTACTTTCGCCATCCTTTATTGATTTATTATTCCTTTCTACCATAAAATCGTAAGAAAAACAAAATCACAATTTAAACATAAACACGACAGCAACAAATAAATAAATTTTATGGTTGCTAACGTGTTCCCTTCATTTTTCCTCTTCTTCATCAAGGATCAAGAAAAGAATAATAAATATATTATTATTATTGTAACAAAAATCATATCCTTGTTTAGTATAAGTAGACAAAAAAAATAAATAAATGAAAAACTGATTTTTGATTTTATGGTTTTTCTATAAATAATGTTTTCTTCCTTCTCCATTTTTTAAATAAGCAGGTGATTTTTGTTGTTAGGTTTAGTAAAGTGCTAGTTACAAAGATTACATTATAATTTTCTTTCATTTTTTTTTAAACAAAAAAGGATAAGATTCCTTTTTGTTTTTTTTTGTTAATAGATGTTTGGGCCCTTTTAAATTTTTTAGTACATTTTATATTTTTTGTTCCCTTTTATATTTTAAGGTAATTTAACAAACAAGAAAAACTGTTTTAGGAAATTTGATTTTATTATTATTTGTTAAGGAAAATACTTCAAAATTAATAAAAAAAATATATATATATATTTATGTATATCCTTTTTTCCTCCTGTTAATTTTTTTTACTTAAGATTTTCTTTAACAAAATTTTATTTATTTTATTTTTTTTTTTTTTTGGAAAAAGGACTATTTAATTTTTAATGAATGTAATAATGAAAAAAAAAATTGTTTTTAAAGAAAATAAAATGCTTAGTAATATTTAGTAAAAATGAGTTTTTCAAACTAAAAAGGGTTTTGAGGCATATTAAGAATTTAATTTAAATTGAAAAAGTTTCATTTTTTGGTTACTTGACTGATTTTTTCTCATTTTTTTTTTTAGTTGTTGAAAGAAAATTAAATATTTAATGGTTTCTTTTTCATTATTTTGTACTTTTCACAACAACAAAAAAATGAATTAAAAATTAAGATTAAGATATAAAAGGAAAAATATGTAAATATATTTTTTTAAAAAATTTTTTTTGAAACGAAATTGTAATAAAATTTTAGTTGATTAACGAGAGACCAAAGCGGCTTTGGGGAGACCTTAAAAAATTCTGAAAAAAAATCGGATTTTATTTTATAACTTTGTTCAGTAAATCAGAAATTTGTTCAATTTTTACTAGGATTTTCAATAAATTCGTCACTATTTACTGAAAATCCTTTTTATAGTAATGAAAAAAAATCATTACTTTGTCACTATTTTAAATTTAATGTAAAAAGTACTTCAATATTTCAAATAATTTCCTCAAAAAAAAATTGTATATCCTTCCAAAAAGGATATCAAAATATTTCGACCATGATGGTAATTTTTTTTAATAAAATTTTAGATTGCATAAATTTTTTTTCATATAAATAAATTTCGAGAAAAATTTCATTCATTTTCCACATGTCCTACACAAAATATAAAACGTGTGGACAGAAAAAAAAATAATTTTCGTTTTATACAGAAATTTTAATTTAAATGTTTCTCTTATTTCATATATGAAAGAATTAACTGAGTTTATATTTTATATTTTGCTAGAAATGAAAAGTAATGTCATTTTGACCATCCACTTAAACAATACTAACACTCAGCTTATAATTTTAGTGCCAACATAGACAAAATTGTAATTAAAAAAACAGGTAAAGGGATATTTTAAAAAAAAAGATATAAAACCATAACTTAATAAAGTACAATTACAGAAAAATTAATGGTACAGTTTCATGATTTTTCAGAAATAGGAAAAACAAATAAATTGCATAGACAAAAAGGATAATTTTTACGATTCTATTTTCTAATGCTACTATACGAGTAGATAGAATAATTGCGAATACAATTTTTTTGGACAAAACGTATATATATTTAACATATATGTACATATATAAAAAAGGACATACATAGAATTTCCCTATGTTGTTAGTTTAATGGACACAATTTTATGGCTGATATTTTTAAGTAACTCTGAATACTTCAATATAAAAATATGATAAATTATACTACAGGCGTCCCTCGTATAACACGGTTAATTCGTTCCGTGCTATATCGAAACCGTGTTGTACGAAACCGTGTAATATCAAATCCGTGTAATAATAATCGCAAATTTTGTACTGTGTAATATCGAACCCGTGCCTTACAAGACCGTGTAATACGAGGGACGCCTGTATTTAAATGAATGTACATAGAAATCAAAATGATAATTTATATTATTATTAATTAAAAATTTAAAATCATTTATTTATAAAATAATAATTTTAACTCTTTGCACTCCTATACTTATGCAAAACTAATTTAATTTGATTATTTACAAAAATAATTCGTTTTCATTTTAAATTTCGATACCAATCCAATATTTTATATAGAATTATGTCAAATATATTGAGATTGATTGACTCCAATTCCAATTTTGGATCCATACAAAAGTAACTAGCTATTTATTCTCTCAGATTAAATTTTTTATTAAAATATAAAGAAAATAGTGTAATTTATTTAAAAAATAAACTTTGATTAATTTTGTTTCATTTAAATAACATAATTCTTAAATTCACATTAACATATTTTGTGTATACGTTAACTTCCAACTATATAAAAATAGATTTATCTTGATTCTTAACCAACCCCAAAAAATAGCAGAATAAATATTAAAATTCATGAATTTCCCTCATTTTTCGTTACTATAGAAGAAAAAAAATATCCCTTTAAGGTAAAAATTTATATTGCAAAGTGCATCTTTGTTTATGTCAACATACATTAATGCTCATTTTTTTCTTATAAAGAAAATCAACATAAGAAATTAATTCAACGTTATGATAAAAAGATTGTTTTCTATGTAAATATTACTAAGAAGAAAAGAAACTTGAAGCTTTTATCTAAAATAATAAACGTGACACACAAAAAAAAAAGGATTTTATGAAGAAAATATAACAAGAAAAGAAGAATAATCTTTTTGTTTTTGTTTTTAAAAATAATTCACTAATAAATTTTCATATACTTTACAGGATATGAAATTTTTCTTTAGTTATTTTTCTTATAAAGAATGAAAATATTCGAAATAGTTTTTCTTTTTTTTTTTAGAATTTCCAAAAAAACATTTTTTTATAAAATGCATCTTTTTCCGTTAGCGTGTTCTAGTTTTTCAAATATTTTTATATTACAATTTTATGTCAAACATTATACATAAATTTTATATGTACAACTGGAAAACTGCAGGATCATAACGAAATATATTTTATATGTAGGCTTTTTTCAAAAGAAGCTACCTAAAAGAAAAAAAAAATGATAAGGTGATAATAGAGAATATTATAGAAAACTCCTAAAAATATGCATTAAAAAAAGTAATAAAACGAGAAAAACCATAAAAATTTATTTTTATTATAATATTCAAGTATTTAAATTGAAATTTATCATTTTCTTAAATTTAATATAGGATTTTAAATGTTTCTAAACTTTACTAATATTATAAATTATATAAAATTTAAATCATTTAACTTATAAAATAAGCGATTTTAAAATGTGCCAGTAGTAAAAATTTTTATATAACAACATCTAAAAATTTTTACAATTATGTATATCCTCTTAGAAGTATGCAATTATGACAATTCATTCAATCATATACAGAAAAAGAGAATGAATATAAAATTTAATATTACGAAAAATTTAATATTTTGATTATTTCACACCAAACTTTTTTACATTTGTAAACCAAAAAAAAAAGGACGACGAATC
This sequence comes from Empis stercorea, assembly GCA_949752835.1. Classification (NCBI taxonomy): domain Eukaryota; kingdom Metazoa; phylum Arthropoda; class Insecta; order Diptera; family Empididae; genus Empis; species Empis stercorea. The sequence goes on along the minus strand of OX457088.1, from coordinate 12,980,439 downwards.
CATAAATATTCGAAATTCTCCATTATTATAGTCTGGAAAAAAAACTATTTTCAAACATAAATTACAGAAAAGAATATCATCAAAAAAAATATCCTATTCTTCTGAATCTTTTTTTACGAAATATAAATTCGAAGTGCGGAATTATCCTTTTGTTCAGTATATATATATCCAGAATTTTAAATGGGAATAAATTAGTTATATAAATCGCGATATACTTATTTATATCTACGTATAGTTATCCTTGTCAATGTTGCGAGTTTTGCAGCAGGGCACAGCATCATCACATAAGTTCATAAAACAACCAGTATCTTTTTTGGTACTTGTTGGAGTGTGTGTGTGTGTGTAAAAAAAGATTATAAATGAACCTTTAATGTAAATTTTTTACTTCATATAATACGAAAAAAAAAATATTCATTTTTTTTTCATAAGGAATAACGTATATACATTATTTTTTTGTAATTTAAATTGTTAAAGCGCCATCAGGATAAAGGTACTATAGTATATATATATATACGTATATAAAAAAATAATGGCGTATACTCTACTGTACAAAGTTGGGAATTAAACTGTATTGGAAGTAATACAGTTTACAAATTAATTTCCCTTCAAATGAAAATATATGAAACTCAATTAAAAAACAAATTAATTGCCAATAATAAAAAAAAATTGTTGTCAGATGTCCTGAATAATGTCACGCCAGAAAAATTTATTTGTTCAATTGGTTTTTTTTTTTTCTACAAAATTGATTTGTGTACAGTTTCCATTAAGGACTCTAAATAATATTTAGAGAAAAATCAATATTTACACACATAAATAAATGAATTTTAGAACAAATTAATTTAAATTTGAATTAAGTTTTGTATAAAAACTGGACTTAGTTAAATGATATATTATAAATTAAAATGATTTTTTATGTTATCTTGACCTTGACAGCGATATGAATCAAAAATACATTTCATAATATTAAAATTTTTCCGATAATTTGGCATCTAATCAAAGATCAAATTATATAAAAATTCTTACTAAGGTTAATATTATTCAAGCACCACCTAAAAGTATGCTAAATTTCAATTGATTAATAATTAGAATGAAAGGCTTTAGCTGTCAATGTGTCAATTAAATTTTTTAACTCCAAAAAGAATATTATTAGTAATGCTTAAATAATTATTTAGTTCTTATTACCAACTCTTCAACTAAATTCTGTATAATATAAACACACAAATTAAATAATAAACCCAGGATATTATGCGGTATATAATTTTGTGGTGGCAGAGTGCAGTTTCCTTCAAATAAATATGAAAAAATCATCAACAAGAAAAAAAAAATATATAATTTTATCTTTCTTTTTTTTTTCGTACGGGTATAATAAGAAATGAAAATGGACGAAAAGCTATCAAAAAAAAAATAATAATATAGTAGAGATCCTCACTTAAAGTACATAACGTGTATAGTAAAAAATTTTTTATGAATTATTTTTTGTGCTGGTGTTACGACAAAATGATGGATGGTAGTTTTTCTTAATATAATATTTTTCGAAAGGATCAAAATTGTATATAAAATTTTACACTATATAATATTTATTTATATATTGTAAGGATATAATCTATTCAAAGATTTAACGAATGGGGTAGAAAATCTTTATGTCTATAGTCAGATAAGAGATTTTTTTTTTTTACTTATTCTTTATCAATAAAAATGAACTTTATTTTTTTTATGATTTGAATTATTTTTAGAGAGAAAGAAGTTAATTTTTCTTATTTGGTTTTTATATAATAAAAATCATGACTATAGTAAAAAAAAATACTCAAATAGAAAGTAATTCCTTTTTTTTATAGTTAAATGAATTGAAAAATCTTCATAAATAAAATAGAATTAAATTCTCATTTAATAGTAATTAATTAAGTTTTGGGAAATTTACAAATTATATTTTTAATGTTTAAAATGAAATGTCATCCTCTGAGAAACTTTATGATTTTTAAATAATTTGGTAAATATTTTTTTCTTAAATTTTTGAAACAAGGACTACTTATATTTTTTTACGAACTTTGTTTGAAGTGGTCATTTTAGGATCAAATATGTGCATAAATAATGCTAACAATATTAATTTTAATCAATTGCAAATAATTGCATGTAGTTAATGATAGTTTTTTTCATAATACTACCACATTTAAAAAACTATATTCAAAATATTATCCTCTTGTTGCATTTAATTATTTCTCACCATAAAATTCCATAAAACCATAAAAAAAAAATGTTTGAAAATAAAATGTTTTCTTTTTTATTATTTTTTCGCTTTTTTACAAAATTAACTTAGTTCAATTTTTCACATTTTTCCTCTTTTCATTGTGTTGGAAAATTTCATATCACAGCTGAGAAATACCAATTTGTTTTTTGTTTTTTGTGTCAGACAAAACTAGAAGCGTGTATCATCAAAATTAAATATTTTATGAACTCTAAAAGGTTTGTTTAAATTTAAATCTTCTATACTTTTTTTTTATTGTTGCAAAAAAAGTAAAAATAGAAAAATTAACGTATACAAGGATATTTTCATTTTAAAATAAATCTTCTATTTTTATTTTACTATAGTTTTCCAGTTTAGCAAATATTTTTTGTCTTTATTATTATTTTCGTCCTTTTTTTTATTGTATCAATTACCAATATGCAATTTCCATTTTCCTTTTTGCGACATTGTTAGTTTTATTTATTTATTTTTTTGGTGAAAATCCAAATTTTCCTTTTCCACTTTTTTAAAAGGTATATTAGATTTTTTTTTAGGTGTGCTCATATGAAAAACGAAAATAAAATAGAAAATCAATTTAGCAGTTTTTTCTCCAATTTTTTTTTTTTTGTCTTTCCTTTTTTTGGTTGGTTGGTAAATGAACACAAAAAATATATTGAAAATGGAATTTGTGTGCCATAAAAAAAAAACGTAATGTGAAAAAAGATTATTTTCAAAAATGGATACAAAAATAATAATAATAAAAAAAAATCGATAGACAAAAAAAGAAGCAGATAAATATTTGAAGTTTTCCATGAAAATTTAGTTTAGAAAATTTGTTTGTGAATTTTCTGGTACATTAAATTAACATCTTTAAATTTAATATGATTGCAGAAAAATTGTTAAATTTTTGGTCCATATTTTACAAAATCGTGTTATAAAAATTCTAAATTTACTTTGACCCTAAAATTTCATGTAGTACAAAATTGGAAACTAATTGGTATTTTAGTTATATAACTAAAATACCAATTAGTTTCCAATTTTGTACTATATAATTTTGTACTATATAAATATAATTCTTTAATGTTTTTTTAGCTTTTAATTATTTCCAAAATATAAGCGAAATTTTACATTTAAATTATTTAAAACATTGTAAAATATGATAAAATTTCCGACTACAATTTATAATAAAAATTGGCAAAAATTTAGTGTATCTGTCCAATAAAATTTTTAAAACAAATATAATTCAAAATTATTTCAAATTATCATTTAAAACAATCATTGAACTCTTGTTTGTCTTCTATAAATTAAAAATTATATCATCAATTTTTCTGTATAAAATGAATTTGTTCGACGTTGAATAATTAAATAGTCAGTATAACGAGTATTAAGTTCTCTATTGGTCATTAGATAAATTCAAATATGTACTCGACACAAACTCGAATGTGCCAAAATTTAGATTATTCAAACGTACATTTATTATTCAAATATGTAAATCGATATTCGAATATAAATTATCACAATTTTTAAAATTTATTAAAACATAAATTATATTTAAGTGTAATATTAGAGAAGAAAAATTTCATTTCTGTATTTGAATTAGACCATATAATTTAAATTTATTTTCTCTGTTCAAAAGTGACATCAAAATTTTTGTGTTGTTGACTATATAATGAATAAAATTATATTAAATATTTTTCATGTCCAAAATTGTTATTTCCACTTATTATACTTATTGCTTCCCATTCACATTTTAAAATGAATTAGCTTTTTATGTTTTTATAATTTGATTTTTCAGAGTGGGGTGGAAATTCCAGCAATAATGAAAATAAATATTAAATTTTGTTATTATTTTTTTGGGAAATAAAAAATGTCCGCCTTTAAGGATTATTATTTGAAAACAAAAATTAATATCATGTCACCAATTCATTTTTTTTCTTTTATATTTATACAAATATCTAAAATAGAAGTTTTAGAATTATTTTTATATATACATTATATTTTTTAAATTGGAGCAAAATTATATCAAGTTTCAAAAATTTGTATTATTTTACAATGTGGTGTTGTCAAACTAATATTACCGGGCCATAATATGCATTGAGTTTATTAGATAGGCACGCTAAAGATAATTTTCTAAAAAGTTTACATTTTCGTTCTAAATTTCTATTTTCATAAAAAAAAAAAAATACTTCTTCTTTTCATCTCTAAAAAGACCAAAAATAGACATAGTTTTTCCACTAAAATCCTGATCTATAAAATGTGGAAATTTCTCTTTAGCAAAATTAAATATTGAACTTCATAAATTTGTGTAGAAATTTACTTACAATTTATATATTTTTACACATTTTGACTCATTCCTCTGATTGCAATTCTATTCGTTTGACAGGAATTCTAAATAAAATTAATAGAACTTTGATAAATTAATTTACTAATAAAAATTTAAACAAATTTAACACATCTTCGAATTTAAATCATTTTTAATTTAGTTATATACCACAACATAAGCCCAACATACTTCACCAAAAACAAATATTTTATAAATATGCTTCGTTGTCGATTGAAATATTAAAAAAAATACTACAAAATACTGATTTTTATCGCTCTGGGGAAATTAATTCTTTTCCAAAATTGATTTTTAATATTCATAGCTCAACGTCGAATTTTGTTTAATATTTGGACTATAAAATTTTCAACTGATTTCAACATGTCACAAAACTTTTAAATTATCTGACATCAATTCTAACTCTAAACAATTTAAATATATAAATTTTATTTTATTTTAAATCTTTAAGGAATATTTTATCTGATAAATACATATACAAAAAAAAAGAATCCAGAATTTTTTATTATTTGTTTAGCATAGTTGATTCAAATGATTCGTTTATTTCATATAAATTTTCAGTTCTATTTTATATTTTTTCCACTGTATATGTATACTTTTTCACTAGAACACTATATGCAAGATTGTAATATCCGCGTAACATAAATTTTCCATGTCGTGATCATTTGGGCATAAACATATGTTTGCATTTATATAGACGTGTGGTAGCAAAAAAACAAAGTCTGTTTTTGGTTAAACATTTTTTTTTGGGTTATATACTTACAACCAAAATAAAAAAATAAAAAAACAAACAAAAAAAAACATCATTTTGTTTCACAGAAAATTGATGAAGGATCAGCATGACGGCAGCATGACATTGCTTGTAATACATATTTATATATGTATGTATAAGTAACATTTATAAATTAAACTAGAAATGATAGAATAAATAGACCATTTTTGAGGTTTGGCATTAGTCAACTTTAATAATTTTCTGTCATATAGATTTTTGTCTGGAAATTATTTTAACTAGAATAGTAAAAAAGTAATATGAAGATTATAAATTTTAATAATTTTAATGTTTATTTATGGGAAAAAAATTACATATAGACAAGAAAGACAAATGACAAGTAATATTTCAGAAGAAATAAATTAAAGCTCAATTGGAATTACGTAATTTTTAATTATAATTATGTATGCGAAATTCTAATTAAGATTATTTATATAATAACTTTCACTATTTTCATTATTTTACTTATGGAATATTAATTTTATAAAAAGAGATTATGAAAAAAAATTTATAATTCTATTTGTGATGTTTGTGATATTCAGAATTTTTCAAAAAACCAAATATTTATTTTAATGATGTTAGGTAAATTACAGAGATTTATGAATAAAATTCAATATAATATAAAATATAAGTTATAGAATTTATATTATATTTGACAAGTAATTATTATAATTCATTAACGAACCCTAAATAAAAAATTAAGTTAAATTAAAAACATATTCCTAATTTCTACAATCTACTATAAAGTATTCCGTATCAAAAACGTCAAGAAAATAAACCTTTGAAAGTATATAAATTTAATAATTAGAAGCTTAATTTGTTGTAATTATAATTAGAATTAGAAGCTTAAGGTTCGATTGTTGAATATATTCGATACCTTATATAATCGAATGTAATATTAATTAATTATCATAATTTACCTGGATGTTTCATTTGTCTACAATAATTATTTTTGGTTTTGAACGTAACTTTGATTTATAGTCAAAAATTTTGTCCACAAATTTGTAGTCCTTAAAAAGATATGTAGGTATATACCAAAAATTGTAACAGTTTGTGATTGAAAACGTCATAATTCACGTGATTTCTGCTTCAGTTTTAAGTAAGTAAGTTATTATATAAATTATTATATAATGTATATAATTGCCCACAGTTTCAATGAAATAATGTAGTCACTTATATCGTTATATCGTGGTTTTCAGATTCTTAAAAAATATATAAGTAAAATAACAGTCGTGATTTGCTCAAAAAACATAAAATCAAATTCTAAAATTTATCTTCAAATATTAATTAAATACAAGCCATTTTATGGCTATGGTTTAATGATATTATTTTAAAATTAAATTAATGGAAATAATTATTATAAAAATTCTTATTAATATTTTAAAAAAATTCTCTCCATTAAGGATCGTATTTCAATTCAAAACTTATTAATTCAAGAAAATCGAAAACCAATTTTACCTAAAAATTAAAATTTGGTTAACATTTTTTGTCTAATAATAATTAAAATCTTATATTTCAATATGATTAAGATAATATTTGATATCATAAAGGGTTTTGAATGTCATGTTTTTGAATATATATATTTCACGTGAAATCCTTGAGTTTAAAACAATAATAATACATTAATTAAATGTTTACATAATATTTCATAAATTAAATTTAAACTCATCATAAAAATATTCTGTAAATATATTTACAGTATAATGTTGACATCAGCATCAGAAGGAATATGTTTGAAAATAAATTTTATATTATTATGTCACGTAAAGACACACTAATTTATGCCAAAAATATTATAGAAATGTCATTAAAAGATATTAAGAAAGATTTTTTTTTTTTTTTTTTTTTTTGTAACAAATTATTGGCTTTTGCAGCTTTTGTGCTTAATACGTTATGTATTATATGTACTGAAAAAGTTTTTAAAAGAAATTTGTTACGTAAATAAAAAGTCATAAATTAGCTAAACAAAAATTATAAATATTTTTTTTTAAAAAATTTCTAGAATAAAATTATATTTTACATACCATATATAAATCATAAAATTTTTTATACATTTATTTGTTTCAAAAATTGTTTTTTTGAAAAATTTACTTTTAAAAATTTATGGAGGCCATTTTTTATTATAGAAATAACCAAATGGAAAAAAATTGGAGACTGGCCTGTAAAATATAAAATTATTTAAATATATTTTATTTATGTTTCGGAAATTATTAGAAATGTACATCATAAACATTTTTTTTCTTCCATAAATAATTTTCAATTTTAAATTGAAAAATTCTGGTATATATACTAAAAAGTTATAGATTTTTGTTGGAACATAAATTAATATTTTTAGTATACTACAATTTTTTTATTTTGATTATATTCTTTTTTTCCATTTTGCAATATATTTTTTTTTTCTTCAGGAAACGGAAGTAAAAGCAATTTCATATTTTCGACAAATATTAAATTGAAGTTATTACTATATAGAGGAGTTTATATAATATATTTATTTATATAGGAGGAGATTTATATTCGTGAAGTGAATATTATTTTTTTTCTATTAAAGAATATTTATTTACGTTTTTTTTTTTTATTTTGTTATGAAAAATATTAAATTAAATTTGTCTATCATAGAAATATTTTAATCCTGTTCTATTTTTTTAAAAGAAAATTTAAATTTTTCGTTTATATATTAAAAAAATTGAAAAAAGAATTCAATTAACAAAAAATTTTAAAATTTATTTACTTAAGTTATTTAATAAAAAAAATATTACAAAAAAATTACTAAACTTTTATGAAAATTAATTTCAAAATTTTTGTAGAGAAATTTCAAAATTTCTTAAATTTTGTTAGAATATTTTTTTGGGAAAAATTATAAAAACGTTGAAAGTTACAAGTTACAGTAGTACAACATTTTTATCCTTGGTTTTTAGTTGCCTCAAATATTCCTCTCAAAAAGACCCATCATGGTTAAACATCAAATAAATATTTTGAATTCTTTGAATTTTCAAATCTTGATCTATAATTATTTTATCTAGTATCGTCTCAAATTTTAAAACAGTATATTCTGAAAATGATGCTATTATAAACTCGACTCGAATTTACCCTTAAAATATCCTCCAATCTATGAATCTGATGTACTTAGCCCAATCCTACTTTAAAATTAAAACGCAAAAGAAAATTTTTAAATATTACTTTGTAAATTTTCAATTAATTTGATACGAACATATTTGCCTATGCCTTATTATTTCTCAATGAACATTTAACTTGCCTAATCGGTACCAAAGAAAAGGTCTTCCTTAAAATTTCAATTTACCAAACAAAAACAAAAGCAACATAAATTTTCAATATATTTTATAATTTTTTTTTTTTTACATAAGTATATTTTTAAATATAAATTGTGTTACTTTTTTGGGGATAGTAAAAGAAAATGTTGTTGTTTTAAAGGAAACCTAATACCTTCCAAAATATATTATTAAGCTTAACAACAGTAAAAAACACACACACAATGTTTTCATTAAGTATTAAAAAAAAGAAAGAACAAAAACGAAAATTTTATATTAAACGATCCCAAAATTAAATTACCCCACACTCTAAAAATGAAAATATTTTGATGTTGGATAATATCACAGAAGAAATGAACAAATTTAATATATAAACATTGTACACATATGTGTGTAAACGCTAGCAATTTAGACCACCTGAACACCCAAGCAGGTAATTTTTTGTTTTCTTAATACCTTCATACTCCAGTTTTATAGCTAAAATCCTCTTGTTCAACAAAAAATCCGTTTAAAGAATTACATATACCAACCGCTAAACATAGTCTGTCCCGTAATGTGATGACAGGGAATTTATATACAGAATATGTTCGTTTCTTTGTTTAGAAAAAAATATATATTGTGGATAATGTTTTAACCGGAAGGGAGTGCTGTAAAATGACATGGTAAATTTTAAAAATTGTTAAGTCTTAATAAGGTAAAATGGTAAAATATTATTATGCTGTAATGATAGCATAGGTTTTTTTGTATATTATACATACATAAATAGAACTTAAAATAGCAAAAATATTTGCAAATTATATATGTATTTTTGTTTGTGTCGGTAAATAAATGAAATTTCGATTTTTATGTATGGAATGGATATTATACGAAATTAATAACATTTATAAAATATTTGATTTTTTGACATTTAACCTAAAAAAACCGACCATTTTGTAAAACTTTCACAATTTCTATAAGTTAATTTACTAATTAAGAAATTTAGGGATAAACTTTTAAATATTATTATATAATTAAAATTTAGTATAGAGGTTATTAAATAGAATATTTGGAAGTAAAGGGGGTTTGTTAGGAACTTTGAACTTCTAGTAAATTGGTAAAAAATTGTAAAAAAAATTATTTTATAATTATTTTAATAGAACAAATTCAGAATTGAAAAATTAACTTGAATTTCCATAGATGACATAATATTGGGACGATTTATAAAACTATTTCAATTTCAATTTTATATACACAAAGTGACAGTAAGTATATAGACTGGAAATTTAAAATGTCATCCATCTTCAAATAAATGAGTGAGAAATTATTTGAAGTGATCGATACGATAATGAATAAATAGGAACATAGAATATTTTTAGGCGCTTTGTAGACAAAATGAATTTAATTTGTACATTTTCTCTCATTATTTACAAAATCACATTATTATAATATAAAATTTAAAAGGTTCTTATACATAATGGTGACAAAAATTACTCAATATATAATTTCTATATTATGCTTTCAGAATTTATATTTAAGGGAAAAATCATAAAATTTTAATTAAAAAATCTTTTTTGGAAAATAAATGCTTTTTCCTTACTAATAAACTAAATATACTTAGGGTTTATACAATTATATAATTGTGCCTTATGCGATTCTCAATCTCTTCGGGTTGACGATTAGTTAGACACGTCGTTAAAAATTATATTTATAAACACTTACACACATATTTAAATTCGTAATGCAAAACCAAATATAAAAGAGTTAAACCATTTTATACCACAAAATATTTTTGGTTAAAAAAAATTCCGGTCGAATTATTAAACGACAAAAATTTTCATAAATATATTTTCTTTTTTCTCTCTTTTTTTTTAAAAAAAATTGTTGACAATAAAATTTTCATAGGAAAAACAAAGGCAACAGGAAAATTTCTTCATACCGTAATGATTTTACTACTACAACAAATATTTTTAAAGAACATCTGTGATCATTTTTTGGTTTTTCGTTTATAAATATAATTTTTTTTATATGATGTACACACAAAAATGGAAAATAATGAAAATTTAAAAATAGAAAATAAATCTATAAACTAAAAAAAAAATACAAAAATGAAAATTCCATAATTATAATTAGATTTATTTGTAATTAGGTGGTAAGAAAATTTATGAAAATATATTTTCTTTTTTTCAGATTATTTTTATGTCGGATTATTTTTTTATGAAAATTATTTAAGAATTTTTAATGAGAAATTAAAATAATTAATTTTCTCGTCAGCCCAATAAAAGGAAAATTGTACATATTTAAATTTTATATTTTTATGTATATGATTTCCTTCATTTTGGAATTTGATTTTCTGTAGAAAAGTTGATGAATTTTCCTTTATTAGTTTTACAAAAAAAAAAAAGGAACTTTAACTTTTTTTTTTCAAATAAACTTTTTGATTACAATTTGTATAAATTAGAATAATAAAACGAAAAAAAAAGTTTCATTTATTTATTTTCTGTATAAAAATCGAAGTCAAGGATTGTAAAAAAATCTATAAAAATCCTTTTAATTTCTATAAGATAAACATTAAAAAATAAATGTTAAGAGTATAAAAATCGTAATGGAAATATTTTCAAGTAGATTTTAAATATTTAATATGAAAATAAATTATCTTAAAAATTTATTCGATTTACAAAAAGAAAAATGTTCAAAAACTATTTAAGTATTTCTTGTGTTAATGATTGCAGATGAACTATACTTCAGTATGTTTTTGAAGAATATTTACTATTATTAAATTGAATTTTAATGTTTAATAAAAATTACCTTTGTTAAGGTTCTAAGAGCCATTATACTATCAATGTGGAGTTTCTATTGTAAAATTAATTGTTAAATTTCAATTTTGTTTAAAAATATAAAAAAATAGTTTTCTATATAAACAGCGCCACCTAACGGACAAGCTATCATTTCGTTAATACATATAATGGACATAATATGTCGAGCCATAAATTTAAAAACCAAATGATAACTTACGAAATGAAATAAGTAAAACAACTGAAAAATTACTATAATTGAAAAAATTATAAAAAAATCAATGAACTGCCAAATGTATAAAATATTATTTATCCATATAAACAAACCCCTAAAATTGTCTCACTATTTTATTATGTATCATATAAAAACTTTAATAAAGGAAAATAGTCGAAAAGAATTATTGAAGAGAACAGCAACAACATGAACAAAAAAATATCGAATTTACTTTTTTTTTTTTTCAAGTATTCAAAGCACGTAATTCCTTTCCGTCTTCTTTTCGAATTTATAAATATCCTTCCTGGATAATCTCTATATAGTTATGTGTATATATTATATACACAATGTATAAGTATATGTAATGATAGGCATTAATAAGTCATAAGGGTGTCAGGTCAAACATTCATTGTGTTGTCATGAAACCGTCTATCCATACAAAATGAAATGAAGAAAATTATTTAGGTATTTAAGCTGTATATAAATTTTTTTTATCAATTCCAATAACCATTTAGTATCTTACGAGAAAAAATTATTGTCACTTTTCACTGTGAGGAACCAAAGATATTTATATATTTTAAATTGTCCATTTTTATTTATTATAATTTATCTTTTTTAGTATATAATCGTGAAATAAATATGGAAATTTTCAATAAAAAATCAATTTTAGACTAAAGGACGATTAATTATTTTAAATTTTGTTGTTGCAAAATTCATATAAGATTGAAAAATATTTCTTTAATTAATTTCATATTAAAAATTTACTACTTTCTTCTAACTTTTTTCCCCCAAGTGAGCAATTGTGTTGGACGGTGTTATGTAAATACATTGAAAATCAAAAATTATTATTTAATAGTTTAATTGATTGGCTGAAAATCGTATATGAATGTCGGCTATAATACTTAAATTTTATATAATTTTTTGTAAATTTATCAATATATATGATTGATTTTTTAATAAATTTTAAAAATATTGGTTTGTTTAATTAATTTTGGTTTAATTCTATTTTTAAATGATGAATAATAATTTCTTTTTTTTTTTTGGTTTTTTACAAAATGGCGATTATAAATATTATAAAATTTTATTTATTTCCAATATAAACTATTTCGCTTTTCAGTAAACTTTGCAAACTTTATAAAAATATAATGAAACTATTCTCCATCCGTTCTTTGATCAAGGATATTAATTTGATTAGTCAAATGGTCAATGTTGATAAAGTTATATAATCCTAATAATCAATTGAAAACTTTCAGAAAAATTCATATACATTTTACTTAGTCATAATATTTATATTAAATTTTACAATAATAACGAATAATAATCTCTGCAACCATTTATACTTCATAATAATTTTTTCCATAAAATTTCCTGCATACCATTTATAAATTATCCTTAATAACAGTATAAATAAATCATATACATATTATAATGTATAGATAATGTAAAAGTTTAAGTGGCCGTTTAATACAGAACATCCCTTATTTTAATTACATAAACACATATTATGTATTATCCTTTTTTATTATATGAAAAATTCTAAAAGTAAAATTTAATAATATACTTTTCCGTTTTACAGTTTAAAAAACAAAAAAAAAAACAACCATTTATAAAAACGCAGAAAGTCAGATAACTGAAAGACTAAGCTTAAGAATGGAGAAAAAAAAATTCTATTATGTTAAAGGATATTCTCAATCTCATTAAAAGAAATTTTTCAAATCCTTTCAATAATTTTTTTTTCTCTTCTGCTAATTTTAATTTTAATTATATTAACTTCCTTTTATCCTGTTTTATACGAATTAAAATCAATTTAATTGTAATTACATGTTATCAGACAATAAAGTATTACATTGATTTTTTTTTTCTGTTTAGCTATTTTTGTTTGTATAATTTGGTATTATCCTTGTAGTTATAAATTAGCTTCTTCTAAGAAAGTTTTTCATTTTTAAAATAGAGAATAATTTTTCTTAAGGATAATTGATAGTAAAATGAAGTCGTAAAAATGAAGTGAAAGAAAATTAAAAGAATAATGATAATAAAATTATTTTAAGGATCAAAAGGAATATTAAATAATTTAATAGTATTGTGATGGAAATAAAATAAAATAAATTATGTTTTGTGGATTATTAAAACCGTAATAAGAATTTTAAACCTATAAATTTAATGTCAAATTTTGGAACTATGAAAGTTGAATTTTAGTTCCCAGAACTCGGTTAATTTATGCAGACTACAAAATCGAGTAATTAAACAAAATTATAAACTAAATATTATAATTAATTAGAAAAGATGACATTTACGCAGTTAAAATTACAATTTTAAGACGTCCTTGAGAATATTGTGATTTATGTCTAATTCGTTGTAATTTTTATACGAATTATTAAAACTTATTTATTATAAATCATATTTTAATCGTACGAATTATTATAATCTATAGCTGGACAAAAATGTATGTCTTGAAAAAATTAAAATAACCCAAAAAACCTCCACCAGATTAATAGTAGGCAAATATACACGTCATTAAACCCAGGAAAAATAAAATATCAAGATAATTTTGATTGAGGATGATCCACACTTTCGTCCAAAATGACAATATCCTAAGTGACCCCCAAGAAAAGTTATTATTAATTTCAACTTCGTAATAAAAAAAATGACTATATATAATTAATAAATTGATAACTTTTCGATCCTATATCAAATCTCACTGTCTTTTATAAGCTTCATTTAGAGATAAGAAAAACAATTCTTGTTCCTTGCCATTTTAGAAAGCCTTTAAAATAACAAAATCTTTACGAATAAACAAAAGTTAAAAAAACTTAATTAATAATATTAATTATAATCCTTTATTCTATCAAGGTTACCCCAAAAACATTAAAAAAAAAATGTTATAATTGTATACCAATTTTACCTATATCAACGGATAGGGAAAACAATTTTTAATTAATAATTTTTGTAGATTAAAAACCATTTTTTTTATCCGAAAATTTCTATAAAATTAACCTCAATATAATCCCTTTTTTTTTAAATGTATTTTCAGGATTAATTATTAAATTTAAAAATATCATAAACAGAATATAATTTTTTTTACGACCTTGTCGTTGAAAAATACCATAATTAATTTTGTATACCAAAAATCCAACAAAAACCGCAAAATTTATTAATTATCTTTTACTGAATTTTAATGAAAAAAAAAAAAAATTTTGATTGTTTTGGAGATCATAATTTGCTGAATATTAATTAGAAAATTTTGAAATTATGCTGTGAATACAGGATAATAATTGATGACACTATGACTATACCATCATCTAAACAGCAAAATAGAATGACTAATATGTTATACATCGACTTCTGAGTTTCAATTATTCGCAAGATAAGAAAAATTATACCTAAAATAATTTAAAAATAATTCATCTTCAGCGTCACCTGTTGGACAAAATAAGTAAGAAATTGCCGCCATTTTGTACTTATCTTCATACATTTTATATTTGTGTACAATTAATTAGAAATTTCGGTGCCAAGTTTGTATGTCAATAACTAGTTAATTTAAAGAGTAATAGTTCAAAGCCTCAAAAATTCAAAGCTGGTGAAGCAGTAAATTCTAACCCTATAGGGATCTTATACTACAAATTACGAAAAAATAAATTAATTTTCCATCATTTTATAAACATTTTTAGTATTTTATCACAAGCTAATTTCAAAAATTTAATATCATTCATTTTGTGCTACTTGAAAATCCTCCAGGAAAATTCAAAACCTACTTTTTCCATTAAATTTAAGTAGTATATTAGGCTTACCATCCGTACTCTTTTAAGAGTACAAGTACTCTTTTTGAGCTCTGTACTTTTGTACTCTTTACTTTTTTCAGAATTACCTCTTTTGTCCTCTTTTTTATCTTTTTGGAAAAAAATTTGATATTCTGTTCATAGAATAATTTCAAATCAAAAGTTTCATAAAAAGTTGATCTGTTTGTAGCATAATTTTACTGAAACAGCTGTTTTCGCATGAAATGTTTGTTGGGAAGTATTATTTTGTTTTGTCAAAAGTCATAAAAATAAGTTTGTGCTGAGGATAAGACGTGCTTCACTTGTTTATTTGGTAAGAATTATTAATTGCGTAATATTATTTATTTAATATCATCTAATTAAAATATGATTAGTTTTAGTAATTTGACTGCTGAAAAAACAAACCATCATGTCTCGGCGAAAATGCAAGTTTACCAAGGAACTCGAAACAAAATATTCAATGTTTAAAAGAACTAAATTTGAACACGAAGTTACTTGTGAATCTTGCAACAAGACAGTTTCTATAAGCAACAAGGGTAAAGCAGATCTGGAGCAGCATTTGCAATCAACAAAGCACAAATCGAACATCCAATCTACCAGCACATCACAAAAATTGAGTGATTATTTTGTACAACAGCACAGCAAATTAGAAAACAAAATTTTGGCAGCAGAAGCAACGATAGCATTCCATACCGTCAAACATCACCAAAGTTTCAAATCTTGTGATTGTTCTACGAAGTTATATCGACGCGTATTTTCGGATTCGGAAGTAGCCACAAAGTTTTCGTCAGCAAGAACCAAAACGGAGGCTATCGTAAACATGGTTTTAGCACCACATTCATTAGAAACTATGTTGAAAAAGGTAAGAGAAGAATCAATTAAATATGTAGGTGTCTGTGCAGATGGATCTAATCACGGTTCTATCAAAATGTTCCCAATTTTAATACAATATTTTTCTAAAGAAACTGGAATTACACATTGTTTATTGGATTTTAAATCCGTACCTGATGAAAAGTCCGAGACTATATGCAATTTATTAATAAATACATTGGAGAATTCCAATTTGTTAAGTAAATGTATTGCATTTACAGGAGATAATTGTAATACCAATTTTGGTGGAGTTGATCGTAGGGGAACAAACAACATTTACCGCAGATTGGAAAAAAAATTAAATAAACCTTTGGTTGGAATTGGATGCCCAGTACATTTATTGAACAATTGTGTACATCATGCTCTCGATGGATTAACTATAGATTTAGAATCAATTGTCTTGAAAATTTACAACTTTTTTTCTATTTATACAGTTCGAACTGAAGCTTTGAAAGAATTTTGTACTTTTGTTGAAATTGAGTATAGAAAGCTTTTATTTCATTCCAAGACAAGGTGGCTATCGCTATTTCCTGTTCTCAATAGACTTCTTCAAATGTTTCCTGCTTTAAAGTCCTTTTTCCTATCAGAAGATCAACCTCCAATTATTCTCAAAAACTTTTTTGAAAACTCATTGAACGAGAGCTACTTATGGTTTGCTCACTCCTTAATGACAATTTTTCATTCCAGAATGGAAGCAATGGAAAGAGACAAAAATTCTTTACTGGAAATTAGTTTAATTTTGAATGAGGTTCAAAAAATATTAACTGAAAGAAAAAATAATGAATTCTTACCAATGAAAGTGAAAGAAATAATAAGAAATAATAACGAAAATTATAGAAGTGAAATTATAAAATATGAATTTTTAAATGTTTACGAACGTGGAATATCGTATTTAAAAAAATGGACTAGCTCTTTTGACCAATTTAAAATATTTGAATGGATGAGACTAAACGTTGAACCATCTTGGAACTACATTGAAGAATCAGTTCAATATCTGAAAGAAAATGACGTTCAAATTGATGAGAGTCTGTTATTTGACCAAAGTATCAATTTAAAAGATTTTATAAAAGATATGGAAAATAATACAGAATTTGACGAATTGTCATTAGATGAAAAATGGATTAAATATTTTAAATGTCGTACTGGCAGCACATCCTCCGAATTTTCAAAAATTTGCAGTTTTTTCTTCGCTATACCAGCACATAATGCAGTTGCCGAAAGAGTTTTTAGCCTTATGAATGCTCAGTGGACTAACGAGAGGAATAGACTGTTACCAGAGTCAGTTAAAAATTTGGTAATGGTGCAATTTAACTACAAAGACTTAACTTGTGATCAATTTTATGATTTTTGCCTTAAAAATAAAGCGTTATTAGCTGCAGTTCGAAGTAACGAAAAATACAAAGCCATTGAAGTGTGATATAATCATAAAATTTAATTTAGTAATTTAATTTATATTATTTTTAACTATTTAATATTTGAGGAAAAGCAGTATTAATTATTTTTATTTTTGTTTTTTGTATATGAATAAATACATATTTTAATTTTTGTTATATAAAATCATTTGTTAAGCAATTATTTTATCGGTTTACTCTATTTCTATTTTTTTGTCAGTCTTCAAAAATAAAGTGGTCGTTTTCCGATGAGTTTTTGTATTTTCGATACCCCCCTTCATCACTGAAATCAAAGTGTCCTCTTTTTTCAAAAAAGAATATGGTAACCCTATAGTATATAAACTTCTATTTTCAATATGAAATGGAAAATTATATAAGTGATATATATGTGTGTTTATTTTTTGTTACATTTCTAACCCATTAATACGAACATTAAAAAGATTATAATCTAACTTTTTTAAATAAACTAAATTTAAAATAAACATTTAAACTATTTTTCACGTCAAACAAAAATAATAGTAAACGTATCGTTGACTTACATATTAAGTATGTGTAGTACACAATTAGAAATGCATAATACAATATATTTTCAGAAGTCATTGACGTTGATATACGTATATAAAAATGTAATGTATTATAGCATATAAGTGAAGCATGACCTAAATATTTACCCATTTGAATACTTATCCATATCCTGTTCTAAATAATATTTCTATCATATCATAATCAAACAAAAAAGGACAGTGGAGTTGTATATAATATTATCATTTTTATTATACATACTGAATAGTGTTGTATGAAATTATTGTAATAATTTCTACTGAGACTATAAAAAATATATTTATTATTATGATACGAAATATTTCGTTATGAAAAAATATCCTTAATATAAATTTTTGTCTATTTAGTATATTTCCTCCAAATCAAAAATGTGCAAATAAATTTAAATCTGTCTAAATTATTTATCATTTTTTTCCGAATTGTAAATTATGAAAGTTTATATTTAACATGATTAATTAATTTATTACTTTTATGCTTTTGGAACATTAAAAATATTTTATATCTCATAAATTTCAATCATATAAATTAAAATAAAAAAAAAAAAAAATTAATCCCAAAAAGGATATTTTCAAAATAAAAAAATTTACTTAGTTTTTTTCCCATTGGAATTTTAGTTTTTTTTTTTAATAATAACACGTAATATTAATTTAAACGCAAACCGACATAAAATAAACTTGAGTGTCATTAAAATATGTAAAAAATATAATATGCTTTAATAAAATCATAAATTCAAAACAGATTTTTTTAAAAAAATTATGTATGAGTTGATGATGCTATGTATCTACTATAAAAGTCAGAAAAAATAGATTTTTGTGGTTATTTGCAAATGGATGAGTGATTTAACAGATATGATTACTATATACTAATTGTGTTTCGCTTCGTTATTAAACGGAAATATGTATATTTTATTGATTATCGAGCATTTTCGAGTCAAAATAGTCTTTTTAATCAAATTATAGTCTCATAAATATTGTCCGTAAATTAAAAAAAGACTAACTTAATTTTGTAAAATGACTAATTTGATTTTACTTAAAAAGACTATAATTTGATATTTAAAAAGACTATATTTTGACTCGAATATGCTATAGTTATAGTTAATCAGAGTTATTGATGTAAATAATTTTCCAGAGCTTATTGATCACCACCCACCAACATAAAATTTTCAGAAAATTTAATCGATTTTCTATGCTCTTGTATATTTTAACTTGCTAAAAGTTAGCTTCAATCATGAAATTTAACTTACCGTTTCTGTAGAAGTCTTCTGCAATGAAGAAAATATAAAATTAGTCATAATGAAAATTTAAACAGAAATATTTTAATATAATAATAAATACCAAAAAAAAAAATATCTTAGTATTTAATTATAATTTAAACATAAACTTTTATAAATTTATTATCAACAATTTTAAATATTTCTAGAAAAAAAAATATTTTTTTTTGACTAAACAGAAATTTTTTTTCTGTAAACAAAATGTAAGCAAAAAACTTTTTTGTTAAACATTTTCTTTTCCCCAAACCAAATGTTTTCTTGATTAACTCATTTTGTTTATGCTTGAAGAAATTTCTGTATTTTTACTTTTTTTATTGAGAAAATAAAGCTCGGTGGCGGGTCATATTTTTTCGAGAAAAATCATTAATTCTATAGAAAACAAACGCCCACTAAAAATATTTGTATACATTTTTTATATACCTCCGCAAATACTCTAGAGGCATATAATTTTTTGTTAATTAATTTTCTGTTACTAATATTATATAAATTAAATCAAAACAACACACAAACAGAGAAAAATCTGTATTTAATTATTTTGTTTTTCTTAAAATCAATTTTTTCTAAATTGGTTTCAGTTTCAACCGAAAATAACCAAAACCGAAAACAAAAAAAAAATTTTCAATATAAACAAATAAATTAAAAAAAAAATCTTTAATATTAAATTCAATGCGTTTTTTTTTTTTGTAAATTTTATCTGAAAAATGTTTTAACATATTAATAAAGTACAATAAAATTTAATTTAATTAAAATTTAATTATATTTGCATGTTTTTGTATTTATGTGGCACGAATTAGTAAAACATGTGGTACATCTGTTGATAATAATATTTGATATATTTAAATGGGGAATGCAGACTAATTTAAAGTGGTTTCAAATATATATAATGTGCTTGCAGTTTTCGAAAATTATTGTCAGATTTCTAAGGAATTAATACAATCGAATGTTATTAACTTTTCAATGCAAACTTTAATAAAAGTTGAGAGTCCATTTGACAGATTAAATTGTCAAATGGGCTCTAAACTTCATTAATCAAAAATTATTGGGCAGACTAAATTTTCTTTAATCAATTTCTCAGTATTTATGATCATCACGACTGACAGATAAAAATGCTTGTGTGTACTACAGAATCAATTTTGTTCTGATAGCAAAATCCATTGAAATTGTAAAATTTTGAATCGCGAATTTGATCACGATTTTAAATCATATAATAATAAAATCAAAAATACACTTTGGTCATTATTAAATCATTTTCATATTTCTATGTAAAATTTAAAATAAAATTTTCATTTAAATTACATGGAAAATTTAACTATTTTCTAATCGAAAATTTAATTTTACTTTAATGTTGTAATTTTAAAAATAAGTCAAAAATTAAAGCTAACCCAATTTCCCTAAAACTTTTCTAACCGCCATTTATACAATATTTAATATTAATATGTATATTATCCTTATTAAAAACTTAAATTTATTATATACGAAAATTGTTTCTGATAATTTTGAAAGACCATCAAAAGATAAACAACAAAAACAAAATCTTCGCAAAAGAAGTTCTCTTCCATAAACGATCATATCGTTAAAGGCAATTTTCCCATAAATTTTAAATCTTAATATAATATAATGTATACTTTTTTGGAAAGGAAATATTTATAACACAAAAATGAAAAAAGATAAAAATTTATTTGTTAAGAATTTTTTTTTACAAAAATTCCCCACACTTTTATGTAACATTCGTAAATTTGCTTAAATAAATTTCAAAGAAAATTGACTTTTCTCCTTGATCTTTAAAAATAAAAATATTTTTGCGTCAACACTCTTATACCAATCTTATATCTCATCTGCTTAGTTTTTCATACAGACAAAAAAGTGTCGAAATGTTGATTTATTTAAATTTAATTTAAATATAAAAAAAAGGGCAGACATGAAAACATTCTAAATTCTAACCATTCGCCCGATCAAAAACATAAACAAATTTGAAATATTTTCACGAACAGAGAGAGAGAGCAAAAATACTGAAAAACGTGGGCAATTTTATTTGTACTTCTTTCTTAATCCTTCATTTTTTTTCATAAATTTTAACAAAAAACGGATATGCAAAACAAAAAAAAAAAGAAGAAAATTTATTTTTAGGTAGCAAAGAGAAATTAAAAATTGATTGCATAAAATTTGTTATTTTATTTGGTTTGTTTTTATATGCCACTTCCAAGTTCCAACATATTTTTTAACCCTAAATATTTGTTGCTGCTGTGTCGACTTCGAAGACTTTTGAAGAAGGATTAATTTTTAATTAAATTTTACGTGAATTTTACACAACATATTTAAATGAAATTTTGTAACATCTCCGAGAATATGAAACAGAATTATTTTTTTACATTGCTGTGTTATATTTCCTATGAGGGAATGAAAAACATTTGTGGGGGACCGGAAAACTATTTTCAGAACGGATATTTATACTATATAAAAAACAAAAATGGGTAAAATAAAATAAAATAAAATAAATATTTATAAAAATAAATTGAAAGAAACAAAAAAAAAAAAAAATGTAAATAAAAATTAACATTTTTGGAATTTTTGTAAAATTAACACAAAAATTTATGTAAAACTGAAATTTTAATTTTATGAATATTCAGTTTATTTTAAAGAAATATAACTATGTTGCATAAGTTAAACGTGGAAATTTTGGTTTTTGGTATTTTTTATTTAATATTTACTTATTTGATTAATTAAATTCAATAAATTTCCTGTAAAATTTATACATAAAAACTTGATTTTATGCCGGACTCATTGATTATAATGAAAATAATTAAGTTGTTTATACAAATCTTTGAAGAATTTGGTCTTAAGTATTTACAAAATTAATATTTCATTTATATGACAAACATCATCAACTTAAAAGAAATTTAAATTTTTTGGCGAAATTGACATTTGATTAAAAACTAATATGTAAATATCTCAAATTGGTAAGAAAATTTTAGATGAAAGTGAGAAGGTTACAATTTATTTGTCAAATTTTAATGTGAAATTTTCAATAAATTCAAAATGTACTACAAAATTAACTGAAACATTTCTACTGAGAATTATTAGAAATTTCGACAAAAAAATGCCCAAAATTCTTGTCACCCAATTCGATATATAAATCAATAACATATTTTTTTAAAATAAATTCATAATTTAAAATTCAAGTCATGCAATCAATTTTGTGTAAAATACAAAATAATAATTTGAAAAAATGCCATTTTCAATCTTCTTTCCCAATCTTAGAGACAATCAATTTACCTAAAACAATAAAACAACATCTTACAAAAATATCTAATTACTTATTTCAAATAATATTTTTCACAAAAAATTATTAAATTTTAAATTTATAAGTCATATTTTTGATTATTATTCAATTTTTCATTATAATTCCCATAAAAGGAATCCCAAAAAAAAAATTATATAAAACTTTTTATGGAAAATTATATTTACCCCAAAAAATGAAACCTTTCCCTTTTTTCTCTTTTTTTTTTTTTTTTTGAATAAATTATAAAACACAACACACAAAAGTATCAGAAATCATTTTCATGTAAGCATGTATCCTTTTTTATACTTTGCATCATATTTCCCCCAACCTTAATGAGAAAATAAAAGATCCTCTGGGTCACAAATACAAAAATTATTTATGTATTATATGGATCCACTTAATTTAAAAATTCCTTTGATATCCGAAATATGGTATATACATATATGGATAACACGAATGAATACCCTAACCCCAACAACATCGAGGTTGACATTTGAACTGATTTTTATCAACAACAACAAGAATATTATATATATAAAAAAAAACCATAAACAGGACACAACATACATTAATTTTTTTTTGTTGGTTATTTTTTGCATATGTAAAAAAAAATAATATCCTTTTTTTTTTTTTGGTTTGGAAAATTTTTCGACAAAATATCATGTCGGCGCGGTATTATTTTTGAATTGTGAAATAAAAGAAAAATAATATAAATATAGCTTTTTCCATCTTTAGGTCAAGAGGCGAAAATATTAAATAACTTTTACAATATCCTTTTTTTTTTTTGTATTATTTTATTTAAATAAACTGTTTTATTGGTATAGAAATATTATTTTTGGAAAAAGTAAATAAAAAAATAAGAGATGAAAAAAAAAAATATAAAATGGTAAAAATAAGGATTGTCAAATTTTATTTTATAAACTCTCAAAATATGAATTTAAAATTAACATTCAAAATGAAAATAAAATTAAATAAAAAAAATTTTTTTAATACTTAACATTTAAAGGATCCTTATCATAAATATTATATATATATATATATATTTAAATAAGGTTACTTGGCAACCTATAATCATTTGCTGAAGAGTGAAATTAAATAATTCAGTTTCAATAAGTATTTTTATTTAAATTAAAGTATGTATAATATTTGACATTATAAAGAGAAACGTTAAGGATGAAAATTGATATTAAACATTATATTTTTTTTTGAATGAAATTAAAGAAGAAATTGTCAGAAAATTGAAATTTAAAATTATTATCAACTAATCTAAAATAGCACTGAGTAGATATCTCTATAATAAAATTGCATTTGAAATTGTAAATGAGGAAGTAATAACACGTGAAATAAGATTGATAGTAATAGTTTATGAATAGCTTGCAATTAATTTAGGAACTATTATCCTTCCTATAAGCAAAATAATTATTGAAGACTGTAACCCGTCATTGAATTTTGTTAGCCTCTGACAATCCTATAAATGCTTACTAAGGTATAAATCAAATTCGTATTTTTAAAAATTAAGATTTAAAAAAATAATTTGCAAACTAAAAAAATTAATTTTTAAATTTTGGCTTGGAAAATGATGAATTTCGATTGAAAAAAATTTCACTTCGACAATTGTACATAAATGTTAAAGTAATAATATATATGTTAAAGTACTTCTGGTACAAAAGATTGAACTTAAAGGAACCATTTTTAATGCCAAAATAAAATTCTTAAACGACAAAATTTTTAATGCCAAAAAAAAATATTAAAAATTTTTGCATTCGTAACGACATAAAAATTAGCAATCAAATTTCTTGAATTAAAAAAACATATAACAAAATCATATATATTAAATATTTTTTAGAAATATGCATTTAAATTTTGTTAGATCTACACTCAAAAAGTTTCAGAAGAAAATTAGTATATTTTAAATTATGTCAGAATTATGCAAAAAATTAAAAATTAAATGTCATATTCTACTCAGAAATCTCTTTTAACTTAGTCTGTACACAAATCCATCTTAATAAACTCAAAATTTTCAATTTCAAGGAGTAAACATTTTATGGAAAAATTTAAAATATATTCAACTTTTTTTATGCATGATTTTTCCCTGACACAGAGACACAACATAATCTATTTTTTCTTTAATGTTATATATTATATATGTTAACAAGAATAATGAAGAATATGAAGTTTTTCATTTTTTTCAGAAAAATTTTCTATGTACTTAAATATTTGCATAAATTATAGAATTTTCTAACTAGGAAAAAATTTCTTGTGTTCCTTTTTTTCTATATAAATTTTATATTTTTGAAATGAACTTTCTTCTAAATTTAGGAAATGAATGTCCTTTCAGCATATAACTTTTTTTATGTTTATATTTGTCCTAAGTAGTTACAGTCAAAAGAAAAAAAATATAGGAGTAAATAATAATATTTTGTAATAATTTGTTTTTTGGAATGATATCATGTCTCTTTGCTATTCTCCAATTATTTACAGACTGCTTTTTTGGGGGGTGATGACCAGACCATATATCATCCAAGTTAATAATATTTTTATATACTCGTATTAGGTTATTAGATTTTCCTAATGAAACATACAGCAACATAATATTAAGGGGGTCATTATATTTGTAACGAAATTTCTGTAAAATATTTCATAAATTTAATGTAGAAACCAAGAATTGAGTTAAATAAACAGGGAATTTATAATAATATTGGCTTAGGAATTTTTCAATCAAGATAAGAAATAATTTTATATTGTTGGCGATTGGACAATTTTCTTCCTGGCAGATGATGAAAAATTTCTACTAAGTATATAAGTATATTTATAAAAATTAAATTATTTCAAGTAATCTTCATTGATAGAGTGGACTTTCAGGCCGTTTCTCTAGGTGTAGGTAGGCAAATGGTTGAAGAAGTAGTTCCCAAATTTCTTGCAAGTCTACATTTGCTTGATGGAATTGTATTCTTTTTACCCACTTTTTCCTAAATAATTGCTTAATATTGAGATTTAATTTATTCTACTTTTCTAATGCCGCTAAAGGTTTGATAAAGTTTGGTGACATTTCAATATTAATTTAAATTTTATGCAGCCGTTTGGCCTTAAGGATAAATAATCTATACTTATATACTAAACATAAATAATCAGCCTCGAAATGTAACGACAAATAAGAATTTTTAAAAAAACTTAAAGACGGATAAATAAATTTCTAAATTTTTCGTATTCAATAAGTACTTTTAATTTATACAGCATTTGTCACAACCCCTTATTGAAATAGTCACCACCTCCTTTATACAATATCACATAAAATATTCCTAGGGTTAGTAAATATCAAACGTATTAAAAAAAAGCTTTGATTCTCCATAGGTTTTTATGTGTACATATAATTCCTATAAGCACATTTGTATCATTACCAAGTCATCGTATATAAAATGAACACACAGAAACAAAAAAATGAAAAAACAGGACACAATATCCGACATAACATCCTACCGAGATGATATTATAAAATATGTGACAAGTAAACATGAATTTATATTAACTCTTTGTGCTGTGTAAAAAAAAATTGTTTATTCTATTTTTTTTTTACTTAAATATTAAATAATCATAAAAAGGAGTAAAAAAAATTCATATATATTTTTTTTTTTGTGACTTTTGACAGGATATTAACAACAACAAAAAATACAAACTTGTCACCTTTTGATATTTTTCATGGATTAGAGATAAACAAAAGTGAATTTATTATATAAAAGTTATTAATTTGTCATTTTTGAGCTTTTTGAACTTTGGAAAAATTTTTTTTATATTAAATGGTCTTAACTCTTTTTACTATTCTCTTAAATAAGATTATAATAATTTAAAAAAATTTATACATATAAAAAAAATATGACAGATTTTTATTTTTTGAAACAAAAAATTTACATTGAATTATTCATAGCGAAAAATAGGAAAATTATGAAAATGTTTTTGTCATATAAAGTGAAAAATCACAAATTTTTTTTATGGAAAAATAATAAATTAGTTATTTATATACTTAATTTTTATTGGTTAAATATACATAAATATCCTTTTTCAAGAGCCTTTTTCCGGTTGAACATTTTATTTATATTAATTGCAATCAACTGAAGTTGATGTCATTTAATTTATATTATATTAAAATGTCGTATGTGTATTTTAAAAATAGTTCAAAATGCTTAAAAACACAGAAAAAAATGTATAATCACATTAAATAAAATGACCCGTAAAAAAATAATGTTAACAGTCTGTGGAATTTAACAAAACTGGTAAGCAAATATTTAAAATACTATTAAAAAAAAATAGATAAAGATTTATGCACACAAAAATCATTTTTTAAATATAATAATTTAATCCTTTTTTTAAAAAAAAAAAAAAAACGAAAAACAAAATAAATAATCTACAAATTAAACCGAGCAGAAAAAAATATTTCATAAATTTTAATTCTTTTTTTTTTAATAAGCTATTGGCTAAAATTATTTACGTAAAAAAGTATAACCCTAAATAAATGGAAGAAAAAATTGGCATAAATTTAGGAAAATTGGATTATATGAAAAAATAAATTAAAATTTATAATTACATAAATGTATAATCAAGAAAACTGTTTTTAAGAATGCACTAAAAAAATTTAAGAATGTCCTGAAAATATATCGAACGATTGCCAAATGAATGTTTTCCCCAGTTTGTCTTATCCTCATTTGCCACAAGATTTCTAATAAGTGTTTAACTAAATACGAATTTGTACGTATCTGGTAGATTAATCATAAGAATTTTACTGTCTGTCATATAACCTTTTCTATACCAGACGAATTACTTCTATTGTATAAAACGTGGAATATTCGACGATTAAACTTAACAAATAATGTCACGGGAGTTGAATTTCAGATTGTCTGCCCGGAATAGTTTATTTAAGTAATCAAAATAAAATTTTAGAGTACTCAAAAATGTGTTTATCGGATATCGGTTAAGCAAAATTAGTCCTATATTGTTTTAGAAGTTTTCATAATTTTCTCATTACAAATCGATTTTTGCTTAGTTTTGAAAGATTTCATTTTAAAATAAGCAATTTGTTTTTTGGTGTTTCACCGGAGAAACACAAAAAGAATGGGAAAATCGGAAGATTTGTGCTATTCAAAATTAATTATATAACAGACAGACAAAAATGACAACAAATCAAATTATACCAACAAACATTTTAAATTATGAAAACTATTTTAGTCAATTAAATCCTAAACAAAGTTTATCATCCGTCATCGATTATTTTTATTTAAATTGATCAATTTTTTTTTATTATTATTATCAATTTCCATAACTTAAAAAAAAATATTTTTCTCTAATATTTTATTATTTCGTTCAATTTGCCAACAAAAATATTACAACATTTTCATTGTCCTTAATATACAAACATGTATACGTATGTACATACCAAATATAATAATGCAATTTCAACTGAAATATGAATAACACAAATAAATAAAATGTCCTGTATTATATACAAAAAACGATAATTTCCATAAAAACAGAAATAATTTCTGCTACGTAACGTAAAAATATAAATATACTTATATGCAAACACAAAAAAAATATCCAATAAAGGATAAATTTTCGAACAATTCTAATAAGGAATAAACTTATTCAACCATAAGGATTAAAATTTATTGTATATTATACGCTTTTTCATATTTACGCCCATTTTCTGTATATAAAATCCCAAATAAAAAAAATAATGTAACACAAAAAAAACATGTCCTTTTTGTCATATACTAATATTGGGGCTACACACAACAAGCAGAACCAAAACAACCATCAAAATGAATATTTATACATAGAACTTTATTTGTGTCTCCTAGCAGTCTGTCCGGAATAATGTACAAAATTTGTGGTTGAACAGTTTGTTTTTTTTTCTCCTATTACTTATATATTGATTTAAATTTTTTTTCCTTTGCCCTTCTGTCCTTTTTTTTTTTTCTTCAAATAAAACAAGACAATTTACAAGGACTTTTGTGATACGATTTAGATATTAAAAAGACGTATATCCTATTAACATTTTACTATTATAATAAAAACGTAAAAAAAAAAATACAATATGAAAAACAATTTTGAAAATATTAAAATATTGACTATAAATGACATCCGTTTTAAAAGGATATATAGAACAAACTATATATTAAAACAAAATGCCAAACCACTAAAAACAAAACCAGCACAGAACAAAATTATAATGTAAAGTCAAGGAGTAATGGAATTTTATGTTGTTGTTGGATCGTTGTAATATGCCATTTTCCAGTTCAATTTCTTGACTTTTCTTATGTTCAGCCTTTAGGAAAATTGAAATATTTTTTGTTCTGGTTGTTTTATTTTGTGATTGTTGGTGCGGCGGCTTAGATATGCTATGAAAATAACTTACATATATACAAGGACATTTTTTTTTATCATTATTAAAAAATTGAAAATAAAGAAAATTATTTAAAAAAAAAAATTATCAAGAAAAATCAATCTGTTAGTTTATATCTAGTTAATTCCATTTATGATTTCCAAGTATGTATACAATAATATTTTTTACGTATAGGTATCCTTTAATATTTTAGGAAATTTTATGAATTTTATGATATGGAATGAAAATATGTAAAGAATATATATATGTAAGTCAATCTATTGCGCATACATTTTCATCGGGAAATGTGAAAGATCAGACTTGCCAGCTGACATACAAAATATATTCAATAAGCTTAACGACTAGTACAGACAAATTCCACTCATAGTAATTAATAATTTCGTAATTTGTATTTACGAAATTACCACTTTTGTCTTTCAACTTTTTGTTGACTATAAATTTTATAGGACAAAAATGTAGTTCAGTAAAATTTATTTAATAATAAATTTTATAATATAAATTTTCATGTAAATAAGTTTATGCAATATTTGAGTATTTTTAAAAAGAAAATTTAAATTCGAAATATTTTTTTAAACTTATCCTGAAACCTTAATAAACAGCACTAAATAAAATTACGATTATATTTCAGAATATATTTCAAAAATTTACTTTATGTACTAAACTTGTCTGAACTCTTATTTCATGTAAATGGTAAACAATTGAAATATTTATAACCTAAAATTTTATATTTTAAATATATATAAAGTGAAATATATTTTTTTTTTAAATATTTCAATAGTCTAACATCGAAAAGGCGTAATCACAATATCCTTTTGACTTTTTTACTTTTTAAGAAAAAAAAAATTGTATTTTTAGAGTAAAGCAATTTCTATATTTTAAGTTAAAATTTCAACTTTTATGTTGTTGGGGGATGATAAATTGTATAATATGGTGTCAAAACTAAAGAGAAAAATTTGTTGTAAAATTTACAAAAAAAAAATTCATATACTTCTATGAAATTTTAAATTTTCAGAAATTGTGGAAAAAAAATCGTTGGAAAAAATTTTAGTACAGGTGGGAAAAAGTTTTCCAATTTTCATGTTTTTTATATATGGTTATAACAAGTAAGTATATTTTTTTTTTATTAAAAATGATTTGCATTTTTATTGATATTTTGCATAAAAATCATTGAAGGTTATAATACTCAACTGAAAAATAAACAAAATATTTAATATGAAATTTTTTTTTTATTTTTTGGTTGATAAACCAATGCATAATATTAAATGTTGAAAAAAAAAAACATAATTTACACTTGTGTTCACATATATATGTACATATTTAAATTTTTTTCCCAGAACATAATTAAGTTTCCAGGTAACAAGCAAATTGAACTAACAATGTTGACATGGGTGGATGTCGATGATAATGAACCAATTTCAAAATAATAATAATAATAACAAAATTATATTTTTTCAAAATTTGTAAATTTTCTGGTCAGATTTTCAATAAAAATGGCAATGTTAATAATGCATTAATTAAATGACATTTAGTTATGCCATAATTAAAGATAAAGAGTACTAATATATTTTCAGATTTTATATATAAATTGAAAAATTAAACAAAATAATATTTTATTTTATTTAAAACTTCCATTTTAAATATAATAAAAATATTAATTTATTTCTAAATTTATTTCTAAATTTATATAAGTGGTTTTCTTTTATTTATGATTCGTAAATTTCCTAACTAAATGAAATTCCACAAAAAACAAATAGCAAATTGAAATTCTTCCAATATATGTGTTGGCTTTTTTAAATAAAAACTTAAATGAATATTCAAATCTTTCAATTAAAAACTCGGGTTTGTTGACAGTATAAATGATATGATACTATAAAGAATTAGATTCTAAAGCACTGCTCGACACAGTTAGACAAAGGAATGGTGTATGGTATGACTACGATCACCATTCTTACTACCATCATCATGCAAGTGAAATGGACTTTCAGAAAGTCTGATCATTAGAATAGAAATTGGACTTCAAACTTTTCACTTAGAAATTAAGTAAAATATTTCAAAACGTCAAAAATAAAATAAGTAACTAGTCAAAATTACGTGTAATGTCCTGAAAATAAACTATTTAACAACAATTCCAAAACTTGGTGTCAATATATAATATAATTTGAACAATTATATTAAAAGGATAACTTAATTTATAATAAAATGAAATTGTGTAAAAAAACTAAAAAAAAAAAATTGAAATTTAAAACAAAATACTAAAAATTTTCTAATTCGTTTATGGTCAAAAAAGGTTAAAACTTTTTTTTGCAGATCGTTTAACTGAAAATTTTACCAAAAAAATGAACACTTTTTTTTGGTAGAAAGGAAAAACTTTCGACAAAAACTTCATGAATATTTCATATTCCATGTAGGATTCCAAAAAAAAAAATTAAACAATCCTCGCCTAAAAAAATATATAACGAATAAAAATTTTAACAAATTATTATAAATTATCAAATGAAAATGGACAACTGCAAAAAAAATATAGAAAAAAAAACAAATGTGCAAAAAAAACTTTTTTCAACAACACTACAAAAAATACATAAAGTAGTTTAGAAATATAGAAATAAACAAATTCAGTTATAAAAGGGTTGTAATACAAAGATCCTTACAGGATGAATATACACACAATATATGAAAAAGATTTAAGCTTTGCATTGTTATTCTGATAATATATGCGGCAGGACATAAAATTTAAGATACTTATAGCAAAAAAAAATGAGTCCATTTTGGATTTTACAGAATATCCTTTGCAAAATAAAAAAAAAATTTTAATTTTTTGTTTGGTTGCAGATTTTAATTGTTAATAATTATAACAGAAAATAAAATTGTTAGATAATTAGGTGCGGTATGGAAATTATTTATAAAAAATTGTGGGTACCACAATTAATGTTCAAAATGAGGAATAGGCGAATATTTCCCTTAATCCTTAAATTTTGAATTACAATTAAGTATATGTAACAGTATTCAAAAAATAGATTTATTTACTGAATATTTTGTTTCATTTTGAATGCATAATATTTAAATTTTAATGATAGTTTTTTAACAGGAATCTATAAAATACATAACAATTTTCATTTTGAAAATAATATAGAAAATTTATTAATCCAAAATTTCAGTGGTGACACTTTGAAATTTTTTGTATTCTATGATTTCTCCCCATGTCCTTGACAGAATTTCGTTATATGCCGTAATATTAAAAAAAAACAATGCCTAACGAATCCTTGTCTAATCTGTGTACATATATACTATAATAAAATTCAAATTTAATTTATAAAATTTTAAAATTGTTATGGCTTTATAATGGCGAATGAAATTATTAACAAATGACAAACGAATTTCAAAATACTCCAATAAATTAATTATAATATTTTTGATTTAATTAATTTAATTTAAATAATTAATTAAAAATTATATTTATAAAAATATTGAAAAATTACACAAATACCATACATGATTGATTCAATAATAATATTTTACTCATTTACGGATAATTAAATTTTGCCTCAATCTGGTAGAATATTGAAGTTTAATTAAAATATCAATTGTAATCTGTTGTCTGGGGAAAATCGACAAACGATCCTATATTACATGTAATATTATACAGAAAATTTACTTAAAACATTAAATCGAAACTATCTCTTCTTCTATTATTAACTAATCTCTAAGCTATTTCTAATTATCATTATAATATGTACAAATAAATGTAGAAATTGTAATAACATAGAAAATTTCTTTTGTTTTTCCAAACATTCCAGACAATAAAAATAATTTTTAAAAATCCTTTTCTTGTCTGCAGGATTTACCACAGAGAAAAAAACCAACAAAAATTCTAATATACAAGAAATACAATAATGTTAACCTTTTTTACATACTAAAAAGGACTAAAGGATACATAATATATAGAGAGACTAAAGAAAACATACAAAAAGAAACAATACTGAAAACATAATCATTAAATAGATTAAATTATCTAACATATAATATGAAATTTTAAAATAGTTTTCTAAAAAAAACTTTTCAAATAAAAATACTATTCATTGTTATTTTATTTTAAAAAAAAATTTTTTTTTGTGTAATTATAAAAAGGATAATGACTAACATGAATTTACAATTATTATACTATGTTTAGTTAGAAAAATAGGAAATCTGTGTGTGTGTGTGGATACAGAAATTTTGATATTTTAAAGACGGGGGGAAAAAACGTATACCATTTCTTTTTCTATACAATTGAGTATATATTGCAAATAAATGTAATTATTTCTGTTGTACAATTAAAATTTTGTACATTTTACCAAAAAGAAAAAACAAAATATAAGAAAAGAAATATGTAATATCCTGTTTTAAGGAAATTAGAAATGTTAAATATCAAATTTTCTCCTTAAGGCTTTTCTCCTAACAAACAGTAAAAGGATATATTATATATAGCTATACACAAATTTTATAATATGTTAGAAATTGTTACAAAAACTTTAATTATATCTTTAGTAAATTTTGGTAAATTAGTTTAATTTTCTAGAAAAATATTGGAATTTTTGTAGAAAATATTATGGATAAATTAAAGACGGGGGGAAAATGGAATTACCATAGTATTTTTTCAGTGACGATTAATGTTTCAATTTTCTGGAGTATTTTTTTGTTTAGAAATTTCCTAAAATATTCTTGAACCAAGTAATAAAAATTATTTCACCGATGAATTGTGAATTAAATATTAGATGAAATCATTTTCGCCAGTTAACTTTATAATTGCTTTAAATTGATGATTCTAATTATTAACGACATATTTCAATTTTAGAATATTTTTAAACATTATAGTAATTTAAAATGATAGAACCCAGAAATATGATAATTAGTGCTACTGATTACTACACGTTTATTTGATACAAGAGGTAATCAAATTCTAATAAAATTTAAAACTGAATTTAATATATTAAGGTAAACGGACCATTAGTGGAGATATAATTACGGTGTAAGACTTTGAAGCTTAATTTAGTAAAGAAAAAATATTATAAACCCCAAAAATTTAATTTTAATATATTCTAGATTAAATTGACTTTAATATTTTAGATCTAAATACAAGATATATTAAAAGATATTTAAAATATAGCTTCATAAAGATATTAATTCGTGTGTTCCAGTAATGGAGATACACTTTTTTCCTAGTGACCGTATAGTGGAGATAGCACATGTCCGTATAGTGGAGAGAGCACATGCCCTTAAAAAATAATAATATGTACTATTATTAGGAAAAATAATACTTGTATTAAGTGTGTCGAATTTGGTAATAATGCGATTAAAATTATTTGTTTCTCTTTGCAAAACTGATGTGTCAAAGTGAAATGCGATGCATGACCATCAAGACAAAGTTCGATAAGTAATGGTATTTTAATGGAAATAATCCATGATAAAATGAATTGGCTAAATTTTTCACCAGCCTATCCATTCTGATTCACTTCTCCCAATAAACCAATGATTGAGCTATTAACAATGGTATACGTTTGTACTGAATTATAATCATAGGAGCAGGAAGTGTTAAATTTTGCATTGCCAGTAAAAAGTGTAGTTAAATATTATTTCTCATCATTTGCCACAAAAGAATAAACAAAATTGTCTCCTTTTTTGTCAAACCCTGTTTCAGAACTATATCTGGATTATCCACTCTACTAAATATGTTTCTGCAAATCAGTCTTTCCTGGTACATATTTAGATTATATTTTCTAATATTTTTTACTTTTTTTCATTATTTGGCGACATTATTATAAATGTACCTAATAATGGAGACATATGTTCTTTTAGTGGAACGTATCTTAACATAATTTATCGTGGTGGAAATACTTTGTACCGAAAGTGGAAGTAAATTTATTCATTGAACTTAAATAATATTTTGAGCACTTTTATATTAATAAAGTATATTTCCACTTCTGGTCTAATCAAATATATAACATTTACAAACATTATTCTTGATTTAGATTTAGTTGTTTCTTTAATTTTAATAAATAATTATAAATTTTAAAAAATTTAGCAAGTGTGTCAATAATGGAGATATATCTCCACTACTGATACATAGTATATTTTTATTGTACCTGTAGTGGAAATTCACATTTTTAATTAATTAAAATAATTTTTTAATGAAATATTAGTTTTTATTAATTTTTTAACGTAATTTGATTATATAAAGAATGTATTTACTTTAATTGTATATACCAAATCGCTGGAAAAACAAAATATAATTTTCGCTTTTGCTTAAAATTTTGCTAAGCAAATTCACTTTTTTTTCACCAAAAAACTTGAAAGCACGACTTGTCGAAGTAAAATAAATTTTACAAAATATTTAAAGGGTTACGTAGATCTGGAGCATAATACTTTGAATTGTTAATATATTTTCGTAATAATAGCAACTTAAAATTAGAATTATGCTACTTAGTTTTCTTATTTTTTAAAGAAAAGATCTATTATCTCCACTATATATCCAACCTTCCACTAATGGTTCGTTTACCTTATTAAAATTTTTAATGAATGTTGAAATTATTATTGTCAATTTTCCGAATTTTTCAAATGATCATTATGGGAAATGAAACCAGGCAAAAAAAAATGGATTTAAATTGTTTAATACTTAAAAAAACTATATTTATTAAAGACCAATTTGGAAGAAAAAAAATAAGTAAAACAATTCAGTCTTTAATGCACAAATTCTCCCATTTTCTTCCGAAAGGACACACCTACACACATCAAATAATTTCGTATTAAAGTAACAACCTAAACCATTAAAACTTTTCTATATATATATAATAAAAATCATTTTTATTAAAGAAAGAAAAAAAATCTTTCAACATAATAAAAAAAGTGTCATCAACTTTTCCAATAAATGTCCTAACATTTTTTTTATACCAAATATATATTTTTTTAAACACTTTTTGTTCCTTAGTATTTTTTTTTTTTGGTTGAACTTCTCTGTTAAAAGTAATTATATTGAAATGTAATACATACTTATTATTATTTTTTTTGCACACCAGTGCTGACTATATCATTAACATTTAAAGCTTGTCATAAAAATTTATCTACATATGACAATTTAACCACGAAGATAATATTCAACAAATAGTATAAAAAAAATACTAGCAAAAAAAAAGATTATTAAAGAATAAAAATCCATTACTCCCCATATACAATTTGATTTTCATGTCATTAATTTTGTTCTTTAGCACGTCCAGACAATATTTAGAAATTCATTGGTCTTTTTTTTTTTTTATGTTTCATCTTTTCTTATCTCTTATTGAACTTAATAAAAACAATTCAGATGATGGGAAATTTCGATAATCTTCCCTTAACAGAAAAAAAAACAAATCATCATCATGACATAAAGAATTACTAAATATATTTATAAAAAAACTATCGTAATAACTAGCCAATAATATAGGAAAAAAAGTAAATTGTACATTATCAGTTTTACGGCTTTGGACAGTTTCCATTAAAGAATAAACTTTTCAATCAAATAATTTCGCCCAAAACAACTGAAAAAAGGTCATTTTATAAAGTCGATGAGGATATTTTTTGGGAGAATTATATACTACGCCCGAAACGAAATATAAGTATATAGCAAATTTAATTGGAAAATTTAAAGAAAAGCAATTTAAATAAACTTTTTCACTTAGTGTAGAATAG
Source organism: Empis stercorea (assembly GCA_949752835.1). Classification (NCBI taxonomy): domain Eukaryota; kingdom Metazoa; phylum Arthropoda; class Insecta; order Diptera; family Empididae; genus Empis; species Empis stercorea. The sequence goes on along the minus strand of OX457088.1, from coordinate 12,943,620 downwards.
TAAAAAATAGAAAATGGACAGAATTTGTCAATATAATTTTTATAAAATTAAGGTCATTCTAATCAGGACTAAATTTTGGCATACTAAAACTTAATCTGTTCAAATCATGTGACTCGTTGTCGGGAATCTAGATAGTATCATAGTAATCAAATAGTCTGTTCAATTCACGTAACTCGTAGTAATCCATATTGATTCTTAAATTCCATAATGCAATTGATTAAGTACATTAATTAAAATCCTATTTTATTGATCAAGAGACACTCATTTGACATGATATTTTAATAATATTTACCTAAATTTCTTCTTAATAAGAAAGCATTATTTCGAGTAAATCTTATCTATATTTTTTAAGACATCCTTTTCTCTTGTATTAGAAAAAGCAAACAAATACAAAATTTTCAGGAAGGAAATTAACCCTTATTTATATTTATACATAGTAAACATTTAATAGTCCACTTCAAATTTTCTTTATTTGTATATAATAATATTATCTCATATATTGAATAAAATTCAATATTTTGGTTTGAGATAATTTTGTCTCATAATTTTTAATGTCAATATTGGATGGAAATTGTAACAGTATACAGCCTGGAAAGAATAACAGAAAACAGAGTATAATGAATTTGTAAACCTTCCTTCATGATAACATTAAATTTTTCAATATCTTAAACCCCGGGTGTCTAAAATGCAATTTATATATCATATTTTTAAAACTGCATCAAATCCATTTTGACTTTTAAATTTTATATTAACCAAATTGTTCTACTTAGAAATGAGTCATCATCCTGGAATAACAAATATTCAGTATAACAAGGTAAATAAAATATTATATAACCAGAAACAATTCTTAGAGATATAATATCTATATTAAATGGTAAAATATATTTTATTAGATATGACATTTAATAGACATCACGCAGATATGTCAATATATTATATAAATCTACAATATTTTATATTTTTAAAAAATCAAATACGATAGATACGAGTTGTATATTTCTTAAAATTATTACAAATCGAGAAATATCAAAAATCAAATACAGAGAAGAAAAAAAATTTATCTTTCTTATTTGAAAAAGGATATTAAATATAGAAATATTACAGAGATAACAAGCTTTCTTATATATTCCAATTTTATAGAAAGAAAATCTATGAAATATATAAATTTAATGAAAAAAAAGTATATAACATAATAATAATGAAAATATGTCATACACAACGGGTGCTTTTCTTAAGATGTATAGAAAATCTCTTTATAACCATAGAAAATGAAGTTGATTTTGAAAAATATCTATAAGTATAATATAAAATTTATAGAAAGGTATACTTATAAATGGATGAAAAATATTTTGGTATATGTATTTATTTATTATAAAATATAAAATATGGAAAATTAAATTTTTGTGGTTTTGTGTATGAGAAGAACATTAAATTTTTTTTTTTTTAATATTGATCCTTTTTCTTTTTAAAAGCTTGTAGAAAAAAAACAACACATATTTTTCTTGTTGTGGTAACTTTAATATATTTTTCAAAATCTTATTATTGTGGTCTATAGAGAGATTTCTTTACTATTACATATTTGGGGTGGTTATAGAACATAAAAATTTGTTGAAGATTTTAACTATATAACTAAAAATATTCATTTAGTAAAACTTTTTCTCCATTTGGGAATTTAAAGCCTTTTTGAAGGATAAAGTACCTAATTCCATTTTGATTCTTTGTACAATATTCATTAATTTATGATTTGTATAATAAGTTAAATTATTGTGTTTGTTTTAAAACCGATTTATATATAAAACAAAATAATATTTAAAAAATTATGGTTTTTTTTTTAAATATTGTTACAAAAATTGATAAATAATCTAAAAAAAAATACAATTTTATGTAGCAACATATGTGATATTTTTGAAAAATTATCTGATTCCATCATAAACTATCAAATAAGTCCTATTCAAATTTTCATTTTAATCAATTTATGTTTGCTTAAATAAAGTTCTTATATAGTAAATATAATTAACTTAATCTTCAATTTTCAATTATTATAAATTTGACAAAATTTTTGTACAGTAAATGTTATAAATATTTGAACACAATAATTCTGTCTAAACTTATATTGACAGAAGTCAACAAATTAATTAATAAGAATGAAAATTAAATAGAAATTTTCCCAAATGGATTAAGTTTTACCCTCGTAAGTATATAGAAATATATTAGACTATCACTTGGTTAAAATTATAGAAATCTTTGTCTGAAATTTATGTTTTATATATGAAATTAAAGATTGAAATCTCTATTTTCAGAATTTGTATTGTGTTTTAATGTATTTTAAAAATTGAGTACATTAGAAGAAGGTGGCTCCCTATTTCTTAAGTTTTTTTTGCTATAACTTGGGTAAATTAACAGATACTTGGAACTGGTTTGGTTATTTTTATTATTATAATTAAAATTCCTTGTCCATAGACACCAAATTTACCTAACATAGGAGGAATGTAATATTTGTTCCATAAAATTCCTTTTGATAGTTCGATGCTGATCAGGACCTACGCGACTTCCACATAGTTTATTTCAATAACTATAGTAATACAACTGCTCATAATTTTTGTCAATAACTTTGGTACAATACTGTATTTACTTTACTTATGTATGCAAAAATAAACTAATTTAATTTCCTTCTTTCATTTCAAAAATTTCTTTAATTAAATTAATAATCTTAAGCAACAACTGTCATATACGTTTTTAATATATTTTTATGAATATCAAAACAAAAATTTCATTATAATAATCTACTTTAAAAATCTACACTTCTTTGGTAAACCCCCTCCCCTCTACAAGAAAAATATCCTCCCCGCTACAGCAAAAATATTTTCCATATGCAAAGTTAAATAATGAAATTTTTTTGAAATAAAATATGAAAAATCTATCTTTCATAAATTGGCAGAAAAATTATAATAATGTGTCACTCTGATTTAAATAACGTGCAAGTTGAACACAGACTGTTCCAAAAAAAGAAATTGAATTGACAAATTCAAATGAAATTCAATGAAATAATTTAGGTGGCAGCAAAATTTATCACCCTATTTGCAATTTTTAAAAACATAATTTTCTCATAATCCTAAAAAACCATATTCTTATTTTCCAACCTTACAAAAAATCATTAATTTTTTTTTCGCTTTTATATGTTTTTGTATAATCAATATTTTTATTATCACTGTTTTTAAGAGTCCTGCGGAGTTTATATTATGATGATGATTATGATGGCATCCATTTAACATTTTCATTTATTCCAAAAAAAGTAAAGAAAAGGAAAATCATTTTTTTCCTTTTTACCAAAAGAATACAATTACCATTTCAACATACAAAATGATGAAAATTTCTTTATATGTACAATTTAAATCTACATAACATATACGTATACAAAATATACGAGTACAACATAATTTTAAGTTTAAAAATAACCTATATGACATTTTACATATATTTCCGTATGCGACTTTGAACCCCATTCCCAATTTTGTGTAATGTTATTATACCAAAATTACTAGGCCCCCAGTAACTTAAGTGTTATTGCACATATCATAAAAAAATGATTTTTTTTGGAAGACTGACAACAACAACAACGAAGGTGTTAAATTTTGTTGGTTGTGGTTTGGAGCTTTGGTAAAGGTTTTTCCCCCCGAGAAGTGAAAATTTTCATTCAACAAAACAACATACATATTTATAAATATCTCTTTATGTCATATGGGTAGTTAATTTCATGTTTTAATAAAGGGAATTTTTAATTTTTTCCTTGTGTAATTGAACTTATACAAAAGAAAATTTCCTTTCATTTTTTTTTTGTCTCTGCAGGATATTTTCTTATATGTATTATAGCAACTTGTTCCCCTCTGTCATTTTAATCATGATTGAAGCTTAAGGAATATTTTAATTTAAAATTAAATTTACAAAAAAAATGTAATATGTACTTAGAAAGGGTTCAAATATATTTTTTGTTGCTGTTGGGGAGAAATGAAAGGATTAATCAAACATATTGCTAAAAAAAAAGGGAAAATTTATATTTATAAGTGAAAATAATTTTTAATGGTTGAAATGCGATCAATTAATATGGAAGCACTTATAATAAAGAAAAATTCACTTTTCAGTTGCGTCAATTAAATTACAAACGGAATATTAAATAAATGAATATTTGTTGGGAAGAGTGTAAAGGTGAACCATTATGTAAATTCAGTAAATTAATCTTTTTAGATATACCAAACAGTAGAGGAATGTATGTCAGGATAGCTGTAATAGCAGATACTGAAATCGTTTTGCTAAAATTGTAAAGTGAAACCAAAAATCTATGTTGTTTTGACAAAAATGTCAAAAGCAATTTTCTTGACAGTATTTATATACCTTGTTGTTGTCAAAATCAAATTGTTTAAGAAAAGGAAATCAAAATTATTGGTAGATTTAGACAGAAATAGTCAGAATAAATATTTTTTTTGATAGACAAACAGAAATGATAATTTTCCTTCAATTTCTTACTTAAATAATTACATCAATTTTCTTCCTTGTATGTCTACTTATTTAGACTGCAATTATATTTAGCCTTACGACTTATCGTACAATGGAGATTAATTATACATACAATACTTTATTCAAAATTAATCGAAATAAACTGAAATTTAAATTATCCTTTCAAGTATTTATCATATAAGTATGTTTATTTTTTTACTATAATAATAATTTAGAAAATGTAAAAATAATATTTATCATCAAAAATCTTCAAATTCCAAAATAAAAATAATACATAAATGGAAATTTTAATTTTTAATAGGGAAAACTAACAAAAAAGATTATTAAAAAACATGTACAACAACAACAAAAAAATGTAATAAAGCTTTAATATTTTAAGTGGTGCATAGAGGAACGTGTTCTTTAGGGAAAATCCTTTTTTTTTTTTGTTAAAATATTTTAATAACAATAACATAACAACTAATGCTAATTTTGTGGTGAAGTATTTTCCTTTATTTTCCAACCAAGAAAAAACAACAACAAAATAATAACAACTATAAAAAAAGAGATTTTTAATTAACGTTCTTTTTTAGCTTTGGTTCAAAATTAAGGAGAATTTCGTTTTCTATATAAATAAATATAATTTAAGTTTAGTCTCGTTTCTCTAACCAACAGAATTTTCTGTTTTTTTTTTTCTTAAAAAAAAAAAGTTAATTATTTTTATATAAGATATTATTAAAAGCTTGCACGTGATGAGGTAAATGCATTTAATAATACACAACAACAACAAAAAAATGAAAACATTTTCAAACGCAAAAAAAAAAAATATTAAACGAAAATTCTGTTCTGCGATATTTAAATATTAATTTTTGTTACGTGTTTAGTGGGTGGAAACGTTTCGTTTTTTTCCCTTTAAACCTAAAAATGTATATGTGTAAGTAATAACGAAAATATGAGAAAATGGAAAAAATTAACAATAAAAATAAACAAAATTTGTTTAATAGAAATTTGTTTAAGGACGTGAATGTTTATTTATTTTTTGAAGAAAAATTGAGATTTTTCTTTGGTTAATTTATTTGTCATGTTATTACAAGTATAATTTAAATCTGTACTCTTGTTAAAATATTATGTATATATCTACTTACGTAAGATTTTTTTTCAAAAAGGATAAATTTTATTTTTTTCAAGAATAATTAAAAATGAATTTGTCAGATAATTAAACTTTTTTTTGTTGTTGATAAAAATCTTGAATATTTTTCATTACAAATGAAAAAAATTTTCATTTAATTTATCAAATTCAATTTATATGCGACGGCAAAAGTACAAAGTATTTTTTACGTATACTTAAACTTAATAAGTAAATATAACGAAAAAAATATGGAAAAAATTATGGGTAAAAATTTTCTTTGGGAATTTTCATTGTAAAGCACTTGGAATATTTCTGTAGTATCATAAGCAAAACTTCAATGTATAATTGAGGTAATCGGAGATTTTTTTAATTTTTAGTATTATATACGAGTATACTCGTATATTGAAATAAGTCTTACATGTTTTATAATATCAACAGAAAGAATTTATTAAAATTAACAATACTACAGAGTGAGACAATACTAAAAAAGACTGTAAAATTCCTCACGATTACCTGCCTTCTTTTATTTAGCTAAGAAGGATTTTGACAGTATACCGATATCATTGAACTTTGTGATGAAAAATGGGCAATAATTCATTTTTCTGTTTGGGTCTTTCGATATATATCTTTTACAGTACAAAATTTTCGCTGGATATAAGCAAAATTAGCATGTTTGCACTCATTTCCCAGTGAAAATTACATATCGTATTTGACTCTTCATTAAACTATATAAATTAAAACTTCAATTTTGGAATAATTTTCAAATCCCAATTTTAATTTTTCCAATCTTAATTTTATCGTTTCATTTAAATTTTACATTTAACAAAATAGTCTCTTTTATAAACTGATTTTATAACTCAAAATAGATCATTTTTAAAAAGCATTTAAAATATTTATAAACTATAGAAATAATAATAATTTATATAATAATAAAAATCGTCATTATTTCTGTATTCATATTTCAAATCTCATTTGAAATAATCATTTTGTCCTCAAAAAAACAAAAATAGGAAAAAGTAAACATATTGTTGTTTCCATCAAAACAATAAAGAACAATATTCCCAAACCATTAACTAAAAGTTACTGTCACATAATCCACTCTCTATCTCTCTTGTACACAGAGATATTAATTTTCTATGTTTTGTCTTTTGTTAAGGACTAAGGAGCTAAAAAATATTTATATCAGAAATCCTTTAAAAGTACAAAATAAAAGAATTTCTTAAAAAGCAAAAATTCTTCTTAGTCTGTCATAGGGAAAATAAATAAGAATAAAATTTTACATTACAAAATTTTGTATTAAAAATCTTTCTTAAAACATAAAACAAAAACATAAAAAACAACGAAAACGTTTTGGGAATGAACGATATTCTTGTCCTACATTCCAGACAACACAGAGAGGATTTACTTTACATACTTTATCAAACTAATCACTCACAAGTATATATTGTATATATACTCGTTGAAGTCGTTTGAATGACGACTATACACCACCAACCGAATCATAATAATAGAATTTAAAGTAGTATAAAGTCTTAATACTCAATAAAGAATTAACAATAGAAATTAGGAGCAAACATAGAGTCAGCCAAGTAAGGCAAAAAAATTTGGGTTCAATTGTGGATGGAATCATATTTTATTTATTTTTTTTTTTTTTTTCAGTTTTTGGAAAATGAAAAACACAAAATTTTAGATCAAAAGGAAATGTAAAGAAGAAGAAAAAAAAGGATTAATATTTTAAATAAAATTTATGAACTATTTACCACGAATTTTATTTCGATATTAAAACATATTTAATCCTTTTTATATTTATTTTTGAGCTAATATTTGTGTGTGTGTGTCAAGATGAAATGAATTAAAATTATAATATTTTATATGCGCGATAAGGAAAATATTTATATAGTTAAAAGTAAAATTAATTTGATGTGTGCATGAAATTGTACAGAAGATTAGTATACAAAAATTCTGATAGTATGATTACGAATTTATGATATCTGTTGAAGAATAGTCAGGATATGATTGTAGTATCAGATTTTTATGTAAATACAAAATTGACTTTAGTTAAAATTTGAGTATATTTGGGCATAATATTCCTCAATATATTTTCAATTTATCCTTTATATAACCTTGTTTATGTCCAGTCTATAAACCGACACTATTAAATTACTATAAGTAAATAATAAATATACATTGATTTGCTAGGATATACACGAAAGATATGTAATTTAAAATTAATGCTTTCACATATATGAAACATTATTACTATGAAAGTATTCAATCGATCGTTGCAGTCATTATCATAAATTTATACTATTAAATTTATTCGAATGTTTAAGTACTTAACATATTAATTTATGATAGCAATTATTGCAAATCACCTCAAAATTTATGAACATTTTTTAAAATTCATTCGAAAAAATTTTTTGGCAAAAATAAAATAATTTTTTCTATTTCTAGAATTTTGTTTTTTAAATTAAAAATAATCGTCAAAGAAAAATTCATTTCATTTTGAGAATCTTAAAAAATTATAATTCACAATAAAAAAAAACGAAACAAAAATTTAAAAAATTTCAAAACTTTTAAATTCAAATATGTATCCTAAAGTTATGAAATATATAAAAATTTATCATTTTAACCAGAATTCTATAGTTTGTTGGGGTAAATCAAATAACTTTCAAAAGTTTCAAATATAAAATTCATTTTCAAAAAATTTTTTGTTAATGATTTTCTAAAAAAAAAAAATTCTTTTAATTTTAATATTTTATCAAAATTTTATCCTTTAAAAAAAAAAAGATATAAAAAAAAACAAAATTGAATAAAATTCTTCAGTATCCTAAAAAGCTTAAATTATAATATTTTTTTATTTAGGTTAAAGGACGATTCGTCGTAGTATATTTATTCATTTCATGATTTTACAAAAATTATACTAAAAAAATTTTGCATTATGAACGAGATTCAACTATGTACACCACTACCCAAAATTTATATTTTCAATTTTATATACATTAGTTACCTAGGAGTTTGGTATTAGAACCAAAGAGAAAAAAAAGAATCTATGTATATTGTAAAAGGATTAAGGATTTTAAAAAAATATGTGATAAAGATAACTGTATTTAAAATTAAAATTTAGATAAAATACGAAGTGGAAAATTCGTAAAATCTATATTTTTGATAAATTCTAATTCTTTTAAGCTTTTCCAAAAAAAAAAAATATTTTCTTTTTATCATTTAATAGCTAAAAATTTATTAGTAAATATAAATTTTTTAAGGATTAAAGGATAATCTAAAAAGATATAACTTTTTTCAAAAATTTAACCTAAAATAAAACCTAAAGTAAAGTAAAATAAAGATTTACGGTATAAGTAAAGAAAGTTAGAGTTAGGTTACAGGCAAACAAAAATTACAAATTTGTTCAAATATTTGATAACGTTTTTAACTGCCATTTTACTAAAAAAAAAATTAGAACTATTTTTTTTTGTAATAATATAAATGCATTTTAAAAATTTGTGATGCATTCATGTACAATATAAACTGCATTGTTTTGTAAATGTGTTCATTTTGATGTAAAAAAAAACCATTTCAGAGTTGTCAAATTTACTTTAAAACACTGTTGACAGCTGACAAAATGAAACTTTTCAGTGTCGAAAGAATTCAAATTATAAATTATTCAATTTTCTCGACTAAACCGAAACCGAAAACTTTTCAAAATAGAATATATAATTGATAAATTATTATCCTCATTAATTGTACTTGCATTAAATCAAATTTTATTATGACATAACTACATATTTTTTCTAGTGGCCAATTATATAGAATATTTTTCTGTTAAATCTTAACAGATGACAAATTCAGCTGGGTGGTCAAAATTTCAATGTTTTTAATTAACCAAAAATGATAAGATAATTAAAAGGCATATTTAAAAAAATTAATATTTTATAACTCTTTAATTACCGCACCCGAAAAAAATTTAACAATTAGCATAAGAAAAACGAAAAAATTTAATTTTTTTAGCATTCATTGCCTCATCGAAGCATATAAGAATAGAATTCTAATTAAGTATACTTACTACATTTTCATTTTTATACATGGCATTAGTCATCAGAATTACGAAATATAATTTAAAAAATAAAAATTTCAAAACAAAATTAACAAAATGTATTGATAAAATATTTATGAAATTCAAATTTTAATCAAATATTTTTTTTTTTATATATACATATATAAATTTTATTCCAAAATTAAATGAATTGCGTTTCCGGTTTGATTTTTTTTTTTTTGTTAACTTTGAAGACTTCTTTACATATTTTTTTTTTTTTGCTGCTGTTGTTGTTGGTGTGCGGATTGAATAAATAAATATCTTTAACATCAATACAAACTAATTTAACATAGATATTATTTTTTTCTTCGTTTAATATGATGGCGACATAGAGATAGAAGTATGCGATTTATTTTTATTCACGTCACTCCATCCCACAAAATATGAATTTATGTTTTAGAGAGAAAAAATTATCTTTATAAAAATATATTTATGTATGTATGTACATGTAGCTATGTATAATATTTATTTGCAGATTGATATTTTTATCGAAAGACATTCAGATATTGTTTTGATTTAGTTAACGATTGTAGAATTGGTAACAGATAATATTTAATAATAATATATGTAGTTCGTTATCTTTGATAATTGTTCTGGATTCGTTAAATTTTGTAGGTGAATGTTTGAAATTTGGTACAGTGATAAATTGGTTTTTTAAAGACAAAATTAAGATAACAAATAACACGTAACTTCATTGTCAGATGGCGTTGTTCAAAGTCAATTTATACAAATACTACATAAATTCTTTCAACAATAAGGCCATGTCTAAAATGCTTAAAACATTAAAATGTTAAAAAATTGTGAAATAGTTTTTACCGTAGTGAAAGATATTTAATCATTAAATTTTGTAAAATTTTGACAGTTCAAATTAAAAATTAAATTCAAGATGAATACAATCGTAAAAACTTATTTTCCAATTTAACCATTTTTATTGGAATATTTCGAAAAAAAATCCAAATGCAGATTTAGATGTTTCCGGCATTCCCTTTAATATAAAATTTTTGTTAAAAGGTGAATTTGAATGTCAAAATTTCGAATTTTCTTGTTAAAATTTCGAATTTTAACCAATTTAGACACGGGCACATTGAAAATGTTTTTGCTAACTGTCCCTTTTATAATTTGAAAATTAAGAGACTAGGAAAGCCATCTATTATCGAATTGAGTCAATAATTGATATAATAACTAACAGAACTGTAATAATTGCTATTAAAATAGAAATTTTTTTATTAGGAAACTATTTTAATGAAATTTTTTTATTTATATATTTTCACATTGTGAAAGCAAATCATAAATCACTGTCTCTATGATTTCTAATTTGTTGTGTGTCTGTCTCACCGCCATAACTGTCCCATTACTATTATATGTTTGTTTAAATAATGAAATTCATAAAAAAAAATAATAATAAAGAAAACCTGAAAGTTTATCAGCAAAAAGTAAAAAAAAAAAAAAAACCTCCGCAGCATCACTAATCTAAAACTCTACATACATAAGTGGGTAGTAAAGTGTAAAACTATAATAAATCTAATGCAGTAATGAACTACATAAGAAAATCTCCAACTTAAATAAAAATGTTTTTTTATATTTTATATTTCATTTTATATTTCATATTTTTCTATTTTCTATTAGGTTTTAGGTTAGGTTTTATAATTTTTTTCTGCATCAATATCGCACTTTAATGTTGCAGAATAGAAAGGAGGTTAACTACATTTTACTTATTATTATATATAGCTATATTTCTTAATTCGTCGTCATGTTGATATTATTGTAATTGTCTATCTTATATTATAAATATTATTTTAAGTTTTAATACGATTTTATTTATATCTGTGTTGTAAGCTCAAATTCCATAACGTTTAATATAAAAATTGTTACAAATTTAATTGTTTAAAATAATTATTACGAGCAGTTAAAGAAAATTGCTATTATTTTTTAGTTTTATTTATATTACTAATGAAGACTAAATAAGTAAGATTAAAGAATTTCTGAGAAATAAATTTACAAAAATTATTTGCCAAAAAGAGTCCTATAAATTTTCTTAATCACAGTTGATTTTCTTAATCACAGTTGATTTTTGATATTATTAGGACATTACATTTGCGAAATTGTCATTGGATACGATTAATAATTGCTAGAAATTAGCATAATGTCACTATTCTAGATCTTGACAAACTTAGCCTGTTATGTGAATTATGTAAACAAAGTAACTCTGAAACGACTCAATTTTATTAAAGTACATTTTTATTAAATCAGTGAAAGCTGATTTTCAGTTCCATTTAATGAGACACAACTGCGTCGCACAAAGCTACAGATCTCCGACTTTTTTTGCCAAAACAGATTTTATGTATGTTGTTACAATAGCAACGAAATCTGAGTCACATGAGCTGTATCTCATGAGAAGGAAATGAAAATCTGCCTTAATACATTCAAATTAATTATAAAATAAGTTTCATGTATAATATACTTATTGTGACATTGAAAATTTGTTGATTTGGACCAAAAAAATTTAATAATTTTCACGTATTTTATTGTAACCTTCAAAATAACAATAATCATTTTTCCAATTTATATAACAGAAGTATAATTAATAAACTTAGAAATTTTGACAAAAAATTAAGTAATCTGACATAATATTTATGCTATGTTCAGTAGAACAATTTTAATAATAGATTATCCTAAATATTTTTTTCTTTTCGAGAAAATATAAAATTCACTTTTAAATCAAAATTGTGTCAAATGTCAAAACTGATGAATTATTTTCAATAAATCTTCAAGAAATTCATTTTAATAAGCAAAATGTCTATTTGCATTTGAATTGAATCATTGCTAAACACTTTTCATTTTTTCAAATGTCCATCATTGATATTTGAACATCAGTTTATTTTGTTTGTGACTATGTATATGAATTGTCAACATGTGCATGACACAAATTACTACACCGCCGCCCAACTACTTTACACAAATTATTTTAGATAATATATTATTATTATAAAATTTATTTTTTACAACTGTCTATTATCGTGTTTATTGATTAATATTAGCATTGTTGATTTTATTATACTGAAGAAAAATAATGACGAAACATATTTTTCACATAATATAACATTAACCATTATGTTTGTATACACATTAAATATTTCTAATAATATTGAATTTCATAATTTTTATATAGAAAAAAATTTAAATTCACCTATTTTATATATATATACATAAATATATTTAGCTTATCTAATATAAAATTATTAATTTTAATCAAAGAAATTTTTACGTTCAAATAAAATTTTAACAATGAATTTTATGTTTATTGTCAAGGTTACTATATAAAATATACTCCTAATATTTTTGATAAAAAATATTGAAAAATAATTGGCATATTTAATAAATAAGGGAGAGGAATTTCTTTTCATTTTGTAAAAATGAAAATATTTGTGTGTCATTTAAAAATGGCGACAAAATAATGTCGAAAAAATAAATCAAAAAAAAATAAATTTATGAAAATGAAAATATAATTAATTTTGATACGCCAATTTAAATTAAATTATTATATTAGACATGAAAATATCAAATGTTTTTTCTATTATATTTTTATATATAAATAATTTGAATTAATTTTCATATTATTTAATTGAATATCCGCCTATTTAAAAAGAAAATTATGACCCCCATATAACTTCGTTTTATATGTAAATCAATTGTTTTATTACATTTATCTATAAAAGTTGTCCAAATTATTTTAGATGGGGGAGAGGATTTTTTTTGTTAAAATCACAATTAAATAATAAAATGATTTATATGGAATAGCGTTTAGATTTCGATGAGATTTTGATTTTTAAAATTCAACTGATAGCCAATCTATACCAGCTACTCTAATAAAGTTTTGATAAACGAATAATTATCCAGTTTATTCTACATTATCCCAAATTAATTCTAAATTCTATTTTTTATCCCAATTAAATTTTTCATTACTTAAGTAATTGTAATTAATATAAAATTAACAAATAATTTGCAAATTTTTACTATTCAATTTCGATAACAATCAAAAATTTAGGATTTCATTTCAATTTTAATGATAAAAATATTAAATCAAATATAACTAAATAAGTATTTATTATATTTTCTAGACACTTAAGAGAATATTTAGCAGAATTCTATAATATAATTTTACCCATTTTACTTTTAACTTCGAAAATAGTTTCCAGCTAATAAAATCCATTTAATGAGAAAATTAGTGTTCAATATTGAAAGTCTTACCTGGAAAGATAAAAAGAAAACAAATACATAGGTATATATTAATATTTAATAATTTAAAAGTATGATTATGATTAAATCAATTTTGAAATCAAAAAGTTATTAATCTTTCATTGCCACCAAAAGATTTAAAAGCAATTAATTCGTATTTTAATCAAATTAAACTTTTTTCATTATTTCCTATTTTATTCGGAAAAAATAATTATTTAAATAGAAAAATAATAAGTGGTAAAAATGCAGCACAAATAAATTATGTACAAATTTAATTCAGAAAATTATTATTAAACTATGTCAATGAACTAATATAAATATAAAAAAAAATAACGACTTATTGCCAAAAAAAATGTTTGTATGAGAAAAATCCTTGTTATGAAATTTATTGCCCAACCCAAATCCATTTTTTTTTTTTATTTTTATTTCAAATTTATGATTAAAGCACAGAGAAAACTTCATAAATATAAAAATATAATTATTCCCAATATAAGATTTTTTTTTATAAAATTTATTACATTTCTACATGAAAATTATAATTCAAAAACAGAATTCAAATTGCATTCCATACTCCATGCCGTCACCAAACCAAAAAAAATATATACCATCTTTGAACTTAAAAATTATCAGTAGTAGAAAAAAAATGGTCCTACAAATTTTCGCCTCCACATCAAAAACAAAAATTTTTTGTTTTCGACTTTTTGGCGAGCAAATAGTACAGCAAGAATATTATTTACAATAATATTTTTTCATCATCATCTTTAGGGACTTCACCCGAAGGAATTACACATATAACACAAAAAATGGCAAAATCATTCAATGTTGTTTATAGGCTTTTCTTTTAAAGTTAAGTAATTTTTTCTATATGTTCATTTTTCTTAACTTTTCCGAAAATTATTTCATTTTATGTTGTTGTTGTTGTTGTTAATGTCCCCATAAGCTAAATTATATTATGACATATCAAAGTATACATAAAAGCTTAGTGTGTGTATATAGGGTAGTCGGCCAATTGGGAGCAATGCTTTAAATAATGTTGTTTTGTTTTTGTTGAAAATTCTATTATGTATACTTTTGTTTCTTAAAAAACAAAACTTTTCCTTATTTTTATTAAATCATATTACAAAAAAAAAAAAAGATGGAAAAGAAAAACTTTTACTTATTTTTGATAACGCCGTAATATATTACAGAGCACAGAAAAAAAGAATGATAGAACTGAAAGTTCAAATGTGGAACAAGAAACAAAAAAAAATGAAGTTACAAATTAATTTTCGCAAAACAATCACAAAAAAACTTAACATTTTTTTTTTTGGGGAGAAAAATTAAAAGGAAAGCACAAAAAATGCCAGGAAAAAAAAACTAAAGGAAAATTTAATTAATAATAATGTGTTGGAAGAATATTTTTAATTTATTCAATTTATTCAAGGTTATAAAAGGTCATGTATCCCATTAATATTAATTAGTATTATTAACCAAAGTAATAAATGTAATGGGTGCAATTTAATTTTTATGATTTAATAACCATCAAATTTATTATTAATTTTGAGGTATAGACTCAAATTTAAATTTATCCTATATATAGAAAATTGCTGTTAGTGTAAAATTATGTAGACATATATGGAAATTAAGTATTTACGTAATGAATTTCATTGACCAAAATAAAGATTTACCTAATTTACACATTTACATATTACATTAGTAAGTACATATTTAACGAATGCATTAATTATATTTAAGTTGAATGGGTAAATTTGGGTGAATATGTTAATTGTTAGGATTAATCGTAATTTTTTAAGAACCACAGTAACAGTAAATATATGTAGATAATAAAACTATTCGTTATTCAATCAAAATTATTAATTTTTCGTTATTCAATCAAAATTAACTATTAATCTCAGGTAAAAATTCTATTTTACTACCGAGATTACTTAAATTGTGTATAGCAAATTAAAATTCAACCAAGAATTTTGTCGCTAAATTTTAAAAAATTATTAGAAAATCCAAAAAAGTTAAGTATAATTTTCGAAATATTTTTAACCGTCGTCTTCTACGAAAGTATTCAAGAACTGTCATTATTTTCTCATTTACAAAATTATACAATTTGTTTAATACTCAACAATTTATCCAAATTTACTTGTAGTAAAAAAAATTAATCGAAATTTTCATATTACAAAGCAACATTTATTTTTGATGTTTCCGGAATTTATAAAGCATTTTTTTTTTCTTGCCATGTTACAACTCAATTTGTGTTAGTTTATTTTCCAGTTTTTATTTATAAATATAAGAAAAACTAAAAATCATTTGCTCTTTTGGATAATCGTTCGTTCAAACATACACAACCAACCAACAGAGAAACATCAAAAATACCATCATTTTTCACGAAAGGAAATGGCATTGAACGTTTTTTCCCTTCTTTTTTTTCGCCATTTTTAACTTACCGGAAAATTGCTTCAGTCAAACAAAAAAATAAAAAAAAAAAAAGGAAAATATGGAAAACAAAATGAAAATCAAGTTAAAAAAATAAAAAAAGAGAAAAATACAGGGAAAATTTATGTTCTATGGGCGTGTAAGTCTGTTTTTTTTTTGCGTACACTTTTTACAACTCATATACACTATACATAAACAACAACAAAATATTTATTTCAGTTTTCATGTTACACGGAGGACTAAATTTTCATCCATCCTTTTTCTGTTTGTGTTGTTGTGTTCAACTAAATGGAAACGCATGCTAACCAAATTTGTTTTTTTTACTATATTATTTTTAATAATTATTTTAGGAAAAAATGGAAAACATTCTTGTTTTTTTCATTTCCGTTTTTATCGAGCCAGGTTGAGGATATTTTATAATGTCAATTTTTTTATAGGATGTTTATGGTGTAGTGTTCTTATATTAAGACACAGGATTACTACTTCGGGCAAAAATATTTCATTATATCGTCCCTAAACTGTGAATTGAAATCTAATTGTCCAGATAAAAATTAGTTCATGTCTGTTTGTGTAGTAAATCAGGCTAATGTTTTTATGTTAAAAACTCTTGCTTCGATTTCACTTGAGTATAGACCCGAATAAAAAGGCTAATTTTCAAAATTTTCTATAGTGCCTAAGCGTTAAACACGTACAACTAGAATGCCTTTAAGGACTCAGCAACTAAGGTAAAATATTTACTTCAATTTCCATGAATTTTTTCGTTGTCCTTCGCAGCCGTTAAAAAAATAAATTAGAAATGCCTATGCGTATACAAAAAAAAAAATTGCAAATAATTTTCAATTCACTTTTCCATTAAGATTCATCCGAGGGTAGAAAAAAAGGATTAGATATTTAATTGATGTAGGTTCAACTATATTATAAAATACAAAAATATTTAAATTAAACGTTTTAGAAAATTGTTCGTGGATCATAATAAAAATTAATGGAATTTTTTGTCAAATTAATCTTTAAACAACAACACCAAAAAATGAGTAAATTCCAAGCTGTCATCAAATTTATTTTGCAAACGAAAATAATTTTAATTAAAGTTATATAAATAAAAATTATAATTATTTATTTTTTTTTATAAATTTTCCATTTTTCTTCAACATAAATTAAGTTACAATTATTTTTTTTTTTAATTATAATTAAAAAAATGTTGTGCCCAATTAAAAAATCATTAATGAAAAATCTTTGAATAATTTTTTTACACGTTCCACAATTTCCCAGAAAATAATAAACAAAAAAAATATTATAAAAATTTTATGGTATTTTTAATGATTTTCGTTTTTTTATGTTGTCTTTGATATTTGAATTCCTTTATAAGCTCTTAAATATTGTGTCTCGGCAATCAATTTCAAGGACATTTCTTATATTACATAATATATATATATAAATGTGTATAGAAGAAGTCTGTCTGTAAAGTGACTAGGGGGTCAAAAATGTTAGTTAATTGTTTGTTGTTATGCTTGTGTGCATTTGACAGAATCGAATTTATGTTCAAAAATTGTGAATTGTTATATGTACATATATTATATACTTGAAATATTTTTAATATTAATGGAAATGTCATTTTCAATACATTTCATTGTATCCATGATGAATATATAGTTTCCAGACATTGTTTCGATAGAGGAAAATAATGATACGATAGTAAATTTCTTTTTTAGAATAATTTAGTTTTCGATTTTTGATCGTCAATAATTATTATAAAATGTTATTTTCAACTTCAAGGAAAGTGAAAATTATATATAACAAAGACATATGTTATGTCATCATAGTGTACATAATATACACGATTTAGCAACTCAGTTTTTTAAGTAGAAACATTCACAATAAAGTAAAATATGAGTTGAACAAGCTCACTACAAAAATTTATGTTTTTGTGGTTAAATTTTCCCTGTATAAACCCCACACTCAATGGTTAAATAATTTAACTCAAACGAAAGTTGCCAAAAACTACTAAGATAATAAATAATTATTACCAAAATTTGTGACTAACATCTTATTTCAGACTATTATAATACTTAAAGTTAATAAAAATTTATTAAACTACTATCTGGTTCCCTTTGTTAAAATATCCAATTTATTGAATTTTCATGTCATTCTTTCCCCCAACAGAATTAGTTGTGTTTTTTTTAACCAAGTTATTTTTATTATGATACTTTTTTTTGTGTGTTGTGATCGATATATAAACTTATGAACTGAAATTTGCAAACGTTTCAATTTCAATTTGAACATTTCTGTTTTATTTTTTATTTTTTTGGTTACACAACATAAACAACATAAAAATATTTCGAATTTCTATAAAAAAAAAAAACTATTCGATAAATCAATATATTAAAAATAAATTTAGAGTTAAGCTCTGTATTTAGGATATCGTATAAGAATTTATTTTGAGGATGAATTATCAAGGATATATAGAACTAAAAATCTATAGTACATATACACAGAAGTAAATAAATGGACAAATAATAATAATAAACAACACAACAACACAATATGAAATTTTGTTTTGGACAGATAAAAAGTTTTTCTGTTGTTGTTTTCTTTCCCTTATCTATTAAACTTTGACGTTGAAATATTATTGTGTAATAAAATATATTGTATATATTATATTTATGTCTCTCTTTAGCAATATGTGTTAGTATTTTGTTAGAAATTTATATTTTGACTGATAAAAACGAAAGGGTATAATGAAATTGCATTCATTCATTTGAAATTACTCAGATATCCTGTTTTTTTTTTTGACAGCACATAGAAATGTCAAAGTTAGAGTTGCCAATATGGTAGTAATTTTGCTAATATTGCAGTATTAGCTCTTATCATCAAATTGTATGAACCCTAATATCAAATATCCAGGCAGTTTTAAATATAGTTGATATATTAGGAAAATCAAATTTGATATTTAAAATATTTCACATATACAAAAATGTCAAAATCAGAATTGCCGATTATGAAATATATTTACAAAATAATGTCTTCGAATAATTAGTAAACATGAAATATTGTCAGTAGATTATTTTTCTTTAATCCAAACTGTCATATCCCTTAATTTATATCACATCTGAAAAATTTAGAAACATTTGTGTGAACAAAACGAAAAACTGCATTAAAAACAGGGCACATAAAGACAGTAATAATTTTGTACAATTATTCGACAAAATATATTTGACAAATGTTTCACTAAATAATGTTTTTTTTTTCTTTTTTATTACATACACACTTACTATATTTTCACAACTTTTGATGTTAAATTTTACTGTGTTACAATTTATCCATTTGTGTTGATCCTTTTCCCCCGAAAAATAGAAAAAACAAATTTTGTATCGTTTTTTTTTTTGCATTTTATACATTTAGAATGTACAAAACATAATGCGAACAGTTTCTTATGCTATTTTATGTATGCTGACAGAACCTACATTACGAAATACAAATAAAGTATGTACGTATACTTATAACAAGTTCAGGCAACTGTCGGAAAGGATCAATGGTTGAAATTCGTTTTTTTTTTCTAATTTTTTTTATTACTTATAGTGTGTATAAATAATATCCTAGTCGTAGTGGAATTTATTATTTTCGCAAAAGGAAAGGATATTAGAAATATATTACAAACAGGACCAAAATGAAGAAATATTGAATTTTGTATATTTTTCCTTTTTTTTTTGTGACCATTATACTTTGTTAAGCCTGGAAACTCATTTGTTATTATAGTTATTCGTCGGTCTATGGGGGCAATAATGAACTTGAGGTCTGCAGTCAATTAATTGATTCCTTTTTAACAATTCAAGTTCTTCTTGATATTGGTAATATATTTGATATTTTAGTTATTGTGAATGAAAATGGTTACATAAATAATAGTTTCAATTTTCAATTGGTGATGAAAATAATCACTTGAGAAACTCATTAATTAGATGTAAAATTAAGTTTGCAATATTAAAATTTTCTTATTCACATTAAAATATTGGTTATATGAGAAAAGTGCAATATTCGATAGAAACTTCAAAATATTTTCATTAATTTTGTGGAAACTATATGTGAAGTGAGGAGCTTCCTTTATTTTTGTATTTGCAAATTTAGTGGAATTATTAATCTTTAATTAATCTGGACTTTCTCATCTTTACCACTAAATTATTTATATTATCCAATTTTGATTACGATTTCATTACAAATACCAAAAAAAAAAAAACCTATAACTTTAAATGTAGTTTTTCCACAATTTTCTATCACAAGTGGAAAATTACAAAAATCTAATTAAAACTTAATCGTTTTTACGATTCATAATAATAAACTTTTGAATTTATATTTTTATATAATAACAAAAATTTCCCAATAAAAACGTTTAACCCCTAAGGGCATTTGGCAATTTAGAAGACAAAATTTTTACTTAAAGTTTCTTTTATATATTTTCCAGTTTAAATCAACATTTTCACAAATCAATATAACACATTATTGTCTCTCTGTTGTTGTTTTCCAAACGATTTTCCAATTTTTCTATATAGTGTAATTGTAAATATAATTGTCCTTTCATATTTTTTTTGTAGTGTATAATAGGAAAATTTAATAAAATTACAATAACAACAAAATTCTCTTTTGTCATCAAGTGAAATTAATGAAAAAAATAAAATGAAAATGAAAGAGTAAAAAAAATTATAATTGAAAATTATTATTTTTCCGGCTGAATGTGTTTTGAAACAATAAAAATAGAAAAATCTAAATAGAAAATTAAATTTTAATTTTTCTATATTTTAAATTGAAAGAGAAAAAGTGTTAATGGGAATTTTATTTTGTAATGTTGAGACAAACAAAAATTTATGAGATGAAAAAAATTTGTAAAATTGATGAAAAAATATATGTGGAAATTTTCCTAACTTTTATCATGAAATTGTATAATTTTTTAATTATACATAATTGATTTTATTTAATAAAACTCTTAATTAAAAATTTAAAAAAATATTTTAACGATGATTAAATTTAATGATAAGGTCGGATCCTCGGATCATACGGTGATTAGTTTAGGTTTAGGGTATACGAATTATGTTACATCTTAGATTGCAATCTGCTGATTAATATTGAACCTCACAGTTGCAAAATCAATAATCTCGAAAACAAAATCAACAAATATAAAATAAGCCAATTAAATAAATTCTTCTCAATGATTGAAGAGCAGATAACAAGTGATTGTAATTCCCGGAAAATCTCCTGATAAAGTAACTATTTTGCTCCCAAAACCTAATAAATGTAATATTGCCATATAATTGATGGTTCTATAATTTCAGTGACTCAAAATAGAAGCGTCTGTTTCGCAAAATATCGTAGACTTCCCTGTCATACCTTCAAAGTCTTATTTAAAAGCCAATTTCAGGATAATCATAATTTTGGTAGTTTTGGATGTGGCTTAAAATCGTGTGAAATGTTTGAGGTGTTACAAATTAGTATATTGTAATTACATAGTAGAATTGTTGTCAGTTCGTCGCACACATGATCCTTTAAATAAACTGTAATAAAAGAGGAATTTTCCACTAATTTTATTCACAATAGCTTCATTTTTTTTAACAAATGAAAATTATATAGTAAAAATTCTATTTTTTTTTTCATATATATAAAACCAAAAGTCCTTACAAATATTTTATATTATATATGTATATATATAATAATATAAAATCGATTTTCCACTTTTCCCATTATAAATTTTATAATTCAAAGTTTTTCGCCCGTTTAATTTTTTCATTAAAATCAATCACAGTCATCTTTTTTTCCAAGAATTCCGATCCTTTTCATAATAAAATTTAATTTTATCGTTTACCTTTTTTTTTTGCAATTTTTAAACATAAAACTGTCTTTTCATTTTACATAAATTTTCAACAATGGCGAAAAAGAATCACTATTTTTTTTATATATACATCAAGGAGAAAATTATCATTGTTTTTCAATTTCTTTTCATTTTGTATTTTTTTTTTTTTTGTAAGAAAAATTTCTTTTCATTCAAATTACAATTTTTCTGTTCTTTTTTTTATGAAAATTTCTTTTATGACCGGGAGAAAATTCGTTAGTTAATCACAGAAAAATCTTTTCTATTCATTGTCATATCATTCAATAATTTCTTTTTTTTTCATTCTTTAATTTTCCGATTTTTCCTGGAAAATTTATATATATATGTAATATTATTATTATAGTCAGAGAGTTTACCGCCAGATATTCTTTTTTTTATATTTGTGTGTTTGAATTTTGATAAATTGAAGGATGAATCAAAAAAAAAGAAATTAGATAAAAATTGAAAATTTAAAATGAAAACAAAAAAAAAAATTTCTATTATTTTAAAGAAAAGCTTTTATCGCTTTGGAAAAATTGATTGGTAATTTTTTTGTTTTTGTTTTGGTTTGATTGTTTTTTTTCTTCTTCTTTCGGAAATAAAATGAACTTTTTTATTAACTTTTAAATTGTTTTTATTTAAGTTGCTGTTTTTGTTTGTTATGTTTGTTGTGGGAAAAATGGGGAAGAAAACTGTCGTTGATAAAATATTTTGATTAGGGGAAAAACTTTAAAATTTATTGGAAAATATTCTGTTTTTTTTTTTTTTGGAATTTGGAATTTTTGGTTTTTGTATTGATATAAAGTGAAATTAATTGAAATAAAATTTGTGAATAGTTGCGTATCATTTGCACGACAAGTATAGAATGAATACTACACGCTATAATACAAAAAATATAGAATAATTAAGGATTTAATTTTATAGAAAATTACCTGATAAGAAAATTTTGTAAAAAAATGAACTGGACGACACAATTTGCTATTTTATGTTCTATAAGTATATAATTTCATTTCGAATTTATGAATTTTGTTGTCGAAAATAAATTGAAATTAATGCATATTTTGGTCAAATAAATTGTAAAGAAGTGCTTAATCGCAATTGAAAATAATTTCTTTAAATATTGCACAGATAAGACAAAATTTATGATACATATAAGAAACTATACGTAAGGTCGGGCTGTGTAGATCATTTCTTAATTTCACTAGTTTTCTATACTGCCATGAATTTCTAAATTTCTATGAATATACTTTTGGCCAAATATAATGTAATTGAGAATTTTTTAAGCACAGAAATAGAAATAATTTTAATAGGGGAATCGAAATTAACTATTCTTGCATCCTACATCCTATAATGAATTAAATTCCCGAAATCTAATTCACACTAACCAGAAAAAAGTATTATTGATACAATCATAATAAGTTTTCCTATATAACGTGATGATAAATCACTAATTTGAATAATTTATATTATAAAACGTATAGAATCCTCGTTACCAGTTTACTGAATAAATTTGATTAGCCATTAAATTTTCCATTCAGTTCACAAAATTTTTCGAATTTTTCAAATAATTTCTTAATATGAAAAAAAAAATTCCAATTTGGTGGTAGATTTAATTCTGTCAATTGTTACGTTCACAATTTTTTTTATCCCCAAAACTTGACAACTCAGTCGTGTGGAAATTCAAAAAACAAAACCAAAAAATTTTCTATCAAAAAATGTGGTAATAAATCATATAAGGAAATTCATAAAAAAATATTCGAAAACCGAAAAAAAAATAAATAAAATCTATTATATTTTTTTAATTAAAATGGTAAAATAAAAGAGAATTGAATTGAAAATTTAAATTTAAATAATGGACAAAAAAAACTGATAGTAAATTGGAAATGATATTTAATTTATATATAGATTAATAATTGAAATTCAATTGTCTCAAAAAAAAATTAATTAGTTTGTTTTTTTTAAAAGAAAATCACACTTAGTAAAAATTTAGCCGCTCAGAAGCCAATGTGATTAAGTCCATAACACAAAATTATGTAAAGTATTTTAAAAATAATTCTTTTTAAGGATATTTCGTTTTGAAACTAACTTAACCTCAAAATTGACAATTATATTAAATTTTAAAAAAATTTAAGAAATTTTCAAAATGTTAAAATTTAATAATTTGGGACGGTTAGAGGATGTAGATGTAGACAACAATTTCTAACCATGTACAAAATATATGCTTTCCAAAAGAGCATCGTGGGTCGTCTGAATTCACTATCATTATAATCGTTGACCTGGTGCATATTTTACATTGCCTTATGTTCTCATATCGTACAGAAAATTACTTTAATAATCATTATTAAAACTCGTGGCTTAAAATATAATTTTCAATAATTTATTGATTTGTTTTAAAATATTTATTCAGCCATTAGCAAAAATAAACACATACAGACTATATAAAAAGGATATTTTATAGTATGTGACATTATAATCCTTAAAATATAAATTATTATTTGTATAACGTGAACTTTTTTATTACAAACAAAATACATAAAATTGATATTCATTTCATATAATAAAACTTTAAATCCCTGGGATTTTTTTTTTGTTTTAAAATTGTGTTTGTTAAGCAGAGAGAGACTATTAAAATATATTTATTAATAATTCCCTAAAGTCCTGTTAAAATTCACCTATAAAATGTCATAATTTACATTAACTTTTACTTGTTTTCATTTCTTTTTTTGTTACATATACAAATTAATCTTAGTCATTAAAACATATTTATTAATATTTATAAGTATATTTGTTATTTATATTCCAATGTGTCATAAATTATTAAATAATAACAAATTTATTAACTAGTACATTATATATGGGTGGGTTCATCTTTATGGACAAAGTGTCTCAAAAAATATAGTAGACTAAGATTTAGTAGACTAAGATATAATTATTTGATTTGTACTATTTTCGAATTAGCATAATTGTATAAGTAAAGAATAATTAAGTTAGTCCATCTGATAGGATTCGTTTTTCCCGTCAACCTTAAATTTAAATATGCTGCACACCAAACCAAACGTTGCTCAATGTAATAACCAAAAACAAATCCAGCAATTCAGAGGTAAATTAAGACACAGGAAGTCATTATAAAATGATATCCGAGAAATTGGGTCTTCATATAAAGCTTTACGATTTACTTAGGAGATTGAATTTTTAGGGGAGTTGCCTTGTAAGTAAAATTAGGAGGGCGGAATTAAAATAAATTTAGTTATTGAAATCTAATTTCCTGGTTTAAATGTCGTAGCTTTGCACTTATTTCTATTAAAAGTTGGTTTCGTTTATCTACTTTAATCGCGCCCAATCACAATTTTTTAGATTAAATTCTAAATTCAAAAGTTTTTCTACTAGCTAATCTCGAAATACTTAAAACCTTTTCTGGATTATTGACTTTGAATGATTAATGAGTTATTTTCACATCCATACCAATCAATAAATATTTATAACTAAAGGTAGACAATTTGTAATTTTCACATAAAAAAGTTATATACTTATACATAAGTGAATTAAAATACAGAATCGAAAAATTTATCATAAACTGAAATCAATGTTGTAACCGGAGGAAAAAAGGATATACGCGTATATTAAAAAAAAAATAATATTTTTCTTGTTTATTTTAAAAATTGATTTATTATTTTTTTATTAAAAAAAAATTAAATAATAAAAAGATAAACAAAAATTTTTTTTATTATTAATTTATTAATTTTATATTATTATTTCCGATTGTTAAAAGCTTTTTTGGATTTTGTATATTTACGAAAGCATTTTTTTTTTTTGGTCAACTGTAATAAAGGATTACAATTTATTTAATATTTAATTTTTTTTCGGAATATATTATTATTATACAGTAGATAAAATATAAATATTTATTATTTAATAGCTGTTCGTGATTTAAATGAAATTCGTGGTGACATATAAAGAAAAATTCTTTATTAACTTTGATGAAATTTGTTAATTTTTTGAATAGTTTTTTAAAATATATTTACTTACTCGTCCTTAATAAATTTTTTTTTGATAATAATTATTTCAATTAAAAATATTAAATTAAATTAAAAATACGTCAACAAATTGTTTACAGGATAAAGAAGCCTATTTAATGTCACTTACTTTGACAATTTATGTTTTTTTTAGAATTTAGTACCTACTTATATTAATTGGGAAATCTAATTTTTTATAAATTTTCAACTGAATTTAAGTATAAATATTTTTTAGTATAATCGAAAAAAAAATTTTGCAGAATAAATTGTAAATAATTAAAACTTAAATTTTTATTCACAATTTTTATCTAGTAAATAGTAAAATTAGACTAATATGGGTGTAGCCTTGCAGTGTAAAATGACGTAGAAGATGAAATTTTACGCAGAAGACAATATTGCTATTAACGTAGCAAGTGAAATTTTAGTAAAAAATTAAATTAGGAGGCCGGAACTTAATGGAAATTGATGTACATTAGGTGGAGCCTAATCGACTTCCATAGTCGGATAGGAATTAATTAAAGTAATACAAAAGAGGCGGGGATTAAGTTAAATTGATTGAAATACATATATATATATGTGATCAAAATTTAATTAGAGGAATAGGTGGGGCTAAGATGAGAACGGACCTCCTGAATCTCTAGTTCTCTAGTATATAGTACAAGTCATACAAAAAATTTATATTTACCATTCATTAAATTTTAAATAATTATCCTTTTGAATACCTTTATGTGAAAAAATATACTATCTACATAAATTGTATATAGAGTATAAGTACCATATACAATTTTAATATTATTAAAAAACATTACTGTTTTTGACATTTAATAAATAAGTTAAGTAAGTAATATATGTAAATTTGTTGGAAAATTATGTCAAGTGTATAACATTTTTCAATGAAAATTCTATTGAACGATTAAAAAAAAAATATAGCAAGGAAATATTAATTCAATTTTTTTTTTGTTCTGTGAATTAATTTTATTTAATATCACATAAAATATTGACAACGCAGAGATAACCTTAAATTATTATTTTTTGTTTATAAATGCAAAAAAAAATATATATTTATTTTTTAAAGTTTATTTTTAATCTGATTTCTTTATAATAATGTATAAGTGTATGTAATTATTTAACCCTGTAGGAAAATTTTGCTGGTGCAATTTAAATTTAACAAAGACAATTTTTCAAACTTTTATAATAGAATAATAATTTTGTTATTATTTTCTGTCCATATCATCATTCATTTTGAAAATTTAGTCTGGCGTCAACAAAAAAAAAAAAAATTACGAAAAATAAATTTAATAATTTTTATAATGCAATCACAATCACACAAAAAAAAAAGAAAATGATAATGAAAAATCACATTATTATGTATAATAAAAATATAAATTATTAATTATATTGTACATATTATCATTTTAAATAGAATTTATTTATAAATTTCATTTAATTACAATGAGGATTTATTTATTTTTTTGTTTGTTAAATTATTAATTAAAATATAATGTAAATTTAATACTGAAATTTTTTTTTCGATTATAAAATATTTAATACACAATTATTAATATATTATTGATATGTAATTTAAAAATTTTAATCTATTTTCAATTTTTAATTAATGTAAAATTATAATATTTTTCCAATTATTATTAAAATTATAAATTAAAATTAAAATACTCAACATTAAATTAATTTCAAATTGGGCTGAAATGATAACGCTACCTTAATGTAAAAAATTACATTTAATGTGAAGATAAAAGCAGAGACTAAGTAAAATGGATGAGAGAGGAGTTGCCTAATTGAAACTGACATAGGAGGCGAGACCATAATTAAGTTAACATATTAGGTGGATCATATAAGTCCGATTAACATCCACTAAGCCTAACTAAAATTCTTATAAGAGACGAGGCTAAACTGATATTTATATGGCGTGCAGATAAAATTATGGGCCTACGCCTAAGTGATATTTACATAGGAGGCGCCTAACATTGACATGTTCTCTATATTCTCTCCATCTAAAAAAAAAATTATATTTCACAAAAATATAGAAAATTATTTTGTAACCAGAGACAAAAAATTATTGGAATGTGTCTCAATAATTGTTAGTTAAATGAAAATAATGACCTATGTAATTAGCTCGACACGTATATTTCTTTATTAAATTATCGACTTTAACTTAACCAGAAAAAATTTACATTATTTGTAATCTGATCTGACAAATAATAATGTCAGCAGCACCTGCTCCACTTTAAAATGGAGAGAAGAAAAAAATTCTGTACAATGCCTTGTGGTCATCAAATTACATTTTCGTTATTTGATATTTTGTCGAAAACTGCGTTTGCTATGGAACATTGAATATTCGTTACTTGCATTTTGTATTACTTAAATAATAATTTAAAATTACCAATACAGTAATAATTATCATAATAATAATAATTATTATAGAAAAATTTTAATTAATTTATACGCACAAAATTTTGAAAAATGATTTAATGGACAATAATATAAGCAATAAATTTAAGCTGACCAAAAGTAAATGAACTTCTAAATGGATTACAGGCCTAATGTCATTTCTAAAAACAAAAATTATTCATTATGAATATCAATTTTTTTCTTTTTTAAAGAATATAATTCCGAATTTTTTTTTTTTGTTCGCCTTAATTATTTAATATTTTAATCAAAAATTGACCTTTCACAAAAAATTCTTGCTAATAAATTTTGGAAAACATTTTTTAATTCTAAGATTTTTGTATGCTGCTTATCATTATTATTTTTTGTTCTAACTACAATTTTTTATTTAATTATTTTGATAAATATATCAACAAAAAAAAAAAATTCATAGAAATGATGTTGATTATTATTCTGCTAAATTGTTATTTTGAATCATTAATTCAAACAGTTGATTATTATTAATTCATTACTTAAGAATGTACATATATAGTTAAAATAATCTCATAATTTTGAATAATTCATGACTAATAAATTATTTATGTACTTATATGAAATTTTTACTGGTTTTCCATATAATGATGAAATTATATTTATTTAAAAGAATAATTAATTTATAAATATTAATATACCTATACATATTTAATATATAAATTACGTATTGCTGGGCATTAAAATTTGATAAAAATTCCCGGATTATTACGATTCGAAATTATCAAAATTTTAATTAATTTTTAAATTTGACTCGACGAGATAAATAATTTTTTTGTTGTAAATTTCATTTCGATGATAATTTTTCATAAGTTTTTGGAGAATTTCAGTAACACACGTATCAGTTTGACAATTACGCAATTCATATCTTCTTCTGTATCTTGTCGCAACAGTTCGCCGTGGGCCTAGCCTACCACATCTTAGAGGTTTTTCCGACATTCTATTGCAATGTGGGACCTATATACTAATTTTATATGGATTCCGAACCATTAATTCCATTGTAGCGGTGAAACTATTTATTGCTACAAGCTAATGGATTTGTGAGTCAATTGTATGATGTAAGCATTTTGACTCGACCGCTAGTAGCATTTCTCTCAGTCTTAACATTTACATTCCTGTGCATATATTTTATTACCGCGGTACGCCATCGATGCGTCCGGACAGGAATTGCATACACGACCTCATACATATACCATGGCATAGTACGCTACCCTCATATAATTCATATCGAACAGATAAACTATCAGAATAACATTTGTTCGTAGTTTAGCATAGCAAATAACCAAATTTTTAGTCGTACCTACTAAAAGTTTCATGAGTACAAGAAAATGATTTAAGTTTTTTAAATCTCTTGATAAATTCCAATTGATTTAGCTAAATTACTTAAGTCAAATTGAATATGACAACAAATTTTTATGTTTTTGCTTTTTAAAATTTTAAATGATTTGATGCTGTCACGAAAACTCGTAATTTATAATTTATTTCGGAAATTATGTAAAATTGTGATATAGAAACCATCATTTTTGTAAATTTAGTAAAATTAAATTTCATAGACGATCTGTGAATTAGTTTTCACAAATGATGATATTTAATGTCAAATTGAAAATTGTACTAATAATTTTGTATACACTTTAATGTTACAAAAAAGTAATTACAAACTTGGAATACTATCAATGAATTTTTAATGCACATTTAATTATAGTTTAAATTGATTTTACTTTGAAAATCAATTTTCTAACCATTAAAATTTTTTTTTGTGGTTTTTAATATAGTTTTCTATATGTTAAATTTTTAATTTGAAATAAATAAATCATCATAAAAAGTTTTGCCTGACTTTAATAAAACAAATTTATGTTATATTCTTATAGAAAATTATTTCAGATATTTTTTTAAACAAAAATTTTTTAATAGCGAAAAAAATGTGTAAAATTTATCAAAGCTGTGAAAGAAAATATAAAAAAAAACCATTTTATGTTAATAAATATTAATGAAAAAGAAATATTTAAACTGATTTTTTTTAAAAAAAATGTATAATAAAAATCGCGCCATTGACGTCATCAATCTAACAAAAAACATAAATTTTTAAATTTTTGCTTAATAGAACCAATCATAATCATAAATTCTTAAAATAACTTCTGTTGTTGTTGATTATTAAATTGTCTGATGGATGGCGATTTATTAATTTTTGCCAATTGATTAAAACAGCTTTCAATTTTAAGAGAGACTTTTTTTTTATACACTTAATAAAATATTTTAGAAATATATTTAGTAGATTCAAGTTTTGATTAATCATTTGAAAATCCACAAAAAAAAACATAAAATTTATGTTTAATTAATATTCATTTATTAAAGAGACGCCAATTTTTTCTAAATGACAAAATTTTGACATAATAAAAATTTAAGTTTTTAAGCTTGTCCAAATAATTTTTGAACTGTTTATGAATTTTAAAAATTTCCGAAACAATTTGAAGAGAAAGTAATTTAAGCTCCGACATTAATTTTCCACGGTCGTATAAAAATATATTCATATTTAAATGATAGTTTTTTGATTTGTTATAAAAAAATCATTAAAAAAAAAGGATACATTCCATTATGATAAAAGAGAAGAAATTTTAATTTAATTGAAAAATTTCCAAAAACTTTTAATATGAAAAAAACTGCAAAAACTCAAAAAAAAAAAAACTATAATTAAATTTTATTATTGATGATAAAACAAAATATAATTCTTGTCGTTATTTTTTAATGTCAAACAAATGAGAAATTTTAAAGGAATTTATTAGAGAATGAATTTTCATTGTACAATCATTAGTTTTATTTTATTTTTAAATATAATTTCCTTTTTTATGTTCATTTAAATTTGAATCTCTTGAAAATATATAAAATTAGTTATTTAAAAATATAAATATAATACCAGCAAACATAAGAAAATATGTTAAATAAATATGAAGCAAAGTCCTTGAGAGAAAAGAAAAAGTTTTGAAAGATTTTTCAACAAATTTTAAGAACATTTTCTTTTAATTATTAATATAATAACCAAAATGCATTTTAAATAATCTTCTTTAATTTAAGTTTGAATATAAAATAGAGTCATACAAGATTAGTAATATGTTTGATAGCAAATTGAAATGAAAATAATTAGTAATTGGTTAATTAGGATTTTAATAACAATTGCAATTTTTTTTAAATTTATGATTAAAATTCAAGATTTGATATCAAACAAGTATGAATACCGTCAGAACACTTTTATAGGTTATAATGCAGCAAATTAATTTTTTATTATATATATTATTTTTTTTTCAGTTAGTTCTTCATTTCTCACAAAAAAAAAGCAGATAGAGCTTATATTTATTTAAAAGTGTACTTTGATTCTTTGAAGGCAAATAACATCTGTACATTATTGGTAAATTAAAAACGATTGACGGTTTCTTATTATTTAAAACCTGATCCCCTACAGACATGTCAGAATTTCTATGTTACGAAAATCTGAGCAAATATTTTTGGGGTCATGTGATAGCTATATCATGGGTAACAACAATCTCAGAATAATCTATAAATCTAAAAATTACGTGCAAGAGAACACAACAAAAGAGAAATAAAAGATTTTCAAATTTTTTTTTCGAAAAATAACTTCATATAATTTTCATAATATATAATTTGATATTATTATGTAATTTAGAACAAAACTATTTAGCATAAATTTTATATCTTACCTGAAATAAAGGAAAATTTACAAGGAAAACTGAATGTGGGCACACCCAATTCTTCGTTTTCATTCCGACAAAATAATTATTAGAAATAATTTCCCTCATATATATATTTAATATAGTAGTCGTTTTTTTTTCTTTATAGTATATTTATACAAAAATTTACATTAAATCAGAAAATTCATTCATAGTAAAATATATAATTAAATTTTCTTCAGTTGACTTACCTGGAAAATAAAAAGAAAGAAAAATTATATTAAATATTATAGAAATTTTCATTATTATAAATATGTTAAATAAATTTTTCTATATATAATTTTATACATATATAGAAATATACATATATATAGAAAAGAAAAATCAAAATGGTTAAATAAAATGATTACAATGTTGTTGGTAATTATAATTCAAAAAAATTTCTGGATTTTTAATTAAACAATGAATTAAATTAAATTTTATTTTATTCAGAATTAAATTTATTAAAAATTTCTATTTAAAATTTTTAAATAATATATATAAAAATTATATTGCTTTTCATTTAGTTTTTCATTTAAAATATTAACTACAAGTAAAAGGTAGGTACTAAAAATATAAAATTTCGTCTAAATTCTTCAATTAATTTTATAAATTTTCATCTAATTTTGTTAAAAAGTTGCAAGTTGCAACATTTTTCATTTTGATCCGTAATGGAAAATTTAATTTTCGTCAATATTTCTGTACACTTAAAATTTTTTAATAAATTTTTATATTTTCTAAATAAAAAATTTCTTAAGTCTCGTTTACATAGAATTCCTCATGTTTCGATTTATTATATTTGTCATTATAAAAATTTTATGTATAATTTAAAGAATTTTCTTAATAAAAAATCAAAATTATAAACAAAGAAAATTTTAAATGTGTGTGTATACATAAATCGTCAGAAAAGTACAAACAAAAAAATGTACGAAAAAGTATGTAAATTATAATTTAAAACAAATTGAAAAAATTCTTAAAAATAATAAATAAAGTATACTTATTTTATGTTATTTCGAAATTTTACGTATATAAAATTACCATAAATAATATTTTTCTGGAACCAATTAAAATATATATTTATATTTTATACTTTATATAAACCAAATAAATTTAAGTATTATTATTTTATGTAACGTAAACAAAAACATTTCTTAGTCAAAATTATTTAAATTATAATTTTCAATTTGTTCAATATTAATTATTATAAAAAATATATAAGTAAGTAAATTTAAAAATTTTTTTTGTAACTATAAATTAGCTATAAATTAATGAAAATAAATTATTTGCGTAATTTAGGTCGTTTACTATACATACGATACAATTTAAAATGGCCCTCTGTATATGCTCATTAAAGTGCAGCCACTAAAAAATTTATTTCAATAAATTTTACCATCTGATACACAAAAAAATAATTGAATTGAAATTTTGTAATTTTAATATTTTTTTATGTTTAAAAAACTGAAATTTTAAGTGTGTAATTTTTGTTTTACATTTGAACTAAAAGTTTAAATTGAAACAATTGTAATTTTTATATATTTTGTCTACAATTTATATATTATTGCAAATTTTTTGTTTCTGCGGTGTGATTGATCTCGTTGACGTAATTGAGCTGTTTTTATGGATTTCCACTCCAAATTATAGAAAATTTTATACATTTTATTGAGGAAAAATGACAAGTAATCAAAAGGCAACCTTTAAACGGAATCATTAATAATGTAAAAGTATATAATGTGACATTAGAAGTTCTATAGCGAAATAAAACTTCCCCCTGACAGGAATAGAGATTCTAATTAGGAGGTCTTTCGTATTACGATATTTAGCGAACAAAAATCTGTCGTAAGTACTACAATATTTCTCAATCTGCAAGGAAATTAAAGGACATGAGGCTTTAAAACGGAGTTTGATGTATAACATTCTGAATTCTTATTTAAAATTACACCTTCATCATGCCTTACAGTATTTTACTTGATTTAATGGAATTCATTGATATTGATAATAGTTCAAAAATATCTTATAAAAATTTTTTGATTGACCATATTTTCTGACTAAAAAACAAAATATAATTCAACAATTCTACTTGATGTTACACGGTAGAAAAAATCTAGTATAAATTATACAATTTTTGCTATAACAGAAAAGAAGCCCAAAATAAACAAATTTTTAATGAATTTCTTTTGAATGAAAATAAATAAAATAAATCTTTTCATTTTCAATTTAAAAGAAAAATCCATTTAATTTTTTTTTTTGCTATGAGATCAATTCAAGTTTTTTTATTACTTATTTTTATCTTAATAAATTTTATTTATTTTTGTTGTTTACTTTTATGATTTTAAATTTTTTTAGGTCCCATCTCTACCTGCCCGCTTCTATTTCTCTGCGTTATTTTTTTAATCAAATTTATTATTTATTTATTTTAGTTGTAAGCTCAATATCGCCTCAATAATATACTAAAATTTTAGAATGAATGTTCAAATGTGTGTTTTTTTTATTCAATAAAAATTAAGTTTATCATTTTTTTTTTCTGAAATTTTTAATTTTATTATTTTATGTTTACTTATGTATATTTTTGTTAATTATCTTATCTTATTTTGGGCGCGACATTCCAAATGAGATAATATACTTCCTTTTTCTAATGAAAGAGTTTTATTGGAACAGTTTTATTATTTATTTCAATCAACAGAATTAGTTAAGTTCTATAGTGAAACACCTTAGTAGTTAGTACACTGATTACTTATTTGTAAAAAAAAAACTACATTTGTTGCCAGATAACTTGCTGCAAATGTTGAATGTTATAAAGACAAACTTTCCTCTAAATATATAGTAGATTTCAATCTCACTAAATCCTTTACAGTTTTCGTCATATTTAGCAAAATTTCATGATTTTACTTCTTGTTTCAAATTTTTCGCCATAAAATTAACTCTGCGAATTTTAATAAACTAAGAAGTAAAGTACCTAATCTTGATCTTTTTTAGTTTTATACATTTTTCCAATTAATATAAATTTTTATTAAATTTACTTTAACAGAACAAGGAATTACACAAATTTAATTAGTTTATTATTGGAAAAATATATGTATATTGAAGAACAAAAACAAAATTTTCTTCAAGGTCAATTGTATAATACACGTATTTTTAATTCATTTCCTTTTATACTTAAAAATAAAAAATCATAAAATTATTAAATCAAATATATATTTAAGTATAAAAAGCTTTGGCAAAATAACAACATTTTATTGATTTCCATTTAATATAAACTTTTCTCTATATAATTATTACATACTTAAACATTTTTTTTTTTCGTTTAGGTAATATTCCAAAAATATAATTTTTTTTCCGAAATAAACAAAAAAAATATTATTAATAAAATGGAATATGAATACCACACGTACTAGCAATCATGATTACCAGAAATTATAAAAACAAAAAACACAAATACAAAAATTATTTTGTACAATTCACATTAAGTATAAGTATACTCCTTTTTTTGTGGATGGATAAAAATAGAATTAAAAAATTTAAGTAGCTACTAACTATACCTTGTAGTTTTGATGTTTGTACCCACAAGGTTATATAGAAGCTTAGTTAAAAAATGGCTCCGCACTAAACACTAACATATTTTGTGATATGAATTTTTGGGGTGGTGTAATCATTTTATATGTAAAAGATCAACTGTACATTACTATTATAAAGGTTATGGTCAAAAATACAAATTCCTTTTTTTTTTAAAAGGACACTGTACACTGTACACGCTCAGTTAAATTGGACATGGTACAAAATAGGATTTATTGGTTTATTACAGACATAAAATTTAAATTAACAAGGACATTTAATATTATTTATTGATATTATATTTCACTGTCTGGTGAATTTTAAATATACGTGTATACGTATGTAGGAATACATTATTGTTATATATATATAAGTAATTTAAATTTTTTTGATAATCTGGCTTTAAGCCAATATAGAAAAAAAAAGAATATTTAAATATAAAAGGTTAAAGATTAAATTTTGTGGTGTACAGACCAAAACGATTTGGGGGGAAAAAATTGAATATTAAATGCTGATTAATCAAACTTTCTGAAAAAAAAAACTAATTCAAAAACTGTCATAGCCGCTATTAACTTTGCAGGCACAATTTTAGACATATACTTTGAAGATTTGGATTACAATTTACTTGAATATTCACTCGTAAATGGTTAAATATTAAGTAATAAAATCTTTAAATCTTGATATAATTTATGGAAAATTTAAACAATTACACAAAATTTGATTTTACATAACAAAATAAGTAGCATAAAATTTATAACAATGAAGTTTACACAGCAAAGATAAGTATATATTATATTAAGAAATACAAATTGTAAAATTTCCATATTTTCCAACAAAAATGAAAATTTAATATTGTAAGTATACTCGTACAAGAATAATTTATAAAATCTAAACATGTCCATCTTTAATTTATATATAAGTACTTACTTATTCAAAATATTATTAATTACTTATTGTTTTATCATTTCGTTTATATATTTATGCAAAATGAACAAATTGTCATTAGATAAGCAAACATGAAATATAATTTGTGTAATTTTAGTTCAATTTTCCAATTTTAAATCCTTTTAACAACTAAATAAACATGAATTTTTGATTTAATTATTTATTACAATGAATTTTAGAAATTTAGAAAATCATAAATTAAAAAAAAAAAAAATTTCTTCCGTTTCCTTGTTTATACTCGTAGATGTCAGATGGCATTATTTGTTCCTGGGTGTGCAGTTGTGAATAGTTTGTTTATTATTTTCCCTTGGAATCTAATTTTTTTCCACATTGATGATAAATAACGTGAAAAAATAAATAATTAATTAATTATTATAAACAATAATGAAATATCAGAGAATGGCCACTAGGCAAAACTTTTGAATGATTAACGAGCAATAGCATAATTAGTTAATTAACTTTAACCAAATGATACATTTTAAGGATTATAAGTACATACATAAGTAGGTATACATAATAAAATTTATTTGAATTTTCATTTAATTTAATGAAATTAAAGCGAAAAATTTATTTTAAAATCTAAATTGTCAAATGTGGCAAGCGGTTTTGATTACAAATTCTATTTCATTTTTCATGCAAAATTATAGAAAATTATTAATTTTTGAAGTTAGATAGAAAAGAACTATAATTGTGTAATTAATATTTTTGTTAATTTGAGAAAATATAAATAATTAAAACAAATTAAATTAGATTAATTTAGCAGAAACCAATGTCAATATTAGTGATGACAATACTAAACATTTTAATAGTCTACTACTAACGCATTTTTACTAATTAAATATAGCTGTACAAATGATCACAGCTGTGAAATAAAAATTAGTTCCATTAAATGTACAAAGTACGGAATTTCAGTCGTTTTGTTTAGTTCTGTTTAAATGACAAATTAAGTCTTCGACATAAAATTTGAAATCTGTTAATATAATGTCTAGTGTGTAACCGTGTGTAAATTATTTAAGTATTACAAGTAACCATTTTCCGGTCAAATTAGTCTTTCTACACATGATGTTTAGTCTTTTAAAAAGTTAAATTAGTCTTTACAAATTACAAATTAGTCTTGTTTTTCACTTAAATATATATTTTTAATACAGGTATACTTCAAAATTATATTTTCATTTGTAAAACGACTAATTTGACCGGAAAATGCATATAAAAGTACCTACTTATCTATAAATATAAAATATTTATTTCAAATGAACATTTTTGTTATTTAACTAAAATTTAAAAACTTTTTTTCGTTTATATTGCAATTTTATAAAAAAATAAAAATATTTTGCCGAATTTAAAATAAATAATATAAGTATATATATTTCCAAAAAATAAATGAGTTCAGCAAAAACCACACATTTAAAAAAAATCATGATTTCATATAACAAAATCATCAGTTACCACCAAAAAAAAACTACTTTGCACAGAGACAAAATGTTTAACCATTGAAAAATCATTTTAAATTGCAAAAAAGAAAATGAAAAATTATATTAAAATCGATTTTCATATTTCATTTTCAGTTAATATGTGAAAAAAATTTGATTTTTCTACAAGGTTTTTCCACGTCATGAATTTCAATAGAAAATAAATCTACGAAAAGAAAAAAATCAAATTCAATTCTTCAAATGAGATTCTTCATTTTAGTTTGTTTGATTTTTTTAATGTAAAGTAAAATTATATTTAAAAAATGAAATGAATAAAAAATATTTTTTTAGTAAAATTTAGTATTTTATAAGTAAAAAGGTTTTTTATTTCTTAAATCGATATCGACTGTGAATTGTGACTAATAGAAAAACATAAGAATGAGAATAAAAATGTTTATTCTTAAAATGTGAATTAAATAAAAATTGATTCTTTTTTTCTTCTCATGGATTTTATATAAATAATTAATTAAATTAAAAATAATTTTGTAATGAAAATGTGGTTGGCAGTTGAATTTATTGAAATCTAAAATATATTATGATAATATTAAAAACTTATATGGTAACGAAATACCTAATCGAATTGTAAATCTTATTTCATTGAAATGAAGTCAGTTTTTTACTACTCATCAAATGAAGAAAACAAATTTACGTAAAATTAATGTAAGAGCAAAATTACAGAGGTAAAATACATCTATATAAGTATAATAACATTTTTTCACCAGCCTTTTTACAGCACAGCAAGACCTTTTTCAAATCTCTTTTGTTATTTTGACACTAAAGGTCTTGAAATTTTTGTTTTTTTTTTTTCAAATTTTCAGGACTTTTAGTGTCAGAAATATGTCAAAATCTATTTATTTTGGTATTGGCAGCACTTTGTTATTTATATGTGCTTGGGAAAAAAATTTTGGATTATGTAATTTGTGGATTAAATTTTTTTGTACTAGTTTACTAATCTTATCAATATTACGATTAAAAAGATTTTTTACCTATTTAATAATTTAATAATACTTAACTTAAAGCAATAAATATTTATTGAAGTTTAGAAAAGTCTTCTAATTTTTTTATCCACATTCATAAAATTAAAAATAAAGCCTTTTATCATATAAGAAAATTCTTTAAAATTCATGATTTATTATGTTTATTTTATTTATTTTTAGATATATTTACTTACAAGACAAAATATAATAAGATATATGTATATATACCTATAAGTATTTCAAAAATAGATATTTTATCATAAACATTAAAAGTTACGACAATATTTACTTAAGATAATATATATTAGAGAAAATTCATAAAAATCATATCAACAAAAATTATTCTTCTTTCTTGAAGGTAAAAGTATAAATTTAAAAGTAAAAGGAAACAAATTATTTAGTATTTTTATATACAGGTAAAACAGAATAGAAAATTGAATGGGAAAAAGACTATCGGTCCGACACCAAGTTGCAGACATATCAATTGGCTCACTACAAAGCATATTCCATTTATAATTTCTTTGTTGCCGAGAAACTTAAATATATATACTTAATTCGGAATTCATATAAAATTAGAGTCTCATAAAGTAGGTCCCTAATTGTAAATATACGTTTATAAAGGAATTGATGAAGAAGACTGGAAAGAATGCAAATTTTCAGTACGGTAAGTATTTCAAAAAATAATAAGAAGTACATAATGTAAATATAGTACCTAATAGAAATTAATTGAATAATATTAAAATTAGCGTTAAACCAAATAAAAATACTTAGTTCTCAGGGATAGAAAACTTAGATTATTCAATTAAGTAAAATTTCAAAATTAAAGCCTTAATAAATATATGATTTTATAAAGGTATATTAAACATATTTTAATCGTACTTAAGTAGCATAATAATTATGCAAAATTCTATTAAAAATATGAAAAATTGCGAATTAATTTTGACATTTTATTAATTACTAAACCAGGTAGGTAAGTTTATACTGTCAATCAATTTTACTTTTCCGCATATTTAAACACGACTTTATTTAAATAATATCAATTTAAATTAATTGAGTTAAAGTTTCTGTCATAGTTTCTTTATCAATTTTTTACCTTGTCGCTGACAAATATGGAAAGAAACTTCCAAAATTTGAAAAATCATAATTACCTATAAGATTGTTTGGTTTTTTTTTACCTAACATTTTTTACATCCCAAAGCATAAAAATAATAAAATAATAAAAAAAAATTGTTGTAAATAGAAATTAAATTTTATTGCAGTACCTATCTACAAAAAAAAACAACAATTCAAATTCAAAACACCACCAACGCACAATAATTGTCTCTCCACTCTCTCTAGCTAGACCATTTTATTTTCATTCATTTATACACCACACCAACACCACCAATGTACACCACATGTGTACAAAAAAATTGTGCGTGCGATCATATCTCTTGGCTTTGTATTTGTTTTGGAATATAATTTTATGTCTTTTTATGCTGCCTTTTTGATAAAATGCCATGTTGTGTTGTTTTTTATGTTTAAATTTATGAAATCAAGTTAAATAATTTTTATTTTTAAATTCTAAGTTTAGATAAAACTGGCAACATTGCGAAATCAGAAAAAAAAGTAGAAAAGAAATTCACTGATTTTACCTTCAAACATCATAAATAAACATAACCACAAAAACATAAGCATAAAATCAGATTGAAAAATGCACAACAAAAAAATATAAATGAATAAAAATTTAAGGTGTTCTTTTCTAAGAATTTTTACTGTGTATGTCATGTCAGATGTTAGGCCATTATTAAAATAAGGTAAATCGAGGTAATTTGTTATGTTATTTTCGAATCTAGAATGAAATTATTAAAAAAAATTGTTTACTTATTTATTGAATTTGAATTGATAACGGAAAGGGGGGCATAAATAATTTCGATTGTAAAATTATAAAATTAATTCGGATTTGACCAACAATTTTTGTTTATTTACCACGCATTGAAAATTCACAAAAAATTATAACAGAAAAAAAAAATATTCCAATTCACAAAAAGTAAAGAAAATTCCTCAAGGAAAATATTTTATCCATAGCATAGAGCATAGAGTGAGAGAATGAAAGAGAGAATAAGTGAAAAAGAAAAATTGGATAAATTTATTATAATATTTGTAAGTATATTGAATTTTCCCTGCTTCAAAAGAAATACCACACAAAAATAAAACATTTTTTTATCCATATTTACAAATCCATGAAGATATAAATTTAATGGAGAAAAGATTTTAATATGGAAACATTTAAGGTTCCTACCAGAACAGGTGATATTTATGTATGTTCCACATATATACTTATTCACATAAAATTTATAGGTTTGAAATTGTAAAAGAATATCTAGGCAATTTATTTATAGTAGGCTTCTTAGATGTACTATCGGTTTGTCGAGTTAAAGAAGAAGACTAGAATGGAAATATTTTAACAATATTGTTTACAATTATTTCAACATTTTGCATAGGTATACAGTATACTTAAATACCATTTTTTATATAAGTAGATTAATTAAATTGAATTTAACTCTTATAACTGATAATGCAAAAATTATCCTTTTCTATTTTCAGTAGAAATTTAAAGTATCATCACAAAAGCTTGGAAATAAACGACACAATCTGGTAGATCTTAAGATTAAGAATTGCTAAAGTGAATGACTAGAAATCGTAACAATAACTTATGGACAGGTGATCTAAGTATTCATATTTTTCAAAAACAGACATTTACAATATTTGCAATACCTACTGTGAAGGCATATAAGACAATATTAGAAAATAGTTTCATTGGCTACTGCGAATGCATTCAGTATTTAAGATTCAAATATAAATATTAATAGAAAGATGATAAAATAGTAACTACTTAAATATTAATTTACAATTCAAATTGACTTTTATAAAGTTTCAGAAAAGCAAGTTATTTTAGATTAACGTACCTAATATAAATTTATTATGTACTTTGTTTTAAAGATTTGGAAATTCGCTAATAAATTACACAAAATAGATTATTAATCAATTTTTACTTCAAATTAAAAAAAAAACAATCAATATAATTTTTGAGTAATTAATTCTGTTGGCACTTTTTGGACAATTTCATATTAATTTTTGGCAAACAAATACCATTAGTTTCCAAATTCAAATTAATTGTTAAAACCAAATTATTATATAAAATTTGGTTTCAGGTTAAGCAGTCAGGTTACAATTATATGTCCAAACTTATAGGATAATTATAATTGCAAAGATTTGACGAATTATCGACAAATTATTATATATGTACATAATTGGTAGAGAATTCTATTTGAAATGTTTTGTCAAATATGATTTTTTTATCAAAATAGAAATTGATAGCAATTGAAATTTAAAGTGAATAAGCGTATTTACTCTTAACTAGACACGTTTTCCCCGATTAAATTAAAAGTTTTGATTTTCAAATATCAAAAGTATTTTTTGTCCTTTCCGGAAAATATGCGTAACATAGACTTCTGTGGTAACGTGAATTTCATTCGGAACGTTTTGAGGCAGTTTGTCGAATGTGACAATGAATAACATTACAATTATTGTCCCATTTTTTTCGCAATGTCACTCCATTAACAATATTTATCTATTACATCAAAATTTACAACTTTTTCGTAGGCTGTTTTATTAAGAAATGTATTAGTGGTTGTTTCTGTTTTCTTTTTGCGTAAAATGTGTAGACTGTAGAGTTTATCGTATTTCGTAGAGTAGACAAAATATTTTTTATCCACCAACACATTCATTTTACTGTTTTCTTTAGAAATTGTCAATGTGTTTGTCTTCCAATTTTTACAATTTACAGAAAAAAACTAACTATAGAATTTTTACAAGAAATAAAATTGGTAACCTTTTTTTTTCTTAATATTCCAAAGAAAGAATTAAATAAAATAAAATAAAAATTCTTGGAATTAAAAAAAAAAACATTCCCCTGTTATTTTTCTATTCTTTTTCCTATTTCTTTTAATAAACAAAATTATTCTTCTTCATTTTCTCTTCAAAAAAAATTGTTTAGCTAATCAAGATACAAAAATTTTTTTTTGATTTATTTACCTCATCGGCAGAAGTGATTACCATTAGGCCAGCAACTATGACAAATGTCAACATCCATTTGAGGGTTATCCTTTTTTGAGGTGGCATTTTAAAAATATAATTTTTGTATATCTTTAAAAAAAAAAAATATAATTTAAATTAAATTTTAATTTTAAACACAATTTTTTTTTTTTATTACTTTTAAATTTAATTTTTTAAATTTTGTGCACAAACACTTAAAAATTACTTTTTTTTATATTTTAAAGATTATAAAATGAAAAATATGAAATTTTATACTTAATTAATTTTCCAATATTTATTTATAAAATTACAATTTAAGGTTTTTTTATTTTTTAAACCTTTAAAAAAAAACAAAATCACTTTAATTTTTTGTAAACAAAAATTTTTTTTAACTTTTATGCTTAAGAAAATTTGAAAAATTTACTTTATTTTCCTATTTTTTTAGTTAAGAAAAAATTAAGAGTATAAATAATTAATTTATTTATTTAATTTTTTATTTTACGGAAATTTTTTTTTGGAAAATTTACAGAAAAAAAATATATTGTTTTTACTTTGTCGTGTTGCGTGTATAAAAATATTTTCTTGTTTAGGAACACACAGAAAGAATGGCACTATGAAAAAAACAGACACAAAACTTTTTTATATTAATTTTTTTTTTCTTCTTATAAATTTAATTTGAAAATTAAAACGTAAAATATTTTTATTTTTATTTATTTAATTTCATTAGAAATTTACAAATAAAATAAAATTAATTTTTGACCGAACAAACAAACAAAAATCAGAGGATTTCGAGAGACACAACAAAAAAAAATAACGCGCCGCGATTTTAATAAAACAATAATTACGGGATTATGAGAAAATCTTGATTTTTTTTTTCTAATTAATTTTTTTTTATAAATTCCACAATTTTTTATTATGTAAAAAAAAAATAATTTTATTATTAATTATATTTCCTTCTATGTGGGAAAAATAATTCAACTCAGAGACGACCGAAATGATAATTTTCCTTGTAGTATTGTTCTTCGTCACTTTATCTGACACTCAGTGATGCCAAAACTGTGAAAAATAAAATGGTGGGTGATGATGAACCACGAACGAGAAATTGAAGAAAAAAAATAATGAATTTTTTTTTTTTAATTAAAAAACTTGTTTTAGCTTATTTTAAAAGATAAATTTGGCATCTCTAATTTATTTGA
The DNA here is from genome assembly GCA_949752835.1 of Empis stercorea. Lineage (NCBI taxonomy): Eukaryota > Metazoa > Arthropoda > Insecta > Diptera > Empididae > Empis > Empis stercorea. Next base: position 12,899,015 of record OX457088.1, on the reverse strand, counting down.
CATTTTATTTTACACGCTAGATGGCAATTCGAAAGCTACATAAATATACAACAAATTTTGTATTTGTAGTTATGTAGTAGAGGAAGAAGTTTTTGTGGAGAAAATAACTTTTTACATTTTTAATGTTAAATTTTACATAACGATATAAAAATTTTATACGGTGATGTTTGGATTTTTAATTTATTATTTATAAATAAAATATTGAATTATATTTTCTGTTATTTATTTATGTATAAAATACAAAATTTTTGAAATTATTTATTATTATTTATTTTGAACGGTAAGATATTTGGAAAATTAAAAATATCCATGGTGAGTTTTAAGGTTAGCTTTTTTAAAAAATTAATTTAGGTTCGTTCTTTGGTTTCCAGTAAAATTTTGATATTTGAAATATATTTTGTGGAAGTGGTTCTATGCTATGTATCTACTATTTAAATTGCTTTTAATAATTGTGATTTTGGTTAGCGAAATTGAAATATCTGCATTAAAATTATTTAATAGAAAAATTATGGTAAATTTTTTGACGTTCAAAGTGGAATATATAATTTTTTTAACAACTAAAATTATTAACGTTAATGGCTTTTATATAAATCTTGTATTTTGGACATTTTTAAGGATGCAAAGTTTGGACGACATAGATGAAATTCTACAGTAGTCTATTTTTATGTTAAATTATTAAAAGTTATCAAATATTTTATTACACACTCTAAAATATTGATCAATAATCATTTTTAATTTACTAAACTATAATAAAAAATTGTTTGTGAAATCAAGTTACATTTTTAATTACAATGTCAAATTTTCGGCAAATTAGTAATAAATAAAAAAATTCATATATATAAAAAAAAAATATATTTCAGTTTAAACTAAATACTTTACTAGTTATACAATATTTTTATTTTTTAAGAAAATTTTAATTTAAAATCTTTTGAAATTAAATATAAACGTTGAAAAACAAATATGTCCTTTGTATATCGTCGTGTTCCTTTATTATCACACCAACATAAGAAGTTAAATAAGTAAATATATGTATATATATATTATATACATAAATTTTAAGATTTATTTAAATATTTAAAATTTATGAATAAATTCGTTTTTTTTTTTTATACAGTTTGGGCTTTACCAGAAAATTTAGTGATAAAAATTTAAATGAAACAGTTAAAATTTGGGGTGATGGAATTAAACCTCAAGGACTTAAAGAAGAAGGTTATTTTGGTAGACAAGTAAATATCATTTAATATTATTAATATAATGAAAATTAATTTAAAATTTTATATTTATATATAAGCAATCTGAATTATTCGCAAAACTTAAAGAACATAAAATAAAATTATTAAATCGAAATGATAGTAATTATGATAATGATGATGATGATGATCTATTACAACCTATTAGTTATACAGTTAGAGAATTTGTTTGTCCAATTGGGGCCATAAATTGTCGGGAAGAGGAATATTTCCATCAACAAGTATAATTTTTATCATTATATTATTAATATTTTTGTTTCAATTAAAATTAATTATATATATATATCTTTTTTTATAGTCATTAGATGCTTTACATATATTGAAATATAAGAACAAAAAGCCGCGAGAAAATATTGAAGCAAAAAAAACTAATTAAATATACTCAATTTTTATTTTTGTTTTGGCAAATTCCGTATTTTTAATTTTTTTTTTCCATTGAATGAATTGTTTTTTTCTTTATATTTTGAATTTTATAATTTGTAATTTTTAAGTGTCCTTCTTTGTTTTCCCTTTTTTCCGAAAAGAAAAAATATATTATTTCAATTGTAAATCGTTTTTTTTTTTGTTAAGATGTTGTGTTGTTGTAGCAAAAAGAATTAAGTGCAGCACAGTACAAAGTTTTTAATTGTTAAATTTTCCAAATTAGTATTTGGATATAGTTATAGTATTTCAAATTCCCTCAAATTATCGCAAAAATCTTGGATATTCAAGAATTTTAACGATTCAAGATTTACCTATAAAAAACCGGTTAACCAACCATTCAATCTTGCCCCTCTTTAAACGAACAATTTAATATGAATTTAATTTTAGAAAATATCCATATAAATATATTATTCAATTGTAAATAGCGACAAATGTCGTCTTAGATGACGAATTTTACAATACGAAAATTTTAGCTTTTGTCGCTCAGTTTGTCACAATTAGTCGTATTTGTTATTACTTTTTTTCTTATGTTTGTGACTTTTCATTTTGGCGATTAAAATATAGTAAAAGATAAAACTAAAAGTAAAAAAAGTGAAAAAGAAAAAAAAAATATGGAAGAACAAAAAACGTAAATTAAATTTGTCTTTAATTAATTTTTTTTTAAATTTAACTCTTCTAGATTGAAGATTACAAATAAAATACAATTTAATTGTATGGTAAAATTTATGGAAAAAAATACTGACATAACACGGGGTGTTTGCCGTTCAATTGATAGAGAATCATTTACGAGAAAATGGCATCAGCTTACTAATGAATTAAATGTATTGGGACCACCATGTCGTGATTATAAAGGATGGGAAAAGGTTCATATTTTTAAAAAATCAAATTATTATTTTTTCAAATAAAAATGAAAATATTTTAGAAATTATTTATGATTATTGTATATTGTTTAGGTATGGAGAGATTATAAATTAAAAATTAAAAAGAAAATTATCCACAACAGTAAGGAACGTTTAGCAAATGAAAATTATAAAACATTTTCAATTTCACCATTAGAAGAAAGTGTTGTTGTTTTATTAAATTTAGATAAAACAATAAATCAACCTAATACTAATAATAGTTCACAATTTGAAATAACTGAAGTTGAAAATATTTCATCAAATATATTTACAGATGAAGAAGTTCATATTAAAGAAGAATTAATTGATTGTGAAAATTCAACGGTTCATAATAATTATTTTAATGATGTATATAATGTAACTGACAATGAGGAAATTCCATTTGAGAGTATATAATTAAAAAAATTCTATTCTAAATTTCCTAAAGATAATTTTTATTTTCATATTTATTATTTTTTCATGGTTTTTTTTTAGATGAAGAAAATTTTAAAGGACAAATATATTCAAATCTCTATGAACCAGCACGAATTAAAAAAAATAAAATCAATGATGAAAGACAAACATTACTTAGGAAACAAACTGAGAATATGAATAAAATAGTTGAAAATACAAATGAAATAGCTCGTTGTTTAAAAAATATTCAAAAGGCGAAATCTGAAAAATTTATTTTATATAAAAGAGAATTGGAATCAAAAATGAAATATCGCGAAGAAAAAAAGTTATGGCGTAATGAATTACTTGCATATAAAAAGCAAAAATTAGCTATTCAGCAACAGCAAATTAGGCCTGATTAAATATAAAGTTAATATCTACATTTACAATTAACAATAAGAATTAATTTTAGAATTATTTAAATGTATATAATTTGATTTTGTAAATATTTCCTTTTAATTATTAATCACGTTTTTCTGTAAATATGTACTCATTATTTTATTTCGTATTAGTTTAGCGTCTCGTTCAGCATATTTATAATCTTATTTTTAAATTTTAAGTTTAAGATACAATAAAAAACCATACAGATTCTGAAAATAGAGATTTCAATCTTTAATTTCATGATTTCATCTATAAAACATAAATATATCAGACAATGCAATGATTTCTGTATTTCTAACCTACAGGAAAAAGTTCTCGTGAAAATTATTTTATTTTACTTACCCACCCACCCCACAAACATTTAAATTGTCAAACAAATATTTTCTATATTTCAAGACCAATTCGCTATAAATTTATTTAGCGGACTGCATAGCATACGCCTACGCCAGTGATTCAATCCAAGTATCCAAGTATATCTACAAAAATACTATGCTATAAACATCATCCGGTTCGTAATCATTTACTTTTATTCTACCCTTGCCATTATTATTCTACATTTGCGCACACTCCACACAAATGAGAAATAACATCTATCAGTCGCAATCTCGCAATTCCCGATACAAACAAATCAGCTGATTTTTGTTTGTTGATAGAGATAGAGGATATTGGTTAGAAAGGAATAGGTTAGGATGGTTTTTGGTATGGTATGGTAGAGTTGGTAGGGAAGGTAGGGACGTAGTAGGGTAGGGTTAGTTAGTTAAGTTAGTGGTTGATAGTTGATTATTGCTTTAATTACTTGCCGGTTGAATAAAATATCAAAATCAAATTAATTTGCGTAGTATAACTGTATAACTATAACTGCACAAGAGAAATTGTAATTGTATAGCTACATATATAATTACGTTCCAATTATTTTTATTAAAACTCATAATAATCATTATATTATTTGAAATTAAATTGATTTAATAATAAATTAAGAGTGTTAAATAAATATAGAAATATATACTAAATTATTATCAGGCAAGATGTACAAAAAATTGACAGAAAGGGAAAAATTCCTTGATGATTGGAATACCATGTTAAATTCCATTTTACAAGATTCAAATGCTTTTCCATCAAACCTTTATAGCTATGAAAATGAATTAATCACATCTAAAATTATTTTTAAAAAGCCTGACGTCGAGTTAGTAAAAAAAATATTCAATATTAATTTTAATTAATAATAGTTAAAATTTTATGTTTTGTAGAATCACTTTAAACTTCTGGTTAAATTTTTTACAAGAACGTACAGTTAACAGTGCAGAAATGTGTAATAATTATCGGGAAGAAGGTAATAGATTATTTCGTGAAAATAAAATCGAAAACAGTTACAGTGCTCAAAATAATTATACAAAAGCTTTATTTGGTGCACCCGATTCTAAACATGCTGCATTGTGTCATGCCAATAGAGCAGCTGCTTTAATTCAAATTGGATTTTTTAAGGTTTACTATAATCAAATCAGGAAATTTTCGGTAAAGATTTATAATTTATATAATTTCTCTTACAGGAAGCTTATGATGATTGTAGCTGCGCTATAAAATTAGGCTATCCAATTGAAAATCTCGATAAAATTTATGCTAGAGAAGCTACATGTGCTGTAGCAATGAAAGATTCTGAAAAGCTTAAAGATTGTATTGATAAGTTACAAAAATCTAAGGTATTAAGTAAGGAAATTGAAGATTTTTCAAAGAAATTACAAGAATTAAAAATCGAAACCTATACAAATGGTAAAACCAATGGAAATATTAAAGAGGAAAAATCACAAAAAATGTTAGTAACAAAAAGAAAATTATAATAAAAAATTATATATAATTTAATTTTATTAAATTATATTTAGATTATATTCACCAGAAAAGGGGAATTATGTTGTTGCTGATGAAACAATTTTACAAGATGAATTTATAATGTCTGAAAAAGCATTTGCTTTTGTACCAGTTTATGGTAAGAATTTACAGATGATTGATTGTAATTGCCAAAATTGTGGTGAAGTAAATATTATACCATTTCCATGTTATAATTGTTCAAAAGTTTGCTATTGTTCATCAAAATGTCAAATTTTACATGAAAAAATTCATGAATTTGAATGCATTGGTATTAAAAAATTATTATTTTTTGAAATTGGTATTGGACATTTAGCATTTCGTACATTTTTAATTGGTTTTCCAACTTTAATTCAATATATATTAAAAAATTCAACGAAAAAACCAATTAATGTAATTGAAATGTGGTCAAAAGTATTAGAATTTGCTGAAAATGATAAATCCCAATATGCTGGTATTTTGAAATTAATAACAAATTTTAATAATATGAATATCAAAGATTATTTACGTTATTCATTAACTGGTACAATGTTAACAGTATATTTGAAAAATATGACAAAATTTTATAAGAAATATATAACAAAAGAATGTTATAGAATAATGCAAAAAAAATCAGATTGGGATATTTTAATTAGTGCATTAATTACACGTCATATTGGTCAAATGATCTGTAATGCACACACAATTTCTGGTTTACGATTAAGTGTTGATAAACGTGTAAATATATTTAAAACAAAAAATCAATTATTAATGGGTAAATTACGTTATTATTTTGAAATTGGATCATTTTATGCAGCTATTTATCCTCGTATTAGTTTATATAATCATTCATGCGAACCAAATTTTCGTAATCATTTCAATCAAATAAATTTAAATATTATTGCTAATAAAAATATCAATAAAGGGGATGAAATTTTAAATTGTTATGGAATAAATTATAAGAAAATTCCAAAAGCTAAACGTTTATACAATTTACAGGAACAATATCATTTCAAATGTAAATGCTTATATTGTTCTATGGACAATGATACTGAATTTGTAAGAATTTTTAAATATTTATTTTAAACTTTTTATGAATAAATTTATGAATTTTTTTTGTGTATTTTTAGAAACGATTTCATTCTCTACAATGTAGTAGGAAAAATTGTAAAAATATTTTTTATCCCGATAATTTAAATGAAAATTGGTGGGAAACCGATATTTGCGAAAGAAATTTTAAAATATTATGTCCTAAATGTAATATACCATTAAATTTGAAATGGTATATTGAATATTCAGATATGTTGCAAAAATTAATGTTCAATTCGAATTGTAATTTAGCAACATTAGAGCGTATTTATGAATTATATAATTATGGTAAATCAATTTTGGTTGGTGCACATCCAATGAAATTAAATATGATTATGATGGCAATAGAACACGCCAATCTCTCTTTACTAGGTAAATAATTATTGTACAATTAATATAAATTTTGAATTAAGAAAATGTTTCTATTTTAGATGAAAATATTAAGATTAATAAAAAAATTTATGGTGAATTTATTACAATGGGAATTGATTGGCTTAATTACACTGAAGAATTATATGGTTTATATGATTTAGAATATGTTAGTGTATCAACATTTATACTTGATATGTTAGTATCTTTAAAATATCATGGAACAATAATGAGATTTGATTATGATTTAAAGAAAATAAAAAAATCATTTGATATTTTATCAGATCAAACAAAATTAATATTTGAAAATTATTACAATGATTATGTAAGTGATATGATTTGAATTTTTATAATTTTTTAAGTCAAATGTTTTGATGTTATCCAAACATTGTTGAATTGAATTTTGAAATAAATTTTATGTTTTTTTTTTTAATTAATTTATGTATTTATTTAAGTTTTTTCTAACATTTAAGGTCTGAAGTTTAAATAATGGAAAAAAATTACTATGGTTCACTTTTGCGTTTCTTGCTTATTAATTTATGGCCTCATGTTGGGTATGAATTTTCCACCTCAGGTTGCTTGCAAATTATTCTTTACCGTTTATGCAATTTTCGGTACGTAACAAAAGTAGTGTATGTTTCATACTAAGGAAATCCATACTATTTCCGGCAATGTTTACCAAATTGTTGTATGTATGTGTATTAGCATAAATTTTATTACGAATGTCATAAATTTATTGATTAAGAAAATATACTGAAAAAAATTGTACATATTTATGTTATCAGTATGGAGGTTTGCACTTAGAGGATCATTCATCATTTTCGAAATAAGCTGTCTGTACCTGTGTTTGCTTTTATATATAAATAGAATAGTAGGCTACCGGCTACCGTACCGAAATATCGTGGATTTAAAATTCAAAAAGTACTCGCTACTCGATATATTTTGGTAAGTAAATATCGAACGTGCCATCCCTGACATATGACGTCACATTTGATATTTCTTTTTCCTCTGACAGTGATTAAAAGTCATCAACCACATCAACTAAAAGAACGTATTAGCGTATTAGCGGTCAGGTGTTGTTTTTAGAATTTCAAGAAAAAAATTGTTAATTTATTTATGAAATTTTTTTCTATTTATAGAATTTGCAGAAAAAATTAATCAACAATTGTATAAAAACATGTTTACAGTACAGAAAACTGCAGTTCGATTGAGCCCTGCATTGGCAAGGTAATTATATAAATAAATAGCATTACACTTAATCTTACTGTTAGATCGTACAAAATTTATTTGTCCAAAATAGATTATTACGTAACCGGTAACTTATGATTTGCGTCCCAAAATAACAAATTTATTTGATAAACATTTTTTTTTTTATTCTTTTAAGAATTTAATATCTTTTGTGTCTCTTTTATTTTATCATTCCCTGCAGAATGATGAAAAGTGGTGATTTGGGAAGTGGTGCCGGAAAAGGTGGTGGTGGCGGTGGAGCAATTCGTGAAGCCGGTGGTGCTTTTGGGGTTCTGGAAGCTGCACGCGAAGAAGAATACTTTTATAAAAAGGTGAAAGCTTATTTTTTTTTATAAACATTTATATAAATGATTATAATTTAAATCTTTTGTTTTCCTAGCAAAAAGAACAGTTGAAAAAATTAAAAGCTGATCAAATTGAGCAAAATCACTTCCATGAAGAACAGATCAAAGAACATGAAGCAGCTATCCAGCGTCACAAGGAATTCTTAAAAAATATTAAAAAATAAATGATCCATCATTTTTTAAAGCAAAAACAAAAAATTCTCAATAATTACAAAACGCAACCAAATTGCTTAAAATATTGAATTTGATAATATGGCATTTATATATTGCACTTAAATTTTGAAATAAATTTTTTATAATATTATTGAAATATTAGAAACTAAAATATTAGAATGAAAGTAAAAAGTTTAAAAATTAATATTCAAAATATAATTTTATAAAATTACGTTTTTTTACATCTACTTATATTATTTCAGAAATCTTTGAAGACTTTTAAATTTTATATTTTAAAGGAAAGAGAATTTGAAAGAACCTAAACAAGGTTTAAGGATTTTTTGTAGTTAATTATAGACATTTATTCGAATATTCTGATTAACAATTATGAAGGCAAAAATGACTATTTATAGTAATTCGTATATTGCGAATAATTGTTAAATGGATTTTTGCTTGATTTTTGTAAAATTTATTATTTAAATTCTAGGATCCCCAGTAAACTTTTAGAAAATTGACAATCAAATATTTAGTTCAATAATATTAAAATTTTAATTAATATGAATTTTATTTTTGATCATGAAAAAATTAAGATAAGAATTCATTAATATATTTCTCTTGAAAACATTTTTAGTTTAAATATCCATGAAATTTAAAATTTTTTCCTTTTCTTCTTGTATACTAAATACCACTAATACTACATATTTATTAATGTTCTCATTATACCGGAAAAATGCGATATCTTTTTATCAGCTTTACCAACTAGTAGCAATACGGTAATTTTGAAATCATTAAATAATTTATCAATTTATGTAATAAAAATAACGTTGAAATTTAAATATTTTAATTATTCAGCGGATATGCTGAACATGGTCAAGGAGGTGGAGGAGCTAGCTGTGGTCGCGGTGATGGAGGTTCTAATCGTAATGTTGGTGGTACATCTGGTAAATTGCTTCGTGAAAAGGAAAATTTTATAAAACAGGTTTTTTTTAAATATAAATGTAATTATTTGGCTTTAAAATCTATTTATTTATAATAATTATTGTAGCAAAATAAATTATTAAAGAAACTAGAAGAACGAAAAATATCAGTAGACCAATATCATTCAAATCGAATAAAAATCATAAAAGACTATATCAAAAGGACAGAAAAACCGTTATATCCTAAAGATTAGGAACTTAAACTAAAATAATTTTCTTTTTCAAACTTTAAATAAAATACATATTTTTTAAATACGAGTAAAAAATTGTTATGAACTATATATAAATACTATAAAAATTTGTAGTTAAAAACAATTTTTTATAACGAAAATTCATCTACATATAATACAAAAATAAATGAAGGCCCAAATTATATGTATACAATAATTAGCGTTTACTCATAACAAAACTGGGACAGATATTTATGAGTTTGTAAAACAACCTTGTCAAGTAATAAGTGAGGAAGCGATTCTTTGGTACATTTCATTGGTTTATCAAGACTGACAAGAAATTTTAATTAAAATGTGTGAAAAAAATATATAAATATTTTATTGTACATATTTTATTTATAAATTTCTTATAATAAACAATTCACAGAAATATAAAAAATAATTATTTGTTCAAAATATAAAATTGTAGTTACACTTCCATATTTGATATTTTGATAACGTCGTTGTTTTGGCTCTGTCCATAATGAGTTCCGTCTCCTCTGCGTCTGCGTCCGTTATTAATCCAAATATATACCTTGTTTCCATGACGAGTTCAACTCGAGTTGAACTCGAGTTAGCGTGCATGGAAACAGGGGTTGAGTTGAGTTGAGTTGAGTTGGAATGGAACGAATAATTGATGGTTCCATTTCAACCCCATTTCAACTCAACCCAACTCAACTCTGTACATGGAAACTAGGTAATAGTTTTCCAACTCTTCTGCGTTCTGTCTCCTCTACGAACCGTACCGTTTGTATGCATTTCAAACCGTTTTATCACGTATTTATAATAATAAGTTTGGTGTACCGTGCCGTTCTTATTCGAATTCGTAGGTTATGTGGTCCTGTCTTGGGCAGTCGATCGATTACTTTCTGTATAAACAATAAATTACTATTCCATTCTTAATTAATTAAAATTCTAAATTAATTTTACCATCAACAGCAAAATAATAAAATCGTATAGAAAAAGTCATACCATTTTTCATGCTGTTTTCCATTTCAAAACGCATAATTAAAAGTACTTTCCATAAATGAAAAATTGTTGATTGTCAAATCATGCTAAAAATAAGAAAAGAAGTGTAGATTTTGTATATACAGCGAAGTGAGTGATGGATTTCTTTCATACCTAAAAAATAAAATAAATTGTATTGGAAAAAAATATATTTTACAAATTAAAACACTGAAAAACTCATTTCTTTAAAACATTAAGAGAAAGTATTAATTCCTTAAAACCAAACTAAAAAGAATTTAAAAAAATTTCAAAGTGCATAGTTTTTTTTTATTGTTCTAAAAATTATATACTTAAATGAACAAACCACTTGGCAAAAAGATAAATAAAAATGTTTTCTAATTTTGATTCTGTGGCAAATGGCTAATAAAATATTTGAGAAAAAAATTGAAAGAAAAGTAACACTTGATGATACTGAAAAAATAATATGCGATATAGAAACAGCACAAAACGTTAATGGACATACGGTAAGATAAAAATCTGTACTCTACTATCATCTCCATCATAAAAATAGCTAAAAAATATTGAAAACTTAAAGCAAAAAAAAAAACTAATTTTCAAATTATAAATATTTTTTTTTTAAATGCTTCCATTTATGCTTCATTTTCTACATAAATAAATAAACATAAAAAACATATACTATATAATAAAAAATGTATGTATATTAACAAAAAAAGGATTTTTTTTTTCATATCAAAAAGGAAAGTGCATAATTTTCATTATTATTGATTTGTTAACCAAACTATAATTTTATATATAAATTATTATAATTAATAAAATAAACAATTATATTTACATTAATAATAATAATAATAATACAAAAAATACATCCTAACTATATATATAAACTACCATCCACCTCCAAAAATCTATATTTATAAGGAATACGTCATACGTGTACAGAGAGGACCATTAAAAGAAAATTGTTGGCGAATATTACGACGTTATAATGAATTTGCTGAACTTAATAAATATTTACAAATATCACGAATACCATTGGAATTTCCTGGAAAACGTTATGTTGGTAATATGCGTCCAGATTTTATAGCTGAACGTCGTCAAAAATTACAAGAATATATAAATACAGTACTAATGAATCCAATATTAGCATCATCACTTCCGGCTAAAAAGTTTGTCGATCCGGATAGTTATTCACAATCATTTCATGGTAAGTTTTTTTTAAAATTAAATATATGTACTTACTAACTAGGTTAAAATTAGTATATTAATATATAATGTATGTATTAATTAATTAAATTAAATTGTGAAATAATTTCTTATAAGTAGAAATTTATACCGAAAAAATGTATCCTACTTAATTCCGAAATGAAAAATATAAATTAAATTGCATCCGAAATACAAAAGCATACTATAAATCAATTAGAGGGTTCATTGAGCTAATTTTTTTTTTGCCAACGTACTTGTCGTTTTTGCTTGAATGAGCTAATAAGTAATTAATTATTATATTTGATATACATATATAACTTTATATCAATTGACTATTTCATTTAATTTAACGGCCGTTTTATTTTATTAATTTTTTTAAAAAATATTAAACGTTGGGCTAATAGGCCAAATAAAACTATTATTTTTTCATCAAAATTATAAGTTTATTTCCGACGTTTCGTCTAATTGCTTAGACATCTTCAAGGTTCCTTGAAGATGTCTAAGCAATTAGACGAAACGTCGGAAATAAACTTATAATTTTGATGAAAAAATAATAGTTTTATTTGGCCTATTAGCCCAACGTTTAATATTTTTTAAAAAAATTGACTATTTCTTTCTAAAAACTTTTCTATAACACCGTTCATATAAAAGGGTGTAGAAAGTGCGAACAGTGTGAATGAAAAGATATTTATGTATGTAACATTCAATAGTAATTACACAAATATAGTTTTTATAATCAATTTATAAAATTATTGGAAATATTTCCGGAAGAGTGATTAAATTGAATATTTTCCATCGTGGACATTAATATGAGATCATCACAGTATATAAACATTTTCAGCATTTCACTATAATAGCATCAAAAATACTATAATTGAAGAAATGCTGTTAGTATTGGTATTTTCTATTTTTTATAATAAACTTTTTTTTATATCCTTTTTTATAAGTATAATCTAATTTTTTTTTAATGATTAATTTCGAATTTGAAATGAAATAATGTAATATTTAATTGCAATAAAAGTTTATGGAGTAATTTTTAATAATATTAATGCTTAAACTTTTTACTTTTAACATCTGTAAAAGTTCTCACATTTTATTTGATCCTTTCTAAATAAGTGATTTGGCGTCGAAAATCGTCGAAATAAATAAAACTTTTTTTTTTAAAAAGAAATATTTACTTATGTAGGCAAACAAAATTAAGTGGAAATATAATAAAATATTACGTTATCGTATTACAAAAAATTACATAAGTATCCAAACTTATACTTTTATATAATTTATCATAAAAGTATTATATTACAATAAAAATAAGTTTTTATGCCAGATTGAATTAAAATTTTTCTTCATAAATCTAGAAAATTTTGTATAGAAACAGCAAAAAAAAAAAAAAAAAATTAAAATGCTTTAAATAAAATAATTTTTTGATAACAAAAATTATAAAATTTACTCAAGTAAAATTGTAAAATTCTTCTGGTATGAAATTTTAATATATTTTGCCTTCCAATGCCAAAAGAATTTCTTTAAATTTAAAAAAATTACTCAGCAACATTAAATAAGTATAACGATTATTACTGAATTCCAATTGATCTATTGCAGCTACAATTAGTGTTCAATGTTCTTCGTTCTGTTCAATGATACAAAATAATAAAAAAATATTTATGGATTCAAATAATTTCTCAATTTTATAAAAAGTTGGAAAATTTATGTGAATATAGAATAAGTTTTATTTTCATTCTCTAAATTGGTTTTTTTTATCTATTTTTTTATCTAAAATTTGTCAATATAATTCAACTATATTGTGCAAAGATTTTTAAATTGCATTTGGAATTGATTTTCAAATGTTATTTAACAAATTTTAAAAACTTTACTGATATATTTTTGTTTACATATTTATTTTTAATAAATTTCGTTTTTTTTTCTATAAGTAATAATGATAAAATAAACTTTTATATAAACTAAGTAAATTAAATTTATTAAAGGGATAGAGAAATGCGTTTATTCAGTCATTGACTCAAATTTATATATATTTTCCAAGGATATTTTGTTGTTTGTATTATATTTTGTTTAATAAAATATATGTAAAAGTATAGAGAAGTGTACATAAATATACATACATATATACGAGATTATAGTGTTGGGGGTTTAATTTTCAAACTAATTTTCCTTAGAGAATTATATACTTATAGTATACGTACAAGTTGCTAGTTGGTTTTTATTTATTATTGCTATGTTGCCTTAATGACCTACAAAATAACAAAAATTTATTTATATGTGGTGAAAATATTATAGAAACATCTAAGAGAGACTGTTTAAGTACAACGCCATATAATCCTATAATTGGAATGAATCCACTTATATATTAAACAGGAAGACATAAAAAAATATAAATTTGCATTTCTGGCAAAACAAATTTTATTTTATTTTTTTAAATTTTTTTTTATTATTTTTTTGCTTTTTGAATATTTATAAATGCAGATAAGAATTATATAAACATATAATTACAGAGGCGGTGTTGCATGATAGAGTACTACCGCAACATACTCAGCTATGATTTTAAATCGATACTCATGAGTAGCGACTGATTTCCTCACAGTCACATATTTTTATTATACTATCAAGTTTAATTTTTGGTTGAAAACTTGCTGTGTATCAATAAGTCGCTAGTCATAATCCTAGGCTGAAAATAATCTTCAAGTCTATATTTTATATGAAGAGAAAACTATTGAATTGTTTACTATTGAAACTATTTCTCTATTTACCAGTACCAAAATGGCACCCAGGTTCACAATCGGGGCTGTCGTGCCATTGAAAAAGTCAAAGAAAAATAAAGTCAAAATAAAATTGAATAGAAGGGAAAAAAAAGTCCATCATTGATTTTTCCATTTAAGCAAATTGACGACCTGTTGCTTTTATATTTATACTAAACTTGTCTATAATTTTATTATAGTTTTTTTTGTATTGTTGTGATTAATATTTTATATTTTATTTACTTATATTTATTTATTAGAGAGAAAAGAGTTTTATTTGTTTAAATATTAAGTTTCTTATTGAAGAACTTTTTCTAAAATAAATTGAATTTTCGACTTTTGGTCAGAAATTTTCAGATTTTTAATATATACATATCATATATATATGTATATTGTGGTTAAAAGAAAAGTTTATTTTACTTATTATTTGTATAATATATACATTATAAAAAGTTTTTCATTTTAGTATAAATTTGTTGTGCATAAATAAATTTTATAATAAATCGATAATATAAGCTTTTGTAGGATACAAAGATATATAAGTAATTTACTTATATAAAAAATTATGTTGTTCTTTTGAATGAACAACAACAATTCAATGGGGTGGATGTGGATAAAATTATTTATCAATGTCGTAGGTTTTAATTAAATATTGTCATTACGATATGAATTCAAATTAATATACTTAGTTAAAATTATTTAATTTACATAAATATTAAAATTTATGACTAAATTTACTTATCGTTATTAAAATTTTGTTTTTGAAATTTAATTTTGAAAATTAAATGACATTATTTATATAGACAATTTAATAGTTTACTGAATAATTATCAAAATAATTACTCCTACTATTTATTTATTTATATAATGGGTGTTGAACATGTGGTCCGTAAGCTGCATGAAACACATTATTTGGAGCCTTTGTCATGTTCAAGTAAGTAAGTTACGGTTAATATGCTATTCAAGCCATAGATGTGCTTTTGCTTTTTCAATAAAAATTTGACTTTATACGTTTGCAAGATGTTAAATATTAAAAAAATATATTGTGGTGTTGATTTTTTTTTTTTTCAAATCTGTACAGTCCAAATTTAAAAAGGCTGACATCTTATCATTTAGTTTCAAAGGCCTGACAATCTTATCATAAATAAAATATTGAAAATTTTCCATTAAAATATCTGAAATTTTCAAGTATTGTATTATTGTATACTTATATATCTAAAATAATAAAATTGAAATAAACTCATCTATAATTCATAATTTAATAACAAAATGAATCGAATATCAAGAAAAAAGGTCAACTTCAATAAATTATCTTCTATATCTAAGCTATAAAAGGAATAATCAATTTTGATACAAAAAAATGTATAGTAAATAACTAATGATTTAAACAACTTAATATAATACACTTTTATAAGAAATATGCAATTATTGTGTTTATTATAAGAAACATCAAAACAATTTAATAATAAATTTTTACTTGTTTAAAAAATAATTTGACTTTGAAATCATTTAAAATTTATATAAGAAGAGGCTATGCATAGATAATTAACTTTGTTCTTTAATTTTAGAATTTTCTACCATTATAAGTATTCATATAAAACGAAATTATAAATTGATAATTTCTATACTATTTTATTTTTGAAGAAGCCTTTAAATATCGATTTAGTCTAATAAATTGAACTTTGACGTCATATACAAGAGAAATATTACATTTTTCTGGCACGAATTGTAATATTGTAGTTTGAATTTTTCATTTCCAATATGATAATCTTTGTTACTTAACTACTCCTCCCACAGTTTTAATTATTACGAGTATAACATTTGTTTTCCAAAAATCTAAAATTTTGGTCTTAAGTATAGTTATATAAAAATTTTGTTTTTCAACAATGCTGCATATAAAAAACTTTAAGTATGTTATGTCTAAAATATAGGAAAGTTTTTATAAGCAAACTGATTTTTCTTTTATATATATATGGATATGATTTCATTTATTGCGAATATTTATAAAAAATAATAGGAGTAATAATAATAAAATAATTTTACATTTTGAATTTAATACAAAATTAATTGGATAAAATAATATTTTTATTTACTTATATGCAATAATTTCATACTCACATGGGTAAAAATGAGTACTGCAAAGAATTTAATGAAAAAAAAAAAACATTTTTTTTTGATACTCAATCTTTTTTCATTTTTATTCAATAATTATTTCCCACAAAAAGACTAAACATTTCCTGTGATTTTGAACAGTCAATAGTGGACAGGCTGATTGCAGTAACAGGCAGATAATGAGATATACAATCCCGTCCAAAAATTCTAAACTTTATAAATTTATGATTTTTGATTGTTTCTTGTTACGTAGATGGACAATTACTTTTATTAACTGACAGACAGAGTGACAGACAGTTATAAGAAACGCACTAAAACGTTAATATTATTTCTCACAAATCTATATTGTAAAATTTATAGGGAAAATGAAAAATAAACAATGATAAATAAATACTTCTTATTATAACGTATATAATACATAATATATATAATATGGTGTGTATTTGGTTGTATATTACAAAGGGCAAAAATTGAAATAACAACAATGAATCTCCAATAAATAGGAAAAATAACCTTCTACTTTTCTGACAAACAAAATAAATAAAAACGTAGAGGAAATTTTCTTTTCTTTTTGTAAGTATATGTAAAAAAACAACTTTCAGTCACGCAAAAACAAATATATAAATATATTTTCCTTTTGGGAAAATAATATTTCTTTATTTTTTTTAGTTGAATTTAATATTTCTACCTGGTAACGTTTTATATTCTTTATATACTATTTTTTTTTTTGTATAAACATAAATAAATTTACAAAAACGAAAATGTTAATTATGCTAACTGCATGTATTGTCTATGATAATTCTTTAAATAATAAAATATATAAAAAAAATTTGAAAAAATTTAATAAAACAACTAAACGAATAAGTAAAAGTTTTTGAAACTACAAAATTCTATAATAAAAAATTCTAAATTCTATAAATTTTTATTGTTGTTTAGATAATGCTGTACAAAATACATCATTATGTTTACGTACCGAAGGTTTATATACATTAGGACCAGCATTTGGTGCAATTGGTTGGCGTTTACGTAAACATTATTTTAAAGTAACACAAAAAATACCAGATAAATCATCATTAGGTAAACATTTAGTTAAATCTGGTTCACAATCAAATCAAAATAAAACAACAAATGGTAATACAGCTAGTTGTAGTACAATAACATCTAATTGTACAACAAATAATATTAATTATGGTAATAATTCATTAAATGATATAACGGAACGTATATTAACATGGACTGAATTTGGACCAGATAAATATATTGATGATAAAGAAATTCATAGTATTTTAAAAAGTTTAATTGCATTACAACATCCATATATTGAACCAATTAAATATTCAGCATCAAATGAAACTGGATGTTTGGTAGTAAGAAAGTAAGTATATAAATAATAATAGTTAGTCAAAATGAAATATAAATAATTTATTTACTTATTATATTAATAAAATTATTTTAGTTTTTATAAACAAGGAAGTCTTAAGGATATGCTTTGTATGTCAACACCAAAAAATCCATATTTAAGTAAATATGGTAATTGTAAGAATCGTTCGGCATTATCATTAAAACAAGTTGCTATTTATGGTCGACAAATAATTGAAGCTTTACGTTTTCTACATTCAAAAGGAATGCCATTTGGTAAATATATTTATATATTAATTTTTATTTCAAATTATTTCAATATTTTCTTTGCACTTAAAATAGAAAATTTTCTTGGAATTGCAAATTTAATTATAATATTTTTTTGTCTGTCAGTTAAATATTTTTCACATCTTGTCCTAACATTTCCATGTGGATTTAGGCATATCTCTTAGAGAGATTTTCCCGACATTCTGTTGAATTTAAGTGACCTTATTAAATTATTAGTTAATTATAATCAATTAAGCTCAAAAATATAGAATACAAATTATTTAATACAAGTAATCTTTCTTTAGATATTTAAATGATAATTTGTAAATATTAAAAACGAAATATTTCCCTGAATAAAGCTTAAATTTAAGAATGTACAAACAGAATAAATTTTTCTATTTGTTAAAGTTGAAACGAAATCGAATTATAAATGCAATTAAAGTACAAAAATAGCTTTTAGTAATATGAAGAGAAAAAAAATACTATTTTAATAATTCAATTTTTTTTTCTATTTAAAGGACATTTACAAACTGGAAATATTTTAATTGTTGATGATAATATACGTTTATTGGATATTGAAAATTATATATTAGGTGTACCAGCATTTTATCGACCATTTTTTGTACAACATAGTAAAATTCATACAGCCGAAAATATTGATGTATATTGTTTTGGACATGTTTTATTTGAAATGAGTATGGGTTATCCATTACAGGAATCAATAGCAAGACAAATAAATGAATGTCCAGAAAGTTTAAGTAAATTTTAATTTATAATTTTTCATAAAAATGTAATAATAATATACATAATTATTATTTGAATTGTTTTAGAAAACTTATTAGAATCGATATTATCAAAAGAAGCATGTAAAACAAGTTTACCATCATTAAATCAATTAGCTGAACATAAATTTTTCACTGAATATGCATCTAGTCTAAATGATACTCTACATAATTCAAATGAGAGTTCATCAAATAATAAAATACATTTTAAATTATCAACAAATGCCAAAGAACAAATAAAAATTGCTACACAAAAAGCCGAAATACGTTTACAAAATGAACAAAAATCAGTAAATTTTATAATTTAAATCAAATTATAATTTGTTTATATAACGAAAGTTTTCTTAAATTTTAGGTTAAAAATCAAAAACGTCTGGTACGTGTACAAGAACTGATGAGTTCCGAAGAGGAGAAAAAGAAATCAAAACAAAAAGCGGTAAGAAAATAAATTTTAACTTTTTTTTTTTAATATTCTAAGTACATTTTATATTTTTAATTAGAAACTGGAACACAAACAATCTAAATTAAAACAACAAGCATCATTACAAATGCAAAATGGACCATCTTTATCATTAGCAACAACATCATCATCATTTGGTACATCAACAGGTAGTGCAGGTGAACCAAAATCACCATTATTAAATAAAACCGATAGTACAATAAGTGTACATATCTCACAAGAAACTTTATCATCACCACCATCAATTCAAAGTATAATAAATACAAAAAAAATATTAAGTAAAAAAAAAATATATACCGTATATAATTAATTTGAAAATTTTTTTTAGCTTCACCATTACCACCACCACCGCCAATGCCACCAGCGCCACCAATGCCACCAGCTTTACCACCACAAAATTTCACAAATTTTAAGAATTCATCAATTGATGAAATTGAAGATGAAAAAGAACGTTCAGCATTATTAGAATCAATATGTCGTTTTAATCGTGGTTCATTACGTAAAGTTCGGTCAAATGATGATTGAAATCAATTGGTATAATCAAATATAGAATTTGTATTAGAACCGAAAAAAAAAAACATGTGTTCCAACAGTTTATTTTGAACAAATCACAGTAAAAATCATTTTAGTAAACAAAAAAAATAACAAGCTTAAAAGAAATTTATATGAATTTTATAATTAAAAATATTTATTATACTTCTTAAAACTAAAACAAAAATGAAAAAAAAAACACGGACCAAACAGTTTTTTTTAAACATTAAAAAAAATAATATGAAATTATTACTTTACAAATTTACTAAAAGAAATTTATGAAAATTATTTAATAAAAATATATTTTAAAAAAAATTTAATTCTTCTTATAGTGCTGAGCTAACAAACTTTATTATCTAAATATGATATTTTTTAAAAAAATAATTAAATACATATTAATCTTATTTTGATAAAAAAAAGTAGAAATTCTTTTACCACGAATTTGAATAAAAATGATTCTAAATTGACTGAAAAAAAAAGGAAAATTTTACATAAACATTTTTTTTTTAAATCTATTAAATTAATAAATAAGATTTTAAAAATAATATGTAATTTAATGGCTCTTTAAAATTTTAAATTCACTAATTCTTATATTAATTTCAAAAAATATTTTTAAAAGTAATCTTTTCCTATTTAGAGATTTTTTAACAATTTCAAATTAAATTAAAACTAGAAATTCTCTAGTCATTTTGTATTCTGTACTTTTTTTAAATTACTATATTCATTTTAATTTACCTATTTTGTTTTTTATTTAAAAATCTATCCCCCTAAAATTTTTACTTAATAAATTTTAATTGCAAATATAAATAAATATGAATTGTGTAAATGTTTATCAATGTTTAGAATTAAAAGTTTAAAAAAAAAACCATGTATATTTAAGTCATATTTTAAATAATTGAATTAATTTTACAAAAACGTTTAAAGATATTGAAAATACTAACAAAAATTAATGAATTTATTTTAAATAAAGAACAGGAATTGTTTGATATATTCAAAATTATTGTTCAAAAAAATATTTGAATATAAATTTTTCCAACAATATAGTAAATTATAATAGTAATTAATCAAATAACTTAGCCCTTTTATCGGCAGCTACGAAAAATTACTGCATTCGTCTTCTTCACATTCCTTTTCATGACTTTTTAATTTCTTTCAACTTTTCGATATTTTGTAAAAAAATTTAATATAAATATATATATTTTTGTTTGTAATTTAAATTTTCTTTTAAAATTAAAATTTATGGTCCTAAATTTAATATGCTAACAAATTTTATACTATACTTACAATTATTATTTTCTTCGAAAACATTATTTTGTGATTATTCTATTGTGATTATAAAAATATTGGCACTAAGACAAAACAATATTATATAAAAATAAAATTAATTTTCCCCAAAAATGTTCGCTTAATTATTGTCCGATTTTTATAAAAAATTCAAATTTCCTTAATATTTATTGTATAATTTCAAAACAAACTAATCTGCATATACATAAATATATATTTACAAAAAAATTTTAATTATAAATAATATATATTAAACTGAAATTATTAATTTTTAATCCACAAAGAAGCTATAAATAAAATTATTTACAAAACAAAAAATTTTTTAAATAAAATATTTATTATTATTTTCTTTAAAAAAAAAATATTTCTTCAAATTTCTATATATATATAAACTTATACATTATATATTTCTTATGCACTGTTATAAAATAAATAAATAAAAAAATTAATTTAATAAATATCACTTTTTTCGAAATCCATTGAATAACAAACACAATTTTTTTTTTGTAAATTTTAAATAAATAAATGTACTACCCTATTTAATGTTAAGCAAATATATAAAATAATTAATTAACAAAATCCATTTATTCATATTCACAGGTGAAGAAAAATGATATATACAATTCTAAAAAATAAAATATTTAAAATATTTAAAACTTAAAAAATAATTTAAAAAAAAAGCAAGGTAAAAATTATTGAAAAAATAAATTTTAAAATGAAAAAAATATTTTTAATGAAATTTTTTTGAAGATTTTGTAATTGTATACAATTTTTTTGTTGTTGGGTAATTTATTTGAAAATTTAATATTTTATATAAATTGTTTTCCAAAACATTGTATTGAAATTTTAAAAGAAAATGTATTAGCAAAAATCATTTTAGAATATTCTATGATTATAAATTCAAGGTTTTAGGAATTAATTAATAGAGAAGTTTACAAAAAGTATAAAATTGTTTTAAATAACGAAAATTACGTCCAAAAATCTAATAATCCATATTCCCAGATAGAAATTTTTCTGTATTTAATGACTAAGTAAAACATTAACAGAAATTGGTTTACTGTAGCAGAAAGTCTATTTTTAAGCAAAGTTTAAAAAAAAGAATTCTCATTTATAGACGTTTCAGATGCCAATTTCTTCGAAAATTTTGCTCCCATTGCACTTGAATGATACAAGCTATTCAAAATAATTAAATTACATAAGGTGAATTTATTATAGTATGTTGGGAAAGTAAAGAAAATAATAAAAAACATCAAATTTACTATTCCATTTTGCGACGAAATTAACAATTTAAGTACAAAACAGTTTTTCACATCCGAATAGTTGAAAGGCCCTTCCAAACAAAATAGACAAAGATTCAACTGAAATTTAATATAATTTATTAGAATTAATACGATATTATCTTAATTGTTGTCCAACTATTATAAAAAGTAATATTTATGTAGGCCTACTATTAACCATAAAAGAACTATAAATAATTAAAAAATATATTTTCGATTATTAATTAAATTACATTTAAAATTTGATGTGGTTTTTTGTGATTTTTCTTTTCAGTCTTCATGAAATTTTATAGTTTCTTCGTAAATAAAACTATATTATATATTTTATTTTATGGCAAATTCTAAAATTCCAATTATACTCACACATAAATATAATATTCTTCTGTAATAAATAATTTTAAATAACTAAAAAGAAAATTTATTAATTAAAAGTAAATTATCAAAAAATATAATATATATCTATGTATATTTATATATAAATAATTAATTTAAATATATAATATGGATATTATTGAATGGTGTCTATTTTGTAAAATGGCTAAAAATTATTTTATTGAAATTTTTTCAAAAATGCCATAAGGAAATTTGAAGAAATTTATATACAAAAAAATATACTAAAATTATTAATAAATATTAATATTAAAAATATAAAAAATTATAAAAATACCGAAGTCAGTTTATTATACTAAATAAACTTTCAAAAGCACAAAAAAAAATATAATTTTTGATGTTGTATTCAATATTTTGTTTTTATTTCATTCGATGCTATAAAAAATGAAGTCTGGTACCAAGGTTTGACAAATTTAAGCTAAGGATCGTCTTTGGGTTAAGTATGGTAAATGTAGAGTAAACAGAAGTGTTAATGAGTCCAAACTAATTAGTACCATAATAAACTAATAATCCATTTATTAAACTTTTACTTAGATCTTAGAACAATGATGTGATAGTGATAGTCTACTATTGTGTATTAGGTCCTGCATTAGTTCACAATCGAAATATAGATGTTACTCTAAATTCACTCAGCTGGAAATCATGAGTGTCAGAGTCAGTAGTAAATTATACATTAATGTTGTTTTAAGACTAAGAAAAATCGGATCGGAATGATTATTTGTGTTTTTTCGGGCAATAAAATCCAATCAACTTAAATAGTTATTTATTGGCAACACACTTAGGGCTCAGAATCCACAAAAAAATCAGGAGGTTCCCAAATGTTTTATCCATTTTATTTTGTTTTATCAGTTTCTCAATTTTGTAATTACATGTTTGGAAGGAAATTGATATAAAAATTATTTGGTAAATGAAAGTAAGTAGATCATATCCTTATCCTCGTGACCGGATAAATGCGCACACGAAAAATGCGAACAGAAAATTGCGCACACAGAAATTTGCGCACACAGAAAAATGCGCAAACAGAAAAATGCGCACATAGCAAAATGTGCACGCAGAAAAATACTGGACAAGGGTAAGTGATAACCAAACGTTTTAAATTTGGTTCGCATTTATTTATAATTGGTTCGCATTTATCCCGTACTTAATATATGTTTAATTTTAAGGGACTATGATTATTTTATTGAAATTAAAAAGAATCTGCTTATAATTTGTTTTTAATTGAAAAGTATATTAAAAAATAATTAATTATATTGATTGTCGACATAATACGAATAAAAAAATTCCATTCATTCATAAAAATTACAAATCAATTGAATTTTAATTTTACTATTGTAATAAAATATAGGAGTAATAAATTTGGTTTAGTTTGTTTTATAGCTTAAAATTTTGATTAAATAAAAATTTATTATAATGATTATTTTGATAGAATATTATAATTGAAATGCTCACAATTTTTGTATTTACATTAAATAATCAAAAGACAACAATTTATCATACATATTTAAATATAAATAATAAATTTTTTTATTGTCATTTTATGATATGTGTAAATATAATTCCACTTATTTTGATATGCGTGATTTTCCATATATTTTTATGATAATTTTGGTATTATTTATTATATTAATAAATCTATTTGTCATTTTATTACATGTTGTTGTTAATGTACGATTAAAATGATTAATAGTATTTTTGTTAAAGGATACGTTGAAGAATATTTTAAATTTATGATATTATAAAATTCAATTAAATATAATCTGGGAAATTCTATTATTTAATATAAAAATTGAAGTTCTTAATTTTACTATAAATAAAAAAACGATCCTTTTTCATTTCTTAATTTATTTTATTTGATTTTAATAGATAATTTAATTTTAGCGTGTTAAACTATTTTCTATCGCGAAATTATTATATGTATATGTTAACTACCTAATAATTATGTTGTGTATATTGTATATACCACAAATTAGCCTTATAGTTATAATCATCATTAAAAAAATGTTTACTTTACTTTCAATAGTAATGAAATTTTCTGAAAATTATTATATGCTCAAAAATACAATTAAAAATATTTATAAAATTAATCTATGTAACGAAAATTTTCCAAAATATTATTTTTACCATAGTATAATTTATAATAGTACAACAAAATATTTTCGTGCCAATGATTTTATGTAATTTTATAATTTCAATGTTTGACATGATGTACTTATGTTTTTCTGTACTTATATAATATTTATTTTTTGTATCGATTAAACAATATTTTTGTACAACAAGATTCTTATGCGAATCATATATTATAATCAAATATATCCTAATTTGGGAGTTTGTTGAAATTATAAGTTATAAGACATTTAAAAGCAAGTAGGAAATATAGCTAATACTTATTATATTTGCATTCAAATACAAAATTGTTATCTGATCACTAAATACAAATTTTATGCTCATGAGATAAATTAAATTGAATCACCCATAACAATTAATATGATGAAATTTACTATAAATAATTATAGATAATTTTCTATTTTAATTAAATGGAATTTGAAAGTTTTTATAAATTTTTTTAATTCGAATTTAAACAAATACAAATTAAATAATTTGTAAACTAAATTACGAGTATTTTAATCAAATTATTTAGGAAACAAAAAATCTTTTCGCTAGGGAAATTACATTATTTCTATCTGTATCTGCATACACAAATATGCTTAAACAATGTGCTAAATCAAAAAAATATAATTCCATAAAGAAAAAGTATATGATTTTTTTATATCAGGATAAAATTTAATTTTTCTTACTACTTTTTGGGTTGTAATAAAAAGTAAATTAACAAAATAATTAAAAAGGATATAAAAAAAAATTTATACAAATATAAAATTAAATTATGGCATCGAACTGGTCAGGTTTTGTAAAATATTATTTTCATGATTTTTACAAAGAGCAACAAAAAAGCAAGGAGGTATGTTAACAAAAAAAATATAAATTACCACAAATCCTTCCTCATTCCTTCTATCCAAAAAACACAACAAAACAACATAATAATTTATATGTATAAAAATATTTTAGAAAATAATTTTCAATACAAATCATATTTATTATAATACGTCTAACAAAATTTGCGGCAATACTTTTTCTAACTTTATTAATATACCAAAAACATTATAATAAATAAATTCTCCTTTAAATATTTACTTTCATTTTTGTGTGTTGTAAACTTTTTGGAAATTATATTTGGTTATAATCTCATTTCAGTTAAGCGGTGGCAATAGTGAAATTCGAGGTACGATTAGTCCTTGCAACAAGGTATATAAAATATAATATAAAAAGGATATTTAAACCATAAAAAAGTTTTTGTCTATTGTTTATTTTTCATAAAATATTCTAGTGTGTAGTAAACCTAAAAAAAAATTGCTATGCTAAATATACAACAAATGCATTAGAAAAAAATTATTTTTGGATTTTTGATTAGATCAGCTTAAAAATTGTTTTTTTTTTTTAGCTTTTTTTGATATACTAAAAATTTGCTCAAATGCTGAATTTTTAAATTTTTTTTACTATTCAATTTTCTTCTTAAAATTTTTATTGATATAAAAATTATATTGAGTGATACAAAAAAATAAAATAAAATAAACAAAATCATCAAAACAAAATATTAATTATAATAATGCAGCCAACATTACGACTAGCACCAACATATAGACTTGAATCTAAAAAACCATTAAATCGTGAAATATGTGAGAAAATTATTAAGAAAATTGTTACTCAATCAATTGTTGAATTTACATATAATTCAAATCAAGCTAATTTAATGGCAAAAAAAATTAGTGAAGATATTAAAAATGAAATTAAAAATGAAAAATTTGAAAGGTAAAAAATTTCAAAATATTTGTTGTAATAGAAAAATTTAATATTTATAATTTCTTTTTTTTTTTACAGATATAAATTAATTTGTGTTGTTACAATTGGTGAAAGATTTTATCAAAGTTATGAATCTGTTCATGGATATTTATGGGATGCTGATAAAGATGGTTATATATCATTTGTTTATGATACACCAAATTACTTTGTTGTTGCAACATTATATTATTTATATTTTGATTAAAAAATTAAATATGTAAATATTTAAATTAAATTAAAATTATTATTGAAATGTCATAAAAGAAATATTACTGTTATTTTATCTAAAATATGTTATTTAAATTAATTTTATTGTTAAATTTGAAAAAATATTAAAGAAAATATATTAAAAAAATCTATTAGAAAAATGTTAATTAAAAAATTTCGAAAATGGATCATCAATTAAATACTTTACGATTAATTAAATTATTATTTATTTACTATATAGTTTATTAATTTTATCTCATTTTCTCTTATTTATCAATATTTTCGAATTATTATTCTTACTATCAGTCCTTGAATTATTATTATTAAAATATTTTTAGATTATATTGACGATATGAGGTCTATATTTATCAGGATTCATTTTGGGTATGGACTTTAGCCCTAAATAAGCTAAATAACGAAATTATTTTTCCTTTTACTAACCACTATGCTATGGTACTTTTAATATTTGCAATTGCAATTTAATATTTGGCAAATAATTGACTACAAAAATTTCTAATAAAATATCGAGGTAGGTTTATACCTTATAGCTTATAGTGTCAATATAACTAGAATAGAATTAGAATCTGTTACTAGTGTGTTTTTGATTTTTTTATAGATATATTAATTGATTCAATAATGCAGGTGATACCATGCACCTTACATACTTCGAGAAGTTAAAGGTAGAAGCATTATTGTTAATTAAAAGGTATTTTATCAATATTTCTTGTTATCTTTACTCATTATCAGAAATACAATAATATATCAATAATCATCATATTTCTATTTGATAAAAAAATTACTGATGATAATTTTTGCATTCAAAACATTTTTCAAAAAAATTTAAAATTTCCTTTTATCACAGAGAGCTTTAAATTATGCCATCTTACGTTTGGTATAAAAATAATATATTGCTATGTCCATCTAGCGGATAATAGGTTAAGTGAAACAATTTTATTTGAAAATTTAAGAGATTATTTATATTTCTCTCTTTTTTATGTTGTAAAATAAAATTCTCTTAAAAAAATTATAAAATAATTATGATGTTTTTGTCATTATTTTTAAGCTTCTTTTTTTATTTGTAATTTTTTTGTCTGCCTTACTTTAATGATGACTTCTTTTTTTGACCATAACTGCACATCATAATAATCTTAAAGAAACTACACTCAGGTAGTATACCATTAATTATTGTTACTGAGTGTGTTGATGTTGTTGTTGCTGACGTCGTACTAATAAATATTAAAATAATATAAGTAATTACATTTATTTTTTATTCGCATACCTGTGGTAAAGTCAATGGTTAAGTCGACACAGTCGAGTCGAATTAGTTAGTTTTAAATCGTTGATCGAATAGGACGTGTTCTTTTGGTTAGTAAGAAAAATTAAGCGCGAAATTAATTTCAACCTGTCATTAATATAAATGAAGGTTTACTTTTAACAATATTATTTAAAAGTGTAAAAAAAAATAATTTATTGCATTTAAGGAAAAAAAAGCATTTAAATATATTTAAAAAAAAAATATTATTATTAACAAGTGATATTACGAAATTATTAGTTATGTGGTGTTAAATTTCGAGTGCTTTGGATTTCCATATAAATATTGAATGTTAATTTTAACCTAGTCAGTTCAGTGGAACTTTAATAATTAAACACATTTTCTGTGGATTTATAACACCCAGCATCAAATAACACAAACGTAACACTTTGTTGTTAATTTTTTTTGTCAAAAACTTTTGACAAAAGAATTTTCATTTAAAAAAAAAAGTGAAATTTTTTTTACAACAAATTTATTAGCTACAATTACGTACAAATATAGCACAAATAAATAGAAAATTAAATAAATAAAAATAAAGGTTAGAAATTTTTAAAATATTTTATTTTACATATTCACAAAATTTTACACACCTTCATAAAGAAATCAACATAAATTTCTCATCATAAATTTTTCGTTTTTATTTGATGTCCGAATTTTTTTTACGATTAATTAAAAAACAATTAAATTGTAATTGAAAATTTTAAATTATAAAATTTTTGGCTGTCTGTCTGTGTCATTTTTGTATTATAAAATTTTTGTATTTACAAATTTTAAATTTTGTTTGTCTTTTTTTACAAAATCAAAAAAAAATTAACATTTACCATTTTTTTCTATTTAATTATTTAATAAAATTATTTATAATATTTATTTTTAAATCCTACACGATTAAAATTTTAAATGAATTCTATTCAATATATAAATGATGTAAGATTTTGTTGATTTTGTTGATTTCATTAAATTAAGTTTTGTTGATTTCAATAATATTAAAAATTAAATGATTTTTTTTGTAAATAAAACTTGATAAATATTTTATATATTTTTTTGTGCAAAAATAAATAATTAAAAAAATGTTTATTTTAATATTTTAGATAGAAATATGATCAAATAGAAAAAAAAATTGTTTTAAGATAAATCAATTAAAAAAAATGATTATATTGAAAAGCTTGAATAACATATAAAAACCGGTTCATTTGTATGACCATTAACATTTTTTTTGCTGCTCATCTCCCCCTTTTATTCCTTCTCCTATCATGTTCTATAAATTTTACTACTTGGGAAAATAATTATATTAAAAAAAACGTTATTATTATTTTTTGTTTTGTAATAGGGGAAAATATTAATTGTTGGCCTGTAAATATTGAGAATATTAAATTAATTACCATTGTACCAATATTTCCAATATAGGACCTAATCTGATATAAGTATAAAACAGAAAAATACATGTTCTTCCTGTCTGTCGCAAGAACTCATTCCAAACTAACAGTGTAGCAACTTGTCATATGTCATTATGGTTGCTATTTCTAGCTCAACTGTGGTATTTTCAAAGTTCAACTACACCGGGCGATGCCGGGTAATAAAGCTTGTATTATATAATATTGAATTTGCTATTGTAGAAATAAGAACTTTATACCTGATATTAAATATTATCGTGAGGATGATGTATGAGATAAATTGGACTGAATCGGACCACTTAAATATCATTTAATTGGCAAAATTCCTTTCATTATTAATCTATAATAATTATATCTATAGTGTAAAATGACAGTTTTTGGTTTAATATAATAAATTTGTCTGAATTTATAAGACACAAAATATAATCGTAATGTCCTGAATAAATATATTGTAAAATTAAGTAAATTATTAATTAAAATACAAGAATTGTGTAATTAGATTACATAAAATTTTTATATTTGTAACTTTGTGGTATCGGAGGAGGGACCATAAATTCAGTCCAAATCATTTAAATATTAAAATATTAGATAATTGTTGACAAATATTTGTGTGCAAATAAAGTATAATAATTTAATTCAAAATAGAAACTTATTAACAATTAAATTACTCACTTTAATTAAATTATTAAAACATTTCTATGTTATATAAATTTATAAATTGTAGCATGATATGGTATATTGCGAAAAATATTTAAATTATATTTTTCCGACGTTTTTAAAACCTTGCCGGTAAAATAGTAATTTAGTATTTTCCAAAACCAAATTCTTTGTGGACAAAGATTTCGACAACAATCAAAAAACCATTATTACAGTAATAATTACTTTGTGACGTTACTGGATAACTATAGTTTTCACTGATTATAAGTTTAACCACAAAACTTACAGTCTCCATAATTATTATCATCACCCTATATAAAATTTAATTGCATACAAAATAAAAAAATTTACTTTTCATTTTTATATAAAAAAAAAAAGATTTCAACATTTTTTATAAAACTTTTACTTGAAGATTTTTTTTTATAAAAAATAAAAAAAGATTGTTGTTTCAATAAATTGCCAGCTAGTGCTGTGTATATGCAACAGGTACTTTATAGATATAATTTTATATTATTTTCCCTTTAATTTTTTGTATATACTTACTCAAATTATTTCAAAACATTTTTACAATGCTCCGTAATGTATGGTTATATGTACTTCAGATTATAAATACTATAGCTTTGATTTTGTGTTATGCATTAAAATGATTTCAAATCACGTTTTATTTTTCATGTACACATTCTATGACTATTTATTTTTTCATCAACAACACTATAAAAACTACTAAAAAAAAATTGCAGACATTAATGAAAAATTTACAATCAACCTTTAAAGCTAGAGGCTAACAAAAGCATTTTATAGTTATTACTTTTATAGAAACTGGTTTGCCTCTATATATAAGTGTTAAAAATTTTTTCGAGCTTGTTTTACGTTTTAATAGTGGAATGACACATTTTTTTTTTGAATAATCATTTTTGTTTTGGTTGAGGGAAATTTTTTATTATAAAAAAAAATGGGTTTATACCAAAAATGAGACATCAAACTTTTTTTTTTTTGTGATACAATATTATACATAAATCAGAATGGTTGAATGATTTTTTTTCTATATGGATAATTATGTTGTTGTATTCCTATATTTTTCAATAAAATTTTCCTTTAAAATTTGAACCAATTGAAACAATTTAAAATGAATTGGTAAGAAAATTTGAACTTGAACAAAAATTTTCATTTATTAAAAATTTTCTTGTCTGGGTTTCTTTTTTTTTTTAAATAAATTTTCTTGTAAATTTTCTGTATCAAAGAAATATTCTGTGGAAATAACATAGCAGAAATATTTCAATGAATTTTCACGTGCACCTGTTGAACAAGTTTTTTTTTGTATATTGGATTTATAAGAGTTTTACACACCGAGAAAAAATATGTGAGCATATATTAATATGAAAAATGGGATAAAATTTATCATGGAACTTTTTGTTAAAACTAATGACTTTCAGGTTAAAGAGTATAAATACTTTTATTAAGTTCTATGATATATCACACAGAGGTAAGTCGTTATGGTGCATTATTGCAAGTTTTTTTATAAACGGTATTCTTAACCTTGAGTTGGCTTAAAACCTGGGTTATTTACAACATTTTTTTTGTATCTGAAAGGACATAAAATTATATAAAATGTCAAGTTTTCCCAATTTTGCACATAATTTTCTTTTTTGATAATTTTTTCACTGAAATACTTACTTGAATGAAAATTTTCAAATTTATATTTATTTTTATGTGTTTATTAAGGAAATGATTATGACATTTATAAAATTGTAGACTTCCTGTTTAGTTATTATATCCTTAAAATAAATTCATTTTTCTCTACTTACGATATGAACTATACTATGTATAATGTATACTACAACAAACTGTATAACTAAATAGTACTTTCATTAATAGAAAAAAAAATATTTACAAATTTTTTGTAGTAGTATTTTCAATTAACCTAAATTTCTAACCAAAATTTGGGTCATTCAATTTTATTACAATTTGTTTTTGTACTTTTGCACCTCGTTAGTAAATTTACAATTCACCTAAAATAACAATCATTCAATTAATTGTTGGAAATTCAATCAAATTTATTATGTAATGAAAAAATTCAGTAGGATAAAAAAATTTAGAGTCTGCTGAAATTTGTAAGCAAATTATCGTAATTATCTGGTATACTTTTTTAGGGTGAATTGAATTATTTTTTTTTTTGTGTAATAAAAATCTTTGAATTATTATGAATTTCCATCTTTTCAGGATTTTGGTTAATCCTAGAAAAAGATATTTTATTAATGTGTCAATGTTGATTTAACATTTAGATTTATTATTCTTAAAAAAATACAAATTGACACCAAAATTTAAATATCTACTGAAAGACAGACAATATTGTAATTGATAATCACATTAACTTGGGATATTAGTATACATTTTGTATTATGCTATTATTATTTGTTAATGCAATTATAATTTAATTTTTCTAGATTCTATATTTATATGCGTACTATCGAATATCTAATTGTACTATAGATATCATATCTATGACGAAAATTACTATATCGTATTTAAACATTAATTTTTCAGTTGACACTTTTACTAATAAATTTACTTTACATATTCATAATTATTATTAATACATTTTTTTATGTGTTCGACAAGGTAAAATTAATGATATCAACACTAAATAATGCATAATATAAAATTAATATAGCATAATATAAATTTTTCATACGTATATACATAATTATATTATATTAAATAAAAAAAATTACGAATATAAAAAAATATGATATTGAAATATAAAAATAAATATTACTTATGTATTAATGTTTCTGTTTATATTTTTAATTTAATTTCAAGTTCAATTTCAAAGAAATCGTAATTTATTTAAATTATTATTCAATAAATAATTTTTAAATATATTAATTTTTTTATACAACATAAAAAAAAATTACATTAGTAAATTTAATTAATATAATAAAAAAAAATCTGTAGCAAGGTCAATTAAATCAACATTAAAGAAAAAAAAAATTAATGTAAATATACGAAAAATTTATGTGTGTACAAAAGAAAATAAACAGAGTGTTAATGTTAAAAGTATATAAGTAATATGGTTATTATTTTTTTCATTTAATTCTTAAAAGTCTGTAATTTCACACTTATTTAACATTAATATATATATTTAAAAAATAAAATGGTAAAAAAATTACCCATATATATTTATGTTAAAAATTATGATTAAATTTATAAAAAAAATAATTTGAAATTACTTATAACAGAAAACAAAAATTGAATACCGAAATAATAGTGTACGCATATATTATGTAGGTAAGATAGTAAAACACGCCAAATCATTAAAATTAAGTAAAAAAAAATATAATTTATAATTTGCTTTTGAGTAATGTCTATATTAATATTGGCAATATCAACATGTTGTAGGTAAATTCATTGACTTCCAACAACTGAGGACCAATAATGTTATACCACCAGGAGTAAAAGAGTTTCTCAAGCTAAACGAAAAACAAAATTTTACTTAAAAAGATTTTCAACAAGATTTTCTTACAATACGTAAATGTAAAATAAAATTTTAGTCTTTTTTTCTAATTGAAATTCGTTTTGTTCAAAAATCAAAATTTGACTTGGATTAGAAGAACACAAAATTAACTTTAGAAATGATATCAAAACTAATTGTCACATAAAGTAACAAACTGAAACAAAAAAGTATAAATTTACCCATTTTACTATAAAAAAATTATCCACCACGAAAACTTGCTGATTAATATTTGAAGATATTTTTATTCTTCTTCTGTTTTGAATACCTAGAAATTCTTACTTCTTTGCTTTGCGTTTATTTTTTTGTTTTGCGTTTATTCTGCTTGCAAGAGTTTAAATGATTATGGTGTGAATGACATATAAAATTTTATAAAATAATTTAAAAATAATAACTTGACATTTAAAAAAAAAATTAAAATTACGGAAATATTTATTATTACCAATTTTGAATTTTCCATTCTAAAATTTTGATAAAAAAAAAATAACTTTAACAATGTCATCGAAGGCTAAAAATTTTAACATTTTTTTTTTTTATTATAAATTCGTTAATATATTTGCTGTAAAGATACTAAAAAGCTTTTTATAGTAAACTGTTTTTTTTATTACTTAATAATTGCTAAATTTAATTTGACTGTAGATAAAATTTTATTTGCACAATTTAAGTATTTATAGAAAATGGTTGAATTATAATTTATTTATAATCAAGTATGTATATAACACTAAAATGTGGTTTATAGTTAACTACTTACTATAATATAAAATTAGAGAAATTAAAAATATATATTTCTTAAATTTTATTTTTTATTTATATTTTTTTATTAAGAAATTTGATTGTAATAAAATTGTATATTATTTTGTATGTAGTAATAAATAGTTAATGACATTTTAATGGTTAATATAAATATACGTAAACATAGCCAGTTGGACAAGGAATAGGCAAAATTTCAAAAAAAAAAAGTGTCCCTGTAGGAATATTTGTAACATAACTAAATATGGAAAGTATAATTATGAGACCAATAATTAATTTGCTGATTATTTTATATTATAAAGGTTCGAAACTAAAATGAAATTTATTGAAATTTGCTAAAATGATTTTTGTATTAATATGTGAAATTTAACTCATACCAGGATATTATTTTATTGTATTAAATTTATCAATTATAAGAGCAGCTCCTTTCAATTTCATTTATCTACTGATTAATATATATACCATGTAGTGTGAAGATACTATCGATTTGCTCTTTTATGTCGAATTAACGTGGCTACTACAAATTTTAATTATGCACATTCTTCTATAAAAATTTTCTAAATAAATTGTGGTTTCCTAAAACTGAACAACATTTAATTCTAATTAAAATTTAGAAATTTATATAAATTTCATATTAACAACCATTAATTAATAAACATTTTTACATATTATATAATTTTTGCAATTTTTAATCTCAATAACGATTTATTACCTTAAATAATAATTTAAACTTGTTCAATTTTATGCTCTCCAATAAGCAAAATATATTCTGTACATTAATTTTACCTTCTTTTTTCTTACATCGCTTACCGCAAGTTCTTCCAAAAATTAAAACCCCAAGTTTTTTCTAAATTTTAAAATTTCTATAAAAATAAATTACACAATAATATAAATTTTTGTGGACTTATGTTCACTGAACCAATTTTATTATTGAAGAAACTTTCGTTACACTTGGTGACGCGACTATCACAAAAATTAAAATTATATTCGTATATATTTTTATTAAGTTATAAAAAAATTGAAATTCTTTTGTAACTTTTTGTGAAACTATGACATAACTTCCTTCCTTTTTTTTAAAAAAAGAAAAAAAAAAAAACAATATAAAACCAGAAATTATAATTAAAAATGTCTTATAATTAAAACTACTTGAAAAAATAATTATAAAAATATATAATACAAGGATATAAAATAGAGAAAATGATTGTGGTTGAAATTAAAGTTTAAATCAAATTGTTGACAAAATAAAATGGTGACTAATTTTAAAAATAATAATAATAATTTAAGGTGGTAAGAAAATAAATTAAATGAATTTGACCTTTTCACCTGTTTTTTTTTACCATTTTATTGATCGGGTTCTAACTAATGTTTCCTGTTCAATGAACAATATAGAGAATTAAAGCGTTTCAGAATTTGTGGTTTCGCTTGAGATGATAATAATGATAATAAAAAACCAACCTATAAAAGATTATTGTCTTATTTTGCGTTATAAAATTTCATTGAAAATTTATAGATTTTTTTTATTTGGAATTTGTTTTATTTCAATTTTATTATTGAAATTTAAAGAATTATAACTAATTCTAATATCAATTATAGAAAATATGTCTTTTATAAAATATAATTTTTTTTATGGATAAATAGGTTTGAGCTTTCGCAATTACAATAATTCAAAAGATTAAAAATTCTAAGAATTATTTTATAGCTTTCACCATTTTGAAATTGACAATCACTTGTAATTATCTTTGAATAAATTTTGCAAAATAAAAACATACATAAATACATATTCGACTGATTATCAAATCATTAAAATATTTGCAATATTGTGTAACTATATAATTATTGAATCAAATACTATATTACTTATTAAATATGACATATTTTTAGAATCAATTTTTTTTTACTATTATTTTTTTATGTTAGTAAACAAACCTCAATGATTTCAACTCACGTTCATTTCATATAACATAAAATAAAACGAATAATTTATGCTATAAGAATTATATATTTTTTATGGAACCTTGGTAATTTTTACAATGGGGGAAAAACCTTCAAAAGAAAAATACATAGACAATAAACAATTAAAATGTTTTTAATTATTTTGTTGTCGCAAATATAGAGAAATTTATGATTTTAATATATCAATTAGAATTTTTATATTGTGCAAAAATTTAGCACATTAATTAATTTATTGAGAAATTTGCAAAATGGTAACATACTCGAATATATACTTGATTTAATAAGGAATGCAGTTTTTCTAGTTAAGTGAAATAGTTAAAACTATTTTACTCAATATTTTATTTTATGCATTCAACTCAGTTTTAAAGTTCAATAATTTAATATTAAACAAGCTTCCATATATGATTTTCTTGACCAAATACAATTGAAAATTCATTTAAATTCGATTTGACTGATTCAACTTTATTTCAACTAAAACTTAGTAATTTTAATAAATTTTCAACTATTATAAGTTCTTGATACCACACAGAGACTTCAAATTCCTGCAAAAAAGTTTATCAAAAATTTCTATGCAAGTATAAATGAATATTTGGAAAATTGACGTAATCTTAATGTACATTCGTTAATAATATTATGTAAAATTCTAAAAATCATTTAACAAATCTTCAAAAATTTCCCTTTTTCTTTCAAAACTTTTCAGTATTTTATAATTTTTTTAACTTATTTCTTAAAATTTATGTAGTCAAAATCCACTAAATAGATTTCTTAAAATAACTTTTCTAGTCTCATATAATATTTTAATTATATAAAAAATATAATAATAATCATGTGAATAGAATAAAAACTTTATGTTATATTAATAAAAACATACTTAAAATAAAAATTATAATATGAAACCCGTTAAACAAGAAAATTGGAATTCCACATAATAAATGACAAACCCAAATAAAATAACAACAAATAAATTTATTTTGTAGAGCCACAAGAATTTCATAAAAAGAAACGAAAATAATAAAAAAAAAATTAACACAATTTATTAAAATATTATGCAGAATTTTAAAATTTAATTCGATATCAATGAAAAATATATTAAAAAATAAAGATTTTTATATTCGTGGCACACTTTTTTAAGACCTGCCTGTGGTTTTTTCATTATAGGATAAATATATTTGATATTTCATTTCTAATGTTTCATATGGTTTTGATTGGTATATTACTGGACATTTAGAGGTTATATATGTGTTTATTTATCAAAATATGGTTAGAAATTCCATATCTTCTGTTTGTGGTCTATGCAAATTTAAAAATATTTTTTAAAACCATTTTTGTTTATATAAAAATTAAAATTCAATTAACAGAGGAAAAAAATTAACATTTGAAAATCAATTTTGTATATAGTAAAAGTTTTAAAGAATTGAATTTTTAAATTGAAAAGTATTTGATTTATTAAATTTACCATTTTTCTTAAGTAACCATTACAAGAATTTTTATATAATAGAAAGTATTTAGGCTTATATGTTCTCAAGAATAAATTGAATATTTATTTTAATTACTTTATTCGCTGTACCATAAAAAATTGTTACAAATCAACCAGTTTACCCTGTTGTGGCTTATTAAAAGCATTTAATCATAGAGTAGAATCTGGAATAAAAAAATAAGTCATAACTTCAAACTATATTTTAAATAAAATTGTCAATTTTTCTGGTAATTTTCAAATGAAAGTAGATTATTTTTATAATTTCTAAACTTTGATCAGGGCATTCGATCGTTCGACCCATAGAGATCGTTCTTAAAATAGTTAATATATAATTTTTAATGGTATATATCCAATGATTCTATTATATGTTGTACTATGAAAAATCGATAATAGTTTGCCTTAACTCCTAAAATTATATAATCTCCAACTGATCAGTTTAAGTTTGGTAATTAACTCAGGCAGGTGTCGAAATTTAAGCTTATATACATATTATAGAAAAAATGTATACCGACAGGAAATTTGGTTGAGTGCTTAATTTTTAGTGAAAACTTTAATAAAGTTACATAAAAAAAATCATAATTCTTAATATATTATATTTTCATGTTATAGTAAAAATTCAAATTTGTCTAACAATTATAATATACAATTATAGTCTATTATGGTATATTATTGTCTCTATAATAGTCATAAATTATAATTTATGTAATATAAATATACAAGTATCAAATCGGTTCATAAATTTTCACGGTAAATAAAATATATGTTTTACATTTTTGTTAAAATATTCCCACAAATTATGTAATACATATACATAATCTATAGCTATTTTTAATATATAAACTTCAATTATAGTTTCATCGTTTCTGGTAGATCTGCAAAAATGATAAAGATTTAAAACTATAAAAAATAAGTAAAATAATTGTAACTATATAAGGAAATTAAACAATTTCCAATTGAAAGTTTTTGACTTTTATCTTTTAAATTTTTCTTTTTAACTCCAATTTAATTTTTTTGTTTTTTAAATTATACTTTCATTTCATTGTAATTTGAACTTTTACTACCTGTTTTCTTTTAATTACAACAAATTGCATTGTACACCATGTACATATATACTCCAATTTACTATATTTAATTTGCTATTGTTTGTAATTCATACTACTCACTAATGAACCTTACTTGTTTCCTATACATACGACGACTTTTTTTTTGTTGTTGGTTAGAAAGAAAGTATAATATTTGATTGCCAAAAATTTTCTAATGCGAAAAATTAAAAACAATTAAAACTTTGTATTAGTGATAAGTTTTCACTTGATTAAAAATAACGTAAAAATTTTGGTACAATTAAATTTAGTAGCTATTAAAAGTAATTGTTTGAATTCTTTTCACTTATGCTTAAGAAATTTACTTATTTTTTTTTTTTGTTTTTATTGAACTTGAAACATTTATTTTTTATTTTAATCATAAATTTTTTTAAAGTTTGAAGATCGTGATTTTTAAGCTGATGAATCATCACGATCTTATGTTGAATGTTTTATAGGTCAGGATCAGATTATTTTCGTTTAAATAATTTTTTGTGATTAATATTATTTTTGAGTTTTCTAAATATTCTTAAAATAATTTTCGGTAAGAAAATCGCGACAATTTTATGCTTTTCAACAATTAATGATTATAGAGAATTAACCTCACTAAATTATAAAAATTATGAACTTTTTATCATAACAAAATTTAACTTTTTGTTGGGAAAAAATCATATTTAAATTACCATAACAATAAATAATCAAAATTCTGATAACTTTCTATAATATTAAAAGTGTTTTTTTAAATTGAAATTTTTCAATGGGAATTTAAAAATTTACTTTAAAAAATTAACGAACTGGTTCACATTAAAAGAAATTCCGAAATTATGTAAAAAAAAAAACCAAAAAATTTCAATTTTATATTTAAAATTAAATTAAAATATTTTTTTGAAGAATTTTCTCAATTTTTCAAGTTTTCCAATTTTTGAAGCTATGACGAATTTTTAAATGGGCTAAATTACAAATGTAAAATTAATCTTAATATTTCTTTTATAGAGATTAGATTGTGGTGGCCAACATTTTTGTTTCATGAACATTTTTTTTTATTAATGGCGGTCACCTGCTGGTTCGGTCAGTGACTTGCATAAAAAAAGTAAAGCGCTTATTGTTATTTTTTTTGTTATTAATAAGGTTGAAATATGTTTTTGGATTTTTTTTTTATAATTAATTTAATCGGAAATGAGAACGACACATTTTGTAATCGATAAGAAAAATTATGAATTAATTTCTTGTTTGTTGTAGGATTAAGAATTAACAATATTGGAAATTGTAATTTTAAAGAAGAAGAAAACAGAAAAATATTATGGAAAAACGAAAAAGAGAAATTTGTTTATGGAGCGTGTCAAGTGTCATACAAAAAGACTTGGACATTATCTTGACATATTGTTAAATGGAATTATGAGAATTGTACAGAATTTTTGAATTAATTATGTCTTATAAATAATTTTTAATTGATTAATATTTATTTTTCGTTTTACTTTTTATTTATACCTACTTTATATTATCATAGATTTAATTGATATAAATTTGAGTGGGGTTAGTATTTAAAAGGCCAGGTGGAAAATGAATTATGTAAGAAAATGAAATAGAGTTAAAGAAAATTAATGGTAAAGGTCAAAAGAAATGTAATATTATGTAAATTTACTAAATTACTTCATACTTTTTAGTTCAAATTGTCAAATCAAAAATTTGAGATATTATTTTTATAAATGATTAAAATTTACCTTAATATTCAAAGTCATTTTAAGTTTATGGAGCAAAGCAGGACACAATTTCCTTGAAAATATGATTTAATATGTTACATAACTGAGAAATCTAGAGTTAGTCATAGAGCATTCAGCATTAGAAAGTTCCAAAATAAAGATTTATATTTAATTAGAAAGTTTTAATTAAATATAAATATTTTTCGAGTTATACGTATATGAAATTGTTATCAGACATAAAATGATTGTCACATATTAATAACTCTCATATTGTCACCTATTGAAGGTTAATATAAATCTAAAATACTTAATTCCAAAGCTTTTAATTCTTCCGCAAATATTAACTACTAGGAACAATCAATTGAATTAGCAACACAATATCAAATATTTAATTTATCAATTATATTAAAATTCTTATCAGACAGAAGGTAATCAATTCTAGAGTCTAGTCTAGATTAAATAATATTGTACATTTGATTAAATACCGTATTATATTTAATTCAAATTAATTATAATTATAAACAGAATATAATCAGACGGGAAACCCATCCCAAATTTCAACAATATTAATCATTAAAAAAAACTTTCTTTTTTGGAAATTTACTGTCGAAGTTTTAGACTGAAGACTGAACTGTAAGACAATAATTCGAAAGTCGATTCAAAAATTTTGTATAATTTAATTAATATTTTTCCCTAAAGAATTTTGAGTAATTGATTTAATTTAAATTTTTATTGAACAATATAATATTTGTTCATAAATGTATATTAATTAAATTGGTGTTAATTGATTTAACTTTTTTTTAACAATTTATTTACAATGTAATCATAAAATATTAATTACAACAACTATTAAATTTTTTTAAATAAATATAATTATATGGGGGTTTACCTTAATTTTTATTTTGTTTAAAAAAATACAACCTATAGAAGATAATACAAAACTAGTTGAGCTGTCTAATTAAATTTAAACTTATAAAAATCATTTAATTTCTGTCTGTGGTCGTTAAATTGCATTATATATTAAATTATAAATTGTCTAAACAAAATTTAATTTTAATTAGAGATAATTAAAGTCTTATTATCTTTTTTTGTAAATTTACAAGTGATTTACTAAAATTATACAACATTATTTTCATACAATTATTATTAGATGCAATGTTGACATATAAAATACTTGAATTGATAAATATTTATTAAGTATTAAAATATTTATTGTACACTTTACTTGATTAGGAAAGAAAGTATGTAAAAATTAATATTGTTTTTATTAATAATTAATTATAATGTTTATTATCATTAAGTAGAATCTAAATTGAAATATGTTATCACTTGGAAATATTTATCTAAATTATTTTATTATCGTTATCATTTAATAATGCAAATATGGGTGAAATATTTAACTATGGCAATAAATTTTTTGAATAATAAAAATAAATCATATTATTAAAAAGACAGGAAAAAATAAACAAAATTAAATTTGTAAATATATAATTGTTAATTCCGAAATGAACCATAATAAAATTTTAATTATAAATGAAATAATTAATTTTATTAATTATTTATACAAAAATATTATTTATTATATATGTTTAAATATATGGTATATTATAGCATATTTTATTATGGAAAATGAATAAACAATTGATGACAAAATTTCCATTCTTTTATTTTGCAATAATGTTTTATCCAAAACAGAAAACCTTCTGGTATATAAATTAAAAATATATGCTAGGAGGTGATTGTTTTATTTAAACTTCAACAGTTTTCTTATTATACCAATTTAAATTTTGTGAAATTGGTTTGACTGGAAACGTGCTTCATTTCAAATTGAATTGACAATTTAATAAATATGATTTTTTTATATATAAATTATTAATTATATTTTGTGGTGCAATGAACCATATAAAATACTTGAAGGTCTTAACACAAAATAAAAAATTATAAAATATAATTGCATAAATTAAAAATGGATAAGTAAAAATAGTTTTTTTTTTTAAATTCTTTAAAAATTATAATTTGCTTTTTTTTTTAAACACGCGATTTCTATATTCTAAAATGAATTTTTATTAGCAAATAATTTTCCAATTTCCTTTTTTTATGGTGAATTATATTCTGCTTTAGGATATGACAATTAATGGAAAATATAATGTTGATTTTAAAATGTAAATATATAGATTAAAGAGAAGCAAATTTGCTGATTATTTTATGTTTTAAATCAAATTTGTGTTTTTCCAAGTACCCTCACTTTGGGAAACAACAAATTTGATTGGGAAAATCGTGAAATAATTTTACATTCAGTTTTTAGCTGCTAAGAGCTCCCAATATAAATATGTTTGATTAACTTTACTAAATAATTGTTAATTATTTGATAAATTCAATAGCCACGAAATTGTTAATTAAATTGTTGTCTAAATTATAATACTATACCGAAAATTAAAACGTTAATCGAAGAAATGTGTTAATTATTTGAAAAAAAAATATTTTTAATTATATCCAATTAAGGTAAATAAGCACAAATATAAGCTACTGGCGAATATGAAATTCCCACTGAACTTAAAAAATAATAAATAACAACTTAGACCTCTATTCCTATAATTACTACAAAATTCATTCACACTATTTTCAACGTAAGCTAAATATTTTAAAGGCCTCAAATATAATTTACTATATATACGAAAACCCTGAACTATGTTGAAGTAATTAATTTTACATAAAATTCTTCAATAAATAAAATCAATTATAAAATCATTAACACAATCATTATTTCTACACGAAAACTGCCATCTGGTGACTATAATATTATAAGACAATATAAAATACTTATTTGTTTAATTCAATTCCATTAAATTAGTCGGAAGTTCAGGTCTGACGATAATAATCAAAAATTAACCCTGAACTTTTACAAAATATATTTTGAATTGTAAAATATTCTATTTTTAACTTCAATTATAATTTTTTTGTTGTTATTAAATCTCAGGTATGTATATTCTTCCATGAAGATGCTAAAAAATGACTAAAATTTATGAAATCATCATATATTAACACTTTGTTGGTCGGTTAGGTATAAAGTTTTAATAGGTACACCGATATATACGGACTGAGTGACATAAGAAGCTTACTACATAGATAATCATTTTAATTCAATGATAAATTTTATTAAATGACTTATTTTAATTGTTAAGTGACTTATTTTAATTTTATCACTGATCGTTAATGTGTTAAATTTCTGGTTGAGTTAATTGAAAATGATTTTGCAGAAATTATCATATATACATTAAAAACAATTCATTAAAACAAAAATGGAATTTAAAAATTAATTTTTTTTTAACAAAAATTATGTATTTTTTTTTTATTATTTCCCATACCTTAACCCAAAAACTTTTTAAGCGAAAAATTTAAAATTATTTTTTATTGTTTAATTTAAAATGAAACAATTTTAATATTTTTTTTATTCATTTTTTTTTAATGATTCATTTTTATGGTAGACCACTTAAACAATAATAGGAAAATTATAATCATTAAATTTGAGTCAGCATAAATGCAAAATTTTATGAAAATATTTATAATTTAAATGTTTGGAGAAAATTTTGGTTTATAATTTGTTTTTATGGTCAATGAACGAAGACAAATTTAACAAGATGTAATTAAATATAATTTCTTTTTATGTACATATGTATGATTTTTATAAATTACCTAGCAATTTTTGGTTTACCTTTAAGGTGGAATTTATTATAATTTTATTCTACCCATATATGATTAATATAAATATAATTTTTATATCTTTGTTTAATCAAGAAAAACTGAAAAATAATAATAATAATAATTCAAGGTAATTTCCTGAAATTATTGGCAAACATTTTTTATAAGACCCTCTGGGCAATTTTCTACTATATACAAAAGAATTTTTGTTTTTGTAATTGGCTATAATTTATTTATAAAAACTTTCGGTTTTTGTTATTACGAGTATAAATTTAAGTCTACATTTTTATTTCTATA
This sequence comes from Empis stercorea, assembly GCA_949752835.1. Taxonomy (NCBI): domain Eukaryota; kingdom Metazoa; phylum Arthropoda; class Insecta; order Diptera; family Empididae; genus Empis; species Empis stercorea. The sequence goes on along the minus strand of OX457088.1, from coordinate 12,854,094 downwards.
AAAGCATGACTCCCCAAAAAAAAGTTTTTAGTCATAAAGATTATTATGGGAAAATCCCAATAATAAAATCACCAACAACAAAAAAATTTACAAAATATTCTTAACTGTGGTTAAATTTTTACTATGGCTATGTAATCTGTCTCCCACTATTTTCATCCTTCGGTCATGATTTTTTTTTCTAAAGTTTTGTTGTTATTATCTCCTACTTCTTTCATGATTTGTTTAATAGTTTTATGAGATTTACCTCAAGGTTAAATTTCAATAAGGTTAACATATACATAAAATTTGTTATGTTGTGTGATTTTGTTTATTTTGTATATATATATTTACAAATTCGAATTTGGTTTGTAAACGAACAAAATACATAAAAAAAAAACAAATCGTGATATTTATTTTAACAAAATTTAGTTATATCTTTCTTATTACATAAATCAGCATAAAAGTAATGGTATATTTCACGAAAAGATTTTATGGAAAATGAAATAACACTCGTATTAAGTGAAACTCTCGATTTTAATAATAAATTATTTATATTCAATTTGTAGAAAATCGATATAGTTATGGATAATTGATCAAATTTTGGATGAAGTTTGTTTAGAGTAAATATGTTTAGACATAGTTATATTTAACTTTCGATTGTTGCAATTTTGAATTGACATTATGGATATCACATGAAACACATGAATATTATCATTTCACATGAATATATATGTATCATTAATTATATGTCAAACATAATATTATTCTAATATTAAGATTTGTTGGCTCAGTTGTTGACATAAGCTTCTAACAACCTACAATAAAAGTGTCTCAAGGCCAATATAAAAATTCTATTTTATAATTAATTAATAGTAAATGATTTTTTTTTTTCGAAATAAAATTTAATACACAGAAAAAAAAATCGTGATTTATTATAACAATAATAAGTTATATTAGCTGAGTACTATCACTTGTACTTTAATTAGTCATATCATACTAATTATTATATTTTTAATTTTAAGCAAAGCTTTAAAACACCTTTTTAAGTGATTTATTCACTCAAAAAGCCTATATACATTCATATATACCTGACACCTGAGTCATTAAAGTTCTTACCTTTTTAGATAATTATACGGATACGAAATTGTCCACAATTTAACTAGTCATTCTTTTAATTGACAAAATTTATAATTTCTTGTGATTAATTTTAAAATGCTTTTAAGTAAATGGTTTTTTTTAAATATATTACATAATTTATAATCGTTAATTTCAATTATGTAATTTAATTACTACATAAATGACATGAAAAATTTGTGGGAACATATATTGTAGACTACAGTATATAAAATATAATCCAACTTCTTCTGAATTTACATATTAATCTAAGTTGCTCGAATGACAATTTATTCCTAAGGAAAGACAAGTTATATATTGTAAATTTTTCGATCTTGGCCAATTGAGGCGATTAACTACGGTATAATCTAATATATATATATTTCATTTATATTTAAAAACTTTATATAACTAGTTTTTTTTATCAGTGTAAAATAATTATACTTAAAATGCAATATTATAGTGTGTCAAATTAAATTCATGTGCATTTAATAAATAAACATAATTTTTTTTTTACAAAATAAAAAATAATCACGAGACTTACATATTTAATTATATTTATATGTACAACATTTAGTAGGAGTGACTGATATTTTGCCATAATTTTTGATATTACATATTTATTGAATAATTTCAAGCACAAAAAACAATGCAATAAAACACCTGTTGCCAAACTATCCAACATATTTTTGTTAATATACTACACAGATTTCAAAAAAGTTACTTAATTTTTTCAAATTCTTTAAGTACTTTAATAAAATATCAATTAGTAAATTCTACAAATATAAAATAAATTGAATTAAAGAAAAAAAAAATTGAAATAATAAATTTTGTGTGGTGGTTGGACTACGTAAAAAGCTTCTTAAGTAGGATTTGAGGTCACATGTAATTATTAATATATTAGTTATTTTTATTTTTATATAAAAATTTATTTTATTTGCATTTTTTTTTTTTGAAATATTGAATTATTTTTGATAATATTTTTTTCTGTTGAATTTGAACAAAACTGTTGACCTTTATAACGAAAAAAGAGAAAAGTTTTTGTTAACTTTATTATAAATTTTTATATGTTTTTTTTAACTTCTTAAATTGCTTTGATTGTAAGATGGGTTGGTGGGCGATGTAATAAATCATATGTAATATATTAGAAAGAAATAGCTTAAAATTTGTAATGATTGACTAGTCGAAAATGAAAATTTATATCCACTCATGGAGCGTATTAAATCTACTTTAAACCTCAAATCATAGAAAGGGGGTGGTTTAGTTAGAATAAAATTTATAAATATTATAGTTTTCTAATAGACTTTTACGCCTATTTTTACTTGAATTCAGATATAATTTTGATAGTATATTTATGTGTACATAATTATTTTACACTATGTCTGTCTACAAATCTATGCTTTAATATAAGTCTATAATGGATAATTATATAGCCATGAATGAGATGGACAATAATTACAAAAAGTTTTACGCTACTTTTGAAAGTTATAAATATTAGTGTAGAATCTTAAGAACATGAAAAATTATGATTATAATTTTATGGTTATACATATATTGTATAATTAGACAGAAATATGTAAAAGATAATATCAAAAATATTCCTTGAAAACCAACCATTTATATAAGAAAAGTCTTATAAAACTTTTCCCAAAATAAAAGACAGAATGTTTGGAAAAGAACGAATTTGATTTGAAAAAAAGTAGGTACACATACATTTTTTTTTTGAAAAAATACCATTTCGACTTAGTGTGTATAAAATGACTAATTTAATTTGGAATTGCTCTAAAATTAAATGCTAGACTGGTTTCTAATAATTCTAATGCATTTTTGCTTGAGGATGAATATTTTATATATAGCTATTAATTTCTATAATATGTACGTTCAACAACCTCCTAAATATTTAATTTAGCTCACGTCACGTGACAGTTAATAGAAAAAAAAATATAATTTATTATTAAAAATTTATATGTGTAGTGTATATACAAACCATCAGCACAGCATGAAATTTTACATTAAATTCATTTTTATTCACCAATATTCTTTACCTTTAAATAATTAATGTTATTTTAACTTATTTTTGTTTTTATGTATTTTACATTTTCCAATTCAAATATAGAACATTATTCTGTATTGAAACTGTATATTTTTTTCTAATATCTATTAGAAAGCTTTAATTGAACTTTAGAGATATAATTTGAGTACAAAACAATAAAAAAAAATCATTCATAAAAATAATTTTTAAATTTGGTTCTGTTGGGCATATAATGAAAAAAATTAATTGTTAATAAATTTGATAGTTTTTTTTGTTGACCACATAAATAAAATTGTAATTGAGGTTAAAAAACTCTTTTTTTTTTTTAAATGTTTTCTCATAATTCGATTAATTAACTTTGCTTTGGAACTTTTATATAGTCTCTATTCTATTACAAGCTTTTTCAATGTTTCATTCAAAAATTATATAGAACTAAAAATAAACAAATGTTTTTCTGTTGGTTTTACAATTTTATTGTAGCTGCTATAAATTTATTTCAAATGAAAATAATTTACAATTTTTCGAAAAATGTGTGAAAAAAAAAGACAAATTGTTTTAAAAAAAGTTTGAAATTGTGCAAAATTATATTTGAAAAGGTATTTAATAAATTCGTTGGTCATGGGAAAATCGGTTTAAAAATGTTTTTGTGAAAATTTTTAATTGTTTATTTTTATTTATATAAAATTGGGTGGAAATTTGTTTTATAAATATTTTACAAAAAAGTGAAAAAAATATTTACAATATATTTTAATCTTCATTAATCAATGTCGATAAAATTCTATTTTTCTTGAAACTATAAAATTATGTCAACAAAATTCATATTTTATTTACCATTTTTTATTGTAACAGATCAATAGAGAACAGAATTTTTGAAATGGGTCAAATTATTACCATTATTATAACTATATTACATAAAAAATAATAATTGTGGGTAATTAACATTCGTTTTATAATAAAATTTCTAGACATGATAATATCAAAAGAGAAAATATTTGAAAATAAATAAATAAATATAATCGATTTTCTTTTTTGGACTTTTTCGAATTTTATTACTCAACTAAGGAAAAACTATTACTTATTTTTTTTTGCATAGAAATATAATTAATTAGTATTATTTAACTTATTTTCAAGGATTTGGCACAAAAAAATATATGTAATCTAATTTTTACAATCTTTATTAATGTGTTTTTTAGTTGTCTAAATAAAATATAAAATTTATTACATATTAATAATAAATTATGTTTTCTTGTATTCCACAGAATAAACAAAAAAAATAAAATGCTGAACATACAATTAACAACATTTCTATTATTTATATCAATTATATTAATTATTTGGTCACCAATTGGTATAAATACATTACCACAAGGTGCACCAGAATCAGTATGTGGTACAATGTTACCATTTCATGGTGGTGGTAGTATATTACCATCACAACAAAGACCACCATTTCGTGTTGATGCAACAACATCTGTTATTGGACAAGGTCAAACATTAAGAGTACAAATTGTTACAAATCCACCACAATTAGTATTTGAAGGTTTTATGATACAAGCACGTAATCGTAATCCACCATATGAAATATTAGGACAATTTAATGAACAATCAGATGGTTTTATAAAATTAATGAATTGTGATGGTGTTAAAACAGCAGCAACACATTCTGATACAACACCAAAACAAGATTTAAGTTTAGAATGGAGTGCACCAGCTGATTTTCTAGGACAAATTATATTTAAGTAAATTACCGGAAATTATTATGATACATAATTAAAATTTGAAATTAAAATTAATTTTGTTTATTTTTTGTAAATTAATTATAGTACAACAGTAGCATTACAGTATGATAGATTTTGGGTTGGTGTACCATCAAATCCAGTTCAAATTGTTAAACGTGAAGCAGCACCACCAATATCTGTAATTGGTATATCAAGTACAAGAACACCATGGACAACGACAACACCAGTTTTTGTACCACCAACACAACGTCAGGTAAATTATCTGTTTGATAATATTTGAAATAGAATTTAACAGTCCAATTAATTCTGCACCCAAAAGATCAATTTTGAATAATGTTAGACGACTTTTTTTTTGATCATATTTAAATTAAATTTACAGGAATCAACAACAGAAGATCCTTTCTATGATGATTGTGGTAAAAGAAAGACATGTTTTGGTTTACCAGATGGTTGTGTAAAAGATCGAAGCTGTCGATCTATGACATCTGTTCTAGTACGAGGCGATATTTATGAATTCGAAGTTAAATCAGGCTACAGTGAGTAAAATATTAATTACATAGTTCAGAGATATAAATATTCTAGGATAATTGAATTGTGTTGGATTGGTGTAACGTCGTGACTAGACGACAAACAATATATATTTACTAATATTGAAATTATGTTTTTGTTCCATTTATAGACAATCCAGCTTATGTTGCTGTTGGATTATCAGAAGATGATAAAATGGGTGATGATTTAGTTATGGAATGTATACCACAAAATAATAAAGTTCAATTATATACAGCATGGACAACTGGTAATCCAAATTATGGTTTATCTAGAGAGGGTGTTGTAAGTTGAAATTGTTTAATGAAAATTTGAATCAATTTAATTTATTAATATATTTTTTTATAGCCACAAGATCAAGCTCGACTAACTAGAGGTTCATATATTAATGGTACAATTTATTGTAAAATTGAAAAAACTGCTGTATCTTTTGTGAGAGGACGTAAAATTGATTTAATTAATAATAAATATCATTTATTGGTTGCATCAGGAACGAAATTGAAACGTAAATAAAATTAATTATTTAAAATTAAATATTTTTATTCTAACAGAAATCTAATTAAATTTTAGCAAGTAGTGCTGGTTATCATGATAATGGTCGTTTAGCATCAGCACAACCAATTAGTTTAGCTGTTGTACAAGATTTATCTGGTGCTTCTACATTATTATTACGTTTACATGGTTCATTTATGATAGCTGCATGGATTGGTACAACATCATTAGGAATTCTTTTAGCTAGGTACTTTAAACAAACATGGGTTGGTAGTCAGACATGTGGAAAGGATCAATGGTTTGCTGTAAGCAAAATATAAATACTTATATCCTTTTACGTATAAATAAAATTTACATTTTTTCTGTTATAGTGGCATAGAATGTGTATGGTAACAACATGGTCATTAACAATAGCAGCATTTGTTATTATATTCGTTGAAATTGGTGGTTGGTCTGCTGAAAAGAATCCTCATGCTATATTAGGTGTTATAACAACAGTATTATGTTTCTTTCAACCAATTGGTGCACTATTTAGACCAGCACCAAATGCTAAAAATCGTCCAATATTCAATTGGGTACATTGGTTAGGTGGTAATTTAGCACATATTTTAGCTGGTTAGTATATATGAATGAAAACTTGTATATAGTAAATTATAAATTTTAATTGTTTTTTTCCACAGTTGTAACAATATTCTTCTCTGTAAAATTGGCTAAAGCTGAATTACCAGAATGGATGGATTGGATATTAGTTGCATATGTTGCATTCCATGTTATAATGCATTTAATATTTTCGGTAAGTTTTTAAAAGAAAATTAATTTGGGACAATTTGGTTTTTTAATTGGTATTTACATATTTAGGATATAAGAAATTAGTCTAAATATAATTTTGACTAACTAAGCTATTTTTTGTACAAAGACTTCATACAAAAACAAATTATTCTTTAAATTTGATTAGTTAATTAAGAATTATATTTACCACACAAATCGATTAACAATTATTAAATAATTTTGAAATAAAATAATTAAATTTCGATTTAAAATTATTACTTTTTAAGAATTATGAAGAGAGATTCAGAATCATATTTATATTCCAATATTTATGATGCTGAAAAAGTGGCAAAAATTAATAAAAAGTATAACTAAATTTTCAAAGTATATTTAAAAAAAAATGTAAATAAAAATTGTAAATACATATTCTACTATTTTACTATATTATCTATTTTGACGGCTTTGGACAAAACAAAAAAATTAATTTATGTAAATATGTAAAACTATATAAAATTAAAAACGTTTTCATATTTTCATGTACTAACGACAAACACATTTTTGACTAGAACAGATTTACATAAATTAGTTTAATTATTTAGATATTTTTCTGGGCACAGATTGGTGGTTGCGCTTCAGATCGTCATGCATCAAAACGTGTAAATACAATACAATTAGCTGATATGACTGGTGGTAGAAATGGTGTTAAAATTGAACGAAAAATGGATGCACCAGTAAGTTTAGATTTATTTTATTTATATGAAAGAAAATATAAATTCAAATTTTTAATTCAATTTATTTTCTTATATAGTTTGCCAGTTTTAGAAAAGGACTTTTAGCTTTATATATAATTGTATTATTATTATTTACAATTGCATTAATTGTAATTGTTGCATTGGCACCAATCGAACAATCATATATGACAATTAAATCAAATGTTATGGGTTCCAGTTAAATTAAATTTGCAGTAAATTAATATCTAATACATATATACAAAAAACAGGAGTGCATTTTTTCCATTTCAAATTATAAAATTTCTACATACTTTTTTTTTACATTTAGTTTTAAACCATTTTTTGTTTTTGTAAGAAACAATTTTTTTATTTGTGCTATAATTGAAAAATTGATAAATTTTAGATGTGATTATGCAAAAAAAATTTTTTTAGATATATTTTATATCACCAATAATAATCACCAACGTTCAAGTTAAAATTTCAAAAAAATTTAATTGAAAAAATTGCTAAAAATAAAATCTCTTCTAGAAAATATTATAAAAGATTTTAGTTTAAAAATATTATTATAAATAATTTTAAGTAATATTAAATATTAAGCTCAGATAATAAAATTTTGTCAATATTTAAGTTGAACAGTTTTCAAAAACGATTAATAAATCTTATTTTTTTTCTTTAAATATAAAAAATTTAGTTAATATTTCTGTAAAAAAATATTTTGTATTAAAATTAGTGTCCTTTTTTTTATCGTGCTATTTTGTTAAAAATCAAATATATTATTTTTAAAAAAAAATTTAAATTTATAATTAATTATGTTGTAATATAAAATTAAAAAGAAAATAAATATATATTTTTTTTTTAGAATTTAAGGCTAATAATTTATTAACATTTATAATTAAAATAAAATTTTAGATTTTTTGTATTATATTTTGTTGTTTTGTGATTTAAATTTCTAGGGTTTTTCGTCTTTAAACGGATGAAATATTTAAGAGAAATGTAAGTTGAAATAGTTATAAGTTAAAAGAGTTAAAAATTCAATTTGAAAAACTTACTTTAAAGTTGAATACGAGGACAATTTTTTTTCAGTAATCAAATTTCTTCGAAAAATTAATTCTTTCTTTGGTGGAGAAAATAATTTTGTTGTATTATATATTGTACAACACATTTTTTATGTCAAATTTGGGTTTTACCAATTCAAATTTGTACTTTTCCAAATCAAATTATTTTTCCCCCAATAGTTTAGTTTGTCTTTATTTTGTAAGTGAATTGTGACTATCAACTATCACATCTTACAATTTTGCATAGAAATTTCTTTGCAATATTATAATATGTGATAGTTGATAGTCGCAAATCACTTTACGCAATACCCCTCCCTACTGATCAATTTGAAAAGCTTTCATTTTGAGATCATTTTCAAATAAAGATCGAAGAAAATTAAAATTACATACTTTTTATTATTTTGAAAATTCAAATAAATTATTTATAAATGAAAAATTTGTATAAAAATTCAATCAAATAACACAAATTTCATGCTATTAATAATTTAAAATAAAACAACATTAATTTCCATTTACATTAAAAATTATTTTATTATTATATAATATTTCATTGTTTTTGTTTTATTATTATTCCAATATAAATAATAAACCATTTTAAATTATGTTATTTTCTATTTAAAGACAAGTCGTGTTCAAAACTGCAAAAGAAAAAATAAATAATATTCACTCAATAATTAATAAAAAAAAAACAAAAGCAAAATGAATTTGAAAAAAAAAAAAGAGAATTAAATAAAAATATTAAATTTTTAGTCTACTCATTTATTTTATTTTGTAAAAAGAAAATTATTAAATTTTGAATATAAAAATCAACTTTTTAATTATAATCAGATTCGAAACACGACTTTAAACTTCATTTAATAGAAAAAGACAATTAAGCAAAACAAATTTTCTTTTTTATATAATTTAAATTAATCGAAATGTGAATTGTGGTTTTATTTTTCTCCTCTTGTATAAATTATAATTAATTATAAGTTTAATTTGTTTTTTTTTTTTTTTTAATTTTATTTTATTTAAATATAATATTAAAGATTTCTTTAGGCATTACATTTTTGTTTTTATTATTCTTGTTTTTTTATATCTTTAATTAATTAATTTTTTTTTTCTTGTGTTGATTTTTTTAGATTTCCATATTTTTTTTTTGTGTGTGTGTTGTTTTATTTAAATATATATAAATAATTTTTTTTATATATATATATATAATGTTTAATTAGAAAAATTACAAAATAAATCATCGTTCTTCAAGAATTACTGTTTCTTGTGGGAATAATTTTAAATTTTTTAATGTTTCTTTTGGACTAAGTGTTGTTAAGTCTCGTCTTGGCCAACTAGCAATTATTTTATAATCATCAATAAGAAAACCTTTAGATGTAACGAAATTCAAAAGTGCCTATATTTGAAATATATATTTAGTGTGAAGAAAATTTTTAATATATGTAGTTTTAATATTAATATTTACTTGTAAAATACAATCACCATAAAATTTTCTTTCCAAAAATTCACCAGATGGTATACGTACACGAATTTTTGTTATATTTTCTGTAATTGTTGAATCTGGTTCTGGTGGTAATGCACGTTCAGCCTATAAAATATTTATATAAAAAAATTAAATTAAGTTAAATTTTCTGTTAAAAGAGTTTTTTGGATTTATATTTAGTTTACTTCAAAACGAATTGATTCTCTTCTGGCCTCTTCCTGTGCTTTTTCCGATTCTACACGTTGACGTTCAACTGCAATTGCAATTTCTTTTTGTTTTTTAGCAGCCTCTTTAGCCATATCAGCTTCTAATGTTTCTTGATATGCCATATCTTGTTCATATTTAACAGCTTCACGGGCAGCTCTTTCATTTTCTTCACGTACTTCAACATGAACATGTTCTGAATACATTTCAACAGTTTCCATTAAACGTGATAATAAATCATCAACACCAACATTACCTTAAAAGACGAGAATAAAATTATAATTATATAAATTCACATTAATAGATGTTGAATTTAAAAAGCTAATATTAAAAACACTTACCATTAATCACAGATAATACTTCGCAAGTACTTCGGCTTTTTGCAATTATTATAATTGCTGGTAATCTAACAACTGGTATATTTCTAACTGTTATTGATGCAGAAACTCCAACGCATGCTGATATTGAGGATAAAAATCTTTAAAATTTAAAATAACAGAATTTTTTTTTTTAATATTTTCTCTTTAAATTTATATAAATGAAAATTTAAATCTTACAAATTTTTATTACTCTCATGTGTTAAATCCCAACCAAATAATATAAAACTTTGTATTAATGTTTGCATAACACTTTCACACCGTAATAATTGATCGCAAAATACATTCGTTAATACACTATCATCATGATGTAAATAAATTGCTAAAAGTTTTCTCTATAAATAAATAAAATGATATAAAAAATTTCTTATTTATATAATAGAAAATTAAAACTATATACATCTTTAGCTGGTTTATGACATGCTTCTCTTAATGCTTCCTCTAAACTACCTTGAAAAAATACCGGATGTGGTTCACCATACCGTTGTACATAATTTTCTACAAATTGTATTGAACCCAATTGTTCATCATCGGTTTGATCAGGAACTATAAATAAAATGCTAACAACATTAGTAAATTTCAAATAAAAATATATAAAATCTTACTTAAATGTTTAAGCCTTGGTTGGGCTGGTGAATCTGTAAAAAAATCATCATCTGCATTAAAATCTGATGCATCTTCAAATTCATCTGCTGAACTATCCGTATCAATGTTTACAATACTGAAATTAATATAAAATTATTTCTTTAAATAATCTTGAATTATATTTTTCGAATTATTAATTAAAATATTATTAATAAATTACTTATTTCTATTCGGCCTCGAATTATTTTTACCCTTATCTGCTGATGATCGTAAAACTAAATTATGTTGTAGCTCAATACCAGATTGCTTAAATATTATAAAAATAAAATTATTAAATAATTATAATAAATTTATTAAATTACTGCTAAGGTGGTTAAATTATTAGAACCAATTGGCCAACCAGTCCATTCTTGATGCCGAACTGGTATATCTGTTATTGTATATACATCGGTTTTAACATCTAATATTGTTTGTTTACCAGGAAATTTTAATGATATTGTTTTACCATCTGGCTGTTGTATTATATTCAATGTAAATGTTTCAGCAAATCGTCGTGCAATTTCACCACTGCAAGATTATAAAAAAAAAAAATTAATTTGTTTAAATAAATTAAATTTAAAATTATTTTATAAGATTTTGATTTATAGTTAAGAGAGGGTAATAGATATAGTTCACACATTGTTGCAGGTATAATATTGTTATATAAGTAAATAGATAATATTTACATAGAATTTGTTTACCGTGTAAATATTCTACTCATTTGTTATTTCATATAATTATTTTAATTTACATAATAAAATTTTACAATTTATTTACGATTTTGTTGACATTCGCAAAAAAAATAATAAATTCGAAATATCTTTAAATAAAAAGTAGGCAGATATGAATTTTGATTTCAAAGAAGATTTAAGAAAAATTTATTTATCAGAACATACTTGGAAATTAAGCTAAGTTGAAGTTTTAAACAAATAATTTAATATTTTTATCAAAATGCTAAATAAATTCATGATAAATTTCTGATAATAGAGGATTTTGTGACTACAGTAAACTTTCAATTAAGTAGTATATATTTAATTTCTGACCAATTTAAGTCGAATAATAATCATTTAATTTTTTTATAATTATTTAAAAATGAATTTCTTTCAACAGAATTTCGAAATTCATAAATTTACTTAAATTAATTATTTATACTTTAATTATATACTTCAGTTTATAACACTTAGTTTTAAGATTATTTGTTTGCCAAACGAATCCTGAAATTTATGATATAAAAAATATATCGCTTAAGTAAACGATATATAAGTTGGTTTTACGGTGTATCTATTTGTTTATTAATATTAAATTCAATTAGATTAAATTTGACTATTTTGTTTTGGAATGACTATTTTGACCTGTAAATATTAATTACTACCTGCCAAATCTTAACGATGGCTGCGATGATTTTGTTGTGTGTGTACGAAAACACTAATATTTCATAAAATATTAAAAATTAAAATCTGGGATTTTGTGTGCATATATTAAATTGAATTTAGAAATCATATATGCAATAAAATGGATGCACGAGTAAACTCGTACCTGGCAATGGAGACACGAGTATACTCGTAATTGTTAATAATTTCGCCAATCAATTAATAGGTATATTCTAGTTTAATAGTCTATGATGATATTATAAACAATTATTGAAGTATTCGAATATTTTGATTGTAATAAGTAAATAATAATTATTTAACATGTAAATTGTAAGTTTAAAAAAAAAAAATTTTTACCTCTCATCATCCATAAAACCTTCTTCAGTTAAATCAATTAATATTAATTCATTTTCAATAGCCAAATCTAAATTACATAAAAGTGTATTTTGTAATTGCGCTTCTTGTAATTTAGATGGTGGCCAGCCACGAATTGCTTGTCGACATATTGGTACTTTAGTCATACTAAATATTCTTTCTTTTAAATCACCTACAAAAAATATAAATAAATTATATTAAATTTTTTCCCATTATTAGAAAAATATGTAGTATATATTTACTTACCAACTGAAGAAAATGATGAAATTTTAATTGTATAAACTTGCTGGTTAAAATGTATATTGAATGTTAAAGATCGTAATAAATCTTTTCTCTTTGAATTTGTATCAATATCTGACGTGAGATCAATAATATTCGAATTTCCTGATGTTGATGGAACTAAAAAAAAAACACAAAAACGAAATATGTATTTACATAAATATTATTAAAATATTTGATATTTTTCAAAAAGATAACATTAAAAAAATACACAACTGCGTGTTTAAATTTCTTTGTTTTTATGTTTAAATTAAATATTTTATTAACCTGGAACAAATGCACTTTCTAAATCACTTGAACTCCATCTATTAAAACTCATATTTGAACTTGAAAAATCATTTGATTTTGTATCCATTGGTTCTATAATTGGCGATGATTCTTGTGGCATAACTCTTTGTATTGCTGTCTATAATTATAGAAATGGAAAATGTGTTAACAAAGAAATTCTTTTAATAATATTATTTTCTTGGTAGACAAACCATTAAATCCCAATTACTTTCTTCTAAATGAGAAAATGCTTCACCAACATCATCGATTGCTGTTATACTCTATAAATATATATATAAAAAAAAGAATAAATTTCATAATAAAAGATTTTTTTGATTATTCAGCTTGATTTTTCCAAAAAAAATTTATTTATTTCGTATTAGTCATTTGGACTGTCAAAAAAAAAAGAATTTATTAAAATCACAAAGCATTTTTTTTTCTACTTTAGTTTTGATCGTCATAACCTTTTTTTTTGTCTTTGTAATTTTTGTTTAAATAAAGAAAAATGAGGAAGTGTTTATAAATTTTTAATATGGTTAACAAAAAATTATGACTATAAATAATTAAATTTATTTTATTTTTCGTTGAATTTTTTTTTGCAATAAATACTTGAAAATCAGCCAGAATTTGATCTTTATCCTCTGCCATGATGTAAATAACAAAAAATAACAAATTCTTATGTTTTATCACTATATAATAAAAAATTAATTCCAAAACTATGCTTAACTGAAACAAACTTTTACGAATTTTTATTGATTTAAAAAAAAAAACCTTATGAAAGACAGAAAAACATAAAAAAAAATTTTCTGATAGACTTTTTATATTTGACACCGCTGTAATTAAAAACAGCTGTTACAAAAATCGTAGCGATGGCTGCGATGATTTTATTCACTTCATAAAGTTATTTGGTTATGTGGTTGAGGTGTTGTGTACTGGTGTTCGCCGACAGGTGGCGTAATTTAATATATTTTTTTGGCGGGCTTGTATAAATTTGACAGTTACTTTTTTCCGGGTTTTATAAATTTAATTTTATCGTTTTATTTTTTAAATAGTTTGTTAGAAAATTAATGTTAAATAAACATTAAAAATGTCGTTGGTGAAGTTTTTTGAATCAAAGTAAATAATGAGACTGATATAAAATAAACATATAACAGCAAATAAATTGAGAAGTAGAAACAATATATATGAGCCGCTGATTTTGAAAGTGGCATAAGTCACTTTTTGCGAAAAATTATAATTGAATTATTGAAATTATTTATGCTATTTATGATTACAAATATGTATGATTTTTTCATGTTTTACTGATTTATTGTTACTTTCTTTCAAAATTCTGTATTATTTCGTCCATCGAAATTTTACTGGCAAACACAATTGCAAAAATATTTATAATATCTTAAAATAAATTAAAAATGACTTTTGCCACTTTCAAAATCAACGGCTCAATACATAATTAAAGGTATGAATTATATTACTAAACGATATGAAATATTTTTTTCACACAGCATTGCTTCACATTATAAAAAAATCCTAGCAATGAATTACAATTTTGGATTAAATTCCATAGATTTTTATCTGTAAGGTAAAGGTGGTAAGCCTTAACCTGAGCCCTTATTTTAATTATTAATCACCCTGTAAAAATATAATTTTCTCGATTATAAACACATAAATTTTTGTTTGAAGAAAGTTTGATATTATTTTTCCTTCTACCCAAATATGTATATACAACATATAATATTATTTTTATTTATATCTACATCTACTATGTGTATGTATATACGTAGTTCAAAAATGCTATTTTTCGGCACATTAATATCGATTTTTCTCCCTATAATATACAAATACTATAATAACAATAATAATAAAATAATATAATACAAGCGAATTTCTTACCCAAAAAAATATAAAATGTCTTTAGGCGAATTTTACCTGTTCTTTAATTGTGGTATCAAGCATGCGCACACCCCCTCATTTTACACAAAAACAAAAAATATATATTACAATTCTTTTTTTGTATATATAAGAAAAGTTCTTTCACCCTAATACCAAAAAAAAAAATCCATCTATTTTACATTCAAATAAATTTCCAATCCTTATAGACTAGGAAATCCTACCATCAACATGCTATCATGTATTTGGTATCTATAAAATGTATATAAAATTTGTATTTTAATATTATCCTTTCATTACAAATTCAATATACATATATGTATAAAAGATTTCATTTTCAAAAAACAAACAAAAATTCAATAAGGGTTGTAAAATTCACCCCATAGAAAATTTTTACATATTTTGTTTTTTGTATTATTAAGGATTTTACCTAAATGAACCGTGTATGACTAGAAACCTCTCAAAAATAACATTAAGGATAGTTTGGTTTTTTTCTTTTACTAAAGTCACGAAAACAACAATAATTTTTTTTTCAACCCCAACGGAAGGGTTTTTCCTTTAACTTGTAATCGTAGTATTAGTAAAAAAAGAGAACAAATTTTCTCATCAATTTTTTAACTCAAATTTATATTTAAAAATTTTATATATAAAAAATAATGAGTGGAAAATATAATTTTCCACAATTTATAGAAATATATTTTTTCGTAGGACTTTTCATTACAGTTTGAGATTGAAATTGAATGAATACGGTTCGGATACATAAAAAAATTTAATTTTAGAAAATAAAATTCGTTTCGGTTTTGGAATTATTCGCCGTGTTTAAAACACAAATATTTAATAAGAATTATTAAAGATTTTTCTATCTTACCAAAATTTGTTAAATTTAATTAATAATTAATTAAAATTCATTTAATTTAAATTAAATATTTTATTTATTTTATTGAAAAAAAAAAGAAACTATTTCTTTGTGAAAATTATAATTTATTTATAAGAAATTTTTTTTCGTAATTTATTCCGCCTACAATAAAAAAGGACATTTGTTTCGATTTTGTATTTCAATTAAATTCAATTATATTTTTGGTTAGATAATGAAATAATTTTGTAATTGAATAAATAATTAATAAGGGTAAAATTTTATATATTAAATTTTACTTATTTTATGTGTTAAAAAATAATTTTGAACGTAATAAACTTAAAAAGAAACTGTGTTCCTCTGTTCCTTAAAGTTTTCTATTCCAAATTAATTTCAAATAAGAAAATTAAATATTTAAATTTGTCTTTATGAAATTATGAAAATTATTTTATGAAATTTACTAATTTTTTGATTAAAATATTGTACAATTTGTGAGAGTGTAAAAAAAAAATACTTCAAGTTTTGTTTAAAGATAATTTATTTAGTAAAAAAAAGGAAAAAGGAGAAAATTTTGAGTGTATAAGCTTGGCATATAGTCTAGTGCTGCTAGTAATATCCTTATAAATAATATTGACTCTCCTCCTTTACTCAATATAATATTATTTACGCTCCTTTCGCTCTTATTCTCTGTATAATTGAAAATAAATATTTTCCTTCCACCTTCTCAATACTCATTCCTTTTGAAAATACGGAAAATTTTATTCCTAAGAGAATAGGCAAAAAGGAAAAAAAAAAACAACAAAAGAAAATTTAATTCAATATTAATTTTATAGTGAAAATTTAATGAAATTCTATTAATAAAGTTTATAGAATTAAAATTTAATATTAATAAAATAATTTTTAATTAATTAATTACAATTTTTTTTTTTGCTGATTGATTGTAATTTTTATTCTAAAATTATTTTTTGATAATGAAAATTAATTAATTTATATTTTCAATAGTAAAAAATTGAGGTAAAAATTAAATAAACAGTGAAATTTTTGTTCATTAATGTTTTATACTAAATTGATTGAAATGAAATTATATTATATATAAATGTATTAAATTTAATTTATATATATGTATATGTGTAATTGTTTTTATAGAAAGGTATGTCCTTAAATGTATCAAAATAATAATATAAATTTTTTGTGTAATGTGAATCAATATAAATTGGATAACAACAAAATGTGGCGGCTAAATGGATTAATTCTGTTAATGTTATTGGCAATTGTAAATTGTATTGAAACTGAATTAACAGTTGAAGCAGCTTTTCAAGGTAAGAAAGAAAATATAAAGAAAAATTTTTTATAAATATTAAATTTTGATAAATTGTATTCTAGATTTTCAATTTAAATTTTATTTCTTGAAATCATATTTAAATTGAAAAGTATAAAATCATTTTGTGGTCATTATTAATTATTAAAAATTTTTTTTGTAGTATATTAATCAATTTTTATCAATGATTAAATTGATTTTTAACGTTTACCTAAATATAAAGTTTACCCAATTAAAACGAAAAATTCCAATTAAAAAATTATTTAAAATTTCATAAACTTTTTTGTTCAATATTATTTTTTTTTTAAAATAATATTTCAGGGCATCAATTAAAATTTAATTGATGAACCAATTTTTGAATTTACTTTTTTTGACTATATTAGATTGTGGAGCTAATAGATAAATTGAATAAAATGTCAGATAAATGCCTAAGACGTAGGTATTTTTTAGCTACTGTACGAAGAATAAGGCCAAGAATAGGTTACTAAAAAAAACCCTTTATTAATTAGTATATGGGTATTGAAAATTTAATTAAAATAATATAAATAATTAGAATTTATTTTAATACTCGCCTTGTACCTTCTACTATTTACTTATCTATTTACTAGTTAATTTGTAGCTATAATTTGCGTAATTTAATTTACAAGTCAAAAACGTTTACTTATGAGATTTCGGCAATATTCACTTATAACTACTTTAAGTCGGTAATAATTTAGTCTAGCTTAGGAATTTTCTAAATATCCAATTACATTTTTCAATTTGAAAAATGTTATATTTAATTGTAAAAACATGTTTTTCGTTCTGCCACAAAATCTGAATTTATCATTAAAAAATGGTTAACTAAACTTTTATAGTTTTTATAAAATTATTATAGATTTTTCTTTATTTCAATAAACTAGAAAAATTTCTGTGTTTGACATGATTATTTTTTGAAAAACATTTTTTACCAATTATTATTTAAAATTTCCAATTTTTATTGTAATGAAAATTGAAAAAACTTTTTATAAAATAAAATTTTTATTTTTCTTTAAAGTTTTTGATATTTTTTATAAAAATTTGTTAAAACTTTTTTAGGTATTGAAAAAAGTATATACAAATGTTTGTTATTCAATTGTCTTTCATATATTATAGAGGCCCTGCTTTCACCATACTTTCAAGCTTAATTATTATACTATATGCAAATCCAACTTATTATCTTCGCTGAATTTCAAATTCATTTCATGATTCATTATTCTGCAACAAATTTCAATTAAATTTCTTATTTCAAATGCAATAAAACCAACAAGGCAAATTTAAAGAAATGTATCCATCTAGATCTAGAATATTATTGAGGTTTAGTTAATTATTTATCACCTTAATTATTTTATTTTTCCAATTATTAATTTAATTTAATTAAGAATTAAAACTTCTTCTTCTTTTTGGCACAACAGCCCGATGTGGACCTAGGCCTAACTCTTTAGTAGAGGTTTTCTTAACATTTTATTGCAATTTTTAGGACCTATTAATTTTATATGGATTCCGAACCATAAATTCCTCTGTAGCGGAGAAACTATTTATTGCAACAAGCTAATGGCTTTCTAGTGAGTCAATTGTAGTCAGCAATTGGACTGGACCACCACCATTTTTCCCAGTCTTAAAATTTACTCATACTCATTTAAAGCTGAGTCAACTTATAGAACGACATCGATGCAAGAATCAAGAAAGGACTAAATAATTATATAAATATTAATTTTGCACAAAATCTTTCAAATTTAAAAACTTCAATTTTGTAAATTTTCAAGGAAATATTTTTAACTTTACTTTTATAATCCTTTTTTTATTACATACTCTCTGTTCATATTAAAACTTAATATAACAAAATTTTTTTAATCTCTACTAAAATTAAAACTTTTCTCATTCCCTCAGTACATAAATAGTAATTTTTTTTAATGTTATGAACCAAAAAGAAAATTTTACATGGAAAATGGTGTGCTAAAAATTACATAACTTTCTCTCTCTATATATATAGATTGTGTCCCAGACATTTATCATAAAATTAAAATTAATTATGGCCATTTATTTTGGGTCCTTTTTCTTACAACAATAACAAAAATGAAAGAATTATTTTTTTTTGTTAACTTTTTATACTGTTAAAATCTTATAATATAAAACATTTCCTTTCCTCTCGTCCTTCGTTAATAGTTTATAATAATAATTTTTTTTATTAGAAACACTTACTCACACACTCGCAATATTTTATATACTTATATATCCTTTCTTTGATAATATTAACAGTACAAAAATTTGAAAATCTCTATTTTTCTTTTTTTTTTTGAAGTTTTCATTTATGTTTTTGACTTACTATCAAAAATTTTCTTACCATGATTTCTCAATGAATTATAAAAAGAAAATTTTTTTATGTATACACACATTAAATAATCAAAAATATTTTTCCAAATATAAGATGAAAAGTTAGTAAAGATATTGTAATATTACACCACCCACTAAATCCATATATAAGACTATACCGCCTATTAAAACAATATTTTTTGTATATCATCTAATTTTCCAACACAACCCATCCAATTTTTCACAATCTCCCTCCCACATAAAATACAAAAAACTAAAAGTAGAAAAAAAAAAATATGTAACTTTCTTACATCTTAAACTTCAATTCATTTTATATATACAAAGAAAAAAGATTTTGTGCATCCTTTTTTATTTTTTTGGCACACACACACACACACATAAATATTTCGTCTTTCTGATTTTTCTTCAGGATCAGCGAATTTTCATTTTTAGATCGTTGAAAAAATAATAACAAAAAAAAAAAAAAGAATAGAAAAATAAAAGGAAAAATAATATTTTTCTTTTAAAGGTGAAATAAAGAAACGATTTTGTGTGTGTATAATATTTAGTTGAATAAAAAGGATTCATAAAGAATTTTTCTTGTAATTTTTTTTAAACTGAATTTTTTCTTCTTCATTTTGTTGTTATTTGATTATTTTTTTTTTTTCTCTTCTCCCACCTTCAAAATTACCGGTTGTTCTTTTTGCTCTTTTGGTCTTTTGGATATGTGTGTGCGCCAGAAAAAAAATTTATCCTTATTATATATTCCCATCAATCCGTACTTTTTTTTCTATACATAATATACAAAAACGTACCACCAATAATCTTTTCCGAAAATATTGTGATGGAATGTTGGCAAAAAAGAAAATTGTTTCTTTTGTTGTTGTTATTTTGCTTTTTGTTTTTCCTGGAAAAAAAAACCCTAACCAAGTGATTTTTTTTTCGGCATAACCTAAAAATTTCCTTCTTTTCATTTTTATTTAAGTTCTAATATATCCTTTTTTTTTTTTGTCGGTAATATATAGTGTAAGTGTATGGGGTCTGTGCGTGTGTGTAGTTGATGATATTTTGTTTTTATCGTAATATATAAAAAAAACGTATAATTTTTAACGTATAATTTTCTTTATTTTTTATTTTTTTTTTTTACGTTCAAGTATGTGAACATTAGAAATGAAATTTTCCAGAATTAATATTATATTTATATATTTTTTTTTTGTCGGAGTCCTTGGTAAAAAAAGAACAGAAATGAAAATATTTAAACAGAAAACAGAAAGAAGAAAATATACAAAAAAAAAAAAATAAAAATCCAGTTTTTTTTTTACTCTATAATGTCAAATATAATTTAAGGGGTTTCCTTTAATAAGGATTAACCTTTTTATGTAAAAAATTTATATAAAAATTGTTTTTTTCGTCATCGTCGTCTTCGTCGTCTTCGACTTCTTCTTCTCCAATATTTAATTTTTTTTTTGTTTGGATTTAAGTTTTATTTAAGATTATTTTCTATTGTATTGTAAAATGTTTTGGTGGTTAATTTTTTTTTTATTCTTCTTTCATTTTGACATAATCGTAGGGAAAAGGATGAGAATGAATTGGGCGAATTTAAAGTTAGTAGGTATACGAGGGTGAATAAAAATCTACGTATAGAAAAAGGATGAGAACTGATAATATTGTTGGTTTTTTATATTACATATTTAGAAAGTTTAACAAGTTTTTATGGTGAACAATGAATGGTTGCTCTTATATATTATAGAAGGATAATATATAAAAAGTGAATTACTAATAATTTTCTTAGTAAAGACGTTTTTGTGCAGTAAACTATTATTTTTGTATATGTATGTATTTTAGTTAAATTAAATAATAATATAATAAAAAAAGTATTAGGATAAAATCAATTTTTATTGTAAAGAAAATTTTCGTGCTTTTGATTAAGGTTTTTAAGATTTTGTTGATTAAGTAAATTATGTAGAAATTATTATATTTAAATTTTAAAAAGGATTTAATTCGATATTATTATTTTTTTTTGTATCTGAAGAATTTTGAATTTTTTATTGAGTTGATTTATAAAAAGAAAATTTTTTATTTAAGTTTTTTATATGTGAAAAATTATTTTAAAAATAATCTTGGTATTTAATTCGTTATTAGTGCTATATTGGTATTATTGGTATTTAAATCGTTATTGGTGCGAAAAACCACAAGTTGATTGTATTAAAAAAATTAAACTAATTATAGAAAGTCATTGAATTTCTATGTTTTATTATTAGCACATTTTAAAATAATTCCATTGGGAAAATTCATTTATATATTTAATTTATTTACTTGTTAGTAGTTGCATTCTTTATAATAGTTTTCTAATTCTAATTTTTATTGTGATTACTAAATATTAAAGCTTTTTTTTACTGAATTTAATAAGTTAAATCACTGAAATTTAATATATCTAAATCGAAATATATATACACTAAAAAAAAATGGGAGTAAATTTATTTAAAATTAATTTTGATAACATATAATAATATAAATTAAATTAAAAAGTTAAAATACTTAAATGAATTGTGCAACTTTAAGTAAATATTTAAACAAAATTAAATATTTATTTAAATTTTCAATCAACAAACCCACATCAAAAGTCTACTGAAATTTTTGTTTAAATTACATAAAAGCATAGATCTTTTCTAAGACTTCCAAGTCAAAGAACTTTTATATAAAAAATTTTTATTTTACTTTATTTTACTGAACTTAATTCTCTGTCTACATAACAAAATATATGTATATGTACATATATTTACCCTCATTTAAGAATTTTTCAAAACAAAATTTCCAATAAATTTAGTTTTCTCTTCTTTTCTTTTCGTTTTTTTTTTGTAAGTGTATCGGTTCTACAATATGAAGAGTTTTTTTTAGGTTATATAGAAAGATGCACATATATCCATGTCGTTAAATAATCTGTTTGAAAATTAAGGTTACAGAGAGATGACTAAATAATTTTTAAAAACTATTAAAGTGGATATAAAATAACAATGTATTGAAATTGATTGAATATAAAATTGTTTCCTTATATTAATATATAAAAGGGGCACTTTTAACAAGTTGAGCTTTATGGGTTTATGTGTTTCCATATCTTTGTTAGCTTTAAATTTTGTTATGCACTATAAAGTTGTGATTTTCAGATAAAAAAATATCCTAGTTGGGGAAATTATATTTTATAATTCGAATTTTAAGGATAATTAATTCATTAATTTGGTTATTAAGGATGACAGAGGTACGTTGGAATTTTATAAGCCTTCTCATTTTCACATATTTAGGCAATGTCCTAGTTGGAGTTAAAGATAGAACGAACCGACATGGAGACGAATAAATGAGTCCAATGAAGCACTTGGCTATATCGCTCTACAACAAAAGTCTACAAATTTAAAACCTGTCAAAGTGAAGATATGCTACCAAATGATGTGAAATTTAAAGCCTTTTAAACCGTTGTATACATTAATAAATTTCATCCCTTCTGGCTACTTTCGTCCTGAAATAACATCAACATTTCATTTCAAACATTAAACTGTCTTCATACTTAACAAATTAGTATGGTACTTAAAAAAAATCGAATTTTCTTTTAGTGGTTTCGGCCAAAATTCCTTCAATTAAATAGGATAAATTTAGAAAAAAGTTTTTAGGTAAATGGTTTATTGAGCATTCAATTTTTTTTTGTGGTAAAATTTTATATCCTCCTGTGGTTTGATTTTTTGAATTTTTAATACTTTTTCTCCTTTCATTTTGTGGTCAGAATTTTGGGTGAAAAAAAAAGAGTATAAAAACTTAATTTAACCTATTTTTTTTTTACCAAATTTATGGTGCAATTTTTATTTAAAAATTTCTATGTGTTTATATGTAGATTGAAATATGGAAATTTGGTATATATGTATGTACATATTTTGAAAAGTTTTTTTAATAATTTTTTTTTGTGGTTTATGACATTAAAATGTCCTTGTCCTGCGAGCTTTATATTAATGTAGTTTAACATTTTCACTGTAGTTGATATATCACTGTGTGTAAAACAGACACTTGGACCGAAGTGTCTACTCTGTTAGTTCATTTATGATATTTCTAATTTAATAGAAATTTATTATAAATTTCTATGATTATGGCTAGAATTTTTTTTGACTATAAATAATTTAATTGAATTTTGCTATTATAATTATAAGTAAATAGAATTATTTTGAAATTTATAAATAAATTTATATTAATCGAAGAATTTATAAATTAAACTTGTTAATTTGTCTTTAGTTCTTGTACTTATTGCCAAAGAATTTATTTAGAATTATATTAAAAAAGTTTTGTAAAATAAATATAAATCATTGAATTTTAATGAATTTAATCCTTAATAACTCAATCTAACAGAAATATATAAAGAGAATAAAATTATTATATAATAATAAAAATAAATTTATTTAAATATTATTTTACGACACTATGGCAAAATAATAAATAATATTTTAATTAGTTTTTCTGTTCAAAATAAATTATCCTGATGAAAACATCATCATATTATAGAGAGTATATCACAGATTAGGACAGGATTAAAAAGAAATTAAAAAAAAAAAAATGATTATTAGTGAGTTTGTTCGAAGGTTAAAAATAAATTGACGTGACATTAAAATTGACAAAATTTCAATTAAAATCATCATTTAAGGATCAATATACATACAAGTTAAAAGTATCATAGAGTTTTCCACATTTAAAGGGAATTGTTTATTTTATACGACAGTATTGTAAATTTAATTTGAATACTTCATAACTCAATTGGGGACACTGTAACTAAGGTTTTAAAGATTAAAGGTGTACTTACTATAAACACTGGATCACTAATAACTGTAATATCAATTTGACATTGTCCACAACGAAATTAGAAGTAAAAGTAATTTAATTGATTTGAGGTACTATTATTGAGCCACCAAACTAATTAATGTGAAGCATTGAAATAATTAGTTAGAGCAAAATTCAATATTTAAATGTTTCATAGGACTTAATTTAAAATTATTTAAATATTGAAGCAAAATTCAATTTTTTAATATTTCATTCAATATTTTAATATGTCAATTTTATATTTAACGCTTCCACCCAGTACCCAACAACCAAATTAAAATTAATCTGAACATTTTATTCTTTGTAAGATGCTAATAATAATAATAATGATTTTTTATATTATATTAAAAAGTTGGTAAACAGATTTTTCCATTATTTTCCATAAAATGAACATAAAAATAATGAAAAAAAAGTAAAATTTAACCACTGATTCTTTTCAGTATTTCCAAAAAAAAAACATTCTTTATTTTGTATACCCTTTTTTATATAATAAATTTTATCATTGTCGTTGTTTTAACGATATTACAATACATTTAAATTATATCATAAATTTTTCAACATTATAATTTATCTATAAAAATGAACAAAGATCCTTTATACGTTTAATTATGTGTACAATTAAACACATATTAAATCTAAATCTAGAAAATTTATTTATATTATATTATTTTGTTAGTAAAAAATTAAATTTCTATATTATGTATTTTTTATACTGGTAATGTATATATTATGTATTATGTTTTTTTTTATATGCTGAATCATTTCTGATAAATATATAAAGCCAGCGACAAGCTCAAAATATTTTTTAATGAGTACAAAAATTTTAATGAAAAAAAATTACAAAACATAAAATGATTTTTTTACATTCTTTATAGGTTTATAAAAAAATCATTGGGATACATAAAAGTTTACTTTCATGGTTGTTGAGTTTATTATAAAGTATTTTCTGTTAATAAACTCATTAAAAAATCATTTAATATTTTTTTTTTTTACTGACAGATAAGTGGTAAAAATTACAATAGAATAGGGGAAAATTTAATGTTATAAATATGTTAAAAAAGTGAGACATAAATACTATATGATGCATTGTTGTTTTTTTTTATTGTTTATGTTTTCCTGATTGAGATGTTTTGTTTTTCCTTCATGTTTATTTTCATAGCTTTTAGTAGATGAATATATTAAGTTAACATTTATGTTAACCTACCTTCCTTCCACTTTTATTAATTTTAATGAGAATTTTTTTCAAACATTTTAACCATTTAACATTTAATTTAGTTTACCATAAAAATTGTCTTTACTTTTTATGGTAAACTGAATTAAATGTGAAATGTTTTAACTGGTTTAAAAAAAAAATCGAATTAAAATAAAAGTGAAAAGTAAGTTATAAAACTAAATATTTAGTAGATGGATTTACATAATATACTCTAAGCTTTTACGAAAGTCTTTGAATAAACTGACACTAATTATAGTTGGGTTTTGCACAATACTTAGATCTTTTAGGTCGCAGTGTTAATTAGCATAAGTTCGAGCCCCTTTATTTTATTCCATTCTACATAATATTATAAAATTTTTACCACCTAAATCTTAAATGTTCTACTACCTAAATCCTAAAGACAAATTAAAAATGTAGTAAAATAATTCACAAATTATAAATTATTATCTATAATTAATAATTTTAATCCTTGAAATCAAATATTTTAAATGAGGATTTCATAATGACAACTTCTCTATTAAAATTTATGAATTATTTAAATTGACAACTTGAATTTGTACTGAAAATAGTGAAAATAATTAATTTACTTATACAAATAAAACTGACAAAAATAGTGAATTTGATTGACTAAAAAGTTTTTATGGTAAATTAGTTGTTATATAGACAAAATTGATGTAAAGGAAATATTTCCCATTAATTAAATTAATATTGTAAAACATTTAACATTCGACAGTAAAGCTTGAAACCGAAATATTATCAATTGTTAATAAATGAACAAATCTATAATTTTATCCACTTAAATATATTAAAGAAAAGCATATTAGTCCTTGGTAATTATTGGACATACAATACAACTATTTAAATGAATTAAATTTATTAATATTTTTAATGCCAGTAAAATGAGCTTATTATATATAATACAAAAATTAATCATTTTAATTTTGACATTATTATTAATGCAAAATCATTTTAATAATAATATATATGTATAAAGTACTACTAAAAGCTTTAGGAAATTAAACGATTAAATATATAAATTTAATTTGATTGAATTCGACTAAAAATAATACATATATAATAAATTAATATTTTATTTCTACATATTATCATTTATATATACAAATTAATTATTTTATAATTAGGATATTAGTTTTAAATAATATACTTAATTTGACCAACAAATACACTTCAAAATTAATTTGGTGTATTAAAATGTATTTTTGTAACACAATAATTTATTATTTTAAATGATTTAATTACGATTTGATATTCCATGAATTTTGTAATTTATGAAATAAATTAATATAAAAAATATTTGGTTTGAAAAAATATAGAAGTAATAATATCTATTACATTTTTAATTAAAGCATTTTATTCATTAGAAAACTCATTTAAAAACATATTACAATCCTAAAATATAAAATTCCATTATATTGATTTCCCCCCCTTTTTTTACAAAAAAATATCGTTTTAAATATCAGCAAAGATGAAATTATTAATTGATTTTAAATTACCATATTTTCACAGTAAACCTACAACAAGAAATAAATATTGCGAATGTACCTAAGAATTTAATTTATGCAAGGTTCATTTATTTTTAACCAAATATTCTTTTATATTCAAAGATTTTAATTGAAATTGTTGTCGCCATGACAATAAACAAAAAAAAAAAACATGGAGTAAAGTGTTAAAGGAAAAATGATACTGAAAACTTTTTTTTATAAACATATGCGTATTTAGAATAATTAAATAAAATCATTTTAAATTTTTAAATTCGAAATTAATTTATAATACATAATGTTTAAATAATTTTAAAATTGCGTAAAAGATTAGTAAATGTAAATATTGTAAAATTAAATTGAAATTTCAAAATTAAAGCTTAGTTTTATAATTGTAATAGAATAGATTTCATTCGAATTGTGTGTCTGTGGCGGATTAAATAATCTAAAAAATGTTGTAGTTAATTTCTTTTTGTGTTTTACTAAATATGTACACAAAATACCACGTATATATTTCCACTAATTATCTATGTTACCAACCAAACCAAATATATTGTTAAATCCATGATTATTTTGATAATTATACCTTTTATTCATCTATTCCCTCCGCAACTTCTCTCGTAATAAAAAAAAAACAGCTTTTACAACTCCAAAATTTAATAAAATGTTTTTTTTTTTGGACTATTAACATTTATTTAAATAAAATTAATTTGATCATGGTCGTTAAAAAACAAATTAAGGATAATAATTATAAAAATCCTAATATAATAATCTACTTTTTCCAGACAATTTTAAATAATATGAAATTTCAGCTTAAATATTATTGATCCTTTCTACATTATATAAAATTTAAAATCCATATAAAATAATAAATTTAATTGTAAACTCTATTAAACTTACTTAACATACTTAGTACATACATAGATCAACTTTATATTTAGATATATGAATATGATACTTTCATATTGCAACGAAAATTTTGTTTCATTGCTGCTGCAAATATAATAATCCTTCATTGTAAAACTTAATTTAACTAAATATTATTTTGTGACTTTTTTTTTTTTTTTAATTTTTGACTATATATAAAAGTTCCTAAAGGCAATATGTTTTTTTATACAGAATAGATATGTATAAAAGAACTAATATCATTACAAGTAAAGAGATATATAGAGATGAAGTTTCATGTTTATTTTGATATCATAATACTATGGGTAGATAGTAGATTTATTATATTATACAAAAAATATATTTAATGAAATTTACTGTAAAAGAATCGTAAAAAAAAAGAAGATTTTTTGGTTTGTAGTCTATACTTTCTACTAAAGCTAAAATTATAACCATAGAAAAACAAAAAATTTAAATTTTCATATGACTAGAATGTTACATTTCACACACAAAAAATTATATATGAATCAATTTTTCTATATACATAATAATATTATATAGTACAGATTTTTAGAATAATTTTCTATATATATCCTTTATATTATAGTGGTATAACAAAATTGTGTTTGGTGGTAAAAATGGATGAATATACATATATGTATATTTATGTAGTATAGCTGTATAGCTATGAACCTTACAATACCGTGTGATATTCACCGCAAAGTATAGACTATTCATATAGAAATAAAGGATATGTGAAAATTCTGTTCTATACATACTTTACTTTTTATATTATATGTATGTACATAAAAATTTCCAAAGTTATTTTACAATCTATTTTTGAACTAAGTATATTATATTTGTAACTCAGTATAAAAGGTTGTGGGATTGTAAAATTCTATAATATACATTTCAAATATACATATTTTTTTTTTTATCTATTTTAATGGTTTTCTCTTGTTTTTTGCATTATTACAATTTTCTATTGGACTCTTTTAGTTTATCATTTATATTTGTTTTTTTTTTTTGAGTATACATATTTTTGGTATTACAAAATTATAGAAACAGCATGGAATTTTTCGGAGAATTATACTACAATCAATTTAATATAGAAATGAAATAATTTGAATTGGATATGAATATAAAGAACTTAACATAGAAGTTTATTAGTAACTATATAGTACATAATTTGTTCTTAAGTATTAACTTTAATATAGAAAACTATTATAAATTATAATAATTTAACACTATACATAAATTTTTATTTATATATTATATTTAGAAAATTTATGAAATAATGAAAATTTTATTTCAAAATTTATTAATGTTGGAATTTTTAATATGTATTACATTGTAAATTTCAAAATTTTGATTAATGATGGATGAAATATGTATATATATTTTTTAATAATGAACCTTTCTGGGAAATATAGTATCAAAGGGATTTTTGATAATTTTTTTGTTTTAAATTCTCAAGAAAATTGAAATTAAAATTCAATTTAATATATGATGAAAACCATCAATTGCAATACGAAAGCTTTGTAGATTTCTGTATGTTTGCATATATTTACAAATATTTTTAAAATGTTTAATATAAACTTAGGTAATTTCAGTTTCTTGAATAAATGTTATATTTATTTATACACTATTTTGGCAATGGTTTTATGTTCTAATAATGATTTTTGATTACTTGTTTCCAGTAAAATTCTATCATCTTGCAGAGTGTTTATGTAGTTCGAACATGTTACTTAAAAAAATACCATCTACTTTGAAATTTTGAAATAGGACATACAAATTGCCAACTAATTTGAATTCATTTATAGTTCCGTAGACATAAAGGTAAATTTTGTGTGAAATTTTCTTACAGTCATCACAAAATTTGTTGAAATATATATAATAATGGAAAATTCATTAATTTCGTTGAATGTTTTACAAATTATATATGTAAATTCAAAATGAAACCTTTAAATAGTTTAGTACATCTTTAATACAATTAAATAACAAACATATATCCACATATACAGATATTATAAATTTTTACTATTCTGTATGTGTATAAATATAAATTTTTGGGTAACACTATTCTCTACCATCATAATTCTACAATCATTTATACATATATATATGTATGTAGATAATGTATAGAAAATTTTAAATATATCTTTTGATCTTCTTTTACATATACCATAGATTTCTTATCTCTGCAGAATTATATATAAGTATATCTAAAGATTTATAAATATTAGTAAAAGATTTTCTATACAAACATTTTATTTTCACCCTTAAGCAAATCGTTGTACATATATCACAAAAAAAAAATCTAACCCAGCATTTAAGTTTTTATAAAATTTTCTTCTATTATAAATAGAAAGTTTTCAATAAAACTTTTACATTTTCACAAGCTGATCTGTTGCTGTGCATTTTCTTTTTCTCTTTTTGTATATTTTCATTATTTCTCTTGAAGTTTATTTAATTTTTCTTTTTGGAAAATGTTTTTGTCGTTTTTTCTTTCAGTGTAATACCTTAAATCATATTTAAAAAGATTTTATAATTCATATATAGAAAAGGATATACTAAAATCTTCTATTACATGGTCGACATTTCCATTCAACATTGTTGATATTTCTACATTCTGTTTTGTCTCAAAAGAAAAGCAAAACATAAAATGTTGACAATGTACAAGTAGTCAAAAAGAATATTACAACCAAATTATATTCAAAATATGTA
Source organism: Empis stercorea (assembly GCA_949752835.1). NCBI lineage: Eukaryota > Metazoa > Arthropoda > Insecta > Diptera > Empididae > Empis > Empis stercorea. The sequence goes on along the minus strand of OX457088.1, from coordinate 12,823,108 downwards.
TGAAAAGTTTTTAGATATGGTAAATGTACATTTAAACTTTGTATGACATTATATATAGAAAATAGGTTTATAATTTAGAAGAGTGTACGGACTATTATTTATAAATTTTCATTTTTGATCTTATAAAACCTTTGAAAATTGAATTATCAAAATATTTATATATAAATGTACAATCATAAAGTTCAAAAAAATGATTTTCTTTTGATGTTTGACTAAATTATTTCAGTATCATATGGATAGAATGATATCCCACTTGTTTTTAATGTAATTTGTAAAATATTTGTAAATCTATATTTAAATATATAGATTGGAAACAAAAGATTATTATTCAATTGGAAATAAATAAAAGGAAATTGTAAAATTATATCAAAAATATTTTGATTTTAATTCTATGTTTCTTATATCCATCTTTAGGTTATTTCAATTGCCATTTAGTATGAAATTTATTGAACTATAAAGATATACAATGAAAGAATTGTTTGCCAATTTCAAAAAAGGAGTAATTGATCCTTTTGATTAAAATCTGTTTTTTTATATCTCACTAAAAAGGAAAATTGGAATTTTTCACTAAATTTGGTTATATAATTTCCGAACTAAACGGTTTTGTAACAGAATTCGGTTGCATAGTATTAAAAATATACATTGGTATACTATTACTATGTAGTTTTCCTTGATTTTCTATGTATCCTTTTGTTAAGTATATTAAATAATATATACATATATTCTAAGTATATTTATTTAAATTTATATTTTCCCCAAATTCATACTTTAAAAAATAAGTACCACTTTCCAAAAGCATTTTTATAAAATAATCTGATCTTAAAATACTAACTTTATTCGTGACTATTTTTTTTTTTTTAGTTTTTCTAATTGTTCACCTTTTTTTCCCGCCCCATTCCATTTTTTCTTATATATACTTAATCTCTATTTGTGTGTACTCCCAAAGATCATAATTTTTAATGGTCCACCAGAAATAAGAAAAAAAAGGTTCATTTATCCTTTAAAAACGAAATAAAAATAAAATAGAATAAATGGGACAGATATTATAACTCTATAAAGTCTCTACATTTTTCTATTGTTGTTGTCGGTTGACCCAAAATGAGGCATTTTAAAGGAAGTATCCGCTGTTTTTTTTATATTGTATATACCAAAAAAAGTTTTTAACCCTTGAACCAAAAAAAATTGTTACACCATTATTATTTGTTAGTATATTGGTGCGTATATATAAAAAAAAGTATTTTTCCTGAATGTTTTTTATGGAGTATGTATTTTAGATAAAAACCATAATCGAGTTATTATGTATACATATAACATAAAAAAAAAGAGAGGAAAAATTATTCCAGCAATATCTGCCAAGCATAACATCAGAGTAAACATTTGATCTAGCTCATTATCCTTGATGGTCGTTGGTTGACTTTATTCGATATATTTTTTGTGTGTTGTATACTGAAATTTAAACATATTTATTTTTTTTACTATAAAAAGGATATTTTTTTTTGTATTTTCGATATAATTTTGTCTGTTAAAATAAAAGTGACATTAGAGAGAATTTAAATATATGTATAGGAAATGGAAAAATTTATTGTATGTATATCCATTTTGTTGGGCAAAATATAAATTGATTTGAATTTGGTATTTTTATAAGATCTAATGAACGAACAACAGACTATACTTACGACTTTTATGATCTGATCTGGTGTATTGAAGATTTCAAACATCAGCTTGGCGGCTCATAGATATTGTATTATCAAATTCATGATTAAATTAGAAATTTTCCGGCCCTCTATTAGAGTTACACTTAAATATAAATGTCAATAAAAGAATTTGTTTTAAAATTTCTGTTTTATGAACGAAATATCTAAAAATAACTTAATCGTGTATTCAAATATGTTTCGAAACATTTCTCTAATTAAAGTTATTTACCTTCTTCATTATTCATGAATTCTTGTGATTGAGGTATAATAAGTATTTTCATTTAAATTGGTAAATAAAATACAAAATTAATTACTATAATTAGTTACTCTATAGATATAGACTATAGACAAAAAGTTCTATTTTAATTATATGTATTTTACACATTCAGAGCTTTAAAAAAAGTAATAATTTCAAGGATTATTAATCTAAATGTAAGACTCATTATGGAAAATTTAAATATTATATGGAATATAAATTTGTATAAAATGATTAAATTTTAAAATTAGAAAAATTCTTTTATAAATTATTTAGTTAACACTTCAAAGTAAGTTAATTTTGTAATTTTGTGAAAACTATTTATATAAATAAAGCATTGATTCGGAAGATACATATATAGTAGTAATATAATTACTTTTTTTTTATTATGGAATTTAAATTATCTATTTTGAAAAGACTTGGATTAAAAATTCAATAATAACTCATAATTTTGATATTAATAATCAAGGTTTATTATACAGATTTTATTTAGCAAGGTTAATAGAAAATCAATATTTTATTTTCTGCTTATTTATGGACATATTTGCCAAATTACTTATAATTTAATTATACATATTTGCTTGCTTGCCATATGATTTTGAAATTATTCTTAATATAGAATTACTATTTATCATGTGAATGTATACATAAGATAGTTGCATAGAACTAAGAAGTAATTAGTATATATTATTGGATAAAGAAATTATCAAAATAGTCTGATGGGAATAATTCATTAAATTCATAATTTATTAGTATGAGGAAAACTATTAGAAAACTACTAATAATTTATTAAAAATTATTTAACACACAACATATTAATTGTCATCTGCATTTAATCAACTTTAAAAACTAATTAAAATACAATTTTCTTTTTAAACTTTTAGACTAATATATATAATTTATCACATAAAACATAAATTTGATCTATTTAATTGTTCCCAAAATTTAATAATTTTTTCTCGCTTTCAAATATAATTCATTCTGTTTTTGTAGTCATCAAAATGCTATTAATTTTTTTTTCATGTCTATATTTCTACCAAAAAAAAATTTTCCATTCCGGATATTTTTTTATAGATTCCTTTAGAGAAATAAATTTTTGCCAATATCAAAAAAATAATTTATAAACTTATAATTACCATATTGAATTTATTACCAATTATATAATTTATTGAACGAAAATTTTTATATGATAACTTGTTATATATATATATATATATGTATATATATTCTTAAGAAACTCTTTTATTTTTTTTTATTTTTTTGCATAAAATCAGAACCATTCATGGTAATAAAATAAAAAACGTTTCACTGAACATAAAAAAAACTTTCTTATGGTGTACATAGAATCTTATAAATATACCAGTTTCATTGTCGTTTTAATATTAAGTATATAAAATATGATGCCTTTGCGTTGTCAGGTCTATTAATGCTTACTTGACAAAAATAAAATTTATTGTAATATGGATTTTTCTTTCCGTTTGTTGTACGAGTATAGTCTTCTTTATTCCAAATTATTATTGGTTCAATTTCTCTATAAAAAAGTAAACTCATACACTATAAGGAAGAGTATCAATATTCCGTGTTGTCATCAATATTTTTACCTGTAGAATAATAATAAAAAAAAAAAGTTATAATAAAAATTTGTGTCCTTAAATAGTATATTTTATATATATATATATATATAGACACGGATATAACCTAACCAATATTTTATGATGCTAATGTTAAATAGCTAATAGGTTTTTTATATACGTTTCAATGATGTTAAAAGATTTATGTTTTTTATTGGTTGACATTTAATCTATATTTAGTACTATTATACCAACCAGTAACAAAAAATTATAATAATAATAATTGCCTTTAATAGGTATATACAAAAATATATATTTTCTTTTTTTGTTTATGGTTGCGGTTATATGGTTGATTTTAATGAGTTTAAGAGTGTTAAATAATTCGGCTTTTTATTTCTTTCAAAGGTTTTTTTTTTGTAAAAATTACAATATTTAATAAATTAAATCAATAGGAAGATGTTAAATGATATTTAGGTGAGAATAAAATGAATTTTAATTCGTAATGTGCACTACATAATTCGTGACGTAATGCTTAAATTTACTATTTTCTTGATTATCAAATCCAATTCATCGGAAATTATTTACCTTATAGCAATACAATTAATTAGTTATTTATTAAAAGATATTTGTATTTGCAATTTTTGGACTTTTTTCTGTATTTGCAATTTTAACTCAACTTTTGGGAACTCAATTTCTTAATCAATATCTTTTTGATTACTGTACTGTGTATTTATTATATTACTATGAATGGTCCATAAATCCTCAATTAAGTATATACAATTTTTAAATAAAGTTCGTAACTTTTCAAAGTATAAATTAGTCATTTATCAAATGAAAATGATTATTTTTCAGATCAAAATCGTAATATTTTTCGTAACACATTTTCTGCAATCAATTTAACATTTTCTAGCAGTATGTCATTAAAAACTTATGCTTCTACATTTAAAAATATTCAAAATAAAATTACTTTTCAGCATTTCAATATATTATTCCATCAGTTAAAATAAATCCTTTTGACTTACTATCCATTTATTTCAATTAAAATTCATAAAAAAAAAAACTAATTAATATAATGCTTTTTTATATAAAAATAAATTAGTTGTAATATTACTTAATTATTACATAAATAATAACCTTTATTTATTATAATATTTCCAGATGGAAAAATTTATTAATTATAATGAAAAAAAAAAATTATTTAAATACATATTTTTATATATTTTAATAATCATCAGTTTTACCATTAATTTACATATTTTTGCTTTTTAATATGATTATTATTTTTATAAAAAAAAAATTATATGAAAAATTTTCATTAAAAATATTGAAAAAATTATAAATTTAATTAATTATTACAACTTCTATATAAAGAATAAATTTAAATTGTTATATTACATTTAATTTCAATTTAATATTGCATAACTAATAAATAGAAATTTTTCAATTTCGAAATATATATAGATAAAATGATAATTATGGAGAGTATTTTCTGTTTGTTCAGAAATTTTTTTGAATTCAAAAATATTTCCTTTTTATCCTTAATTTGCAATCTTTCTAACTGTCCAGGAGAACAAACAACAAATAGCCTTCAATTATGTGAAACTGATGGAGTCCTTTTTTATTTGAATGCCACTTTTTTTTTTATATTCCAAACAACATTTAATTTATCAAGAATTTTTATATGAAATTTATGGAACTTTATCTTTAAAACATTATTAGTATGTATATACTATATTAAAAGATATTTATCCAATGTTTAAATATTTACAAAAATATTATATACACATAAATATATCTTTAATCCTTTTCAATTGAAAATTCATTTTCCATGGTTGGTCGTATATATAAAAAAAATGTACTGTACCAGCAAATAGATTTTTTTTAAGTATTTTATACCAACACTGTAAATCAAACTTAAATATTAATTTTAATAATTTATTTCTTTATTTTTGTAATTATTATATAAAGATAAATTTAATATTAATTATGTTTTATATTTATTTGTAAATTGGTTAAAAAAAAAAATGAAAATTCTTGTAAACATAATAATCGTAAATATTAAAAGAAAAAAAATTATTAAACTGAAGTGGTTACTACTTAATTATTTAAATAGTATATTATTGTAAAGAAAATTATATTTAATAAATTTCATTTTGGTAAGTAAAATATTTTAATTAATTTTCTATTTCTAAATATTTATTTATATATTATAATATTATAAATTAAGACATTAATTTGACATCAAAATGTTGACTAATTAAGTGTTTAATATTGTAATTATTTTAATTAATTATGAAAATAATTATTTCTAGCTTTTTTCATAATTAAATTTACTATTTTATTAATGTTTGCAATAAAATTTTATGATATTAAAAAATAAATCTATAATTATTTTTTTTTTCTCTAGAAATTATGAAAAATTATATTACTACTATCAAAATAAGAAAGATTTTTCATTTTGTATATAAAAAAAAACTTTTTCATCGAATCCAAAAAAAAAACTTTATACATAGTTGTATAAATAAGAAAATTAAATTTCCTTTTTTTTTTGTTATCCACTTAAGAAAATTACTATTTGCTTGGTGCAGTTTTAACAAAATTGTATGCTTAAGAAATTGAAATTTACTCTTTTTTTATATATAGAAAAGTTTATTCAATTTTTTTTATAGTAAAGCTCTGAACAAGTTCCCGAAAAAAGGATGGAAAACTTGGAAAATTAAAATATAGATATAGTCAAAAAAAAAAATAAGAAGAATAAGAAGAAGAAGAAGTAAATTGCATATAATTTATTATTATATATTTTTATGTTGATTTTTTATTTTCCTTCATTGAGTTTTACAAAAATGGATAATAACAAGTATCCTTTTTTCCTCTTTTTGTGTGTGTTTCATTCTAGCTTAAATGATTTAGCTTAATTATCCTCCAGAATAATCAACAAAACATTGACACACAAAATAAAATGCTTTATAAAGAGTATAAAAAGTAAAAAAGAAACATTGAATAGAGTAAAATTTTATATTTATTATTTTGTGAAAATTTACAAACAAAATTTGAATTACTTTTGAGGATAAGAATGTTTACTAAGATTATTGTTGTGCAAATAATATGAAGAAACTTCTTACTTTCTGATAGTAGAATTTGTTAAATGATCGGATAAATTATGCAATGTAAATAATAAATTTATTGACGGGATCGAATTAATTTATAGTTATGAATAATATTTCATTGTAAATAATCAAAGATGAATCAGAATTTTTGAAAAATTAGAAAATAACTTTATAAAAAGGATTACATATTGTAGATCTCCCTTGTACAAATGGACTACAAAATAAGATATACCAAAAATCGGATATAAAAAAGTTTATAAATACCAAATATTCCAGCATTCAACAACATATTTTAACTTACATAGAACTTAACAAAATATCGTCCTTGGAATAAAAGACTTAACCAACACAAAAATAAACTCGAAAAATTCAATGTTTTTAATTAAAATTAAATTAACAATATTAATTCAGTCCCATGGTTTGTAAAACTCATCCTCCACACAATTAAATTTAAATATAAATCAATAAATTCTTCTATTAACATCGGAAATTAAATTTCAACAGCTTAAGAGACAAAAATAAAAATTAATTAAAAATTATATAATTTTTATTTTCTGTATACAGAAAAAAAAATATCAACTTAAATTTAATTTGCATTCAGTATGATACTTTATCTAAGAATCGTGACATTTGTCACTGTGAAAAAAAGGAAAAAAAAAATACCAAAAACAATTACAAAATTACCCATAAAAAAAATGTTATATATATACGAAAAAATGTATAAGAGTATTTAACAATATTTTTTTTAAGAAATTGTATTAAATTGTATTAACTTTTCTAAGTTCATTTAAAATGAATGTCCCTTTAAATTTATAGAACCTTTTTAATTAAGTTTTGACACCCCAACCCCCTTATATATAGTAACAGGAAAAACGAACAAAAATTATAGAGACAAACAAACAAATAATTATCACAAAAAGAAAAAATCAAACATCACACCCATTTACTCATTAAGCTATATTTAAGAATCCTTTTTCTGTTTCTTATGTGTGTTTGTGTTATGTTACCACCCCTTAAATCATTCATCCGGAAAAGTTTTTTTTTTTGTTTTTTTTTTTAGTAATTTCTGTTCCTTATTTTTCTTCAAATATCATTCAGAATGATGTAGCACTGTAAAATGGTTAAGTGTATCATTTTTGTATATATGGTTTTTCCTTCTTTGTTTGTTTGTTTTGTTGGACGCCCAAGAAAAAAAATGTGTTTTTTTTTAACGAAGTAAAATTCGTTTAGATATTAACATAAATCTCTAAAGCCTACAGGGAGTCATTTCTAAAATAACATTTTCTATATTAATGTGTGTATAGGTTTATTTTTTTCTTATGCTTTTCGCATGTTGTTTTTCTATTGGAGCAAATACACAGCAGGTCATAGAGAAAAACCAGAAAGAAAGAATTATATATATATATATATATTTTTTGGGGTTTTCTTCATATTATAAGACGTAGTAGTTCTTGATTCTGCTGTATAGGAGGTTACTTACTATACTCGTATATATATTTTGGTTTGGTACTTAAATGAACCACAGTATGGCCATGGGTTAGTTGAACTCTCTGGATTTAATGATTCAATTAGAAATTAGATTTTAATTACATTTCAAGGGGTATAATAAATTATCTAGTCTCTATATATCAAAGTCTGATCTAACTTATTATATATTATGTATAATCTCATTTGCCTAGCTTGAATGTACACTCAAGGTATAGGATAGTAAGTTCATTTTAAGCACTGTAACACATGCAGTAGAATACATACATGACATTGACATATGATATGATATACCCTTTATGCATTATTCGGATTCCATTTTTCTGAGCCCAAAAGGAATCCGTTCTGAATCTGAATTTTTCATATAAAAAAATATACATATCCGTACAGAAACAAAAAAAATGAACTCATGAGTTCAGAAATTTGTCTAATTTAGGAAGATGAAAGTATTCCGAATGGATTCCAAACGGAATCCGAAAATAGAATCCAAGATGAAGTTGCCCATATTAATTAGACTTCATTTTTGAAACAATTCGGAATCCGATTGCTTAAAGGGTAATTATGATTTGTTAGTTCAAAATTGCATAAATTTATGGCAAATAGACTGTTGATAACGAAAAAACCAGAAGTTGTAAATTCGGGATTTACGTTAATAAAGTGAATTAATAATTTATATGGTACATACTTACATTATTTCACATTTTATCATGTGCGCAAATTTATTGAAACTGGTAGTTCGTAGTATGATCTGGAGTTTTAAAAGAATGTAGGGAAATTATCGTTACTTTATTTGAAAATGTAATCGAGATTTTACTGTATTAAGATACATTTCATAAAGCTTTTTAATATTACACCACCATATACACTTTTAATGTTACTCACTTTTTTGCGTGTGTTTAATAAGAATTATAATAATAAAACATAAGCACAAAGAATATTTTATGCTACCGTATATGTTTTTCATCTTAAAATTTATCTTTATTATATTAAAAGCTTTCTTTTTCTTTTTGGTCCTTTTTTTTGGTATAGGGTGAAAAACTTTTCTGATCGATTTAATAATAAATATGGAAAAATTGTTAAAGATTTTTTTTGGAGAAAGTGAATAAGATACAATTACTTAGATCCAAAACAAAAATTTAATAAAATATTTGGTATGAAGTTTTTTCAATCATAAATAAAAAGCTTAACACAATTTAAGTCAGTTATTTATGATTGAGAGAAAATAGCTTAACAATTTTATAAGGTATACAAAATATTTTAATTGCATTGAAATTTCTTTAACTAAATAAATTATTTAATACATTATTATGTGACTTTGTAAAATTACCCTGTCATCATAATAATATTATTACGATTACATATATTACATAAATAAAATATATACACATAACGTTATTTCACAGGTCCCAGTATAAATATTGCACCATTGAGAGGTGTTTTCATATACATAATGTACGTGGACAAATTTTGTTTTATTTTATAAGGTGAAATTTATTTTCTTATACTACTTACATTTTGAAGAAATTTCGTAAATATAAGCGTAAAAAATATTTTTCACTCGTAATAATAATAATAAAAAATAAATAAAAAATAAAAGAAAATATTTATAAGATTTTTGTCTTTTCCGTTAAATGTAATTTCCTTTTCCTTATGGTACCTACATATGCACTTTTCCATGTAAAAACTATCAAGAAATTAAGATATTTTTGTGGAAATTGTAGAATTTTTTTTTGTTGTTGTACAAAATACAAGAAACTTCCAAACAAATTAACTTTTATTTTCTTCTTTCCTGTTTACTAAATAAATTTTGTGTATGTATATATAATTTATTTAAGGATGTGCAGCATATTTACCGGTATAATAGGCAAAACAAAAAATTATTTAATAGCAACACTTAAATTTTATTAAAAATATGTTTCAGATGAAAATAAATTTAATGTGTTTTTTCCTCAATTATTGTTTTGATAAATTTGATTTTCTATAGTTTTGTAGAAAATTATTTTATATTTAATAATTTTTCCAACTAATTTTAATTTATTGCGGTTAGAATAATAATAAAAAGGATTTTCATAAATGAGAATTTAATTTATATTGCAGATAGACAATGCAAGATCGTTTCTTATAGAAGAATATAAATTTTTCATAGGATGGATTAAAATGATTAATTATATGCAGTCAATTATTTTATGAAAAAGTTTGAGAAATAAAGTATTTGCCACATTGTATACTAAATTTAATTAATTACTAACTTAAAATTGTAAGTTTTTTAAGGTTTAGTGAAATGTCTATAAATATGATAGGTAATAATTTACTATTATTATCAATATTATCATATTTATAGACAGGTCAGCATGTCAGTAAAAAATTCTATAATTAAAATATGTATATTTAAAATAAAATTTATTTAATTAGAAATAATAATAAGAAAATTCAATCAAAATTCAAATAGATAACTTTTTTTTTAAGCGTATATACGTATTAATATTAATTAATTACATTATGTAATTTTAATTCAAATTATTTACCTATAGAAAATTTACTAATTACTTTATGATTCAAGAAGCTTAAATTTTCACTTTTCAGAAATCCTCATTATTACATTATTTTTTTTCTTAACTAAATAATCGTTTTAATCGAAAATGTTTATCGTGTTTTTCAATAAATATTTGTTTACAACATGTTTTGATAAATGTCAAAATGTCAATTTTTATTTTTATAATATTTAAAATGATCAATTCTTTTTATGACATATTTTATCTGGTAAAATAGATCTCTTTTGCTTTAACCTTAAACATTAAATTGATTTTTAATATTTATTATTATTATTTTTTTTATTGTTATATCAAATTGAAAATGACACGAATCCTTTATTCAAATACCAATTATAAAATGACATATTTCTCTCTTCACAAATATTGAATTATTTGAACTAAAACTTATTGCAGTAAAATTAATCATAATTACTTATTTCTATAATAGATATAAAAAAAATATTTAATATTTAATGTTTAACAATAATACCAATGCTATAATATTTTATTTATTTTAGTCAATATTTTATAAATTTATTTTCAAGAATAAAAAAATGTAACTAAAAATAAATATAATTACAGCTTTAATATTATAACTTTTAGATGGAAAAGTATACGTGTATATAGTAAATAAATTCTATGTATATATAATATTTTAAGGTAAATTTTTATACGCATCGTAACAAATAAAAAAAAATTATTTTTTTCCCTGAAGGGATTGAATTTTTATATACCACCATTTTTTTTTTTATATACGTATAGGTATATAAAAATATGTACATAGATATTATTTTCTAAATATGTATATAATATGAATTATAATAAAAAGAAAATGAATAAGGAAATTGTGTACAAAAGTTAATGATGATGATCCCTCATCCCTGTGTAAATATATAAACCCAAACATTTTTTATAATATATATAAAAAGAAAGGGGATGATTATTATTTAACTTTTAGCAGGTTATATAAATGCGTGGGCAGCAAGTAAAGTATTATAATGTATATATATATATATATATATATATATATAGTATATAATATATATTTATTTGTTTTAGCTTTATACAAGTTTTTATTGATTAAGCAATTTCAATTCGAAATGTATAAACATAGAATTAACATTAAAAATATGTTACTATAGTATGATGGAAAAATAGTATTTATACATTTTTTTCCTGTGATTGTTTTTGTTTATTAATGATACGTTATGAAATATATATACGAGTACATACATAGAGTATATAGTTTATATATTCTGTATGCATTTCAATTCCTTATACTATTTTTTATATATACAATTAAGTACAAATAGTCATTTATATTATGTTTTGTTGGTTTTGGTGTATATTGGATAAAAATATATAGGAAAAACGCACCCTTAACAAATAAATTTATTTAATATTGCATGAATAATATAAATAAACTTAATAACATTGATGGATGAATATAATTGCTTTCCGTTTTTTTAATATTTTTAGTCTTAATGTACAAAAAAAAAAGGAAAATATTTTTATTAAGTTTTCATTAATTTACACTAAAAGTATAAGAACAATTATTATTATATCTATATACGGCTAATACCCAGGGATTAAAGATTTTAATAATCTCACAAAAGGCAAAGACTATAATAGTTAAATTATCTTGTAGGAAATTCGAATCTCCTAGTATAATCAAAGCCTTAAATCTTAACTTACAAATAATTGGGTTGCTCTCCAAATGTCTCCATCACATTTTCTGTTTTTTTTAATTTCTTACCAAAATTGATATTTTAGCTATCATTATATTATTGTCTTTGAAATCAGCCAAAAGTTCTACCAAAATATTAAAGGTATATAAACCCTTCATAAATATTCTCCTAATCTAATACAAATTCTCTACACATATTGCAATTAAAAAAAAAAAAGTTGAACATGAACACAGTATTTTTGAAAACCTTGTTATTAAAATATGTACATTTTGAATATAATAATTTATTAACAATTCATAGCATAGTCACCCAACATATCAAACTTTTATATAGAATATTGAAGAGAAATGTATTTAATTTTAATGAGTTACATAACATTTGGCATTATGAAAAAGGATAACGATTTTGAAATTTCACAAAAAATGTAAAAATTTTTATCATAAATTGTTGATATGTATTTTATAGTAAAAAAAATGTTTGTTATACATTTATAATAAATTTTTTACATTTTATATTTTTAATGAATGGATAAAATTTAAATTAAGAGTTCACAGCACGTGTGAGAGCTCGGTTTGTTATAGTTAAAAGTTTATGTTACCATACTATGTGAAGCTTTATAACTATAACATCAAAAATTATTATATAAATTTTATTAATTTTAAAATGTATAAGACTTAATTTTTTAATTTTATACAAAAATTGATTATAAAATTTATTGAATACAAAATAAATTACGAAATATTTCACAATCGTTTTGAAGTAAATGTGGAAAATGTTGCGGTTCCTTTTCTTTTTTGAAAAATAATTAATAGCTATGTATCTAGAAATACAAATTTTACATTTTCAGAATTTTAATAGTACAATATTAAACAATATAAATATTTTATTCAATTTCAGTAAAAAGAACCTTTAAACATTCATCACATTACTTTGTAGAAGACATTTTGGAATTTTCTATTGCAATAATAATCAATTCAATTTGTCTCCCCGAAAAAATATATAATGTACACACATAAATATCTATATGTATTATGTACTATATCTATATATAAAATTATATTTTTGTCGATATTTGCTGAAATGAAATTTACAGTCCTTTGGTATTATAAATATATATATAAATGATGTATACGAATTTAACCTTCAGGTATATTATATTATGTGTTCTTACATCCGTATATACTATATAAAAATTTTAAACGTAGCAAATTTCACCCCATGATTCGATTCTTTCGACCGACACATTCTAAATAACGTTAATAATTTCTTTTCTATTTGCTTTAAAACTTTCTTTTACATAAAATATTTTATATGTATAGGTACATATATTTCTATAGAATATATATTTTCATCCTTGATATCCTGTATAGATATTTTATATACAATATTTTTCGTAAAAATTATAAAATTTTCTTATCGATTCAATAATCAACTTTTCAATATTATTTCTATATAATGTAATGATGGAAGCTATCATAGGTAAAAATTAGAACCTTCTATTATAGCCGTAGAACAAATATCTCCATTTCCAATTAAAAATTTTTCTTATAGAATTTTTAAAGGTAAAGCAATTTTTTTTTTAATATTATATTTTTGTATTTATTAACTCAAATAAATACAAAAAACAAATTTTATTTATATTTTTTCACCCTCGGTGTGGCAAAAAAAAAAAAAAAAGGTTGGAGGGTTGATTAAAGCTCCAGCAATATTTTCCTTTTTGATTATGGGTCTCTGTTTGTTTGTTTGTTGGTTTTTCGTATTTATATATTTTATAATGACTCATCGTCTTTTAAGTTTTATGTGGGTTTTTTCTAAGGGTTTTTTTTTTCGGTTCGCTAGGGGGTAGTTTTATATCCTTTAGGTTTAGATAATTTTGTTTCTTGTTATACTTCGTTGCATTTTATTATGGTTTTTGGTATATTACATTTTTCTATGAAACAATTTTATGTTATATGATATATTTTCATTTCATATTAATTTTTATACAATAATGTCCTGGGATAATTTGTGATTGAAAATATTAATAAAAATTAAATTTTTGAGGTTTTTTTTTTTTGTAAATTTCTTTAAAACTTGATATAATTTAAAAATCTAAGATATAATTGACTTTTGTGTATATTGTGGTCCTACGAATCAAATCTAAATTGAAGAAGAGAAATATACGAGTATATTTTATATTTCGAATGTAAAAATAAAATAATTACTTTTACAATATAAACCCGCCGCTTTAGGACATTTATTCAACTCATAAAATATGAGAAAAAGGAGGTGAATTCAAATTAATGATTTAAATCAATTTAAATTAATATAAATTTCATATTTTTTTTGTTGGTTTAAAATCTGAAATCCTGAATTAATTATAATAAAATATAAAATTGAAAAAATCAAATGGATTTTATTTTTATGTTAATTTTATCGGTTCTTTTTTAAAGATTGAATTTTATTGAAATAAAATATCGAAAATATTAATTAATAAAATATTTTTATGCTTTTTGGGAAATTTTTTTATTATATTTTCTAGAAAATATTAATAAAAAAATATTGAAATTTTTTTATCACCATTTTTAAATATTTTATTGAGGAAAAAATAAGTTTTATAATTTCTCCTATTTTATAATGTAAATTATGAGCTGACGAACAGGCAACTGAATTTGTCAATTATAACTTATAAAATTCTTTTAGGTTGAATTGGTATAAGTTTATTTTAGGATTTAAAAATATGCTGAAGTTACCGAAAATTGATTTTAATTAAAAAATAAAGAATATACAATTGAAAAAAATCATATGAATTATTATTTTGTTTTAATTAAACTAGACTAAACATTTCATTTTTCTAGATTTTAAAAACAATTTAGTTTTTACAAATAATTTGCAAATTTAATATATTATATCCGATATTTATTATTAAGTTCAATTTATTGTAATTATACTGAAGAATAATTGATTCTACTCGTATATGATTTAATTATTTCACTAGAGAGCAACAATTAGTTTACTATACATATGCAAAAATTCATATTTTAACGATTTTATATTTATATTGTATATTCTACAAATTATTGCAATTTATCAAATAAATAATTTAATCCAAAATGATGACTTACATTCGGTAAAGAAATTTATATAATTTGATCTTTATCTTCAATATTTTGTCAAGCTAATCAATAAAAAATCTAATTAATAATTTTCATATCAATTACATTTATACATCAATATAATTTAATAAATATAAATTTTTATGCTATTATACATAATGTTTAAAACTGATCCCTCTCTTATGACTCGTAAAATATAAAATAAAAATAAAAAGAAAGAAAATATTAAAATTATTTTTATCGATACATTTATATTTTTTATTTATCAAAAAAAAAAATCAATTTATTATCGGCTCCATCACCTTTTTTCTAAAAAAAAAAAACACAGAAATAAAAATGGTTATATATAAACACCCTGAGAACAATTTAGTTTTCCATTTGGAAAAAACTCTTGATATGAAAAGTCATCATTGTTAAAAATGTGAGAAAAAAAAATTGAAAGTGGAAAGAAATAATAATCATAATAATAAAAAAAAAAATATTTTTATTTTTCGAATTACAATCGATAAAATTTCAACACTTAAACACCCATGAACAATAAAAAAAAAAAGGAAAATTCCTTTTTTGTTGTAAGGGAACATTTTTTTTTATGTGTTGAGTGTTTAATAATTTCGTATTGAAGAATTGTAGGAGTTAGTTGAAAAAGTTTTGAATTTCTTAAGAGAGTAATAGAGCGTTTTAATTTCTAAAAAATTGAATTTAGTTTTATTAAAATAATTCAGTAAAGTTATGGCAATTTTAGTGTTGTAATAATGATAAATGCTTAATATAATGGTATCAGTTCGATATTGGTTTAATAGATGAATAATTAACAATATATATTATTTTTAGGTAGCATTGAATAATAGTGTAGTTTTGATAGTTAAAATATCAGACAAAAAACAACTACTAGAATAATAAGTAGTTTTCATCTACCTCATAAGGTAAACATAATAAATTTTATAATTTTGTACTTTACAAATTATTTTAAATAGAAACATATAAAATTAATTGATTTCTGGTTTTATTAGTCAGTATATTGAGTTTTACCATTACGCAAAACTTGTTGTAAATTATATAAAATTATTATAATCTTCTATTTGTGATGAACTATTTAAATTATTTTGAATAACTCTGCAGATTTTGACAAAATTGTGCAAACTTTGTGAAAATATTTAGCAAAGGCAATGAAAAAATTGTTTTCCTACGATTTAATTGTCCACTGACCCATAGTAATGGCTAGACCTTAATATATTGATGAAGTTCGCAAAATTTGGCCACTAGTAAGATAGTATTGATTATTTTGTTTTATTATTCAACTGATAAGAACTTTTAAAGTAATCCTGAATTAACCTAAAGGCTTTGCACTATATATCCTTTTAATAGTAAAATTTCTGAAAATAAGTCTGCCATTTATAGAACATAGAAGCGAAGCAGCTATGTGTAAACATCAGCTACCTTTAAAAACTGTACAAGTTAGAGAAAAATGATCGAAAAAATTATTACAGTATTAAGGACAGTTTGTGTCAAAATGCATTATTAAGCATATTTTCCTCAGAAAAATTGTAAAATTGTAAAATTGCATTTTTTTTTGATAAAATTTAATGTGTTGTAATATTTCTATAGTCCACACCACATTTAATAACTACACTTATAAGACTTTTAAAAACTTATATTGTTAGCTTGTATTCATACTAAATCTGTGTTAGCTTGTATACTAAAAAAAAGTTTTTATTCAAGGAAATAGATTTTTCTATAGAAACATAGAAATTTTCAAAACTAGAAAACTTAAAATCCTTTGTTTTTTGTGAAATTCTTTTAAAAGCCATTTAAAAAAAAAAAATAACACTATTTTGCTATTGTATCAAGTCAACAAAATAATTTTTTTTTTGCAAAAAAAAAACTCCTTATTATCCCCATTTATTTATTGTATAATACAATACAAAGGATAAAAACGCTATCGTAAATATGAATAAAAACAAAAAACGGATATCCTTAAAAAACATATCTTAAAGTGTTTACCTTTATAAAATATAAATGTTCGAATTATTACATTTACCTTTTTCTATATTTTTGAAGAAATTTAATCACACTCCCAACAAAAAACTCAAACCTACGAAAAAAAACGTATAAATCGTATTTAGTAATAAAATACTAAAAAAATATATTTTTATTACATAAAATAAAATCTAATAAAATAGACGAAAATTTATTTTTTATGTCCAAAAATCGATTTTATGATCGAAATCCTGACAATAAAAAAAGCATAATTTTAGGTGTTGGTTAAATTTTTTTTTGAAATATTAAAAAAAAATATATATGTATATAATAAAACCTTAATAAAAAACAGTTAAAATTAGCATAAATGAGGAGATTTTTTTTATATAATTTAGCAATGTTTAGGATTAAGATATTGGAGGACTATGTGCTCTGTTAGCAAGTGTTGCCACTGTAATAATAAATATGATATAAAATAAGATTAAATGTAATTTTAAGGATGGTAAATGGACAGTTTATATCACTGTAGTGATTTTTCATTATTGTATTAAAAATGTATTGATTAATTTTCACTGATTGAAACCTTGTATTTGCAGTTTTCTGATATTTTCATTGAACGGCAACCTTGAAATTGAGACAAATTCGATTTTTTAACTGATATTTTGCATAATTTTTTCCAGCTGTTTTTTACATTCAGTTACATCTCTGAACAACAAAATCAATAAGCTGGTCTCTTTTCAAATCATTTAGTTAATCCAGCACTGTAATTAAGATGCTATTACATTTTTGATAACATCCTTAATCCTACAACAAAACCAAAATACATACTTCAGTTTCAAATTTGTTATTAAAGTGGGTTGCTGAAATTGATTTTTTATGTATATAAATTTAAATTGGAATAGTCAAAATATAAAATTTGAATTTGAAGTAGTATGAGTTTTTGTGATGATGCGAAAAATATTCATAAAATATTTAACAAAAATAAAAATGATAATTGAAATTTTGATTAAAATTTTTAAATTTTTTTATTGAGATGATAGAGAAAAATTTCCGGAGTTAAAATGGACGAAAATATATAAAATGAAATATAAAAATTAGTATTGTATATAGATAAATATATTTTTAATGGTTTATATTAGGTAGAATATTAATGAAAAAAATGGAATTTTGTAGAATGATCAAGGCAATTACTCTATATGTATAATTTTTCAACTGATTATTAACAATTCTATTTGAAATTGAATTTATATTTAAAATATTTTAACTAGATTTCAACATATATATTAATATTAAGAGACTCTCGTAATTTTTTTTTAATTCTTTAGTTTTATATATCATATATATATGAATTATATTCCTGGTCCAAGAACAGAAAATAAGGTTAATTGGTATACAACTAAAAGACATACAAGATATAATTTTGTTTTATATACCGTAAAGCGTAAACTCAATCAAAGTCTTAACATTGTTTCAAAAAGGATTTTATTTTCTTCAATAAAACATAATAATTTTAGAAATTTACAAAAAAAAATAAAGTTCTTCATTCTAAAAATATAAATCTTATATGATTGCACAACAAAAAGTTGATTTCAAACTTTCAATTATTCTTTTACATTGTAAAAATTTCAATTTGAAAAATTTTACTTAAAAAAATACTACAAATAAAAATTCTTAAAATATTGATTCTAACCGAAGGCTTTACTTTTTTTAGCTAATACAATCCTAAAAAAATAATCTCTTTTATAAAATAAATTTCTTCTTTTTTTTATGTTTTATTATAAAATTTAAGTGAATTGTCAATTTCAGGAAAAATGCATTAGTTTTCCAACGTTTGGAAATATTTTTGCAAAGGTTTGCAAAAGTATATATAAAGGAGAAAAGTATAACGGGAAAAAATTGATCCTAAATCAACAAAATAACTAAAGTTTATTCTTCTTTTTATAGCATTATGTAATGTTTGCTCAGATATTTTCAACATTTTAAAGGACATTTATTATATAATAGATTTTGAATATGAATGGACAATTATTTTTCTTGTTTTGTGTTTTGTGGGGGTTTTGTTTATATAATAAATTTAACAGAAAGTTTACCTTAAATATTAAATTTAAATATAAAAATAAGTAGCACATTATCAGTATAAAAATTGGGAATTGTTTAATTCGGATGTAAATTTCGCAAAACCAGATTTAAAAATCAAAGAGCTTTGAATATGTGCTTTTCATTTCTATTTTTTGAAA
The DNA here is from genome assembly GCA_949752835.1 of Empis stercorea. Lineage (NCBI taxonomy): Eukaryota > Metazoa > Arthropoda > Insecta > Diptera > Empididae > Empis > Empis stercorea. The sequence continues at coordinate 12,803,467 of OX457088.1, read as the reverse complement.
TCTTAGTATAACATGATCAAATCACCATATTTTTAGTAGTAGCAAACTGAGTCTTCTTTTTGAGACTACCAAAAATTTGGAATGCAATTGGTTGAATAATATGTTTAGAATAAAATTATGCTATATTAATGTATTCCCATTCCCAGAGTTGTTAATGACTGAAATTTTGAAATTAAATTCACCACATAATAATGTTATCATACCTTGTATAGTAGGAATAAAATTGTATGCTCTATCTAGCTAGAGTCTACAGATAACAAATATAGTTCTATTTTTCAATTATAAATTCTACGAAATTAGTTTTTAAAAGAATCTCTTTAAAATTCAATTCAATTTATTTGCTGCAATTTTTCTCTTTTACCATTTAATATACGAAAAAGTCAAACATTTTTTATTAGTTCATTAAAATTATTAAAATGCTGAGCAAAATACCATTGATAAGATCGTTTTGGTTCACCAGAAAAATCTCTAATGTCAATAAATACAAATTTATAAAAAGGACAAACATATAAAAAAGTCAAAAGAAAAATGAATGCATTTAAAACTTAAGTAAATCAATTTGAAAGGACATGAACCAGAAACCAAAATATAAAAAAAAGAATCCTTTGTACTTTTATTGAATTTATTCATTGCTATATTTGTTATGTAATCTCCTTTACTCCATTTTTCATTTCTTTTTGTACCTATATAGTAAGTCCAAAAAAAATTCTGTCCATATAGCGAGCGACTGCCAATGATTTTTAAATAAAATATTATGCAGCGACAGCATAAATTTTTTTTTATTTTTAGAATTTCAAATGCAATATTTTACCATCCTAATTTTTCTCTGCTATACCTTATATTATACCGTTTAGGTATACACAGTAGTTTTTTATAGAAAAAAACTCTATGTGGAAATTGATAATAAACAGTGAAAATTTTTTATAAGGATTTGAAATATTTACACTATTTTTAATGTGCTAATTTTATGTGGTAAGCCAAAAAATTTTTTATAATTCAATTCAATTATAAAAATTCTTCAAATCATGAAGATAAGAAAAATAGTTTTTTTTTTGGTTAAATTAAGTGAAATGGATTGTCTGTTGAGAGTCAATAAAATGCAATCAATTAAATTAAATTGACAAAAAAGTGAAAGTGACAAAGTCACAGGATTGATTTCTAAGGAAAATTTATTGGTATTTTAGGAATTAATTACTTTCAGATGAGGAACAGTATTAAGAAATTCTTAAACTATACAACATAATGAAAATTAGAACTTTTAAAATTGTTGCGAAGTTTAAATTATAAAAATTCTCTAACTTTTGACCTCATCTGTAGGCTAAAATTTGCCTTTTCCTACTATGTAGGCTGTTTTATTGCAATTTTTGCAATTTTATTAATTTTAATATTCAACTTTTTATTGCTTAAATTTATTAACCATAAACTTTTTAAATTCAATACTAATCTATAGCTGAATTTTTAATATACTTCTGAATTTTTAGATGATTTTTTTTGGAAGAAACCATGTTTTGCATATTAAATATAATTTTTATATAATGTTAAATACTCTTTAAATGATTTCACTCTTTTTAAAATAAAACTTTTTTTTTTTATATATTATTAGATTTACTGATTAATCTGAAATCCTTAAGGATATAAAAAAAAAATTTTTTTATACATCGTCGTTTAAATATCAAATTTATGTTGTCTCTGCCTCTAAAGTTACAACTTTTTAACAGCATATAATTTATATCCTTCTTCCTATTACAACTACGAGAGTATATATCCTTTTTTTAAAAAGAAAATGGGAGAAGGTTTGATAATATTACTTTGGATAAATCACATTAGGGAAAATAATTCATATCTTTTATGTTTATTAATGCTCGCATATAAATAGAAATTTATTAAAAATATATTTTCCCCAAATGGAACACAATGTTATGTTTTTTTACCTACATATACCTTGTATGATTTCTATAATTAATTTCATTATTTCCGTATTCGTTTTGTGCTTACGTTTTTTTTTTATACTGTGTAATATTTCAAACATTTTAATAATTAATATTTTTGCTGTTACTTATGTTTTATTGCATAAACTTTTTAGTCATTTATTATACAAAACACGAAATATTAATATTAAAAAAAACAATTTCAATTATTTAACGTTGATAATGTAGAATAGATTCCTTAAAATTGAAATTTATCATAAATTTTAATTGTTTCTCTTTAGGGAAAATGATGAAAATGGGAAAGTGTGAAGTGGAATTATGATTTGTTGATTTCTTAAAGAAAATTTGTCATTTTTATTTGAAAATTTTGTTAAAATATTTGAACATGTAAATAAAAAATAGAATATTAGGGATTTTTTTTTTATCTATTAATCAATCACTAAATTTGGTTCATAAAGTTTTTTTAAAATAAAATGTTGGCAGACTGTAAATTTAGTTTAATGGAAAAATTAATGGATAGAAATATCTTAGTACTGTCAGTTGACTCGATTTTTATTATATAAATGGCAGTAGGAAAAGTGCTCACTAAAATAAAGTAAAGCCATACATAAATCATATACATATTTGGGTTACTAGGGCTATCTATATTTGGCGATCTGAAACATATTCGTGTTATTTGTAATGTCAAATTATGTACTATACATATATTTCTATATTATGTACAAAGCTATTGGTTAATTAAGTTAATGATTTTAAAATTAATTAAGTTATTGATTGAGATTAAAATTTAGTTCAACAAAATTTTTCCAATAAATTCAAAAAAATATCTCATAAAATTAGTTTTCATCCCAATCAATTACTTTAAGTTATCCTTGTATGCTGGTGCTTTAAAAAATATACAAAGTTAATTTTGAAATATTACGTATATATAAAATTATGGTTAATTATTTTTCTTGGCAAAACTTTATTTTAAACTTCATTATAAAAGAAAAATTACATAAGAAGATTTCTAAATTTTTTATTTATTATATAAAAAATCTTTCATATCGTTACGATATAAATCATTTTACCTTTGTAACGTAAAAGTTTTTCAAAATTTATATATTGGTAAAGAAAAATATTTTGATAAATTTTGAAGTGTTATCTAAAGTTTTTTTTTAACAAACTTTTTGATTATACTTCAAATTTAATATCTTCAAAAAATAAAATTTATATTTATATACAAGTGAAAATTAATTATGATAATATTTAGAAATAATTTCTTATATACACATAAAAAAAAAATTTACCTCCAACGAAAATGTTTGTATATTTTCTAAATTCCCAACTTCAAAAACTTTTCTATAGGTAGAAAAAAAAACAAATTTTTTTAATATTTATCGAAAATTTTACCATTTAAAATCAAGGTAAATAATAATAACAAACAATTTATTTATATTTATAATTATATATTTTTCCATGATGGTTCAAAACATTTTTCTTTTTATTATGTATATTTGAGATTATACAATAATTATTTTGAAAATTAATTTTGTGTGAATTTCTTTTTATTTATTTAATCATTTTCTATGATTTGCTTAACATTAATTATATTTTCAAAAAAAAAAATAAATAAAATAAGTTAAGGGAATGTTTCCAAGAAAAAAAAAATATGAAGAAAATTTATATAAGTAAAGTTTTTCCTGGGGTTTTTCTTTATATATATTCATTTTACATAATTTTTTCGATTTTCTTCACATAAATATCACTATGATTATGCCATCAAATCAGAAATTTTATCTTCCGTAAACAGTGAATTGTCACTTAGGTTTACCAAAAAATTAAGTTTCATGAATTGATTATACCAACTACCCCATCTACAAAAAAAAAAAAAAAAATTAATAGGGAAGAAAGAAATGAGAAAAGTTTATGTTAAGTTGGGTTTTCTTTAGTAAATTATATACGAGTTCTGTAGCTTAGAAATTTGATTGGAAATATTTAATATACTACGAGTAACAAAAAACGTCTAAAATTTAGAGTAATTTCGAAATATTTTATTTTAATAGTAATCTTATTATCACAGAAATTTTTTGTAGTGCTTTTGGATATTGTAAAATGTTTACCATTTATATATATCCTTTTATCTTTCTAAATCTCTGCAAAATTTTAAGAAACAGATGTGGTCATAAGATATTTAAATCTAAAGAAGGCAATCTGAATTTTATATTATTGAATACGGTAATATTTTGATGGAATGTAATGTTACACAGTCTCTAACAAAAGAAAATTAATAAAAATATAATTTCCAGGTATAGTTTTCTATCAGTATCATTTTTGAATATTTCATAATTAGTCAGATTTTACAGGATACATTTTTAAGACGTTATGTGCATGTTTAAAATATTCAAAGTAGAAAATTTATAGTACAAAATATTTAACATATTTATAGTCGCAACTTAAGGGTAAAAATGAAATTTATAAACATCTCCAATTATTTTTATGATATTTGACTCGTATTTGTTTATAATATAATAGTATAATGTTGTGTTGAGTCATTGGCGTAAATGTCGCGACTATAATGATTCTTCTTTATATTATATGTAGCTAAATTTCTTTTTGTATAATATAAATTTGAAAAATTATTAATTCTTTAGAAAATAGAGAAAGGAAAAACGGAAGACATCAATTCAAAAATAAAATCAGTTATTTCCTGACTTCTAAGATTTTAACGAATTTTCACCGAATCCACACTTATACCATAAGAATTTCACGAAAAAAATATAATAATATTTATTACTATAAGAAATATTTTTGTTATCGTTGTGGTAGAAATAATTGGCCTGGATAGCGGAATAAAGTATAATTGTTTATCCTTAAAGAAACGATATGATTTTTTTGTTGTGTTTTGTGTGTATGAAATTTGTATAGTTCATTGTTGTTGTCATTTGGTCCTGGGAAATAACATGATATTGAAACAACTATACAATATTGTGGGGATAAAATACACACAAAAATATATTTTATAAAATAAGGATATATAGAAATGAATGACTTGTTTAACGCAAGAATATTGAATATAAAATGATACATTTAGGTGGGGCGACATAGTATGGATAGAAAATATATAATACTTAGATGCGAAAATAATTTGAAAGGATATCACAAAAAAAAAAAAAGATAGAAAAAAATGATAATAAAGAAATGTTGAATAAATGTGGAGGGAAAAGATATATATGAAATTAAAATGAATTTACAAAAAATAAATGAAAGGAAATTCAACTCCTCACACATTTTTTTATGATTAGTTAAATAATATTTAGTTAATGGATGGCAAATTTTTTCAACTATTCAGTCGATTAATTTTTATCCGAATATTTTCTTTATTTTGCCTATTTAATATAATATTATTTGTTGCAATTTTTGTAGAGCATTGAACTTTATCGAATATATAATATTATCACTTTTAAGGATTTTTTTAGGGTTTTTCAAAAAATGCTTTTAGTTTTTTGTATTAAGGGTCCCTAGAAAAATGTATTCCATTATTTTCATCGATTTTTTCTATGGTAAATGTATGGTAAATTGTACTGTGATACTAGTAAGCTATTTAAATTATGATTTCGTGTTAATTTGATATGATTCAATACTATTAAATCTATTTTAATTAATTTTCACAGATAATTAGCTTTTATTAATTATAAATTAAGTAATCAATTTATTTTCAGCATCAAAATATTTAAATACATATTTTTTCAAAAAAAAAAAACTTTTTGATTGCATAATTTTTGGTTACAAAAATATATTTATTAATACATATTTTAATCAATAAAATTCAAAACTTGGTATCAATATTTTTAAGGATTGTGTAAAAATTAAAATGAAATATAACAAATAATTTGGAATTATTTGTTTTTCAAAAGTTTTCAATCATATTTTGTATTCATATAAAAGTTATCATATAGAATTTGCATATAGAATTTTGAAGTTTTTCAAATTTTTTTATATCCAATTTATATCAAATGTATAGCTGACATAAAAAGTGATAACTATATATGACAGAAAATTTAATTTTCATAAAGAGAGTTAGAGAAATATCAGAATTTTATGCTGTACATATATAGTTATTCATAATAATATTTATGCTTCTTGTTGTCATCATAAAATTTCAAATTAAAAAGTTTTTCTTTTAAAAAAAAAAAAACATATTTTATAATAATTTAAATACAATTATAAATTTATTTAGATTTATATATTCATTTTTATTTTATTTGATATAGTTAAAAGTTTTTTGATGAGATTTTCAAAAAGTGTTAAACGACTTGAAATAATTAAATCAATTTGTGTATTCATCTTATATACTAAAATTTATTGTTTTAATATGTTTTAGGAAAGTTTTAAATTGAATTGAAGTATTTAAATTAAATTTTGTGTTAATATTAATATAGTTTAAAGTTAAGAAATGTTTATTTAATTTATTTAAATATTTTATGTTGCTGATGATTGTAAAATATAAAATATATTTAATTTAATAGAACATCAAAATTCAAATTAGTGCTATTTTCTTGCATTTAATCATTTTATCATAAACGTTAAAATTTTACAACTAAATTACCATTTATTTAATTTGCAGCTAAATTCATTATATAAATGTTCTACTATATGTAACTATATTTTCTTCTACTGAAACTTCATAATTTTCATAGTTTTGCGAAAAGTCTTACATAATATATAAACGGCTTTGCTATATTATACCTTATTAAATTCAAATTTTTTGGTATCCATGATATAAATTGCATCCTTCACCAAAAAGATTTATATAATATATTTATAAAAAAATTTCTCCAAAAATTTGGCAAAAAATATATACGGTAATAATATTCAAATATATTATTATATGTATATGTAAATATATATTTAAATATATATCGTAAAATGATAAGGATTACCAGACATGTGAAACATTTTGTAATCGATTGAATTTAACAAAAGCTTTCACAAATGTCTTAAATGTCTTAAGAAATATAATAAGATTCTATCCATATGACACACATATAGAGAGAGAATATAATAAGATATTTATCTAAATATCATATATATCCTTTTTTTTATGTTATTACAACATGTTGACTTTATAAGCCTTGGCTAAAGTATGTTTCTTGTCTTTCTTTTTTTTTTTGTACCCATATAAAATTTTTACTCTCAGCGTGTCACTCGGTTCGGTGTGTATCTCGTATATGTTTTAAATAATTTTCAGTTTTAATATTGTATATAAACGTATAAACGTTTTCGTTTATATTATAATAAAGTTTGAACGAAAAATCTTGGATTTATTATTATCATTTCTACCCCAAAAAAATAAAATAAAATTGGGGAGGTATAATGTCATTAGCATTATGTCTTTTCCCTTTTTTATTTGCCTTCTTTCTATGTGCTATACTCAATTTTCACAAATGTATTTAAATTATTTTTCTCTAAAAAAAATGTCGTGAAATTTTTACTTTTGATGATAATAATTTCTCTTCTATACAATAATAATAAAAAAAGGAAGAAATTTAATTATTTTTTCAAAATTTCTTCATTTCATTATACAATATTAAAAATTAAAACATATTTTCCACATTGTGGAATGAAAGAGTGGAAGTTTTTTTTCCTCTTAAAATTTAAATTTGATAAAATGTAAGGAAATTTAATTGTAAATTTTCTTTATGATAAAATCACTTAAATTTCCTTGATGATTACAAACAATTTCTTATTTGTTTTGCTACTAGTGTAATGCTATTTGGTATACATTGAAATTAATTTAACGATTGTAAAAATGTGATAAAAGGATTTTTTTCATTTTTATGTTACAAATTGTAAATTTAATATATTAATTTTGTTGAACAACATTTTTACAAGTTTCCTTTTAATTGATTGCCATGGTAAAAGTGTTAAAAATATTTATTGTTATGATTTTGAAGAGTGATCTCTTTGGAATCTATAATTACAAATTTAATTTAATTTCTTTTTCTGAAAATTCAAATTATAATTTCAAATTATAAGAGCAACCCTTAAATTTAATTTTAGTTTTATTATATAATTTATTTTATATTAAAATTCCAATTTTATTTAAGTATTTAAGTATTTTAATAATAATAATAGTAAAATTGAAATTAATTTGATTTGCATGAACGTCATTATGCATTTTCTTTAAAAATATTTCAAAAATTAGTAAATTGTATTCGTTGTATTCGAATAAAACTATATACTAAAAATCAAATGAAATTATTGTCGTATCATTTGAAAACTGTGTGCTCAGTGCAAGTTTTACAGAAAATATAAGAAATACAGATTTTTTTAAAGTACAGTAAAATAATTAATTGCAAAAAAATAACTGAATTTAATTAAAATTGCTTTTATAGAAAAATGTAAATCCAACTTTTCTGGTATCTAAATTTTGAATATAGAAACTCCTGCTTTTTTATGTACGAATATAAAATTACTAATTTTTTTAAGCACTTAAAACTTTCAATGAAAAATGAATTTTCATCTTTTCTAGACTTTTATATTTTAATTGTTTTTTTTAACTATAAAATCGCCTAAAAACTTAAAAAGTTTTCTGGTATAAAAAAATAAATCATTTTCCTTTAAAGAAAGTTTATATAAATTTGAGGGTGTAAAATGTTAATAATTAGTTTGCATTATTCAAATTTTCATTTTACTTTTTAATAAATAATAGAAGCAAATTGTATTGTAACCAAAATTTTCCTTTTTTTATGTAAAGAAAATTTCTGGGAAATATAAATAAAAAAGAAAATATGTAAATTATTAATTAAGTTATTATTTTTATTGGAAGTTAATTTTAAAAGTTTCTAATAAAAAATTTGTAGACATATTGTCAACAATCTAAAATGAAGTTTAGATAATTTAAGGTAATTTAAAATTTATTTTTTAGATTGTTGAAAATATCTATCACTTGGCAAGTACTTCATTTTGATATTTCCAGCTGATGTTATTATTACTATTTTTTACTACAATATTGTTAACAAAATTTTCATAACATTTCTCTTTAAAACCACAAATAAAACTTTTAGTATTTTGAAATGAAATAACCTTTATCGAATTTAGCTTTTTATTTTACTATAAATAAATAAAATACTTCAATTGCGACTGTTACATTATAAGTCTTTAATTATGCTTGTTTCATAAATGCTCGTATGTAAAAACCTCATTTGATTTTATATAATTATAAAGAACATTTTCAATAGCAAAAATATTTATATACTCGACATATAAATTAATAGGAGTACGTAATATTTTATTAAAAAGTTTGTTTCCATAACCTATTTAATTTTTTCTTTATTTATAATTAAACTTATTTATGTTTTATATATAATTAGTAAAAAGGTTCTAAAATATAAATAATATAGCAAAATATTATACTTAAACTTAAAAAATATAAAATTTCATTAATTTTTCTATTAAATTATTTCTTAAAGTATACTCGGAAAAATATAAAAAGCAATTAAAATTGAAACTTTTTGTAAAATTTTCACAAAAAAAAAAATTGTTTTTAAAAAAATTAAAGGAAAAATACAAAATTATTTATAATAATTAATTATTAATATGAAAATATTACTTACATAAAAATGCTTTTAATATTAAAAAAATATATATTTTTAATTATTAATTTTTCCAATAATTTCAATTTTTTTTTGTTTTTGTCCAAGAATATTTTTTCTATTAAAAAATTATTTTTGTTTAAAACATTTATTATACAATTTATCACTCTTTGTAATCCTTTTAATACTCCTTAAACACACAAAAATAAAAATATAATGAAAGCCCTTCCTTTAATTATTTACTCATTTTGTTGTTTTCTTTAAAAAAAAAAAAGTTCAATTACTTCAAGCTTTTTATCATTACCGAAAACCCCCACCAAACTTAACCCCATAATAAAACAAAATGAGTTTATTGAATCGATAATTTTTCTTTTTTTTTTTCGGTGATAATTATTATTAAAATTCTACTTTGGTGAAATTTACATTAACTTTTTTTTTTATATAAATTTTTCCCAAAACAAAAAAAACAGCTAAAATTTTTTTTTTAATTCAAATTAATGACTAGAAAATAAAAGGGGTTTAATAATGTCCTTATTTGTTTTTGGGCTCCGTTTTTACCGCATTTAAAAGGACACAAACATTGACAAGATTATCAAAACAAAACAAAAAAAGTTTTATAGAATATTAAAGGATTTTTTGTTTTTAGGTTGGATGTAAATTAGTGTCCTTTACTAAGAAAATTACAAAATTATTTTGTGGGTTTTCCCACAAAAAAAAAAAAAATTGTGATTAACAAAAAAATTTTAGTTTCGTGGTTATAATATCATGAAAATTTACTACGCTGAAAATTTTTTTTTTAACTAACTTTTCTAGTTTGTGAAATTAAATTTAAAAACAAACTAGAAAGATTTAATTTATTATATAATCAGCATTTTTAATTTATGTATTTAGTTTTCATTTCACTCTCTCCTAGGACAAAAATCTAATTAAAATTTTAAACTAAACATTTTAAATTTATATGCATCCGTAAACTTTGAATATAGGATTAACATAGAAAAGAATTTATGTACATAGAAATTTTTATTAAAAAAAATTAAGTTGACTTCAGCTTGAAATCGTCAGTCATTACTCTCTCCTCTTGCACCCATAAAATTTTAATTCTGACCATTTCACCCATAAACAGGATAATAACTTTTAAATATTTTATATTATTTTTTTTTTCCAGTATAGAAATAAAAGTTTTGTATTTTAAATTTTAAATTTTCTTTTTAATTATTCCATCATTTTTTATCATTTAAAAAATAATTTCATTTTTATATTTTTGTAAAAGTTTAATAATTTTAAATGAGGATATTATTAATAAATATAACATTATATATAATTGGTAGTCTTCTGGAAAAATTTGAAAAATTATGTGGTTGAAAAAATTGTATTAAATTTGATTCCAATAAAATGTGTGTGATTAAATTAATTATATATATATGTATGTATAATAATATTATGAATTATGAAATTACATATATTTCATAACAATCGAGCAAATTAAATTCATTTATTGTCATTTTTTCAATTGGTATAAGATAAAATCATATAAAACAAATTTAAATTTCGTAAATATATTAACAAATTCTTCTAATAAAAATTGAAATTAAAGTCCTTATCCCCTGCTATATAGTACATATACACTAAGAAATGTGAATCGCCACTTTTGACAAACTAATTTGCGCATACAGATTCTAACTTATATATTCGAAATCTCATTAATTTAAATTTAAATATAGAAATTATTTGCTATCAAATTAATTATCTTATCAAATTATGAAATTCATTAATTTTATTGTTAAGGTTATTCACAATCAGGTCTTGGTAAATACAGTAATTAATTTATTATATTATATTATATAATCATTAATATATCCCTTTTTTCCATTTTGAAATATAGCACAATATTTAATATAATACTTTTAATTAAATTTCATATACTCAATTATATGGTAAAAAAAAAATAAACTAACTTATTTAATAATTAATCATTAGAGAGCCATAACTCTGTGGTTTAGAAACAAAAAGTGACCAAAATAAATCATTTATATTTTCTCATAAATATACTATAGAAAAAAATCAGCTTTTCTTCATAACTTTCTTTTACTTATAAACTTAAATAAGTACTACATAAATTTCAACATAAACTAAATTATAAAATTTAGAAAATTTATTTAAAAGAATAAATCCTCTTAAGAGTATTTTACACTCATTTCTATATATAGTAAAATTACATAAAATAAAATGTAAAATTGTCTTTAAAACTTTTCAAATAAATATTTTATAATAATTATTCATAATTTATCTAAAGTTTTTTTTTTTTATACGCAAAACCAAAAAGAAAAACATCCTTTTATATCCTTTTATATATTACATACAATATATTTACACAATTATTTTGTTTTAAAAAGTTTTTGTCAGAATGAAAAATATATTTTCATTTCATTATCTAAAAATAGAATACATAATAATATTAAAAAATTATGATTTATTATTTGTGTTCGATAATATATTATATGTATTATAATAATATCCTTAAAAGTATTGAAAAACTTAATCAAAATTAACCAACACACACTCCAGAAAAATATCGTTTTAATATAATATAATAATATTTTCATATGTGTGTAATTTTAATACACCTATACATTAAAAACACATTAAATATTTTAGTTTTTTTTCTTATTTAATATATTATATGTGTATTACTTATGTGTATAGTAAAAGCTAGAAAAAAAGATATGAAAATTTACCCAAAGGATAAAAATAAAAGAAAATCCTTCTAACTTAAAGTAAAATGAATATTATGAAAGGGCAACAGTTGGCAATATAAAATCTGTTTTTTAGCTTAATATAGCCTAGAAATGCAATATGGAAAATTATTGAGGATGATAATGTATTTTTTTTTTGTACTTTTGCAAAAAAGAAAAAAAAAATTATTTAGATAAATCTGGTATGTAAAGAACCATTAACACATATACATATCCACCCACTTATGTTTCTATAGTACTGGGTATGTAGATTTATAAGTACCCAAGTATATTTTCAAAGTACACTTTTCAATTTGAAATTTATAAAAATGTCTCTGACATATTAAGAAATTTTCAGTTTTATGAAAGTTTGGAATTTTTTCAAAAATATATTTTTGCTGGACAATTTGAACGAAAGTATAACAAAAATTTTTATTTATAATAGTCCTGGTTACCAATTTATAGGCAGAATATTTATTTTATATTAGTAGAGGGTTTTTCAGCATTTAACTGGAAAATGGTTTATGCACTTAAAGAGGTCACTAAGGTTGATTATTCGCAAACAACCAATTTTTAAATAAAAAATCCTGGAATTTTGCTTTCCTAATTTTACAAAGGAGAATAGGCTGTTTATTTTCTAATCTATAAAACAGTGCCCACAATCGAAAAAATTATTTTAAAAAAGTCAAGACTATCCCTTTGATAACTTGAAACGATTAAAAAGTTGATTCAAATATAATTTAAATCGTTCACGAAAATCTATCCTCAAATTGGTCATCCGAAAGCACTGAAAGTATTATAATATTTTTAAACAATTGCAGTGCAATTAGCCAATATTTAATGAGTTTCTCGAATTTAAAAACTTTATAAAATTTTCGTGAATTTTTAAAACTAAACACCCTGTCATACATATTTTTTTTTTTTTTGGAAAATTCTATACTTTTTTATACATTAATTATGCAACTCTTCTCTGTATTTTGTTGTTGTTGTACTTTTCGTGAATGAAAAAAATTGAATTTTTTTTTGTTCTATCCAATTTTATATATTTGAACATTTCCTGTGGCAGTTCAACCATTTGAAAAAAAAATCACTTCTTTCTTTTTTCTGAGGGTAATATGTGGGAATATTTTTTTTTATGTTGGGGCAAAATTTTATGATTTCACAAAAATGAAAATTTATTGGCGGAACCTTTTTGCTAAATTTTCACGCCTGAAACTGAGATAACTTCACTCTTTCTATTACGAGTATTATACTGGCTGGGCTGGTGTTGAGTTGGTTTATATATGTTTGTCGGTATTTTAATTATATTATATTATAGTCCAATGTTTTGTGTGGCTGGGTCTGTCGGTTTTGTTTTTGGTGAATAAATATTAAAGAAAAATAACAAAATCAAAAAATAAAAATGGTTAAAGGGGAGTAAAAAACATAAAAATTCAATAAACAATTTTTACACAAAAATGATTTCATTTTTTGAGATGATTAACGATTTTAATAAAATTATTTTATACTTTAGGTACCTATATTAATATTATTATATAATTTTTTGTGTGAGTGTGTAAATGGTGGATATTGGTGGGGGAATGTTGAATATTTTAATCGGAAATTGTGTCTAGGAGGAAAAAAATTATATAATTGCCAATATTTTATTAAATAATTATCGGAAAGCGGAAGGGTAAGAACACATATATAATTGTTCCATTGTTTTACACTAGATATTTTATTGAAGCATGAAATTAAAATCATAAAATTTCATATTCATTGAAATTTCCAATTTCTTTATACATATACTAACAATCATTTTTTTTGTTATTTTGATTTTATATTCATAAATTGGACAATTTAATTATCATGTTTTGATTTCATTCCATTTCTATCTATGTATATAAATTTTCCTTTAAATGAGCAAATAACATGAAAGAAATTTGAAATGTCCTTTCAATTACTATCTGTACAATAAAAAAAAACAACATAAATATTGTGTTTTAACTGTCCACCCTTTAAAATTAATTATGTTCACACAGAAAAAAATATTCTATGAAAAGAGAAAACTGAAAATTTCGAAGGACCTTTTTCTATGATGTTTCACTATATGCAATCAGGATAAATTAATTTCACCTTTTTTTTTGTTGTTAATTGGATAATTTTATTGTAGAAATTTTTTTTTTTTTTATTTTCTGTGGTATAAAAAATGTTTGTAAATTGTTTTTTTTTTTTTTCTATATACAATTTTGGTTAACAATTTTTATTGTGGAAAATTTACACTATATTTTATATGAACGAGGTTATGGTTCGTAAAGTTTTCAATGGTATACAAAATGGAAATAAAAATGACAATTAAACATAAAAAATGTGTTAAAGAAATATTTCAATGTGCTTGTTTATTTTAAAATATATATTTTTATTCACTATTTGAGGTGAAAATGAATTTTTGATTTATAAAATGAATTTTTTTTATTTTTAAATTAAATATAAAATTTTAAAATAAAATAAAATATATAATTTTAAAATATATTTTTTTTACCTGTTAATGGACAAAATTATAAATTTTTTATTTAACTTTAATTAGTTTTTTTATGGAATAATAATTTAATAATATATTTTGATTAAATTGAATTGAATAATTTTGATCTTTTCATTATATATGTACATATTTCATAATATATGTTTAACTCTTTCAGCACCATAAATTATTATCGCCGAATATATATGCAAGGATTTTGTTAGGTGATCTCATTCTACATATGTGCTAGTCATGTGGAACTAACTTAATTATTATATTCTTTTTAAAATCATATTTATGATGTAAATTGAGTATTTTTCCTTCGCTGAAAAATCGTTTATATCTTTGCAAAATTGACCAAACCAAACCAGTCAAAGTATATTACTAAATAACTAGTGAATTTTAAAGTTCACTATAATTATTAGTAATATCCATCTACCGATAGCCATTTACAATTTCCTTACAATATAATGGGAAATTGTAAATGGCTAATGATCGGTAGTCTTTTACATAGTCTTTATAATCCGGATTTAGTCAAATTTAATTAATATACTTTAATTAAAAATCATAAAAAAAGTTACTTCATTACTAATTTTTAATTTCGTGTTAATCTATCATTAAAATTTTAATTATTTACAATATATATATATACATACTAATAATTTAATAAAAAAATATGTAATACCTATTTAAAATTCATTATATAAATCATTTTTAGAAACAAAACCTCACCCTCTCCCATATATTTAAACTTGACCTCTAACATTTAAATGTCATAGATGTTTTTTTTTTTTGTGAATAATTTTCCACAAAAATATATAAAATTTTCACCTTTTATATACACAAAATATTCGATGTTAAACTTTCCAACTTGAGATAAAAGCTATTATAAAAATTAATGTTAGTTTCATATATTTTTTTTTTATGATTGTTAAAGGTAGAAAAAAAAAAGGTTAATTTTTTAATACCAAAATAGCATATATACGTAAATAATATAATAAACAAATTGTTTTTCATGAGGTAAAAGGGGTGTTTTAAATAATTTTCTTATTTTCCTTACCTTTTCTGTTTTCTGTTTTTTATATAAAATGAATATCATAAAATAATTTTCCAAAAAACGAAAAAAGAACATTGCTGAAGAGTTTGTTAAATAAACCAAAAATTTGATAAAAGAAAATGTAATTTATTTCGAATTTTCTTTTGATTTATTACTATAAAAGTGACAGACAATTTTCCATTTTTTGTTTTTTTTTTTGGTTTTTGGGGTGATATTTTCTGTGGGCGGGGTAAATATGTACGTGTTAGTTTTCTTTTTGTAAATAGGAAGGAGTACAAGTAGGCGTAAACTTTTCCTTTTGCAATTCTCTAAAAAAAAATATCAATTTTCTATAACCGAAACGTACAAGAGGAGTTTGAAAATGATTTTGAACTGAGCTGATGGTTATATTTTAACTGTCAATAAGGCCATAATTTTTATATTATTAATGGAATTTTTCTTTTACAGTCCACTGCAAAAAAAAAAAAAACAGATTGGTGATTGATGAAATTTATGGTTGCCTACATATTTAAAAAAAAAAAAAAATTTTGTTGGTGGTTGATAATAATAATAATAATTGACTTCTTAAAATTATATAATGTAACTGAAATGAGATTGCATTGTACTAAAAGATTTATTCTGAGTGTATTCAATTTAATTTAAACTATTTGATCAGACAGATATTTCTATTAAGTTTTTTTTTTACAAATTGCGACTTCATTCATGAAGTTAAATGATACAATCCCTTTTTTATAACTTTATAGTCTCGGTCACAAACTGACAAAGTGTTTTCTATTAAAAAAACCTTTTTTTTTTGTTTTTTTAGTATAGTAATAGTCAAAGTACATACATACATATATACAATTTTTTTATTATTTAAATATTTTTACGAGCTTTTATATACATTTTTTAGCCATCAAATTGATGACCCTTACCTTTATCGTTCCATATATCCAACTAACCTCTATTTATATATACAATTGCACACCCTTTTTATTCTCTTGCCGTTACTTCCATTAAGGAGTGTTTTTGTTGTTGTTGGTTTTTATTGTGTCCTTGTATTTTTTTTTTCCTGGGTGATTTTGAGTATAAAAAAAAAGAAATATGGAATGAAAATATAAATCTTTGTCTATCCAGTTTTTTTTTGTTTTGGCTCTGTTGTATATACAAATTCTATAAAACGTTTCAGTGCTTGCTGTACTATATTTTATGATTGTTAAATGTGATATTTTTGAACTCTTAAGGATTGAGGGACTTTGTGGAATAATTTTTGTTTTGAAAGATTTTGGGTGAAATTGGGTGGCCATTTGGGATCTAGCAAAAAAAAAGGAAATTGCTTAGTTTTTTTATATGTTTTTGGATATGTAGAAAAACAAAAATATATAATTGTCTTACCCATATGGATAATGAAATTTTAATAAGATTAAATATGATTTGTAAAATATTAAAGCGTTTTACTAACAAAATATTAATAAATATATTTTTTCAAGACGTTTTCATCTTATGGAAGACAATTTGGTTGTAATATTAGAAAGAGAAATATATCATTCGTTTTTTTTTTAAACAAGGGAAATGATGATCTATTTTGGTCTAAAATTGTAAATTTTTGTCTGATAAAATTTTGAATTTTGGCAATTTTTTTTCTACGAAATTCAAATTTATTGAATTTTTTTCCAATCAAATTATATTTTTTATAAAAAATGTTACTGTAATTGTGTATTAATAAAATTTTAATAATTGTTGTCCTATTTTTCAATTATATTTTAAATTTTGATTTACATTTCAATAGAATTTGCTAAGTATTTGTCTCCTTTTCCGTATATAGTTTCATTTTCACGTCGTTTTTCATTTTCAACAAAAATTTCCATACAGTTACATAAATTTCAATAGATTGTAATCGATATTTTAAACAATCTAATAAAAAAAGGATGAATTGATCAAATGCTTAAATTCACAACCTTATAAATGATTAAAAATATGCAAAAAAAATAATTACTCTTCTTAAGTATTTTGTCTGTTAAATAATGAAATAAAAATTCATTCGGTTATTCCAATTTTTATATAAATTTTAAAAGAGTTTTTTTCTTTATTTGTTTATATTTTATTTCCTATTGGTTCGTTTTGTAATTTTTGTTCAGAAATATAAATGAAAAATTCAACACAACAAAACCATATACATATATAAAACTTTTACTAATTGACATACATTTGTTTATATAAAATTTTCACAAATATGTATTATATCCTTGCCGTTATCTGTATGATATCTTTAAACTATATAAAACATAAAAAATTCCATAGAAAGTAACCATTACAATTAATCGATTGAATAAATATTGCTGAGGAAACGTGCTTCAAATTTTAAAATATTAAAAAAAAAAAAAATTATATTTTCTATCTTCTTAAAAGTAAATACATTTTTTTGTAATAATACCACATAAATGTAAGTATGTAATGAAAATTACAAATTTAGAAGCTTTAAAAGTCTAGACTTTCTTAAATACTTTCAATATACCCGATACCTTAACTGGAAAAGTCATTTTCGATGCTTGAATTGAATAAAGTCATTAAATGGGTTATAGCTGGAAAAACCTCCAAAGATGTCTTACATTATGTATTACTCTTTTTTCATTATCTCAGCTTTTTAATTAAATTACAATTTCCAATCTTACTGAGAGTATACGTGTCCCTGCGACACTCGTAGGCCATACCCAGTGGCTTTTAGTCACCACATATAGTATTTTTCTATTGATGATAAAACTAAGTATGTAAAGGTTCTAACTTTTTATTATCACCTAAGGCACCAAACCTTTTATTAATACTGCTTTGCTATTAGGAAGATTAATATTTCAAAATATAAAATACTTTTTCGCTATTCAAAGTTATGAACAACTTTTTATAAAATAAACTTGTTTTTCGGTTAACTTAAATCTATAAATAATATGAAATATTAAAAAAAAATTGAAGAATATTTTTCTTACACTTCACTATATAAATTATTATCATTTTTTTTTCATAAATCTTTTTCTCAATACTGAAAAGGTTTTCATATTTATTTAATTTTTAAAAGAAATTTTCAACTATTTTTCTTCCTATGTAAATAAGTCGAATATGTTTTTCATTTTCAGATTGGTTAAAAGTTGATTGAAAATATATTTTCTCTCCAAAATATATAAAATTGTAATAAAGAAAAGTTTATTTGTTGAAAAAGAAAAATTATTAATGGAAATATTTTTCAGTTTGAATGATTTGTAGAACAGGTGGGGGTGAAATATATTATTTCATTTTTGTGGTATATTTATAATCTTCGATTATAATAATTTTCATAAAATAAAAAAAAAAAACAAGAAAAATATATTTGAAAAATCTTTTGCATAGTTTCAAAAATCATAAACAGTTTTCCAAAACTTAAATATTTATTTGACTTTTATTAAATATCTTTTATTGTTTAGTTATAAAGAAAATTACATAAAATTCAGAGTAAAGTTTGATATGTATTCAAAATCTTTTAAAAAAATCGAAAATTGACTAATAATGTTGGTAAGTATTTTCGGTATAATAAATTTACTTATATACAATTTTTAAATTAATTATAATATTCAATAATATTCAACGCAAAAAATTTAAACGAAGATTGAATTAATTATCTTACTTTTTGCTTAGTTGAAAAATGCAATTTAATTTCATTTACTGTCATCGATTTATTTAAAAAAAATCATCATTAATATTAAATTTTCTGATATTTTAACAAAACCATTAAACTCCTCAACTTTATATTATAATTTTATATCATTTTTTTTTGTATCCAAAGTTTCTAAGTATGAAATTGACAGTATTTACTTTTTTTCTTCAAATTATTATTTTTCATCGGTTTCTTTGGAAAATATTAAAAAAGTTTTTCCTCTTATTTTCCATGTCCTTGTTTTATAATATCACGAAAGAAAAATATTGTGGTTGACTTTATTTTTAAAGAATTATTTTCTAGAATATTTTCATAATAAAATATTTCAATAAGTTCAGTTTCAATACTAAATTTCCTTTATACATATAAGTATGAAAATTTCAACTACAAAAATTGTAGCTTTCTTTAACTGAAGAAATTATAAGAAAATTCTTTAATATCTTATGAATTTTAAGAAAAAAATGTTCAAAATTATATTAAAAAATTATGTTTCTTTGAAACATTTTTGTGGTTTATATTTTGTTACAATTTTAAAATTTACCTGTAAGAATATTTTCTATGACATAAAGTTCTCAAATAATAAATTAAGTTTTATTTTTCAAAAAGATGAAATCTCAAAGTGTTCTATTGTATTGCAAGTTTGGAAATTTTTTATGGTTTTTATTTTCAATTACTTAATTTACTCAAACAACAAACAAATATTTTAAATTATAACTTTTTTGTTAGGATAAATCTTAACAATTTCTACAATAAATGAAATTTAAATCTACTCTACATTAAAAAAAACACTTTTAATCAACCTGTAAAAAGAAATTAGTTAAAATTTCACCTACAAAGAATGATCAATACATTTTTCTTCTTGAAAATATTTTAAGAGACTTTTTCTACTTAATTTTTTGACCTCAATAATAACACTACTACTACAAGTTTTTCGTAAATTTTATATTTGTGAAAGAAAACTTTCTACACTTTTCTTTTCACAATAAGGAGTAAGTCTTTACCGCAAATTTGAAGTTGAATTTTTTTTTCTTATGGTTTGTTAAATTTGTGTGAAATTTTCATTTCACTTTGAACTGCATCAGTTTTAAAACTTTTTCTATCTAATAAAAAATTTTATAAAATAATTTATTTGAAAAAGAAAATATATGTAAAATTAATTTGAAATAATAAAATTTTTTTAAATTATGTTTTTTCTTTAAAAAAAATTAAATTATAAGTATTATTTTTATCAACATATAAAATATTTTAGAAAATTTTCCGAAACAATTATTTCAATTATATACCATAAAAGGAATGCAAAATTTATTGAATAGATTTTGATAAAGTGGGAAAAATTTATGCCATTGATATTAAAACAAAATATAAGTCAAATTTATGTAAATGTTATTTTACAAAAATGAACTATAAAAATTAATAAAATTATTGTCAAAAGGAATTTTTTTTACTTAATTATTTGTTAAATAATTTATCACTATATGTATACTTAAATTATAAAAGTTAATAATGATAATTTATTAAATAATAATTTTGTTGTCATATTCCCAGAAGCAATTCTTTTAATATTATTTTTTTTTTTTTTACTTTTACTTGTTTATTTATTTAATGTTATATATGTATATAATATAAATGAAAATATTAAAGAAGAAAATCTTTGAAAAAAACTTTTTTCATCATAATTTTTATGAAGAAGTAATGAGCTTTTTTTTTTTTGTTTTTTATTTTTTTGAATTTTATATTTTCGTTATGGGAATTGGCCTTAATATTTAGTTGTAAGAAAATTATAAAGAATACAGGGTTCATTATTTACAAAAATGAAAATTATATAAGAGAAAAGTCAATGGTCTTTATTTACCTTTCAATACTTCAATTAATTTTGTAGTATTTATAATTATAATGATACCAGACATAGAAAATTTAATGCGAGCTTTTGATAGACAAGAATTTTTTTTTCGTGAGAATTTGATATTTGTATGATTAAATATAACATGAAATTCTTTGAGAAAAATGCTTGTAATTATTAAGTAAGCTAAGTTTATTCTTCTTTTAGTTCCACCCTTTAAAAAAAACTATCTTTAGGAATTCTTGATTTAACTATGTACTAAAATTAATGATCGTCGGTGTTAGTGGCATATATCAAATATAATATTTAACTCAAGAGAATTTATATACATTATTTTTAGTAAGATTTTGTTTGTCTTAAAAACAATTTCTTTATAAAAATAAATGAAATCACTTAATTGAATTGGTTTTGGCAATTACCGCCCTCTGTAGTTTATGGTTCGAATATGTTTGGAATTTATTGCCCATAATTATTTTACAGAAGTTCATTGTAGTTGGGTATATTATCATAAAAGCTTTGAAATATTTTTAAATTATGAAATTAAATAATTTAGAATGCATATAACATGTTTTAAGTGAAGAGTTAAATCCTATTCCATCCAAATGTAATGCTGACACTATGTCCAATATAATTATTCATCAATTATATTAGTACAAAGTATTTTATCTAACTTTAATCCGAAACCAATGAATGGGCTTCTAATTTTGAATTTCTACTTCGTACTCTAAATGAAGTAAGTGTATCTCAAAATTATCTAATTATTGCTAAATATGAAAGGCGAAATGTTACAGAAATTATTTTCTTTATCCTTTGGTAGTGCTGAACTAATATTATTTTCTGTTGCTGGATAATTGGGCCACTTTTTTCTGATAGCTAGCTATGAATAAGTCTGGAAGGATTAATTCGTTTTTTTTTGTTAAAATTTTACATTTTCTGATATTAAAATTTTTTCAATTATATTTCAACCATATTTTTAATATAAATAAAAATATAATTTAACCATAAATTTTTAATAAAATATTCTTTATGTAAAATTATTTTAGTATCCCTTAAATTTTTTTTTGCTTTTACATAAATTATTTATATATACAAATTCAAAGCATTAAAATATTCTCAAAAATCTTTATTTAATTGAAAAATTCATTGATATCTATAAAAAAAAAACTTTATGCAATTTAAAATTTATATTCCTTTTTTTTATATATAATTTTAGGTCATTGTGGTCATAATAGTCCTTGTGAACAGCTGTGCTATGAAATACATGATGGCATGTACGAATGTGACTGTACCGAAGGATATGAATTGAATAAAAATGGATATAGTTGTCAAGGTAAAATTATTATATTATTTTATATAAATAAATTCTAGGCGACGCGGAGATATAAGAACCTAATAAGAAAATAAACCAAACTAACTGAATAATAAATTTTCAGATAGACAAAAATTGAGAAATTTTATTAACTTGAAAATAAGATTTAAATTTAAAATTTTTTTACAAGGATATTGAAATATTCCACTGTCGTGATATGAAATTTGAAAATTTCATATTATACTATAAAGTTTTGCTAAGGTGGTTCATAAATTGATAAAGTAAAATGGATAGGAAATGATATTGTAGATTTAAGACCCAGATGCGACAGTATAAATCTCTCAAACAGAAAATAGATTTAATTAAAATATAATTGCCAGTAAGAATGTAAAAAAAATATATTGGTTCATTAACTTGAATCAAATTACACAAAGCCAGTGAGATAGATTTAAAATATACATATTTAAATTGGTAACTGTAGTTGGTCCTGCCGAAACACTGCAGTGCAATATAATTCCGTAAAATTCCAAATTTTATTATTTATTACTGAATTATGTCCTACGAAATTAACTGATTGGAGTTATGACCTGCGAAACTATAAGCAAAACAAAGCACCCAATAAAAAAAAAATCATCAGTGTAATATTTGTTTGAAAAACGATTTTAGCATCTATAATTTAAATAGCACAAAATTTTTTTTCTGTGAACCTTCATATGATGCCGTGTTGAATAAAATTATGTATAATAATAAAGCTAATGCTGAAAAGAAAGTATATTAATGTTTAAAATGAGATTCCTTCGCCACACATCACAGAGCCAAGCAAAACGAAGAAGAAAAAAAAATATTGTAAAAAGTATAAATTATTTTTCTTTCTTGTAGATATTCCATGAAGGAATGAAAGTGTACGTGATTAGCTTTAAGACATATTCACAAAAAAAAAATGTAAACGTACTAGAGAGCAAACAGAAAAAAAATTTAAAATAAAAAAATTCTTTAACGTACTTCATTTTAATTTTTTGTTGCTCCACAAGGAAAAATTTGAGTGCATTTTCATGCACGAAAGTTGCCATAAGTCAAACCCATTTCGCATATTGAATGGTCATATTTTTTTTTTCGATTTCTGTACCATTTTTTCGTTTTTGAAACTTGCCATGCTATAATATTTAATTTTCGCCATCATTTCAAAAGCTAGTAGGAAATTATATTTTCTAAGATAGAGTCAACCAAAATGAAATATTGGAGGACGATATTTAGCTATATTTTAATTATATACCAAAGAAATCGTTAGTGTGGTAAATTTGTTGTAAGTGCATAAAATATAATTTTTGAGGAATGTTAATTATTTGGTTTAAAAAAATCAAAACGTCAAGTAAATTTATAAAAAAGGTATTGGAACTTTAAATATGCTTTCGTACAATTCATCTTAATAATTCAATCTTAAATTTAGTTTGAGAAAACAGAAGTTTTTGACACTAATGAAAAAATTGTTAACAGTCGCTGTAAATACGCAATACATTAAATTAAAAGTTAGAAAATCTCGACAAAAACTGACTCTATACCAAAATTTCTTTCGCATACGACAAATTGTAGAATTCCATTTCCTTGAAATACAAAGTTGAAAACGAAAATCAAAAGATCTTAAATTTTGATAAACATATCACCAACCTTGACAATAATCAAAATGCTAATTTGCTGTCTCTTAGACTAAAATGTACAGTAATTTTAAATTTTCAAAATATTTTCACTTATATGTATTCGATATTATAATGTGGGTAGTAGTTTTGTTAGGTGGTATTAAAAAAAAAAAATAAACCAACATTTTCGTTGAATATTTTTCATTTCTAATTTGCATAAATTTTCTTTTTAAAATGTAATAAAGTGAAAATGTCCCTTCAATGAATTTTCATTTCTTATCGTTGTATAATTTATTTTTCTAAGTTTTAATAGTTTCAAATTCGTGAAAATTAAAAATATCTACTACACCATTTGTTGCCTTGAGGTTTCGACATGCAAAATTCAAACAGGAATTTGAATATATATAATTCAACTTAACAGTATATAATTTAACAAAAAAAAAAAATTCAACTGTAATTTTCGTTGTATGTAAAATTTTAAAAAGGATATTATATATTGCACAGGATATTATATTGGGAAGTAATTTAGTATGTTTTATCGTATGTTTTTTTATTATTATTATTAATATTGCTATATTGGATAGTAAATATTGTTTGCATGCATAGAACATTTAATAATCCTTTGCTGGTTATTTATACTGCAGTCATAGACGGGACTATATATTTTTATTTAAAATATGTTTTTTTGAAGTCGATAAATTCTTCTAATGTTATGTAATAATGGTAAAGGTTAAAATTGGCATATATAATTTTAATGGCGGCAGGTCTGGATCAATAATGTAGAAAAAAAAGAAACACCTCCATATTTATTATAAAATTATTTTTGGTCGAATTGCATAGTAAAAATTCTAATCACAAAACATGCCAAGAATTAATTATTTTTGATACAAAAAATTTAATAAAAATAAAATTGGCTTTAATTCAACTGAATTATTTAATTTATTTGATGGGGTATTTTTAAATGGATATAATGATTTTAGATTTATGGGTTCCAGTACTGTAATAAATTGTAAATGATAAGATTACAACGAACATTTTTGATTGAAATTTTTTTTAGATGAATGTAAAATATGTATAATATTTGTAAATGGATTAGAAAAATTAGAAAAATAAGTTTTTTTTAAAGTATACATATGTTAATTTGTGTCAAATTTCTAATAAATTGGGTAATTTTTGTGTTTGTGAAATTAATTTCCAATAATTTATGATTTTTAAATTTCAAATTGGGAAGGATCAAATTAACCAATTTAAGTTAAAAGCCAATATTTTTTTTGTAGCTTCAAGTAGTTGCTTTAACAACTATATACGTACATATAATAGCAATAATAAATAATTTATTAAATTTTCTAGGAAATTAAAATTAAATCTACAATTTATTATGAAAAATGTCCATAATTTCTGAGAATTTACATAAAAGTTATACATAATTTCTGAGAATTTCTATTTGCTTTTTACTTATTAATTTAAACTTAAAAACGTTTTGCGATAACAAAAAAATAATTTAAATTTAATTTGGAAATTAAATTAATATATATTTGAAAATTGTTCTGGTTATGTGTTTGCCATTTTGTGTCGGGTATACACAAACATAATTTTTAATAACGAAATATCATATAAGTATAGTTCATTAAAAAAACATAATTAAAAATTAAAAACAGACCAAATGATTATAATTATTTTTCTTATGAAATTCTTATTACACCAACAGACAATAAAAAAGAATTTCGAAAATGATTCTTGAACATCGAAAAGCCACTTTCCAAACAATACAAATAAAAAAAAAGGTACAAAAGACTTAAAATAAAATTGAAAAATATGGAAATGGCAAGGATAAAAAGAAAAAAATTTCAAATTCAGACATAAAACAATGATTTTTCTTCAATTTTTTTTTTTTTTAGATTTTCCATTCTTAATAGACTTGATTGCTTCAAGGCAGTCAAAGCTTTTCCTTCACAACAAAAAAACAGCAAAACTTTAATACAAAAAAACTCCTCATTATATACACAGAAAATGAACATAAAATAAAAAATTAAATGAAAATGTTCAAAAAGAATTTTCTTTTTTATAATTACATATTCAAACACAGAAAATAAAAGTAATAATAATAATAAGAAAATGGAAAATTCTATGTTGAAAAAAAAAATTTTTTGGTTTCAATATTTTCTCTGAAGAACAAATTGTTTTCCATTTTCCATTTAAATGCGAAAAAAGTATAAAATAATCAAGTACAATTTTTTGAATGATTTATAAGAGGAAATTGAACCATTCGGAAAATTTAAAAAGTACAAGAATTAGAGGTTTCTTGTGACTTATAATATGATTTAGGTTGTGAATAAATTATAGTCTTCAAGATATGTTTTACATATAGTTTTATTTGTGAACATCTTTAGTTATGACATTTTAGTTATGAGAAATCACAAATTTTAATTGTTATAAAGAGTTTATTTTGAAGTTTTATTGCAAATATTTAAAGAATACTGTAACGTTTTCGAAAATAAGTATCTCTGGAATGTCTAATTAATTGTTTAATAATTCATTATCTTGTAATATGGTATAAATATCATTATTTTGTTTACGATCATTTATAATTATAATGGTCTTTTTTAAATCATTTTGTATATTTCACAATGGATCGAACCATCCTATCCTTTTTTTTTTATTTACCCAAAATCTGAGTTGTAAATTTTTTTGTAGTTAAATAACAATTTGTTTACAACAGGCATATAACATTTCAAATTTCTTGTAAAGCCTTTTAATTAAATTGTATACAATACAATAAAACCCTTTTAATTAAAGTGTCCAGTCATCGAGGATCTCAACATGTGTCAAGTTTCAGTTTAAAACGCATAATGAGAAATGTTAATTGACAGTCATAATACTTTTGTAATTAATAACATATTGTATATTAAAAAAAATGTAATTAAAATAATATAAAATTTAAATTCGTTCAAATAAAATGGTTCGTTTACTGTTCCAACAAACTAAAATTTTATAAAATATAAATGATCGCATATAATTTGTTGCTAAATAAAATTAAATCTATAATAATAAATTCTCATAACTTAAAAAAAAAAATTACTTGACAATTTAAAGTCTTAGTTAAAACTTTTGATAACTAATACACAAACATTTTAAAACACCAAAATTATTGGTAAATTTTTTCCAATTCTTAATTTAATTTTGAGATAATCTAAGATTTTGTTTTTGCAGATTCAGTAAATTCAAGTGGTCATAAATTAGAGAAAAAATTGTACTTAAGTTTTTTTTTTCATTGAAATTTATATTTGCAAGAGGGTATACGAAAAAAAAAAAATTAAGAGGGCAAAATGAAGGAAAATTTTCGTTTTCAAAAGGAAACAGAATTTTCTTCTTCTATCCATGAATTTATAACAATAAAATGCTTTTGTTGTATAGTAAAAGAATTTATAGCATAAAAATAATAGAAAGAAGAAGAAAAAGGACTTTGGTACGGAATAACTTTAATCTAAACACAATGGAAATAGAAAAACTCCCCAAAGAGAATGAATTGTTTTTCATTTTTGTATTAAATAACAATAGGAACATTATAGTTTTTTGTTGTTTTTGTTTGGATCCTTATTTTTACTATTTTAAATTTACTATATTTTATATTAAAAGGACATTTTTTTGTGTTTCTATACATAATTAGAATTTAATTTGTATATAAAATTATAGAGTTGTTTATATTTCTTTTTGTAAAATATAATTTTCTTGTTTTTGTTTGTCGATTTAAAATTATACGTGAAAAATTTGAAACCATTTTATTCTGGTTAAAGCTAAAAAACATTTAATTAGTAAATTGGTATTTAATAATTATTTAAGCAGATTGTAATATATACATGATTTTCGCGTCAAATTGGTCTTTTTATTGAAGTATCGATCTATTTCTAAAAAAAACGTACGCAACTTTGGAATGAATTATCAACATTGCATACGCTTGAAAAAATTAAAACTTGTTATTTAAATTATTTACTTATTTTTTCCTAAAAAAACAAACTAATAATTAATAAAAAAATTTAATTATTCAATAATTTAAAAAATAATATTTAACTATAAAAAATATTCAAAAAAAATAATTTCAATATTTAAGTCCTTGCAAAAATGAACAAATAATAGGAAATTTGTATAAAAATTATTTGAATTTGTTCATTTTATTTTGTCTTTTGTTATAATAGTCACGAATAGAGTTTACCGAACGTATGTTTTACTAAATATTATAGCATACTTAAAGGTAGAAAATATTTTCATGTAAATTGTGAACCAAAAAAAAAAACCATAATTTTTATCAACGGAAACAATTTATATTCCATATTTTATTATAGTTAAAAGAACCAGAGAAAGGTGAATTTACCCCGGAAACCCCGATAATACTATGTACATTTAACTTCTATGGTAATTTCATATTTGCATGTAATAACTGAAAATGAATTAAATTTTTTTATTATTATTATTTCAATATTTTTTTTTTTTACATTTGTGCGGTTTTACAATTAAATTTGCCTTTTTTGACAAGAAGTGACTTTTCGGTTTTATAAAAGTACTTATACATATATAAATGTATATTACGAGTATAGCTTTTGGTTTTTTTTTTTTTAGATTTTTGGGGTAGTGTAATTACAATATATTTTTGATATCGTGACCATAAAAAAATGTTTTTTCTTTATTTTTTTTTTATTTAATTAAATGAATTATTTATGATTCCTTTTTTTTTCTAAAAAAAAAAATTTGGTTTTATAATTAATTAAATATTCAAAATTTTAAGGACGTTTTGTGATATTTTGTAAAAAACAAAAATGAAATATTATATTTTATCATAAAGAATACAAAAAAAATGTATATAGTTGACGATGTTATAATTTGAATATCAAATCCGTTTTCATGCTAAGGAATCAAGCAATATACAGCTTGGATTGTTAAAATAATTTTATGCATATATTTTTGATTAATTGTAGACACATTGCTGAATAATTTGATATTATTACTTATGTATGTCATTCACCTTTCTGAAATTCATATTAAGGTTACATTTTAGTACTTTCTGAACACTTTATTAAAGATATTACAACCTCACAATATATCTTTAAATAAGTTATGCATGCAGAAAATATCGTCAATAATATAATATTAAAACATAATATTCATGTAATATAAGTGAATTTTTAGAATCTGTCTACAATTAAGAACGAAATTTATCTAATTAAACAATAACTTTAGTATTGTTTTAATTAGACTGACAGTTACAACACGACAAAATATTTAATAAATTAATTTTTTTATAGGTACTTATATTTAGTTAGATTTAGAAAATATAGCATGAAAATGATAATGTAAATGTACATAATATAGTTTTTACATTATTAATTTTACTAATTGTTTCTAAATTTCCATTAATAATTTCAATTTTCATTAAATATATTTAGGATACATTTTTTAATTAATATTTCATAAATTATTAATTTTTCTATACATTTAATTTTAATGGTTTTACATTTATATTTGTTACAATACAATAGAAATAGACAATAGAGTTTCCTTTTTTTTCAACTTTATCAGAATTTATGTTGAGCCTAAAGTTATGCAATATTTTTAAAACTCTTAATATAAATATCTATAAAATTAATGAAAGAAATTCATAATAATAATCAAATAAAATATTAAAATGGTATACTTGAATCAAATTGACTTGTTTTTTGTAAAATTGGTAAGTATAAAGGGATCATTAATGTCTACAAATTTGATAACCAAAAAGGAGTGCATATTACTATAATGCAATATTGTTGTTGACAAATTAAAAATAATAATAATTTTATCCCATATTTCTATACGTAATTTGGACAACTTATTTTCGTATTTATTTAAGTAATTGAAAATCATTTCAATCAAAGACTATTTAAATAGTCTTTGCTTTAAGTCTTTATTTAATAATTTCCTAAATAAAGATCCAACTTACACATACATAATATGAAATATTAAATTATGGAGATTATAATAAATTTGAAAAAAAAAACAATAATTAAAAAAAAAATTATGTATTTATCTAGTTAAAAAAAATATACATACAGTATCTAAATTAAGAAATTCCGTAAAAAAATAAGATTAATTTAATACTCATAATTTTTTGCATATATTTACATAAAACTTTTTTTTCAATTTTATGAAAATTTCCATAATAATATATAATATTTATTTGTTTTATGAAAACTTTTTACCACTTCGTTAGTTTATAACTAAAATAATTATATTTTTCTACAGAATCTTTCATTTTTAATACGGAAAATCTTCCTTCAACATTATCGTTTTTATGTTTAAATTAAATCATAAAACCATATTTTTTTCTTTAAAAACAAACACAAAATTATAAAATGCTTATGTACTTTTTTTCTTTGAAACAATCTTAAAACTGACTCTTTATAAACGCACTTAAATTAAATATAATTTTTTCCTCACAACATTGTTTATATTTGAGCTTATTTTCATCATTTTTATAATGTTTATATATACGAAAAAAAAAATTTATGTCATAAATAATGAAGATATGAATAATTTGAATAGAAGTAATACCACATTTAATGTCAAAATCAACCTCAGTTTATGTTTATTACATATTTTCTCATGTATGAAAATATTTTCTTGAATAAAAAACCTCATGTGTGTTTCCATTCAAAATTTCTGTGTTACATTAAAACATATCCATATATGTATATTCATATAACACTTGTTAACGTTTAAAAATCAAAAATTTAACAGAGCATATATATGTAGTTAAAAAAAAATATATAAGAAAACTTAATTTTTCTTAAGTAGGAAAAATAACGAACCATATTTTTCATTTTGTCTGTATTTTCAAAAATAAAAAATAAAACTTTAAGTAGTTTGAATAAGAATACTTGTAAAATCGTAAAAGTTGTTTTTCTTGACTTATATTTAAGTATTAACAATGGGAAATGCAGAAGTAAAAAAAATTTAGTTGAATTAAATTTTAAATATTAGAAAAATGGTCTTATTAAATTAAATGAAGTAAAAAAATTTAGTGTGGTAGATATCTGTTTTAATGCCAAAATATTTGCACATATTTAAAATATTTAATATTTGCACATATTTACATTAAAATTAAATGTAGACTATAAATTATGCCATCTCCAAGAAGTCCACGAATGTGGTAATTTATATTATGTCATATGTTTACCGTCTCCAAGAAGTCCACGAATGTGGTAATTTATATTATGTCATGTGTTTAATTTCTGAAAAATAAATCAAGCTTTCGAATTTTTAAATGAATATTGTTACTGAATTATGAAGTGTTTAGAAAAATCGGGGAAATGGTGGCAACAAAAACCTTACTTTTGCACACCGGAAATGTCTCATATATTTCTGCAAACAATAGAGGAGGAATATATCAGAATTCAAATTAAATTTCTACAGGACAACTTACTATTTCGAAACATACCAATAAAAGTGGCTAATCCCGCTTCTCTATTGCTAAATTTACTGTCGTTAATTATTATTAAGTTTATTTTGAACTTTTTGCAAATGTATTCCAACAGACATTTGTCCAGAATGCATGATATTAGTCGTTGGAATATTTCGTAAAAAGTACGTATACGTTGCTTGTTCCTTTCTACTTAAAACACTGTACAAGAAACAAATCTATTTCAGCTGAATACGTTTATAAATATGTAACATATTTATAAGATATCACAATTAATTATCGTATAACACCATAAAAATCGGATTATACCTCGTCAAACTTTGAAAAAAACACTTCAATTTATTGAACTTTTATAATATGTATTATCTTTTTAAATTAAAATTTAATTTTGAACAAAGTTACAGATTTTAATAAATATATTGAAAAAAATTTTATAATTAAAGAAAAATATTTTACTCCATGGCAAAATGCCAATTTTAGTTTCACAATAATATTTTCCATTATCCTGTGACTATTTTTCTGTTGGTTAAGTTTTAATATTTATTTTTTATTTATTTATAAAAATCATCAAAAATGGTTGAATTTTATCCATAGGATACTAAAAAGTAATTCCATAGAGACACAAAAGTAACAATTTTATCCTTCAGCTTACTCCTTTTATTTCTTAGATTTTATGATTTTTTCTCTCATATAAATACATATTTTATTTTTGTTCATCTAAAATTCTATGATATCTTTATAGTTTCTAGAGTTTAGAATTATTTTTTTTTTTAAATTCATTTAGATAAAAATAGAAAATATTATATATAGAAAAATGTTTCTTTAGATATTTACATTATAAAATTCTAAATCTGAATTTATTCTTAGGTTTAAATTGTATTTATTAAATAAACATGTACATACATATACATATATTTTTTTTATATACAATTTGTATTACAAAATATTATCCTTTATTTATAAGGATTTATGCACACATACAAACAGAAATATGTAATAATAAATCCTGTTAACTATTTGACTGCATTTTTGTTAACTGATGTGTTGAATTTTTGTGATTTTAAGATGGAAACTTTTTTATATATTTAAGTCACCATAAATTTTAAGTATATATTCAACAATAAGAAAGTATAAAATTGCATTTATTTTAGAACATAAATCCTGCAAAATAAAGGAAAATGATTTCTTTATAAATTTTTTTGGTGATAAAATAAAAATAAAAATTTTTTTTTTCCTTCTTTTTTTTTTTAATCCGATTAAAGTTTGAACATTTTACCATTGAAGTACATAACACAAACGCAACGCGATAAGACAGAGAAAAGAAGGAAAATTATATTTCTTATTTTTTTAAGTGTTTTAACATTCAAGAGTGTAAATTTTATAATAATGTTTTGTTTGTTTCGTAAATATTGTTTTTTGTTACATATATATTTATACATATATAATATATATATATATATGTATATATTTTGTATATATATATATATTTAAAAATATTTAAAGTATAATTAAATGAAAGACTTGAGTTAATTTCAAGAGTTTATAATTAGTAAATATTTTTTGTATACACAAATAAACAAAAAAATGATAAAATTCTGTTATTGTTTTGTTGGGGGAAAAGTTTATTTATTACAATATTTGAATTATATTATAAAGTTATTTGAGAATATGTGCCACAGGATTTTCTTTGTTATCTTTGTAGCAAGTAAATGTAGCAATTAAGATTGTATTAAAAATAATAATAATATTATTATTATAAAAATAAATTTTAACTATAATAATGAAATTATTCATCATTATCCTTACACTAATGACACAATTAATAATGCCTCAATATTGATAATTTTTGCAGAAATTTGGAATAATCTATAAACAAAATTATTTGCATACCGTCAGTCATATCTAAATTCTAATATACGGACGTAATTAAAATATCAAATATAATAGAAAATTTATTAATTAATAGTCTAAAACTGCAGAAATTATTACTACATTTTCTGTTGATACTTAAATATTAAAATTTTCATTTTTTTATTCTTTAATAGACTCCATTTTCAATTTTCTTACTAAATTTTTAAAAAAAATTTAATTTTTGTTAATTTTTATAAACAAAAACACAGACTTATTATAAATCCTTTAAATAGTCTTGTCTTAAACTGTATCAAAAGTTTACAAAAATTAAAATATTTAAATAAAATTTTATTCTATTTTAAATTCGAAAATGAAAACAATTGATTTTAATCCAAAATTAAATTCCGCACCGAAAAAAAAAAATCAAGAAAATGGTATACAAAATTGTTGAATTTATTAACAGAAAAATATGCAAAATAATAAAATAAATTTTTATAGAATTATTAAACAATCAAATTAATTACAATCAACATAAAAAGCTTTAAAAGGACTAAACAAAAAAAAAATCAAGCTTTCAAAAGACAATCAACTTTTAAATTAATATTCAAAAACAAAAAATAAAAATGAAATGAAAAAGACAATAATTATAAAATTTGAATATTCATTAGTCAAGGAGTTTGGTACCTTAATTTTTTTATATAAATTTAATTCAAATCTAATAATTCTAAAACAAACACAATTTTTATTTTGTTTTTAATTATATTTTTGAATTTTTTCGTCGTATTTTGGGGATGTTTATAAATTTAATCATCAGTTTAAAAATGATTTTTCAAATTTAATTAATTTATAAAAAAGCGAATATATAGGAATAATTTTCTTAACAGTCTTTTACAACAAATCCAATTAGCATCAATCATAAAAATATCTTCTAAAATATATAATATTTTTTTAAATACAACATATCAAAAAAAAAACCGACTTTTTCTTTTTTTAGAAAATTTAATTAATTTGCAAAAAGCACAAATAAAATCAAACAATATAATAAAAAAAAATCACAACACCATAAAAAAAATCTCTTGAAAAAAAGAAAATATAATTAAAACAGGACTTGAACAACAATAATTTTCTTTATTTTTTATACCTTTTAATGGATTTTGATAACAAAATTACAACAACCAAAAATAAAATAAAAATATATATTTGTTGTTCTAGTCCTGAAAGAAAATGGGGAACACAAATAATAACAACAAGAGCAAAAGATTTGTTTATGTGGTGTTTTAAGAACTCTAATCTGTGCGCAACACTTTAACATTTTTTCACAACATCAATCTTCATTTTTATCGTCGACAATAATGAAAATGAAAAAGTTTTCCCTTTAAATAATACTTTTAAAAATCGTTAAAAAAAAAAAAAAGTGAAATAAATTTTATGTTTTTTGCAGTTATTACAAGAGAAGCTATTAAATTTTTTAATTTAATTGTTCATGGTATTTTTATTTGTTAGTACAAATTTTAATTGTTGAAATATTTTGTGCTTATTAAATTGAATTTTGTCAATTTATTTGTACAATTTTGTCATTTTAAGTAAAAGGTGTTAATTATTATCTTAACGAATTGAAGACTTTTAATTTAAATATTAATTAATAATGTGTAATTGAAATACATTTAGACAGAATATATTTTTCAGTCTTAAGTTGTACTTTTTTTTGTGGTAATTTGAATAATTAAATAAGTCTTATGTTCATTGTGGTCTAAAGAGCATTAAAATTATAATTGAATTTGCTAATAAAACTTCTCTATACTTTATAATGGCTCAGTTTTAGAGAGTCTTTTTTCTAAATCCCATAAGATCCTAATTGTTTTTACTAAGTAACTAAGCTATAATAATAATATTTTATAGATTATGAAACTAGAATTTCAAAATTTTCGTATATTAAACTCATTCGTTTAAAAAAAAAATTATTTTTTATGCGATCTGACAAAAGAATGAAAAATATTGTAAAATTTTAATAATAAAGTTTTAGAGAAACACCTGCATCCTTTATATTATAGCGAATATCCTTGATAAACCATAAATATTGTCAAATAAGCTCGATAATCTTGTTTTAGGCTCGATCTTCTGCTTAAAGGTATAAGGGATCCTTTCAAATTATAATTTTGCTTAATTTAAGCTTGAATGTAATTTTTGATATTTCATATTTTACTTTCATTTACTCTACTTACAGTGTTGAAGTCTACTAAATTGTGTGTTAATTATTTGAAAAATTTCTTTTACCAAACAATAATATCTTCTATAGGTTTTATTGATCTTACTTATTGATTTTCTAAATACGATATATGTATATCTTCAAGATGTGAAATTATCTTTTTGCCTGTGAAATTAGCTAACACATTTAATGAATTTCAAACACTATGAACTATAGTTAATCAATGAACCAAATTACGTAATCAATGAACCAAATGTGGTTTCCATTTGTACAAAAGTTCCCTAATTTATTATTCTTAAATCTTTTAATATTTTATTTCAAATTTATTTATAAAATTTAATAACAAATTTTTAGTATTTCCACATTGAATATTTTGTTAATATCTTTACATACTCTTGTCTACATTACTCCATTAAATTTTCATTTTCAGTTTAAAGCAAAATTTTAAATAGAAATTAAATATCCTTAAATTTATATTAAAGATATTTTTTTATCCCTTTGTTTTTTTTTTTACAGAATTAAATTCAACATATCCACAAGATAGTAATATGAAATCTGAAGAAGATATTTTATATCAAAAAGGTGTTTCATTTAGTGCAAAATTGGATAATAATAGTAATAATAATAATAATGATTTTGATAATAATGATATTGATTTAAATAGTAGTAGTAGTGGTGGAAGTAATTCAGATAATATAAATGATGATGATGAAAGTGATGATGATGTAAATGATGAAGATGGTGATAATGATGATGATAGCTTTATAAATAATAATTATTATTTAAATAATAATTATAATAATGCTGCAGATGATATACTAGATACAAATCAATCAACAGAAGATATTTTAAATAATAATCATCATCAAAATCAATTAAATAATAATAATAATAACAATGTACCTGATATTAAAAATAATTCAAATAATCATAATAATAATAATGATGAATTAATTGTTGTTACACAAAAAAATAATCATTATTTAACAACAACAAAAACATCATCACCAACCACAATAATATCATCATCATCAGGTAAATTTACACCAACAATAATACGACCAACATTAATACCATCAATATCTGCATTAGATTTAAATAATTTAGAATATTATGATATTTATTATGCTAATAAGGATATGTCTGTATATGATGATGTTAATAATAATAAACTTAATTTACGACCAGTCAATTCTGATACATATCAAAATGATAATCAAGAATTATTATCAGTTAAACAACAACAAAATATCATAAAAAATTATCATAAAGAATTTATAACGACTACAATTAAATCAAATATAGAACAACAACTAACAACAGCAACTGACAATATTAGTAAATATAATAATAATAATAATATAATTTTGAATAGTCAAAAGGATAAAATTGTTAATAATAATGGAAGGATAAGTAGCAGTAGTAAGAGTAGTGGTAGTAGTGATAATAGTAACATCGGTGGTGGTATCAGTAATGACTTTGAAAGAAAAATGATAGATAATAAAAAATATTATAATGTTGGAAACAATTATAGTTGGAATCTTAATGGTACATCTGTTTTTAAAAGTATAGATGAAAATATTATTGTACCAGATACACAGAAGAATTTTATGTAAGTATATATAGCTATAGTGTTTCCTAAAAAAAATTAACAACAACAAAAATAGTTAAAGGATATTTAATATAATTTTTATTGGTTACCAGGATGAGGAAGATAAAAAAACAAAAACAATTAAAAAAAGTTTTTTAAATATTCTTTGAGTAAATTAAAGAAAAAACCTTGTACAATTTTATTATATTTTTGTTTTTAATTGTGCAAGTAATAATTGCAATATTCTTGCAATATTATTAAATTATTTCCATCTGTTATCTTTGTACCAAAATATTTTATAAAGATAATGTCTTAAATTATATGATAGTTTGACATATAAAAACGAAAATTATATTCTTTTTTGTATAATATATTCTCTGACACCCTGTACAAAATAAATTTTATCATTTTCTTATTCACTTATTATAATTCCAAACACAATAAGAGCAAAATTGCAATAAAATTGCAAAAAATGTTTGTATAACAAAAAACTACTACTAACATTTATCAAATATTTTCATAATATTTTAAAATTTTAAATCATTTTTCTCTTCTACAAATTTGTGAAATTTTTTATTTTGCATTTTTCATTTTTCATGTTTTTAGTGAAATTCAATTTTTAGCGGAAAAATGAATGAAAAACACAACAAAATTGAAGAATAAAATAAAATTAATGGAATAATCAACTTTCTTTTTTTTCTCCGTTCAACGAGAAAACTTGATTAAGAACTCTTCTTCCAAACTTTTTCAATCTTTTTTAAGTATTCTACAAATATTTTATCTCTAAAAAAAACTAATGAAAAGGGGGGATGAGGATAAACGAGTAAAAACACCATAAATATAAATAAATAAACTGTCTACAAAATAATATTTTTATGTTGCTTTTTAGTTTATTATAGTTACTACCTTTAAAAAAAATCATCCCCTTCACCACAATCCTATACGACACTTTCAATATAGAACTGTGTCATCGTCTGATCATTTTCTTTCGTTTTTCATATTTTTCCTTTTTTTTTTGTTGTGTCAAACAGTTTAAAATTTAAATTAAAACGAAGAAAGAAAAAAAAACAGAAAATATATTTTGAAGTTTTTCATTCAATTTTCCACTGAATTTTATAAAGTAATCATAAACTTGATGGAGAATACAAAAAAAAAAACTCCAACAAAATTTTCTTTAAGGACATTTTGAAAATGGGTGGATTTTTTTTATAGGTACATAAACTGAATTGTGGAAAAATGAAAAAAATTATAACAAAAATAAAATAAAATAAAAACAGAAATCTCTTTTAAAAAGAAGTTTTCCAATTAAATTATCAAAGTGGAAAAGTAATATTTTTGTAAATGGAAAATTTCCAATTTATTTATTTTGATATTAAGAGATTTCTTTTCTATTAATAAATATTCAGTAAATTGCAAAAAAAAAAGATTTTTCTGAGTTGCCTAGAAAATACTTTTTCCTTTTAATTGTGATAAATTTATTTTTTGGCTAATTTGCAAATTTTGAAAAAAAATATTGCGTATTGAATTGGTGAAGTGTAATTAAAAGTTTCTAAATTGAAATTATTTTATATTAAATATTTGCTTAAAATTTTGGTTTTATACGATTTAACAAAGTTTGGTTTTTCACTAAAAATATTGAATTATGAATTATGATTATTATTTGAAAGTAGTAAAGATCCTTAACATGTCTTGTTGTATATATATATTATATGTAATATACTTTTAAGTCCCACAACAGAATTGTTCAAATTCAAATGATAACGTATTAAATGTTGTCAATACGTCAACAAGTCCTGTAATAGGCAATTGAAAGAAATTGCTCCCATGGTAAATGCTAATATTATGTACAATTAAATGAAATGATTGTATAATAATTAAATCAAAATTAAATCAAAATGAAGTTATTTGTATGGCTATATCTATGACATATTTAAGAAGATTAGTAGCCTAATTTAAAATCTATACTAATTAATTTCATTATTTGTACTAAAGAATTATGAAATATTAATAGTAAATTCTTACTGTCAAAAATTTAAGATGTAAATATTATCAAAAATAAGTATAATTTACTACAAATTACAGATAAACTCTTTTGTATTACAAATTATCTTTGTTATTTCAATCAAGTAATTGAATAATTCAAAAAATTCAATTACTTATTAATAAATATCAAATTTTGTTATTGCAAATCCTAATTTATATATATGTATTCGAAAAATCCAATTAAATTTCTATATGTATAATTAAAATATTATTCAATTTAATTTTCAATATTATTGCAATATTTAAATCAAAACAAAATTAAATTTTATTTCTGATTTATTTCTGCGAAATATTTAAATTTATTTTTCTCATTTATTTTATGTTATTAAGATTTTATTATTACATTTGAAAATTTCTATACTTTACTTTATAATAGAAAATATTAATTTATTTAAAAAAGGAGAAAAATTAATCTTAAAAGTTCATTTGGAATCTTGAATTATAAAATATTTATATAAAATTATAAATTTTCTTGTAAATTTTAAAATATGTATAATATATAATTGTAAACATAAATTTTTTATAAGTTTATAATTTAAAATTTTTCATTTTCATTTTCATTTTCAGAAAATTAAACATAGAAATATTAAAAATATGTATTATTAAGCCAATGAAAAAATTGTAAGAATCTGATAATTTTTCTATTCAAACTAACTCATTGCTATGCTATAAATTTTTTAAAAATCTTATGTAATCGATCAATTTTCATTTTTAATGTTTACCTAATCAAATTCATGAAAATTGGTAAATTTAATGTTTATTGTATAACATAACATCAGTTTTGAGTTCATGCCAGGACTCAGGTTATTGTAATTGACATTGTTTTTATTTTTATGGAATATTAAAAATTGCTGAAAAATTATCATTAAATTTCAGTAAGAATATTTAGAGAGCATAAATGGTTATTATTGTATATACATACATATGTACATAATATGGAAAAAAAATGATTATTAAGGTTTATGATTTATTGGTTTATTTAAGGTTACATGCAAGGATGCAAGTATATGACACTTCAATATTTATTACATTATCAATTTTTCATTATTATATAATTAACTTTAAACATTTTTAATTAGATATTTATCCTATATTGAAGTATATTTATGAATATACAATATTGAAATTTCACATCCTTTCGGATATCCTTTAAATATAGTTAAAAATTTAATAATTTATTGGCAAATTTCCAACTATAATAATATATATAGAAAATGATATTGTGAATAACAGAATTTCTCATTATTTTCAATAATATAATAATAAGAAAAATACCATTAAAATTTCATCATTTTTCAATATATATACTTCAATTTAGAATTATATATAATCTAAAAAAAAAAGGGAAGAAATCACATTCCAATTTAAAAATAAAATAAAATATGTAACGTACATTATTATATATAAAATTCTCTTTATGATAACTAAAAAGGATTATAATAAATACAAAATAGAGCAACAAAAAATTATCCAACATTTCACAACGAAAAAGCATAAAAATAAATAAATAAAATAAAATATAAAATTTCAAAAGAAAACAATAAGAAAATATGTCAAAGGAAAAAATTGCATATAAGTGAAAATGCTTTCATTCGTAATGTCATCGCATTATTTTTCCCTTCATTCTTTTTCAAAAAAAAAATATAAAAATAAAAATGTCCTTTCCATTATACAAATAATACAAATTTTTCCTTTTCTCTATATTTTATTGGTGTCTCAAAAAATAAGCAAGAAAGAAAAAAATAATAATATTATAAAATTTGTTGTATTGAATTTCCTTTTTTGGTAACAATAGAAATCAAATATTTTATCGTCTATACAATTTTTTTTGTCCAATTTTTCCTGTCTTCCCCCCCATTTGAAATAAAAATAATTTGTATTAAAGTTTTGAGATTGTGTGTGTGTGTATTAGAAAGGAATTTCTATTCTTTAAGTGGAGGTCATAATAGTCTATTGTTGATGTGTGAGAAAGGACACATTATAATATTGGTATATATTTAGTTTTTTTTTTTTTGCAAGGATATTTCATTAAAAAGCAAGAAAAATCTTCATTTTTCGTGTATAAATAAATAAATATTTTATTTGGAAATTCGAATCGCGTTCAAAATGATATAGTATTATACATTATTAGTTGTTGTTTGGTTTGAAAATATAATAAGGATGTTATAAGTAAAATATTATTTGTTATATATATATACATATAATAATATTACGGATCAAATGATATTTAAGTTCAGTATGATAAATTTTCTTATTTTATTTTGTATATTATATAAAGAAGCACAAATACTTAATACATCATTGCACCATATATATTATTTTTACATAGAAGTAAAAATTTATTTATTTATTTATCCTTTTTTTTCTGTGATCAACACGCACACATATATATTAAAAATTTTCTATTTATTTTTTTTCTATTGTACATATTTATAAATCCTTAAAAAAAAATTTTTTGTTATTTTTTTTTTTATTGGAATACTCACACTATTAAAAACTATGGTCAGTTCGTGACTAAAATTTCTATTTCATTAAGAGGACATTCTCTTATTTATATGGGATTTTTTTTTGTTTATGTGTATAATAATGAAAAATAATTTTTTTATATTTTATTTTTATGGAATTTTATTATTTATCTTAAATTGGGTAAGAAATTTAGGAAATTAATTATTTACATTCTGGTTCCTTTTTTAATAATATATGTATGTATAAAGTTCTGATAATTTTAGATCTTTATTGAACACTCCATAATTATCTTTCATATTACTTAAATGAAATGTTACAAGCAAAAATTTCTAAAAAACTATATTTAAAAATTAATCGTGAATATTGTGATGGAGAAAATTTTATAACAAATAATAATTTCTTGTAATAATTTTTGTAAATATTTAAAATGAACTAATGAAAGATATTATAGAATCTTATAGAAAATTGTTGAATATTTACGGAAGAAAAGTTCGAATTCGTATTCAACAAACTCCATTATTTGAGAATTTGAGTATTATATAATGTTTATATAAATTTCATTATTAACATTATGTACAAAAATATTAAATATTCGCTTTCATTTACACTTTTTTAATGAATAATAAAATGTTTTTTTTAGAAAAAGCAAATTTGTATTTCGATTTTTAGAATAACTATAATGAACTTTATTTGAATATATTTACACACTATTAGAAATATGAAATCAATTTTGAGAATTGATGAAATTGAGAATTGATGAAATTTTTATTGCCCATAAATGCGAAAAACATTTATGAAAATCTTCTTGTGATATATATATCAAAAGTATACCTAGAAATGCTAAATTTCAGTTATAAAATATCAATTTTTTAAATCTAAATTACTTAACTTTAAGTTTGTTTAGTTCAGTTCTACAAATAGCAAAAATAAGTTTTCTCCAACAAATTTCTATTTATTAGAGAAAATAAGAAAATTAATAATTTCAAAAATATCATTTCATTTGAAATTATTATTTCTAACCTTAACCAAATGATTTATTTTTATATATTATTAAAAGTTGAATGTAAAAGTTCCAGGTTAAAGTAATAAATTTACATTTCTTTTTCTTTATAAGTAAAATTAATTTAAATTATATAAAAAATTCGACCTTTTTGGTTATTTTTACAATTTTAATGACTTCAAATTGTCAATAAAAAATAGTTATTGTATAATGCCAATTTCAAGACTTAATACATATGAAGAATTTTTTTAATTTATTTATCGTCCTTATTATTTTTAAAGCGATATTACACCCACTTAGTTGGAATTCAACATATTATTTGAAATTATCCAATCAAATTATGTACATAAAAATATTTTAAATTACAGAGAATTATATACGTTTTTGGTAGTTATTGAAAATATATTTAATTTTAATAATGGAATTATCATATTTGCAATTCAGAATTAATATGCTATGAAGAAGTTCATAATTTCAAAATATTACAGAATTTTTTTAATATCTTAAATAAGTAAACTAGGCCAAGGACTCAAATTTTTAATTTTCCTGAGGTAGGTGGTTTTTGTAATTATTTATTTCAAATGTATAACAA
Organism: Empis stercorea; assembly: GCA_949752835.1. Lineage (NCBI taxonomy): Eukaryota > Metazoa > Arthropoda > Insecta > Diptera > Empididae > Empis > Empis stercorea. The sequence continues at coordinate 12,760,033 of OX457088.1, read as the reverse complement.
CTATCATTCGTATGACATTCTATTTTTATTTAAACGTTAGCTTTGAAAGCTTAATTAAGAATTAAAATTCTTTGCAATATAAATGAATAGATTTTTTTTTATATGAAAAAAATTATTCATCAACTAAAACATTTATAGAATTTCACAATATTTTACAAAAACCCAAGGTCATTATGGTATTTTGTTTGACCTTAAGATTATGTAAACATTAAGACTTACTAAAGCATAATATTAAGTAAATTTTCATAATAATTATATAACTATATTTATATCCTTAATAAACTTTAAGGATTCATAGTAACATATTATAAGCTTACTGTAACATTTGACCTTCTATAAATAAAAAACATTAAAGACTATATAACAAAAAAAAATCATATTGTTGATTTTTTCGTCCTTGTTAAATACTTATCTGACTTAAATTGACATATTTAATACTCCCGAAAAAAAAACGTAGCTTAAATATATTTTGGACAAAAAACAAATACATATATGTACATATAAATAAAATTCGCCATATCAAAATTATAATCGAAATGACATTATAACCGAAATTTATCCTATAAATTTATAAATGGTATTATAATATTTTATCTATCATAAGAATTATTTTTAAATTTTCCAATAATAATATTTTCTTCATTTTTTTTTTGTTTCATTTTTGTGGGGTTCAGGTGGAAATTGTTTTCTAAGTAACTGAAACAGAAAAAAAAAAAAATAATAATAATAAAAAGATTTATTATGGTCAAAATATAATTCCAAACTATCAATCTTTAATACAAAAAAAATTTATATATAAATAAAATATCCTTATAACCTGTTAAAGATATTATTATTTTTTATATATACATATAGGTATATATACATATATATTAAATCCTATTCCTTTTACAATATACGTCAAGAGGTAAAGCTATTATAAATCATTCGAATTCGACTTTTATACTTAGATGAAATAATATTTTATGGGACTGGGAATTGTTTCTGAAGTATATATATATAAGAAAAAAAAATCTACTTAACTTTTTAATATCTTCAAGTATATGTATATACATTATAGGTATATACATATGTATATATATTCTTTTTTTATTTGTTTGTCAGGTGAAAGTTAGTTAAGTAATAATTTATTTTAAGAGAGAAAATTTTCCTCATTTCTTTTTTTTTTTGTTAATATTTGTGTGTAAAAAGTAATAATATTCTTTTGGGAATGTTATTATTTTAATATTTTTTTTTGAAAAAGTCTCAGAACGAAAGACTATAATATAGAAATTTTTAAATAATTAAATTTTCATATAACACAAAAATTATATTTGTGTGTTATAAAAATATTTTTTAATCTGAAGAAATTTTGTAAAACAAATCTTATTTTTATTAAAAATGCGACGACCACGACAGCAAGAAAAGTGTTAGAAATCATCACTGTATTTTTAAATATTTATTGATAAATATATTATATCGTTTGGATATAAATATTTGGTTTTCATTTTTAAGATTTTCTTGTATCAAGTATAAATTAAACGAAAATTCTTATTTGGAAATATTTTAGGAATGACATAAAAAATGATATGAAAATCAATACAGAAAAATTATTTAATCAAAATTCTTATGAAAATGAAAATGTATTCATAAATATATATATGTTTCAATTTCCTGATTTCTTTATATTCCACCCACATTCAAGTAATACTTCCCACTTTAAATAAATTTTCTTAATTATTTGCTAACCGAAAAAATCTTCTTTTGATATGCAAATTTGATTTTCGATTGAATTTCGTTTCATTTTTTCTATACCTAAAATATTTATTAATGAAATTTCTACTTTTATGGTCTGTAATTCAAAATACAAACAAAGATAAAAAAAATTTAGAAAATATGTTTAAAATTTACCGGAAAAATATGTAAAAACTGATCCCACGTAATATCCTTTATTTTTTTAAAATTATTAAATAATTAGAAATTATAATCCAACTGACAACCATATGACCGTAACAAAATCAACAAAATAAATAGGCTAGGGTTATAAAAATGTTTGTGTTAATTAAAAAAATTTTCCTCTATGAATTTCATTGACGGAAATCGAAATTTTGTTTTACTAATTTAAAATTAGCAGTTTCTTAAATATTTTCCTATAACAAAAAATGTTCAACGTCATAGAATAAATTGCCACATCACAAAAATAACAAAATTATGATATATTTTTAGTCATAAAGATTCCATATATTATACCGTTTAATAAACTTTGAACAATAAATTAGAAAAAATATATTTTTTTCTTCTAATCTTTGATCTCATGTAACTTTTTATACATAATAATCAATATTAAATTGGACCAAAAACAAAAATTGCCCTTTTTCAACACCTAATAAAGAATATAAACATAATTTTTGCAATATTTTTCTTTAACTAGAACGAAATATAAAAAATATTAAATTTATGTGCATATTAATTTAAATATATTGGTTTGTCTGTCGAGTCGATGGCTGAATGTGAAAATTGTTCAATACAAATTCATGACAATAATATATTTTCAAGATGATAAGATTTTAAATTATTTAAAATAAATCACGGATTTTAAAATTATTATAGAAATAAAAATCAATCATACAGATTTTGTTCCTCTCTCTGTGACTATTAATTGTGACTAGAAATTTTACACAAGAGTTTAATTCTGATAATTATAATAATAATTTAATTTTTATTTCTAAATCTTAGATTGGAATCATAATAAATTTAACACTATTTACAAACTCCTGCCTTTGTACAATGTTTCGTTTTGTTTATATGCTTTGAAATACTAAAGAAAAATCGTAAACGATAAAATTTGCTGGTTGGAAAATTATGTGAGAATGTTTATGTGTATATTGGGTTATTAAAAAAGGAGCAAAACACAAAAAAAAAAAAAAACTTTTGTTTTCATAATGTCACATGTGTTCTTGTGTCAGGCAATACTAATAATTTTTTCTGCTTCTGTATTATATATATGTGCAAGTGTCACAATTGCCATTTTGTGGTGCAGTGTCGGTGGTGTCATTGTTATTGTCCCTTTGAGGATAAAATAGCAATTTTGTTGTTTTTAGATTCTACAATATTATTTTTGTTTTTTTTCATTCTTTCTTTTTTTTTTTTTTGTGTTACTGCAAACATTTATCACGTCACTTACTAGTTAGAAATTACTATATAACAGCCATCAGGATATTGTTTTATGGGAATACAGAAAAAAAATATGGTATGTGTGTGTTTGTGCTTTTTTGGAGGATAAACATATAAAATTTATATAAAAAAAAATATAGGACATAAAATGTATAATATGTTGGTGGGTATCCTAGCACAGATAATAATGCTCAATAATAAATTAGAGTAAAAAACAAACAAACTATGAAATTGAATGAGATATTAAGGTTCATAGTAGAATATATTGAAACAGTTGGTGATGACATAATTAGAATTTTAGTTTTTATATAATATTTTTTTAATGAGAAATGTAGAATTTTAGTAATTGTTTCAAGGAACTTTAAAATTTGACAGATTAGATTTAATTAGGTTATGGTTCAGGTAACTTTTAGATTTAAGGACATCTAAGAGTTATCTAAATTAAAGCATTTCCCAAAATGGCGAAAAATCAAAATAAATATAAAATGTAACAAAATTACTGACTAATTCTATTTTTTATATAAATTAAACCTTAAAGCATTTATTCAATCTATGTTTTAATTAATTTGTAATATTAAATATCTACTTTTAATTACATATTAAAAAAATTATCATTATTATTTTCAATTAATAAATAGAAAATTCTTGTCTTTCTAATGAACCTTTCCATTTTATACAAATAAAATTATATAAATTTTCTCTATATTTTCTTTCAGTAAGATTAATAAAAAGTCTATACAACAATAAATTATCAAAGCAAAAGTAATAATTAAATTAAAATTCAACCAAGAATAGAAAAAGTTATTAAATTACCTTAATAACTAAAATTTATGTTACCATCATAAATTATAAAAATAAAAAAATTACAAATTTTCTAAGAATAAATTTACCAAAAAAAAAAAAACAAATTCTAATAAATTTAATATAAATAATCTAAAAAAAATATCCTTAATGCTTTCTTTAAGGACAAAATATTTCATGGAAATGTATACATATATATACGGATATAAATTTTATGGAAATATATTTTAAATTATAATATACATATATATGTATATAGCTACTAAGCAAAAATCATTGAAATTGTAAATTAATTCAAACGCTTTATTGGTAAAAATTAATTATTTTTTTGAAAATATTTTGAAATTAAGAATACATACTATTAAAAGCATTTTCATTTTTATACTTAAAAGTTTATATTACTGATTATACATAGTATAGGTTTTACGGAAAGAAAATTAATGATTGAGTTTGTTAATTTCTTATTTCTGATTATTTGATTAAACTTCCAAAGAAATTGAATTAGCAAAATTAAAAATACTTAATGTAGTATGAATTAAAAATATTTTTTCAACTGATTTCTACAGTATCCTTATATTTGCCTTTAATTATATACTCTTTCAAATTTTACATATATAGAATCTAACATTTTAGATATATATTTTGACAGTTTGACAGTTTGTAAATAACTAAAATAATATTATTTCAAAATGTACCTAAAAATAATAATAAATACGTTTATTTCATTTTTGGTCTCATAAATATTCCACAAACAAAATTATATTGTAAATGTATATATATGTATATATTATCCTTTTTATAGCACATAATAATTATATTTACTATGTATATAGTTATAGTTGCATGTTGGAATCCTAATAACTCAATTTTATGAGTTGAAATTTTCAAATCTACCAAAATAATATAAAGTAAAAATAATATAAAATATAATTAAAAATTTCTACAAAAATAAAAATTATTTTTATGGTTAGCAGCAGTTGCCAGTTGCCAAACCAAACACCCCCCCCCCCCCATAGGCTATACATAAAATTCGAAATTAAAATTGAAAATTAATTTTGACATTTCTTTACTATATATACAAGGATTGATATTTTTTTTTGTAATATATTATTACAATTTTAAAAATTTAATAATAATTATATATACATATGTACTAATATTAAGGAATTTCTTGTTGTGCTCATAATCCTTTGAGGTATGGGAAAATTTTTTTTATATGATTTTATATAGTCTGCAATTAGGAATTAGTGTAATGCTATACTTTACCTTAGGCTATTAAATATTTTCAAAATTTTAGTAAATAAAAATATTATTATTTAAATTTTATTCAAATTAAAAATATTGCGAATGATATTTTATTTTATTGCAAATTAACGGTGTCCTTAGATCCTTTTTTATGAGGAGTTAAAGAAAATGTAAATAAAATTTTTGGTTATTTTGAAAAAATAAAAAAAAAAACATTAATGAAATTAAATTTAAATATTATCTTTAAGAAAATAATCATAAAAGTGAAAATTAACCCAAAAAAGGAAAAAAAAAATCTCATTTACCTAAGTTCAAAGTGATTTATCCTCAAAGGATATTTAAATATAATACCAAAAATAAAATAAAATATAAATAATAAAAACAAACACTGTGAAATATTCTAAAATATTTATAAATTAAATTAAATATAAAAAAGGTATATTATAATATTTCTTCGAAACTGTTTAGTGTCTTGTGAACGTTGTCGGTTTAGTTTTATATTTTTTTAGTATTTAAATTTATTTACCATATAAAAAATGAAATTTTTTTTTTTTTTTCGGTTTTCTTTACAGTAAACCATGTCTTCTTGATTGCGGATCAGATGGTATTTGTGATTATATTGATGGTGGTAAAAATATGCGATGTCTATGTACATTTGGTAAAACTGGCAAATTTTGTGCAGAAGGTAAGTGTGAAAATGTCGGAAATATAAAATCCGCAAAAAAAAAAAATCTAATTTAAAAAGAAAAAAATAATAATATCCTTTTTTATAACTTTTGATATTAAACAGTTTTTTTTTTGTATAGAATATTTTGCTTTGGGGTGTTAAGGAAATTTGATTTATTATATAAAAACTACTGATCAAAATTCTTTTCATTGCATAGTAGATTTCGAAATTGTAGTTCGAGGAAAAATATTTAAATAATTTTAAGTTTGTCTTATTGTCTGAAAAATTGCCAAAAGAATTATAGCAATTGATTGAGAATAATTAATTCAATACTCAATTTTATCAAATTCAAGATGTTTATGTCAAGATTGTCTATAAATTAACTTAAACTTTTAATAGTTTAATATTTGGCATTTCATTTTTCGAAGATTAGCTAATAACAAATATTTATATAATTTGGACATTGAATTCGTCCTAAAAGTAATTTATCAAATAATTTGTATTAAATAAAAAAATATTGAAATTAATTTTGGGCTTTAATATAAATTTGATAATTAAAATTATGGATACAAATTAATTGATTAAAAATTTGCATTAAGAAGATTAAAAGAAATAATGTTTCATGAGTTTTCAATTTTAAAAATAACTTAATTTTATCGCCTTATATTCATGAACATTCTTTTCACAATCAAATTAATGTATATTTTTCGCGACTTAACTCTAATTTTGATATCAAGAGAATAATATGAATCCTGACACTGCGAAATTTATTTTAGATTTTGCGAATATACAAAACCGAAAAACAAAAATGGTGCAATAAAATATATTACGACATTCAATTTAATATTACGATAGAGTTATCCTGTTTACATTTATCTTCAAATATTTTTTTTATATACATATATTCTATTTCCCAAATTGGCGCTTCAAAATTTTTATATATTTTTCACCGGAAGTTGAAAAATATTTCTGTTCCATATATAATATTGAAAGTCACTAGAGAAAATTTCATATCATTTTTCCAATTTAGTTTTTTTTTTTCATTTTCCAAAGGAATATATTTCGAAAATTTCATACATATAGCTACGAAGTGCATTGAATTTGTTATTCAGTTGGAATGAATAGCGAGATTATATTATTTGTTGAATAGATTTTCCAAAACAAAAACAAAAATGATTTGATTTTCTGGTGCAAAATTAAATTTTCACATTTTTCAATTACATTAAAATAAAGGGTTTGTTAAAAGTTAATAGCTAAGTGCAGGGATAATAATATTAAAATATTACTTAATCTCTATAATGCTACGTACATTTTCATATAATCTATTCTACTTCTACAAATAGTATTATGAAAATAACCCAAATAACTCTATACAAATTGTTTGAATTATTTTACAAAATTTGAGATAGTATGTCTTCAAATTTTTTGTAATTTAAGAGTAACTAACAGTAAAGAATGAAAATTTGTTGAAAATGTTTTTGTTCTGCAGAAATTTTACACTTAATCCTATTATTGATTTTTTTTTGTTTGTTCCTAAATTATTCAAAGTTTTAATAGCCAATGAAATTATTTTAATTTCGAAAATTTTCCTATTTTGTGATTGTACATTATAATTTGTACCACGAAATGATTTTAGCGTTCAAATATCATAAATCTAATATAGATAACAAATTAAATCGAAATTTTCCAGATTTTATAAGCATAATAATTAGTACGTATATAAATAAACAGTTTTAATTAACTTTAATAGCTCTAGTCGGATATATGCCAAATTTATTAATTAATTTTGTATTTTTACGTAGAATTTTCTACAAAAAAACAAAAAAAAAATACTTCCATTTATTCTCCATGAAAACCGTAAATAAAATAAATTTTCTTTAGTTCTTTTTATTGAATCTATAATATCCAAAATAAAAACCATTTATATTATAATTAAACATTATTACTTATATTATAATATAGTCCTTTTTTTTGAACTAATATTGTAGAATCTTGAAAACTATTTATATTAATTAATCTTAATAGATAAATTAGTATTCATTAAATTTAATTGAATTTTGGTATAAAATATTCTATAGAATCTTCCTTTATAAATGAATTTATGACTTTATAAAATTATTATGTATAAAGTTTGAATACAACATTTTAATTATTTATCTAATGTTTTAGAAATTTCCACTTTAAATTAATATATTATTAAGATTTATTTAAGATGAAAAGATATTCGTACTTGTATATACAGAATTATTAAAATATAAATTCTGGGAGTATGGAATTTTTGAAATTATTGAAATTATAATTATATATGTAGTCTGGAAATTAAATTTTAATTACATATTAAAATTTACTATATATTAGTTATTTGGTTTGCTTAAAGTGTGGGCAGTAAATCATTGCTCGATTATTTTCATCCTCATTTTAATTTAATTCTATATGATATATGCAGTTTATTTTTGTGTATACAAATATTCTTAGACGTATCATATAATCAATCATATTTCTGATAAAACTATTAAAGTAATTTAATGCTCAATTAACTTTATCAAATTTGTGTGTATATTTCAAACAATCTTGGAATTTCGAAGAGTTTTTAACAATTTGATAGAATATCTTTCAATTATTTCATAATTAAAATTAAATTATTAATTTAAATGAATATTTAATGATATATTTAATTATAAGATCAATTTCCAATCATTTATAAATCAACCTTATAAATCCTTAACCAGCAATTTTCTGTTTAATATACTTTTATTTCTGTTATTAATACTATTCACAATTTATTTTCAAGGACCAACAAATTCATTTAATCATCTCAATGCGTCGTATACGGATAATCAAATTGCAATACATATTTATAGGACATGGTTAACAAATTTATAAGTTTGTGAAAATTGTGTTTTTCATATTATTATTTAGTTAAAAAATTTTAATTCACATTTTAACATTTTAATGATTATTTTATTTCAAGTTAAATATTATAATATTATTTAATTCTTTCAATTTTCCTTAAATTAAAATAATAATAATGGTTATTCTTGTATTACACATTTCTCCCACTATGTGGCGTTGTTGTAATTTTAAAATTTATTTAAATAAAATAAAAAATAAAAATACAAACCCGAAAAACAATACTTCCCTTCGGCTATACTAAAATTTAATCAATTTTGCGGCCTTCAGATTGATATTTTTATGCAAATTTTTTCATCACATTTTCATTTTTTTTTTTTTGCGATTTGTGCTTAAAAAATAATCGCCATTTTTTTCCTACAAAAAAAAACTTTATAAATTTATGAAAATTTATTGTTTTTATTTTCTGTTTGTCCTTAATTTTTTTTTGCTATTTTGATTGATATTCCATTACAAATTTCATATCATGTCAGGATATACAATTTTTTTTATTTCCATATTTTTTGTTGTATATATATAATATGAGAAAATAAAAACTTGTTATGGTTTAATATTTTCTCTGTTCGCCATTTTTATAGGATCACAAAAAACAAAAATGGGAAAAAATATAACAAAAAAAAAATTCCCGTGACACTCGTTTGAAAGAAAATACAGAATAAATCATTCCCTGACATACTATACAGAGGGTATAGTGTTTTTTTTCGCCAGGCCACGCATAATAAATAATGTTTTATTTATTTTTTTTAACAATTTTTTTATATTTTTTTTGAAAAAAAAAAATTGATATTTAAAAAACAATTTTGTGTATGTAAATTTGTAACTGAAAAATCAATATGAAAAAAATAATAATAACATCGGAAATAATTAATAATAAACAAGATTTTTTTTTTCTAGAAAAAACAAAATTGAAAATTTAATTTTCCCCAAAGGATAAAAAGGAATTAAATAGAAATAAATTTGAAAATTTAAAGGATTTTTTTTTTTTTAATAATTTTTCTTTTAAACAATTGGAAATTTTTAACTTTAGGGGAATGGAATAAATATTTCCCAGGGAATCGCCAGAAAGTCTAAAATATTGTTTCTTCTCAATTGAAGAATGGCTCAATTGTGAGTCTTGTTTTTTTTTTGACGTTTTATCTCAATTGTATTTGCAATATTTTCACAAAACAATTTTAAAAATGAGTTTTTTTTAATATTTACCTTATATAATTGTATCCATTTATTCACATCCCTGAAATATGGAAACTAATTTTTTTTTTCAAATCAACACATAATAATATAAGTCCATATTTTTTCTATACCTAAACGCGATATTAGCAATTTATTATTCATCCAAAACACTGTGGGATAATGTCCACATCCTGTTTTTATATTAAATAGCAATATTAAGCTTGTAAATGTTTTTTTTTATATCCCTTTACATTCAGGAAATATTTTTGCTTTACACATATAATCTAAAATTTGTATACATATTGTAATATTAAGTACAAGGTGTCGGGGTGTCTCACCATAAACTACTTTGTTTAAATTTTAATTTCATAGTTAATAAATTGTAAATCAATAAATACATAAAAAATCAAAAAATTATGAAGTAAAAATGTTAAAATTTCTTCATTAATTTTCACGATTTTCGGGCCTTTTCTATAGAACATAGAAAAAAATAAATCTGCTCATATAATGGAAACATTTGATAATTTTTTTCATATTATTTATATATAACATTTAAAAAAATTTAACACCCTGTAAAAATCCAAAATTGATATTTTGCATGTTTTGATAAAATCACGGTAATAAACACGCAAAAAATAGTTTCATAATATCGGTTGATCATCCAATATTATAAAAAAACATAAAATGAATCGTAACCAACAAAACCATTCAACCTGAAACATTAAAATGGACTCGACTATTAAAAATTTGTTTATTTTGAAAAGGAAATTGGAATATATACATATATAGGATAGAAAATATGCAAGATAAATATTTAATAAAACCATATTGTATATAAATGAAGTTAGATTCTAATTTCCATTTTATGTGTTTATGTTAATATTTTTAAATTTAACATATATGTACATATACATATGTATACCAAACAAAACAAAATAATAATTTAAATTTTCTTTTTCTATAAAACATGACGTATATGTTTTATATATGTGATATAAAACATATACGCCATCATTTTCCAATTTTTCATAAAAAAAAATTATGGTGGTTTTATATTATCAGATTTCATTTTTTCATCATCGCCACAACACAAATATTATTTGATAAATTTATGGTTATTTTTAAGTGGGAAGATATATAATTGGATGTGTCAATTCAATATCAATGGTTGAATTTGAACACTATATTTTAATATTAAGCATATGAAGAAATAATATTTTCAGTTTAATTCATATTTGTCGCGTATATAAATATGATTTAATAAATTATAATGTTACATGAAAAATATGGAAATATTTATTAGAACGCTGAATAAAACAATCGAAATTTCTTGGTCCAGTAAGAAAATATTGAACTGGTGCTAATATTTCAATAAGAACTGAACTGATAATATTATGTATAATTATTCACTGCAATATTACATATTTTTGACGTTTATTATGAAAGCTACTATATACTCCTCCATCAACAAATCATAAATCAAAAAGTTATACATATTTACACATTGTAATCGTATTTTTTATACGCATATTCTATTATATAGAAAAATATTTTATGCTTCCGTTGCACCAAATTAAATTCTTTGTTACCATTGAAAATTATAGATAATAATATACATATTGCAATTATGCGGATATATGTATTTTATTATTGTAATTGGGAACATAATATGTACATTATATACATAATGAACACCCATGAAATTGAATCATCTATATCTATACTATTTATGTATGTAGATAATAATTATCACTTTAGAATTTTCATTCAATTATCGTTGCAATTTATCACCTATGAAATTATCAGAAATTTAAAAGAGTGATGGTTTATTTTTAAATGTTGCGAGTAGGAGTATTACATCGAATTTACTGTAATTAATTGTGGTGGGTTTGATAAATTTTACATAAGAAAGGATTTATATTTAACTTATTGTTAGTTCATTAGTTTAAACAGCAAAATTATTTATGAAAATTGTATTCTGTTTAATTTATTTATAGACTTTTATATTATATGTACATATAGATATGGACATAGAAACTATAAAATTTTGAAACGAAATTGAATTTATGAATTCACAGAAGTGTAATTAAATTTTAAAATTATTTCTATTTAGTTTTTAATTAAATTTATAAATATAAGATTGGTAATTTTTATATATTAGGAGATCTGCTTTGAAATTTGTATTACTTGTAATTAATTTAATATAAATAATGTTCAAATGAATTTTATAATAAAATTTATATTTCATTTATAAATTTAGTTTAAATAAAGGATAGAACACCAAAGTGCTATATATCTTATATTTGGACCACTTTAAGTCAATTACAAAATTTAACAACTTTTTCAAACAATATATAATATTTTTCAGTATGGGGAATGATTTGAAAATTTAAGAAAAAAAAGTTAATTTCAATTTAGTTTTAAACAATTTTGTAAAAATTTTTATGCAAAAGATGATAAAATTGATTAGTAATGAAAATAAAAAATGTTTGTTACTATATTTTATTGAATAATGATAAGAAATTAATAGTGTTTCCATAGATTTTGAATTTAGACGATATACAAACCATTTCTCTGTAATATATACAATTGCAGTAGTTAACAATTAAAATAAAATATTCATTTAACTTAAATTACATTTCTTTTTTTTATTGTTAAAAAATTATATTAAATTATAAATATAATAATGTATAAATAAATTTGCGACAGAAATGATTTACAATTATAGTAATTATCATCACGTTTTCGGATATACATACATATAATATTTCACATTAATTATTTTTAAACACGTGTTTTAACACACTTTGAAGAATTTTTTTTTTTTTGTACTTACATAAATATGCACGCATATATCCTTTCCTACATACATACATAATACTATATACATTAATACATTATGTAAATGGGAGAGAGAAAATCCTTTTGGCAATGTGTAAATTATTCAATTAATTTTCACCCTTGTTTTGTTTTTAGAAAAATTAATCGATAATTAAGTTTTCTGTCACAATTATTTTTAACCTTTCATGTGATAATAATATTAAATTGTTATTATATGAGTATAAATTTTTTTTTGCTAAATCATTAATATAGAATTATTTAAAATTAATCCATGGAAAATATATTTAATACAAAAGTGACTGGTTGAAAAATATGGAAAATTGTTTGCAAAGAGTTCTGGTTCTCAATACAAAAATAATTTTTTTCTTATAATGGAAAGAATTTAATTTAGAGATAATGAATTTAAGTTTTTAAAGATTTTGAGAATGATGAATATTACTAGAAAAGTAGAAAGTAGGACTATATACTATTATAGTCGGTATTTTGCTAGAAATTATGTAAAATGTATCACGCGGCATGATATATAACTTTTGGTATAACATATAGACTAAATTAAAATATAATAATGTCATAAGAAATTTTTATATCCACAATTACTAGCACAAAATTTTACATATTAAATCAATAATTTCTTTTTTTAAATTTTCTAAATTTTTAAAATATCAAAATGCAATCATTATTTTTTCAATAAATTTTTCACAATCACTTAATAAAAAAAACAAACTTGTTTCATTTATAGTTTTGTCCTGGATTTTCATTTTTTTTAATTACTCTGTTCTACATTTTAATTTGCAATTTTCTCAAATTTTCCAATTTAATTTTTGTTCTTTGAATCGCCAACAAAAGAAAAATTCCTATAACAAAATCATCCTATAACCGAGAAAAAAAATTGTATAAAAAATATTTGAAATTTCATATCGAAAGTTGAAATCCTTTTATATATAGATTTAATTTTATGATCCTTTATTAAATATGGTCCTTTATTTATATATTTAATAGTTTATTGATCACAAAATAAAGAAAAGGGAAAATATTTGTAAATCGTCTTCTCCTTTAAAATGGGACAAAAATTTTGTTTTCTTTTGCATTTTTATGCGCCCGAATTGGAAAATATCCAGAAAATTATATATCCAGAAAATAGCAAAATTTAAGGATATCGTTACGATTTTTTTTTTGTTATTTATCCTGCGGCAATTTTTTTCATAAAAATTTGGTACTTTGGAATTTTATTTGATTTCATTTTTCAAACTTTACTTTTTTCTTGTATATAGATTTTTCCCAGTTGATTTTATGATATATTTTTTGCAAGAGGATTTTGGTAAGGGAAAATAATTGTGGTAGCGGATGAAGGGTTTCGTGTTTTAAAAAAAATATTTTTTTTTCTTTTTAGAAAATTTCTCTAGGGAAAACTTGAAAAAAAAAATTGTGTGTATATAATTTTATATATCGTTATACTTTAATCGAACAAGTACCAAAGGAACGCTCCAATTCTGATTTGAAATTGTTTTTCCTTGGAAATAAAATGTTTTGGTTTCCTTGCCACCATCTTTTTTTTTTGGGTCGCTTGAAATATCAAAATGGAAAAAACTACTTTGTTTAATCATTTTCAAGTTTAAAATAAATATTGTAGAAAGAAAAGATTTCTGTGCTTCACAAAGAAATTGTTTTAAAGATTTAATATTTTGATTATTTTGAATACATTTTTGGGGGAATTAAACTATAAAATTTCAAATATTGGTAAAATAAATCATAAATTTTAGATTGATCTATAAAAATTAAATATTGTTTCTAAAAAATGTTATTCTTCTTATTTATTATAGAGTGATCTTAGCATACTGTCAAAATTTACTAGGAAAAAAACGATTTATTTACACCAATTTCTTTTCAGACACACTTTCCTACACTTTCTTACACTCTCCATGGTGTAGAAATTTTTTGCATTCTTTTGACTACACTTTCTACACTTTCTACACTTTTTTTACATCGGCGCCTAGAAAAAGTGTACACTTTTCTACACCCTCAAATTTGAAGGTGTAGAAAGTGGAGATGTAATTAATTTTTTTTTTAACTTTTTAAGATGGAAATATATACTATTCGTCAATTAAATAATGTTTTAATCACAAATTATGAAAAAAGGATAACAATTTAAAATTATAAAGAATTTTGTCAGGGTGTAATCAAAGTATGTTTTTTTCATACCTTACACTTTCCTACACCACAGATTTTTGACAATTCAATTCCCACCATGGTGTAGTGTAGAAAAAAAATTTCTGAAAAGAAATTGGTATTAGCCTTAACTAAAGTTATATTTGCAAAAACAAAAACCGGAATATGTAATTCTAATATTCCAAATTACCTGATTAAGATACTATATGTTAATTAAATATTAATTTACTTCAAATTCAGGCATATTGAAATTTAATCGCCTTAAATTTGTAACTTTTTTAACTAAATAATTTCTCTTTAATACATAATTAAAAGTTCTTGCATATTTTAAAAATATCTCATTTCGAAAAATAAAAATAAATCCATATTTATGTAGCAAAGTATCCAATCAATAAACATAAAAAATAACGAAAAATCTTCTGTGACAATAAATATTGTACATTTTAAAGTTTTATCCTTTATATTTCCTTCCGACCAAATATTATTATATATTTTTTCTATATATATTATTTAGGATGAAATGAAAAATAAGATTACGGAAGATTTTTTATTTTGTTTTCTATGTTGGTTCATTTCTATATAATACACATAAAAATTCCCTGGAATAAAATCGACAAAATTATCGACCAAAAAAAAAAAATTGGTTATGCTTAACGAGTGAACTTTGTTCCGTCATCGAATTGAATTTATATTTATGTTTTTGTTCATAGTACATAACCATAAATATGGATACAAAAACAAATTCTTTGTAGAAAATTGTTGAAGTTTTCTCTATTACATAAATTTTTGAACCTGTCTGCATTATTTTGTAATATTTATACTCTTAAACATTCCCGTATTGGAATTTAGTAATTTATGTATATGTACTTTTTTTGTCGTCTTTTGGTTGTTGGGGATTACGAAAAGGATAAAAACGTTTTTGTTGTTGTATGTATTAGTATTGCAGGAAGAATTCAACATGGATATAGAAATACATATATGAATAGCCATGAAGATTAAATAAGTCATGTAGGATGAACTGGATTTGTATTTGTTTTTTTGTGCAATTGATCTTTATTTATAAGAATTTCCCATTTTCATATTTAGTGGCTTTTATCTTTTTTTGGTAAAGTAATAGGATTATTGTGTTTCCATTAGTTTTGTAATTGTGTTTTTTTCGTTTATATTTATAAAAAATTATTTTATAAATCATTAATTCTTCAAATTACCTTTTGTTAAAGTTCAACTGGAAAACTGGCTCAAAACGGTCGAAAATCGTTAATGAAAATTTTGAAATTTAAAGGTAAACTAAATGTATTATTATCAGAGAGTGGTCTGAACAAAATGTAATTAAAGTATATTATCTATCACATAGGTATGAACCTTAAAAATTAATATTTAGTTATTATTATTTTTTATTTGATATTGATAATTAAATAGAATTATAAAAATTGATATACGAAAAGCAATTCAGTAATACACTATTCCGTAATTTATTCAGGTTTGAACTTGGTGTGGTGTTTTATATTTTAATGTCACCAGATTAAAAGAATTCACTTTTTCGAATTAATTATTTAATATAATGCATTTGGAGTACTATTTTCATTAATATATTTTTATCTACATATATTGCTAAATAAATTAAGCATAAAGGCAAAGTTCTGTTAGTCACTATATTTTATTGTATATCAAGTCAATTTTCCCCTTAATTGAAATTCATCTTCTAACCCTACTTTAATATCAAATATTTACATCTTTCTATATACCTATAGATCTAATCTATATATATAGATTCTAAAACTATTTAATGTTTATTAAATTGTACTTTAAGCTATGTACAGACAGAAAGTGAAATGATGATTTTCCATATAAATTTTCATGTTGTGAAAAAGTCGGGAAATTTTTTTGAAATTTTTTTCAAAAAGTAGTGCATACTCGACGTGAAATGAAAATTATTTATCAGAGACATGAACCTTAAAATAATCAAATTTTTCACAACTATATTAATGATCTGTACATTTAATTGAACGTGAAAAATTTGAAAAAATAATATTTTGACGTTTTTATTTTCAAATATTATAATTTTATGAATTACTGAATTATCAATTTCAATATGATTGAAAACGATTATGTTGCTAGACGAATATGAGTTTGAAGAAAAAACATTATATGTATTTGACTTTTTACAATAAATAAATTTGACTTAAATTTGGCTTTTCTTTTTTATTTTGTCAATTTCAAATTGCAGTCAAAATTTTCACTAGGTTGAAATGTACAAATTTTAAATAATTTTTTCACGACCTTTTCACTTTCTGTCTGTACATAGCTTTAAGTTATAAACTTTCCTTTAAACTAGAAAACCAAACAATTAAAAATGAATAAAAGATTTTTATAAACTGAAAAAAAAACTTGAATTATTTTTTAATTAAATTTTTTATTTTATTGTTCCAAAAATTTGGTAAAAAAAGGACTCTCCAAAATGCATTAAATGCATATTCTAATTTTAAATACTTTTGTAACTAAAAAGTTTTCAATTTTTGTCTAATAGTTTATAAATTATGTTGACTTACCATAACAAAGCATTCCTAATTGTTATAAAAGTTTCTTTTACAAAAATTCTTTGGTTTAACATTAAATTTAAAAAAAAATAGAAAATATTTAAAATGCTTCTAAAGGATTTCATTTATTCTAATAATTTTAATAATTAAAAATATAATTTCTTATGAAAATTTATTCATACTTTAACCGAAAAATTTACATAATAATAATTTTAGTGATTAATGTAGAATTCCATGATTAAAATAATCATTTAAATGAAATCTAGAAAAAATTGTATAATGTTATTAAGTGGAGGAAATTAACTCCACATGCACTTAACTCCATATACGAATTAATTCCACCTCACTGGGAAAATAGATACAGTTTTTGATGTGGAGTTAATTCTTTCAGAGGATGAGGGAGTTTTCGGCAAAAAGAGTGTGTTCTGATAACACGAATTTAAGTCGCGCATTGTTTCGTATATTTAATTTTGATATAATGGGGTCCCATTTCAAACTAAAATTAAAAATGTTGTTTTGGCTTTTTTCGGAAAAAGCGTATCCATAATAATAAATTACAAGCAAAGTTAATTTATTTCCCTTTCTAGGAATTTCTCATGGTGGAGTTAATTCTCATTAACTTCTAAAGAAAATGGAATTAAATTCCCAAAAATAGTGGAATTAATTCTCATCTCAAATGAGAATTAATTCAACCAGACAAAAAAAGTGTATTTATTTCCCATCAATGTAGAATTGATTCCCATGTGGAATTGATTCCCTCCACCATTTTATTATACCAAATTATCCAGAAGATGTTGCAAAAATCGTTACAAATATTATTTATGTCAGAATTACAATAGAGAAAAGGATACAGAAACAAATGTGAAAATGAAAACATGCCAAAAATTGGGAAACATCAAAAATTTCTCTCACTTTTTTTGAAACATTTATTCGTATACATTTTTCTTTTTGCATTTAAAACATCACATCTATTTTTGGGAAATTTTTGTACAAAATAATGTTTTTCTTAGTTCTGTTTTGTTTTGTTCGAAAACAGTTAAAAAATTTATACAATAGAATTTGCTTAATTGTAACAAAATTACTGCTGGTGCAATGCACGTGCGTTTCACAAAAAGAAAATTTATTTCTGTTGTTTTGTTTTAGTTTTGTGAGGAAAATTACATGAAAAACTTTTTTATTTTATATCCAAAAAACGGGATTTTTTATGGTTTAATACAAAATAACAGAAAAAACATTTATCAATACTTTTGGGGAAAACGGAAACAAAAAAACAAATAATTAAATATATAGTTTATATTGTATTAGATTTTGATTTGCGTTATTTTCAGTAGCGCAGTAATTAGGTATGTGGATTGAAATTCATTGTTGGTTTTAAAAAACTGATTTTTAAGTTAATTTCGATTTAAAAACTATTAGTAACTCAAGGATTAAATGTACCTACCTAGAAAGGTTGTTGATCGACTATTACACTATGTCATTTCTCGAAATCTTTATTTATAATTTTAATATTAATAATTGATTCTAATAATTAAATTTTAGTAAGGGAATTGGCTAATAATTATTAGTCAAGTAATTTTATGAATAATTATTACTGCATTGGTTTATTGGCTTGGAAAATTGTAGAGGAAAATTGCAGAAAATTGCATTCTATATATAATTTCCAATCCAAAGTGCTTAAAGCTAAAAATAATGCTAATGTTTTCGACCTTTTCGACAACCAAATTGTGAATTTCTCTTCGCAGGCTATCGATTAATCTGGGTTTCTATGTTTCCGTCTCTATCAGATCCTTCATGAAAGAAAGTCCTACATTTATCAGTATTGTATATTCAATTGATGCGAATTGGCAAAGAAAAACAACCAACAATGTATCATTTTCCTAACACTATTCGTCCATTTTTTTTAATAGTCCCGGAATTTGTTTCATCCTTTGGACGTCACTGTTCTTCCATACTATTAAAATTATATGGATATAGAATTGTCTATAAAAATGAGTAGTACACAGCATATTTTTTAAAAATAAATGCATAATATTTCTTCTATTTTTAGTTTAAAAAAGGATTGTAATTCTGTTCCTGTTTTATCCTCTTTAGGGGTTGCTTTTGTAGCTAATAAACAACAACAGCAAAACAAACATAAAAGTTAGAAACTTTATTTTAACACGAAATTTATTTGGACTAAACAAAACTTTGTTTTTTTTTTTGGATTTAGGATATTTGTTTTCAGTTTTTATTCTCTAGTAATAATAAATACATACGTTTCCGTAAGAAGAAAATCAATAGTATCAAATAGTTCTAGCATGATATATTTATGTTCAAAAGTTTATTTGCTGATATCATTTTGTTTTTGCAGGGAAAAACATAAAATTTCTTTTTATAACTATGAAACAAACAAAAAACTTTTATGTAACATTTTAGACTACAATTTCTAATATGGAAAATATGTTAAAAAAATTTAACACAGATTAATTGTTAAATTATAATTGAATTAACAATATAATGTTATGTTTTAGTTTTCATAATTTTGACTTGTCATATATGAATTAATAGCTATAGTTTTTTATTTGGAAATTTGTATACCAAACATTAATAAATTTCAATATTGAAACAAAGTTAAATTATGATATACAAGTTCTATTTTTTTCTATTCAATCATACTTTTTATTCTAATTCTCTTTTTACAAAATTTTTAAAATAATATTTATGATTTCTGGAAAAAGCGGATAAGCAGATTTATTTTTCTTAGTTTTTCTTTTGATTACTTGATGCAATTAATAGTTCAGTTCTGAATATTCGTAATAAACTTTAACTAATATCCAAATTAATTAAGAGAACATATTAATTTTCAGGAAAAAATCGGAAAAAAAGTTTTTGAAAGATGAAAATAAAAAACCCGTACCTTAGGTTATTTCTAAACTAAAAATTCTTCACATTACTTGCTAGTTACTTTGATTGTTGCTATATTATAATGGATATCATTATTTATTTTTATTACTTTCACAAACCAATTCCAAATACCTTTTAATTTGCCCAAGTTATAGCAAGTTATATGCATAGTCCGGCGGTCCTTTATATCATAGTTCAAGTGGTTACAAGCCCCAACTCTAGTATAAATTAAAAGTCAAATGTGACACATGGAAAAATAAGTTTACCGATAGTTAATTTTGCTTAAACGCTTGTTTGTTTATCTTTTCCTATTTAATATTATATAGATAAAAACTAAAAACTACAACTATTGACAGTATTGACATTTGGACACAATGAAAATGTCTAAAATAACAAAATTGTCTGATTTTCTATTATATAATTTAATTTATCACAAAATACAAAAAAGAAATTATTATTTGAAAATATTTCAAGTATAATAATAATAATTATAATGTATCCTATCAAATTTATTTACATAATTTAATTAAAATACAATAACTGGATAACCTTGAAAATATATATCAATATTTATGTTATGGAAAAATAAAATTTATAATTTTTCAATGAATTTGCCCTATTTAAATTTCATGTTTCCATCCACAAAATGTGAAATAATTTTAATATAATAAAAAAATCACAATTTTATTATTGAAATTTAAGGCATCAACTTTAATAAAAAAAATTTCTTAAATTTTCAATCAATTTTATGCAATTTTCATCATTTTTACATAAACTAACATTTTATTTCTTTGAAATGTTCTACTGTTCTTTATGTACTTGAAACTTAATTACGAAAATTTGGAATTTATCAATTTTTACAATTTTTCTTAATAATTTAAATAGAAATTTGAATGTGGATTAACTCAATAAAAATTCATATATCATAACGATGATTTGATTCGTCCAGGTCAAATTATATTAAATTTCTGTAATGATATTGCTCTGTAAACAAACCCTTTAATATCAATAACGAAAAAAAAAAACAAAAATGTTCTCACAGATTGTTAAGAAAATGAATAAAAAAAATTATTCAAAAATTATTATTTTTTCTAATGTGGGTATCAACGCTAATTTTCGTATGTTTTAAATATATACCATGTTATAATACCTTTAGTTTCCAATTTTAAAGTATATTGTGAAGTAAAGTATTTTGTACAAAATTGTAGAATAACGTAAATAATGAAATCGATTTTGCTATCAGGATATTTCCATATATTTTTGATAATTGTCTGTCGCCTACAACTTGGACGCTAGCAGTAGATTTTAGAGAAATCTGAATATTCGTAATTTAAAATTCTGAATATTCGAATTCTGAATATTCGTAATTCATAAATAAATTATCATCATTATAAGTTTACGATTCTTAATCCCTAACTATCAATTAAATATCAAAACTAAATCATGATCCTTGCTTTACCAAAAATTATTCTCATCGGAATCATTTCAACTGATCACATATATATACATATTGTTTTTTTTCCTTTTTTTTTCAAATAATTTCTATATTTTTTATTTAATTTTATATCCAAATGCGTAGAAATTTACATACATATCCAATGTTCAAAATGGAAAAATTCCAAGAATATACATACATTTTATAGACATTTTAAAGGATAAAATTTACATGCAATCTAAGCAATATCCTTGTATACTAACCTACACTCAATTTTCTTCATGTTTTTATTTATATTAATTTTTTTTTTGTTTTTCTTAATATTCTTAGAAGAAGAAGAAGAAAAAAAAATTGATGATGAGACACATTCTTACGTGTAGAAATTTTGTTGTATCCCTTTTACAAAATTATATAAAAAAAATGTTTTGGGATAAAATAGTCCTGACTCCAAACTTGCTACCAGTAAAATTTTCTTAATATTCTGATCTATTTTTTTTCCCTCTATAATACTTTGTTTATCAAACCACACGTTTTGTGTGTGACTGTGTGTGTGTATGTGGTTGCATATTTGTATTACACTTGAGGATATTTAAAGCGAAACAGACATGTCACGTGTTTTTTTTTTTTTAATATTTTATGTAAGGTTTATTTTTTGAAAATTTCATTTTTTTTTCGTATAGAGTGCGGAATAACAAGGACCCCCCAGAGGAACAAAAAACTAACTTAAATAAATATTACACAGATCCTTGTTAAAAAAAATCATTATAAGTACATATATACTTACTTTTTTGTGTTGAATATATTTATGAGATAGATGGTAAAGGCGTGTTATTTATATATATGTATATATAGTATAATTGTTGTAGGTGTGTTGAGTAAAATATAAATATAAAAAAAAAACAGATTTTTCTATATTATCCTTTATATACGTACACGTACAAATATTTAGCCATCAATAGAAAATTATGTGTTTTATGACGATGAAGGGGATTCTAAAAAATAACAAGAATTAAATGACTGACAGACTGATATGAATTTAAAATAGAATTTCATATATGTCATTCAATAAAATTTATAGAAATGCGGACATTTTTTGTTCTTTACTGTTAAGGATTGGCATATGTAAAATATTTTATATAATATGTTTATTTAAAATGAATTTGTTGTGTATAGAAATATTTGCGGAATGATAAGTTTTTAAATTAAAATGAATAGGTAGAGTTATGTTTCGTTTTGGGAATAAAATGTCAACAAAATGTCCTAAAAATTAATATAAATATTTTGGTGGGTTTTATAATATTTAACCTTTACAATGATATTTTCGATTCCCTGGAGATATATACTTATATAGGTCTCTGTAACAATACATTTTATATTTAAAATTGAATAAAGATTTATGACAGTTAGAAATTTTTGGGTAAAATAGGTTTTTTCATTAAATATTACATGACGAAGAATATTCATTATCAATGATAATGATAATGATAAATTGATAAATTAATTAAGATAGCTACAATTATTAATTTAATTCATTTCAGTTAATTTTTTAATTACAATTTTTTTCAATTCCTTTATGAATTCATTCTTTTCGAAGGACCCTCAATATTATTTCCATTGGAAATTATAAATTCGTTGATCAAATATTCACATTTTCTCTTTGTAAACTATTTTTCGTTATAGGAACACAAATAAACCTTCCAAAAATTTGAGACATAATTCTGAAAACAAACGATTATTGTAAATTTATTCGACAGCCTATTTTATGTTTTGTATACCTACAAAAAAAAATGTATTTTCAAAATTTTTCTTTTTAAAATGTAGTTTTTGCTTTTACAAAAAGTTTAGTTACTAAAACTAAATCTTTTTTTTACTTATATTTATATAAAATATAAAAATCTTAGTAAGCTCTAATAAAAAATAAAGAAAACTTATACTAAAACCATTTAAATTCAAAGCAAAATCATTGGAACATTTTTATATTACATAATACAACAATGATGGTATAAATATAAAAAAAAAGGTTTACGAGAAGGCGTTTTTAGTAGGTGTGTAATAAAAATAAATATATATATACAAGGGCTGAAACTATTTAACTTTTTTTATATCACAAAAAGGCACACTGAAAACAAAAATGGTTTATTTATGCCGGATAATTTTTTTATTATAAATATAAAAGATTATTAAATTAGCTTTAATAATATTTGTTTTCGAAATTATATTAAATATATATTACAATTGATTTAATAATAATTTTGTAATAGGTTTTAAAATTTCAATTATTTAAAATTGAATTTATTTTTAGTAAATTTTAATCATTAAATTCGCTGGTTCCAAATATTATATAATTCTCATAGGTTTATATCTATAAACTTCATTTCGTCATAAAGTAAGGGGCACTATACTATATTGTTTAAACTGAGGATGGTACGTTTACAAATTACAAGAATTATATCTGATACCAAAATTTAAATTTCAAATTGTATAAAATTCATTTATATGAATTTTAAAATATGAAATTTCATTTATATATAATATAATACAGTTTTAATTTTAATTTATAAATTTTCTATATTAATATTCAAATTTATATTGTGGTTATTATAATTTTCCACATCATTTGAATTTCAATTGCTAAAAATTTTCATCGAATCCATTAGTTTGATTAATATCTATTTTTCAATCCAATTTTTTTTTATTATTGTATTGTTGAATATTTAATTGATCAAAAAACCAAAAATTTGAATTTCAATAGTTGTTGGTTAAAGGAATAAATTTTGAAAATATAATTTCATAGCTTAAAGTATAAATACATTTAATATTAATTGTAATACATATATAGCTATAATTATATTTGAAACATTTATGAAAAATTAATATTTTCTATTTTACATTTACGATATATTAATGAATAAAGCATTCAGCAACCTAAAATTTTCAATATGGTATCTACAAATTTATTTGATTGATATTTCGGTTTGGTGTGTAAATAAAATTGAAATGTGGTGAGAATTATTATTATTAAGTATGTATTATTGTGTTATTAGGTATCTTTGGCCATTATATATCTACATAAATATTATACTGATTACGTAATATTTTTAATTAATACATATGTAATTTGAATTTTTTAGGTTTAGTGTTTAGAGAAGATCTAATGATATTATTAAAATTAAAATTCATAAATTTATTCAAGTTTTTCATTTATGTGAATAGTCAATTTATATTTTATGAAAATTACATAATTAATAAATTTAATAATTAATAAATTTAGAAATTGTTCCTGAAAACCTAAAAATTTTCAATAGTTCATAAGTTTTATTGGTTACTTAGATTTTTGCTATTATTTTAACAAAATTTCTATTTGGAGACATTGTGATTTATATTTGTGGAAAATTTCATAATTCTCTGATATTGTAATAAATTTTATTACATATATAAACAATGTTTTTTAATGTCATTTTACCGCATTATATTTAAGAATCTATTAGCTGATTTGCAAAAACATATAATAAATAAGTTGAGAAATTTAAAGAGATATTTGTACATCGCTAATTGAGGATTTGTTGAATCCATTAATGTGAAGTTGTTTCCATTTTAAAAATAACTTTATTACTTTATTTGTGTTTATTTATAATTAATTAATACGATTTTCAAATTAAATTCCTCGTTATTGTTAATTCAAGATAAATAGTTCTTTTTTATTCAAATTAGCGTTTCAACGTTTCAAAAATAAAATTATAAAGAAAAAACAATAATAATCTCCCTATTAATTTAAAAATTTAATCTTCCACCGTGAAGATTGTTAAATTACGTGCATATTTTAAATAATAATAATAAACAGATTTTTTACTGATTTAATTGAACTGAATATCTCCTGAATTATTAAAGGCATTGTCAGCCCAAAATAATGAAAAAAATATGGTATTTATATATACAATTTCTAAGACAAATTAAAAATGTTTCTTGTTGTTGTCCTTTTTATTGTCAATTCGAAGGATAACCTTTACATATATGTAATACAAATTATTGTTGTAATTTTCGAAATTTCAATCCATTTTTGATTAAATTATTTTAATTTTTATTTCGCACAGATATTAAAGTCAATATACCAAGATTTACCCACAAATCTTGGTTAGCATTTCCGGCACTTCGTGGAGCCTACAAACACGTACAGGTAAGTCAATAAAAAATTTATACATAAGAACCACAAATAAAAACCGAAAGGAAAAAAATGGAACCAAGAAATTATTATATACGATAGGGTGCATTAAGAAGTTGTTGATGATGAATTTTATAAAATGTCAAATGATTGAAAAATTATATCTAAAAAGACGACATTTCTTATTAAGTTCTCTAAAATTCGTATTCCGTTGCGCCATTAACGATTATTTCAATAATATTAGCAAACAAAATATAGCTTTATTGATATTATCTATAACGATATGATTTATTGATCAATGGAATAGATTCAAATATACAATTTAATAAGTCATGATGTTTAACAATATATTTTACCCTATATAATTATATTAACCATAAAATTTCGTATATAATCATTTAAAATATTATGAAAATATATTTTGATTTTTAATACATGTTAAGATGAATTACAATTACCGAAGATAACCACTTAACATAAAATATAATATTTTATGTATATATATAATATTTACCAAATAAAATAACTTTCAATAATAATTTTTTTTTTGTTTATGATTTAATTGAACAGCTACGAGTGGAATTTCGTCCTGAATCATTTAATGGAATTATATTATTAACTGGAGAAAGAGATGATTTAACTGGTGATTTTATGGCTATACTTATTCATCAAGGATTTATTGAATTTTGGTAAATATATGATTTTATTATGTATCTAAAACCATAAATAACTTATTAAGAAATATCCTTACAACAAAAAAAATTCTTTTTGCCAAAAATTCAATTAATATTAGTAATGAAATCGAAAAAGTTAAATGATTATTATTTTGAATAAAAACTAAATTAAATCACAAAAAGATCATACAATATTTGTGAATTAGGTTCTACAATTAAATATTCAATGTTGTGCTATCTAGAAAAACTAACTAACTATATACTAATTACTAAAACTATTTTAGTAACCATATTCAGGCTCTCTTAAAACATTTTTTTCATAATAATAAGTTGAATTGTGATCTCTTAAGTCCCTTTTTCGCTCTAATGTCTTATAGTGTCGAACACATTTTCGTATAATAACAAAAAAAAAGTCAAATAAATAATAAATATAATTAATATTTAATTTTTTCAACTTTTCTTAATAAATTTTTCATATATTTTCATTATACATTATCCTGTAGGTTTTTTTTTTTGGCTAAATGATTTAATAAAAAAAATTCAGATTAAAAACGTAGCTATATAAAGATTTTTTTTTTTGTGAAAACTTTTTTCTTTATTCTTTTTGATAATATCTAATTAAATAGTAATATAAATTGTTTTACTTGTGGTTATTACATAGTCAGCTGAGTACAAATTTGTCTTATACTTTTAACATTAAGAATAGTTATCATATTGTGTCATATGTAACTTAAACAATCGTTCAACAAATTTTTATTAAATATTAAATGTATAAAAATGATTTATGACAATTTTAAAACTAAAATAAATGTACATGTACACAATGCAATTGTCATAATTTATGTCAACTAATTTCGAGATTAATAGAAAATTTAATTGAACTATGCGTTGATGAAAATTTGAATTTTTTTCTTACCAACTTTTGATCTTTAAGTGAACTTAGGTTATTTACCAACAATAATTTATGTTGTGTGTGACGATAATATTTATTTTAAATAATTTATTAGTTTTCTGGATTTTGAAATATTTAATCATAAAAAATTCAATTAAATAGCGTATAGAACAAAGAAGAATTTAGTTAAGAAAACATTTTATCTTATACGACAATGTGCGTAAAAGATTTATCCTTTTTTATATATACATTATGTATGTTGTAAATATATTACAAAATATAATTTTTTTTTCCATGTTATCTTGAATATTTTATGCATTACATCTAAGATATTATAAATAAAATGGATAGTCTAGATGTGTGTTCTATCTCGATCTCTATTATATATATATTATATATATTACATGCGGTTTTAATATTTATTTATATATATAGAATAATAATATTATTTCAAAATCAAGATAATATGCCTATAGAGTATTTTTTTTTCCTTTTAAATGTATTTGTATGTATATAATAGGAATAAGGATATACGCCAGATGTGATATGAACTGGATTATAACAAAGGGAAAAAAATGAAATTAAAATGAAAGTTATTCACATAAGGTTCACTCACAATAAAAGTTTTTTTTTTTTGTGGAAATTATAAGCTTTATTGGTTACTTTTATGTGTATCCTTAGTAGTATAAAAAGCCCTAAAACTATCATAGTATTATATTGTGTAGAAGTTGTTAGACAAATTTATTAAGTTTTGATGGATCAATAGATTAGGGGTATGAGTATTATATTTTAATCTGATTGATGTAATGACCTTTCTATTTTAGATTATTTAAATTAACCGTAAGCTAGAGGAGATGGTATATAAAAGGACTTATAAAGTAATTTAAATATAAGTATAAATTTTGTTATGAATTATGTAAGTGTATTCAGTATTTATTTCACCTAAGAGCAAATCCTGGTTTTCGAAAGAGGGCAGAATTGTTGAGAAATATTATATATCTTCTATGATATATCTTTGGCATCTACTAGTTAAGGAATAAATGCTAAATATTGACATAATTTGAACATTCAGATAATTGAAACGATATTAGTCAGTTGAAGTACAGTTTTTTGTTGAAGGCAATTTATCATATTTGTTTGCCAATTGATGAAAAGTTCAGTATCCATTTAGAATTTAAATAAGTGAAAATTGGAATTTCTATTATGACCAAGTTCTTGAACAATTGCGTCAGCTTTACTATTATTGTTACATACATATTTAAATCAAATTTTGACATTTGGATTGGTAGTAACCCATGCAGAAATTTCAATTTATTCTAATAATATAAAATTAAATTTCTATCTCAATAATTGCATTAGAAGTTTAAAGTGTATGTAAGAGTTATTTGGTTAGTTGAGTATACTATTTAAGATTTTATAAGATGCTATAAGTGGTTTTAAAAATCAAGTTAAATTTAAGTAATTGAGAATATTATGTACATGAAATCATTTTCCGGAAATCTAGATAACTTTAAGTTTTAAGTTTCATTATGATTTTATAGCAAATTCAAAAAACAAATAATATTAGTCTAGTGCTAGTCTATTAAAAGTAGTTTATTTTTTTGGGAATGATTTTAAATTGCAATAGACAACAAAATTTCATGTCATGTCAGAGGGTGACTTTAGGTTTAGGGTTATGTCAAAAGAGAAAAAGTTTATGAAAGCTCATAGTATTAAATTAGTTACTTAACAATTTTCTATATTTATGATAAAATTTCAATGAACTAATTGCATAGTTTTTGATTCTCTATGATTTATAAAAATACAAAAATATACATTACATTCTATATATTTTTATATTGTAAATATATAAAAGGAACTTGTTCATATGCGAAGAAGAAAAGAAAATTCTAGAATTATTTGAAAATTATATTCTTCTTTGAAATTTTAATTGGATTTATTATATGTATAACTTAAATATTTATTTTATATAAAAACTATATTAATAATTAAATTAGTCTGATCAATTTATCGAACGATACTTGATTAGACTCTGGAAGGATACGGATATTTAATAGAAATATAATCACTGGAATAAGAAAGTGGCAGTTTGCAGTATAATACTAATAGCTAATTGTATGAGATAAAATTCATTTTATAAAATTTCTAAATCTATACGATAAATTTATCGATATTATTTAAATTGCTAATTTGATGAAGTTCCAAGATCCCTAACAAAAATTAAAAATAATTTGAATATCCTTTTTTTTTTATAAAAATGATGAGATAGATAGAATTATTGTGTAAACTATTTTTTGTTTCAAAAAATTAATATTTATTGTTGACCATTTTGCTTAAAAAAAGATCTGTAAAAAATATTTCGTAAAAAATTATGAGAAACAGATTTTATTTCTATCAAATAAACAAAAAGAATTTTTAAAAACTATATCCGTTTTTATTAACAAACAGGATAACTGACAGAAATATTTAGGAAAACAAAATCTTTAAATACATCAAGAGGGAAATAATACTACTATAAAATTATGCAGAATGCAAATATGTATAAAAAAATTGTAAATTATTCAATTCAACAAGAGTCCTTCCAAAATTATGAAGAAATGGAAAAAATAAAATCGATATATTTTTATATAAAATTGTTCGGAAAAACGAATGAAACAAATTTCTATAGTCAAGTACATATTTATGGAGATTGTTTTTGCTGTTGTGTTTTTCGTTTAAATAATAAATCTGAAAAGTAAACTTGAAAAAAATTATATATTAAAGAATTATAAAAAATATTTGTAAGGACTTTGTTTAAGGATAATATAAAAAAAATTTAATATTATTATTTCGAAGGCATTATCTTTTTAAAAAGATATTACAGATAATTGGAAAAATTATATTAATAAACCGAAAGGGAAATAAAGAAAATGTGAATTGAAACTATTTAAAATTAATTACTTATAAGAAATAATATTTTTCTAGCCATTTTGAAAAAGAATTGTACATAGTCAGTTAATTTATTACTTCAATAAAATTTTATTTAAAAACAGCAAAACTGAAAGTTCAAATTACCAAAACTGAAAGTTCATAAACTATTTTGTCCATATTTTATTCATTTAATTTGTAATGTGTTTAATTATAAATTATTTAAATTCATAAAATATTCAAATTTATGTTCCGACTATGCGGTCAATTCTGTCTGAAAACTTTTCATTACAAAATAGTTTAGAAAATTTTAAAAACAAAAAAAAAATGCTTTGAATTTACAGCATATAAAATGTGTTATCATTTTTACAGGTGGTCAACAAAAACAAAACCTGACAATTGAAACAAAAAAATATAAAATTTTATATTTAATTTTTTTTTTTGTGACCATTTTTTTAACTGCAAATAAAAACCATTAATTTTAAATGCTTTATGACATAAATTTTATATACATATATAAATAGAATGTGGTTAAACATAAAAGAAGAAGAAATATCCTTGTTAAATGACATTAAATGAAAAATACTTATATACATATAATATTTAAATGAAATTTCCCATTTAAAAATGTTGTTTTTTGGTTTAAATAAATTTTTACTTGTTATTTTTATGTCAAATATCCTTAAGAATATAATGATAATAATTCTAATTTATAGAGTATCCTGTGTATTCATCAGATTTACTGTCACTTATATATTATATTAATGTATAAAATCCTTGAAATATCCTTAAAACATCGAGTTTTTTTTTATTTTTTTATTATATTATTTTTTTATACTGTTTTTTTTTTTATATTTTATATTTTAAGGATGTACTATAAGCAATTTTCTGGTATATGCTTCAAGTCCTTTTGTTTATTGTATAAATGTAATTTTATATGCGTTTTTATATAATATTTATAAAAGTTGTGTTTGTTGTTTTTATTATAATTATTTAGAAAAAATTCCAGACAAACATTTTTATAATCATTTCTTAAAATGATGATGTGTACTTGACATTTTGTATTTCGTTTATTTTATCCTTTGTTAGTCCATGTGTTATTGTTGAATATTTTAATGTATGTCTGCAAAATTTTAAATAACCTAAAATATTTATACATATTAACATAAATATTTCACTATATAGAAATTATTTAAATTTCTGACTGAGAATTTCGTAGGCACACAATATTTTCAAGATCAGGAATTTTATATATCAAAAATATTTCTCCACTATATAGTAAATTTCATTTTAAGTTTATAGGGTGAAAAAGTATTTAAATGAGTTTCAATTTTTTCGAATAAATTTTTTGATAATTTAACTCCTTTTTGAATTACTCCTATATGAAAAAGAGAGTCAGTGTATTTAAGAAATTTGATCGATTAAAGCATTTTTGTTGCACATAATTTTATATCTAATCTAAAATATTGAATCCTTGAAATATAATAGAAAATATAAAATAAGTTTGTAAACAAAATAAAGCTTCTTCCTACGTAGATTTGGTAGCTTCCATTTTGAATCTTGTTTTTTCATCTATGGAAATCACATTTATATGTAAAATATAAATTATGTTAATTTTTACTCTCAATTTTTAATTATAATTTAATGTATATTAAAATTAAATTATACAAATCTCAATTTATTAATTAATCAATGAAATTAAATTTATACCAAAAGAAATTTTCACCTAAATAATTAATTTTTTTAAATATTTTAAATCACGAAAATTTATTAAATTGCAAAAAATTGAAAATACTTGAAATATTACAAAATGAAATTGAAAAATTTCTAGTATATATTAGAGTATTTTTTATTAAAAATATTTACATTTTAATTTTATAATAATAAAAAACTTTGTTTACTTTTTCTTGGTTTCAATTTAAAGGTTTGATTGTGGATCGGGTGTTGGTAATGTCAGGTCAAAAGAAACTGTAGAACTTAATCAATGGAATTCTATAACAATATATCGCCATCGTTGGGATGCTTGGTTAGTTCTTAATCATGGATCACGTGTACAAGGACGTTCAAAAGTAAGTGATTATATAATGTAGAATTAAATTGAAGAAAAATAAAATTTTGTTAAACTCTTTGTTTTTTTTCTAAAAATTTTTTTTTTAATTTTTTTTAAAGAAAATATGTTATTTCTCAATTAGATACAACTCATTTGCCAGAAACAGTTTATTTTAAGTTAAACAAAGACAAAGAAATGAAAGAATTTCCTAATTTTTTGTTTAAATTTGTAACAGAACAAATAAATTAAAGGATAATTTCGAAGATAAATTTTAGGAGTTTGTTGATAATATTAATACAAGAAATATTCTAGAAATTTTGTTAAATTTCAAAATAAATTTTTAGAAATTCAGGTGATTTTTATGATTAAATGATGGACATTGATAATTTATTATATATAATCTAAGATTAGCCTTTCATTATATAAATGTTGAACTATCCCATGAGAATAATTCGTCTTTCCTTAATAAATGACGAACAATTGCAGTGGCTTGGAAGTGTCACTCGGTTTAGTATATATTTAACATAACCCAAAAAACTAATATAAATAACAATTTTAGAATAATAAAATTTAAAAGAATATTTTTCTGAAATAATTTTCAAATAATCCTTTTTAAATAAACAAAAAAAAAAGGATACGACGAAAAACAATTGAAGAATTTTTTTTGAGTTAATGTTTTTGACATTCTAATAAAAATAACAAAAAACAAACATATTTTTATTCAATATTACTCAAATTTTTTTTTTGTTTCTATTCAAAAACAAAAAAAAAAATGAAATTGTATAATTTTCTTGTGGCAACATTTCCTTGGAAATAATAATTCATTAGCAAAACTTTTTCCAATTTTGCAATTCTTTCTTTTAACAACAATTCTTTAAACATGTGTAAATAAGCTTTTATCTTTTTATTGTTATTTTTCTATTAAATTTATCTTTTGAATCCTTAAAAATGTTATATACGTTATGAACGTATGTGAAGATATTTTTTGTTGTTAGTATATTATGGTAACTCTTTCTAATGGCTCTGTGTATATGTCTAAATTATATATAATTTCGCGTATATGTACACATTTTTAAAAACCAATTAAATTGGATTTTTTTTTTGTTCAAAATTTTTCTACTCGATGCTGGGTGTTTTTTTAAAAACATTTTTATTGTATAGAATTTTATTTTTGAAAAAGTATTTTAAACTTATTAATTATATACGTTTGTCTGTTCGTTCTTAGGGAAACTTAAATATTGATATAGATTAATAGACTAAAATTATTATTTTGATTTTTTTTAATTAAAACGAGTATTTTGTTATTTTTGAGTAAAATTATTAACTATTTACAAGAATTTTGTTATCCTTACAGAAACATAAAAGAATTTATGTAAAATTAATTATTTAAATTAGAGAAACGTAAATTATTATAAAGAAAATACTAAAGCTGAAAATTTAAATATTATAATAAAATATAAATTTACTCTTTCAACAAACTCTATCAATTAATAATGTGGTTTATATGTTTTATGTAGCGTAAAAAATATGTTGAACTGAAAAGAACTAAAGAGAAATGTGCCAATTAAATAAAGAATAACAAAGATAAATTAGGTTTTTCCTTTATTTTCAAATAATTTGTTTTTTCTTTATTGTTAAAAAAATCTCATGTATTTAGGATTGGAATGAATATAAGTAAATTTAATTTTAAATACTTCTATTTTATTTACATACTTTAACGAAGGAATACATAAATCACAAAAAAAAAAATCCATTATAAATTTTTCGAAATTTAACATTGGAAAATTATGAAAAATTAATAACAATTTTTTTTTATGCAAAATACAAAATTTATTAAATTTATGAACAGAAAAAATTACAACCCATTAACTAAAAAATATAAATGTTAAAGTGTAAAATTAGAGAAACTATTAACCAATTAAAAATTTAACGCTCATATAAATTATTAAATCTTTGAACAAAATTACAATAAAAAATCAATGAAATTTTACAAAATTTTGTAAAAAAATATTGTCTTTATCCAAATTAATATGACAATTAAAAAACTATTATTTTACCACGAAAAAATATCCTTTTATAGTGTGCAAATAAATTTTTTAGTGTGCAAATCTTTCACTAATTATTAAAACTTTTATTATTTTACCACTTTTTACTATATATATACATATGTACATATATAGTATATAGTCTAAATCTTCTAAAGTAAAGGATAACTAAAATATTGCCCATAAAATTGTTACCAAACAAAAAAAAACTTACATAAATATAAATCTTTTTGTAACTTTTTTTAAGGATAATTTTTAACGAACTTCCCTTTTTTTACGTCCCTTCGTTCATACCCAAAAAAAAATTTTATCATTACATTTTCTTTTTTTTCTGTAAATTAGAAGAAAGAATTTTCCAACCCATCCGTATCTTTGTTTAAAGGATAAAAATTA
Source organism: Empis stercorea (assembly GCA_949752835.1). NCBI lineage: Eukaryota > Metazoa > Arthropoda > Insecta > Diptera > Empididae > Empis > Empis stercorea. The sequence continues at coordinate 12,725,105 of OX457088.1, read as the reverse complement.
TTCTGCAAAAAGATGAAAAAAAAAAAAATTCTGTCGGGGAAAAATATTTTTTTGTACAAACATTTTTGTTTTTGATCCTTTTTCTCAACACAAATTATTTTATTTTCTCCATTCATTTTTTACTTTTCATTGTGTAAATGTATACGTTTATATGGCCTTGATTTAAAATTAATGAACAGTAACTAATTACAATGTAAGGAAATTTTTACGTATTTTTTTTTCTTTCAAATTTGTATTTTTATTATACTTTTAATTGAACCACTGAACCATAAATTAATAAAAAAAAATGAAATGAAATTTTTTTTTTGTGGGTATTCTTTAATCAGGACTATTGCATAATTTGTTAACATTGGGAAATAAAGTAAATTACAGGATATAAAATTTTTTCTAGTCTGTAATAGTAAATATAATACTTAATATTCTGTATATTTGTTATCAAGGAATCAAGGTTATTTTCAAGGTTACATTGGTTCAAGTTCATTTAATATTTTTTAATTAGAAATATTTGATTTTATTAGTAATTGATGCAGAAATTATAAAATTAATTGAGGTTAAATATATACAATACTGAAATATATACACACTAGAAAGGGGACATACGAGCACTATCGTCTTCTAATTCTAAACGTCATTGGCTTCATAAATGGCGAAGTTTGAAATCATAGTGAACTATCATAGTAAAATTCAAAAAAGTTCACTGGACTATAATAGGTTAAAAAACAATTCATCCTTTCACATTAAATTTTTTATCTTTTCCAGTTATCCCAAATTTAAATATTTTATTGCATGGATTAAAGTTTTAACAAATTTTTATGGTATAATAAAAAAAAACTTGTGATAAGTATAAGATAAAAAAATTTATAATCGTATAAATTTTTAAAGACTTTTATATATAAACAATTACAATCTTGCAAAAGACGTTAAAAATTTTCAAATCTCTCTTTTCAATTTAATGTCTTTCAAATATTTTTTATAATCTACAAATTTTTGTAAAATCCTTTAAAATACATTTTTGTTATGTCATATATAAGATTAAATTAACTAAACCGTAAAATTCACTGAATTTTACTAATATTTCTTATATTTTTATTTTTGAAAAACGTAATTCAATTATACCTACAAAATTTTTTTTATAGTGAGGAGTTACACACAACGTACACACAAATATATATATATATATAAGGATTTTGAACTAATAATTATCCTATTTGGATTATTATAAAATGTGTATAAATGCTAAAAAAATCTTAAAAGTTGAATTGTTAAGTGAAAGATAAGAAAAATCTTATTTTTCACATCAATGAATTTTAATTTTATTAGCATGAATTTCAAATCAAATTTTCCACAAAAAAAAAATAAATAAATAAATAAATTTTATTATATAGTTTAGTTAATATAAATTCGTTTTTTTTTTTAAATATTTTTTTAAGGGTCTTTTTTCAAGGATAACATTCCGTGAACCTGTATTTTTGGGTGGAACTGGTAATATTACTGGACTAGCAAAACGTTTGCCCATACATGATGGTATGATTGGATGTATTCGACGTTTTATTGCCAATGAACATGAATATAAATTTACTGAACATCCGTTGGGTGATGTTACTAAAGGATTTGATATACGTAAGTTTTGTTTATTTTGATTCCTATATATAACATAGAGATTGGTTTAAATACGGATCATTATCACATGTGTTTGAACCATAAAAAATTTATTTATATGTATATATGGGAAAAAAAGGATATATGTATATATATTAATAGTAATTTTTAATGGATTTTTTTATATACATATATTTTTTTATTTTATTAGAGTCCAATGTATAAAAAACCTATCAAATTGATTAATTTTAATATTATCTTGAAATGAAAATTCTACTAGGGTAGAAAGCATAAAATTGTTGAAATTTATTTATTTAATATTTGAAATATTTAATAATTTAAAAAAAAAAAAACAGATTTTTATAGTATATTTTGTTTATGTTATTTTGGAAAATTTTGAAAATTATTTCTATACTCTGTATTAGCTAGCATAAAATTATTTATAGTTACTAAGAGAAAATTATGATACATTAATTAGAGTGTAAATGATAACAACTAGAGCTTTATTACTTCGTTTAGGAGACTTGAATTTAACCGCGAAAACCCGCAAATACTAAGTACTACTAGGATAATTTTTACTAATAAAATTAATATATGTATTCTTCGTAACACAATTTTCGTAAATGTCTGAACGTTTAGTTACAATAGGATATCTCTTCAAGTTATAGACTGTGCAATTTCTTAAGGCGAAATCTCACTAATTTATTTATATATGATAATAGTTCTTAAATTTTTGTTTCATGCAATTTGGTTTAATACGTAGACCTCTATAGTTATACAAATTCTTTGAAGTTTAAAACAAAATTAACTACTCAGCTTTTCATATTGAAAATTTATGAAGAAATTCAATTATTTTTGAATATAATTTTAATTCTGTTTAGATATTTATAATAAGATTTTAAATTAGGTTTAAATTTTTTTTTAAAGGATTTCAAATTTCTCTAGAGTAATTAAATATTTTTAACTATAATAGATTTTGAAAATTATATATTTTTGATTTTTATTCTTATTGTAATAATTTCTTTGGGAATATTCGAATAATTTTAATCAATTTAATTATTCCTGTCCTGAGGTAAAGTCTTCTTATAAATGAAATTATAAAATTATGATGTCCGTGTAGCTTGAAATAAATCTGAATAAGTCTTATAAATTTATTATCAAAATTATAAGTTTAAATAAGTTTAAATATTCTTGATATTTTGTGTGTTCTAATGCCAATAAAAGTTAATATAACTTTAATTTTATATAAACTATTCTCCAATTTTGTTGGAGATGTATAATAGATCATATTCGTTATTGCTTCAGTTCAGACTAAAACTATTAGGTCTAAACTGAAGCAATAGCGATGCAAATAAAAAAACGGTTCAATTAAAATATGAATTAATTTGATGGAAATTGAAAATTTGTTTACTATCTGAACATTTAATAATTTTTCGTTCATTTTATCTAAATTTAAAATTTAATATAATATCAAAGAGGTTTCTGTAGATTAAACTACAACTGTCTAATTACCAGGCTGCTTTTTTATTTTCTATCTTTAATTTTACTTAAATTAAAATGAACGACCTAATTTAAGACAGGAAAAAATATATATTTAACAAATTAATTAATTTTAAAGCTACCAAGAAATACAATATTTTTCCATTAAAAAATATATTTTTTTTTAACTCTTTAAACTACGTGAAAATGATATATCCTATTTCATATAGTGCTGCACAACCCTAACTGGCTATATAAACAACTACTTTAAACATAATATCTATTTAAATATATAAATATATATATGAGATACGTATCTCATATGTAACATACATATACATAATATTCTAAAAATTGTCGCGTACATTTTAACAAATTAATTATACACACATTTTAACTTCAATTATAATTTTGTATTATGTGTTTGGAATAGCAAAAAAAAAACGTATCAAATATTCCTGATCCTGATTATATACACAGTAAAATCCCTTAACGCTCTTTAATGCTCTTCCACAAGGACATTGTTCATTTCCTGCACATCTCTAACAATAACAACAACAAAATACCCTAAACTCTAAAATAAGGATATAAAAACGGATATGTATGATAACAAAATTTTACATATGTATAGATTTTTTTGCTTTTTGTTTTGCATGCATGAACGTATATTAGTAAAGTAATATAATTTTTTATGAAAAATTGTGAATTACTTACGTGTATGTACAACACACAAGGCTATCGTAACAGGTAACATAAATAAAGAAGCAAAAAAAAAAAAGAAGAGAAGAAGCAAATTGTCATACTGCTTTGTTACAGGATCTGGTTGAGAGCAAACGTTTTGTAGTTTTTCAGGATTCTTTATCAACAAAAAAATATAAAAAAAAAAGAATATTATTTCGGTATATGAAAATTATTTTATTAACACCAACAAAAATTGAATATGTAAAAATATTTTAATATCTTTTGCTGTGTGCTTTTTTCGAACATAATCTTTAAGTATGTTCAGATATTTGGTAATAAAAAATGATTTTATTAATTTCAATTCTACTGAGCTATTATGTCGAAAATTAAACACAGTGATAAATAGTAATAGAACTCAAAGAAATTTATAAGGAAAAATTGATAATTTTAACGTACATATTTCTATTTAGATAATCAATTTTCCCAATTTTCTTCCAATAAAACTAAATCAAATTATTTTATTTTCAATTCCATCCCATTAATTTGTTATAAATTTAGTTTTTCAATAATTTTGAACTATTTATTCTGGAACTTGTTAGCTACAATAATTTTCAGTAGACTTTAATTAGTTATTTAAAATTTATTATACAAAACATCTGTCAACAAATTTAAATAGATTTTTCACTTCAAAATATTAAAAATTAATTCTACAACTGTCAGTTTCTGACTCTGCTTCTTACAATAAATAGAATTAAAAATCTTCAGAACTAGAGTAATTCTAATAATATAAAATTAGATAATTCTCCTTCATCATATTTATGTTTAAACAAACTTCAACTTTTACTTTTTGTAAATTCCAAATAAAAAAAATAATATTCAATTCACTAAACCATAAAATGAAGAGCTTCCTTTTAAATACATTAATAAATTTTAATATGGTAATTTTTTGGACACCTAACACTTCACTGTATAATAACTGTATATATAATTTTATGTTTTCTTGTTGTTGTTTGTTTTTCCTAACTTCCTTTCCTTGTTTTTTTTTTTGTTTATTTGTTGTTGTTGTTGTTTTTTTTTCGTAAACAGAAAGTTAGCCCTCATATTAGCCAAATGGGCTATAAAGTTGGTTAAAATGGAAATAGCATTAAGGTAAAAATATATCCCATGACACCGATCCTTTTGTATTATTCATGTTTCCCACACAAACAATAACAACAACAACAACAAAAACAGCAGCAAAAAAAAAACTTTACAAAAAAAAGCAAAATTTAAGTTCTTTCTTTTTGTTGGTGTTCTTTAAGCTGGAAAATTGTATATCTTCCACCTTTTCATGTATATATTATTTTGGCAATTATATTATGCTTACCTAAACAACACAAACACAATATCTTTTTATATGACGAATTTTATTATTTTACTATTCGATAAAAAAACGAAGTTTTGGTTGTTGTTTTTTTGGTACAAGAGACAAATTAAAAAAAAAAGGAAAATCTCCAAAAAAAAAGAGGAAATTTCAAGAATCCGAGTCAACACTTTTTTGAGATATTTACTTCAAAAAAAAATTCCAGGAAAATGCCTGGAAAACCTACTTTTTTTAGATACATATATGAAAATCATTTTTGTGTTTATCATGTGTGAGGCAATATATTAACCCATATGGAGGTGAAAATGCTCCAGGAAATGTTTTTTGTTTAAATCTAAATTGGTAAACTTTGTAGAGTCTAGTGATCATAGAAGATTGAATAATATTTTGAATTAACTAAATTTTTGATTTATAAATGTAAATTTATTATTTAATCTATTCCTTATTTAAAAATCAAATTAATAAGGAAGTGCAAAGCAATTAGATAATAATTTGTTAGAATTATATTAAGAGAATTGACAGTATATATACATATTTACGTTTGTGAACTGCAACAATTTTCGTAGAAATACGAATAAAAATCAAAAACATTTCTTTTACGTTTATTTCTGCATTTCAATTGCTTCTAATTTATCTTAAAATTTAATTAAAATATTTAAATTTATGAAACTTTTCAGTATTCTATTTTAGTTTAACACATTATTACATTAAAATTTTAATAAAAAAAAGTTATTTAATTATTAATACGATCATTTCTATATAAAATGTAAAATTTGTTTATTTATTAACACGATTAATTATAGAATATATAAATTAACGTAAAATTATTAAATAAAACTATTAATAATAATTATGTCCAATTTCTTTGTAATATTTACATTAATTATGATATTTTACTATACTATACAATTTATATTAATTTAATTTAATTATTTTTTGAAAATGTTAATCCTGGATGATTTCAATTAAAAATAATTATAATTAATATATAAATATTTATTATACAAATTTAATTAATCAGTAATTTGAAATGTAAGTAAATTATATTTAGAAATTGAACAGTGTAAAATTTACCAATTTTATACTGACTCTTATACTACTGATTAGGTGAAATTAATTTCGTTTTTTAATACTGATTTCTTTTTAAAAGTATTGTTAATTCAATTGCGAAAATTAATTGGAATAATTATTATGCAGTTTTTAATTGTTTTAATCATATTATGGCATATTATCATTAAAATTGGTAATACTGATACATAGTAGTATTAATTAGAAAATTATAAAAGTCTAATGTGTAAATAATAATACTAAAACTTTTCTAGCTAACTTGACCTAGAAAACATATAGCTTGAAATATTCTGAAAATAATACAACTAGAACAAAATTTTAGCCGATCAAAAGAAATTCTATATTTACGTCTGTAATTTGACTTTGATACTAAAGCTATACATTGAATACTAGGAGTACTAAACACTAATATTGACATTAGTTGACATTTTTTCTTCCACGTAAATTTTTTTAATAAATTTTACATTTACTACTACACAAAATCAATTACAATTCAACTATTAAAAAAAAAATTATATAAAAAGGTACTCTAAGTAACAAACATTTTGTTATTAGTCACTTTTGTTTCATAACAACATAAAAATTAATTATTACATTGAAAGAATATTGTAATGAACAAAAACTTTATTTAAGCTCTTACAGACAAAATATCCTTTTATTCATAAATAAAATAGCAGTTGTTTTTTTTTCATTCCTACTCTTCTTTTTAATCTATTATTATTATTTTTTGTTGTTCGTTTTATTAACAAACATTTTACCGCACAGTTTTTTTTTTAATAAAACAACACTCATAAAAGAACATAACCAAACATAAAATAATAATATAAAACAAAAATTATAAAATGAAATATTTCCCTCTAACAACACTGACATTGGTAAACAACAGGAGCCAAAAAGGAAAATATAATATAACAGAAAAAATATATATAATAGGTAAGGTATATATATATATATATATACAAACCTCCTGTTGTGAATGGTTACTGAATTATTTGTTTTATTTTCCATTTTGTTTTGCTGTCTAGCAGAACTAGTCATACTTGGCTTCTAGCGTAATCCTTTTTGTGTTGTGCTCTGCCAGATTCCAGTCGTCTATATTAAATAACCAAAGGCAACGAGTCAAAGTTCATAATTTTCTTCAATTTTTAAATTATTATATTATTTATGTGTTGGTGATTTCTATAATTTAATACAATATCATTAGTAAATAATTCTGATGATAAATAATATAAGGAGAATAATTCATGCATTTTATTGTACAATATTTTTGTTAAGGATAATAATTTTTCACTACATTTTCATTTTGGTTCTATTTTCTTTTTATTAAGTCCTTTGACATTGCTTTTAGCCCCTTTTTATAGAAAATAAAATGCAAAACAAAATTGGAATCTTTTATTTGTAGTCCTCAAATGTTGTGTACAGAAATAAATTTTAATATTTACAGCCATTACATCGGGACCAGAGATAATTTTTAGGTGTCAGAATTAATAATAACAAGAATTCATATTAAATGCATTTAAAAGCCGTCAAATGTTGAGTTGGAATATAGTCCACGATAATTAACAAATAAATTGGTCGATTACAACTAAAAGATGACTAAAATATGTAATTGGTAGCGCTAAATTGAATCTTCTTGGTGTACCATTACCATCCTAAAAATTTTGTCTGTCTCCATAAAGAGATGGCGGAAGATAATTCCAAAAAAAATGCGAGTGATAAAGAAATACAGTACACTGTTGATCTATAATAGAATTTTGCTTCTTGAAAATATGGTCGAAAACTAGTATAAAAGTTGCAACATTAGAGCTGTGACTAAATAAATTCTTAATATAATCAAAATTAACTTTTAATAGTAATTTTAGAAATTGATCATAGTTAATTTTCATTACGAGAAAAACTCATTCTAAACTTTAACGATTAAACTTCAAAAAGAAAAAATCATTGGAAATGTAATTAATTTTATCACAAATATTCAAATAATATAATTTAAATGAAAATTTTTTCAACAAACTCAAATATTTCTTTATCATGAATATTTCTTTTAATAAATTTATTCTATAGTATTTTATTTTACACTTGACTATAAAATACCATATTTTCTGTTACATAAGTTAATTATGAAATTTAATTCAAATAAATAAAAAAGGCAACTGCACACAGTGCTGTTTGTTTAAAATAATATTATTTATGTATTTTTTTATGAAAGCATAAAAAAGGGATCTTTTACTTATGAAAATATTATACTTTAATAATTTTAATTATGTTTAATAATCCTTTTATTTGACCAATGAGTTGGCAAAACTCACCACGTGTCATATTCTATGAAAAATATTTATTATTACAAAAAGAATAAAAAATTTTATGAAAAGATACTAAAAGTTTTAAAAAAAATTATATTATATTTACAAGCTTTACAAAACATTATCTTTATATTCTTTTATTATGAAAATTTAAAATACGTATTTATTTACCCAAAAAAAAAGTTTCCGAAAAATTTGTACAAAGATATAAAATGAATAGAGTAATTTGCTTTAAAATAAAATTAATCCTATGGGCTAAGGAGTGGATATTATTTTATTGGGGAAGTAAAACAATGTTTAAATTCAAAAAAAAAATTCTACAATTTCATCTGAGACAACCTTGTGTACCTAAGATAATTTTGAAAATATTTGCAGTCAAAAATATTTTGATTTGAAATTTTTTTGGTTATTAAATTTTAAGTTTTGATATTTTAACTATATTACATATAAAAAATATATTTTATAAAAGTAAATTTATCTTAAATATAATTTTTAAATACAAAATATTCTTTAATTCGTATCGTAATTTATATTTTACCAAATAAAATTTCAAATTAAATAGTTTGAAAATTATTAGATTTAAATTATGAAATATAATTTTTGACATCACAATATTTTTCTTTTAGTTAAGTTAGTTCGTTATTTTGGTAAACACATATGTTTTCTGAAATCCTTACAATTCCCTAATTTATTTAATCCTTTATAACACAAACAGAACGAAAAAAAAAACTTTTTAGTCGTTCGTAATTTAACTAAAAAAATATATGTAATATGTATTATTAAATGTTTATATTGTTTGTGTGTATACTACACATTAACGTTACTACTATAGGTAGTGAAACTTTTGAAAAATATTTATTATAGTTACAATAACAAAAGAAACAACATTATTATGAATATAATTTTACTTGTTTACACGCATTTATAAATTCTTTTTGAGCGTCACTAATATACATAGTACAGGATGTTCAAGTTTTACATATATTTAATGTTTTGGTAGAATATTAGTACAAGTAATACTTTTTGATTATTGATTATTTGTGTAACATTGTGTACATTTCTTGGATGCAATAGCAGAAATTTATAGAAACTTACGTATGGATGTTAAAATTTGCGGAAATTACTGATTACTGATATATTACCGATATATATTACTGATTTTGCTGATTACTGATATATTACCGATATATATTACTGATATGTAGTAGAAAATCTTTTAAATAATTGTTTTACAATTTATATTTTATTAATTTTAATTTAAAGTTTTCTTTATCAGTAAAATTAATAGTCCTTTATTAATATCTAATTTAAATTAATATTAATATCTAATTTAGGACTAAATTTAAATCGTTAATAAACTTAAGTTCGACGTAGGTGTATATAATTCGTATTTATACACAATGAATTTAATAGTATTTCGATTCATATATTACTTAACAGCAGATTTATTAATTTCAAAATTATTCGCAAACTTATAAATTTAATCCTTACTGTAATTCAGTCCATATTTTATTTTAAATATTCGTTATTAAATTAATTTGAATTTCTACCGTCGTATTTAGACAAAAGTTCACGGTTCTACATATACACAATTTTCTAATAAAAGTAATTACTACTTTTATGTTGCACCTTTTCCTTAGGTAATACCATAATTGAAATAAATGACACCACATCCTTGTATGTAATTAAAAAAATAAATTCACGCGTGAAAGCTTTCATCAATCATACTTTTGGAATTACAATTATATTCCAAAAATTAGGACAAATTTAAAACACTTGGGGACACTATGTTTATAATTATTTATATACCAAGAAATATAACCTAAATATTTGTGCCTAAAGGTGTATAAAAATAACAGGAAAATAAAAAAAAAACATAGCATAATAATATTTTAGAGGAAATTTTCATTCTATGGTTCCTTAATCTTTTTCCATATTTAGTGTTTTTCTTCTATTTTTGGTTGCAGGCGTTCAGAACAGGAAAAATAAAATCCGTCACATTATTCAAAGTATAAAAATATATTATATACAAAAATAGAAAAGTATAAATAATAATTTATTTTCATAAATTTCCCAACAAAAAAAAAAAACAACAAGAGAAAAGAATTTAAACTTTTTTAAACCCTAAAAAACCTAGGCAGAAAAAAAACCTAAAGCCTCTAAGTCAAAAGTGCTTGCAGATACAAAAAGTTTTTTTTAATAGCCATAAAAACATATCATTTATGTCTCTTTCGGTTTTTTTTTTTGCTTTATAAGTTTTTGTTATTTGTGGTGTACGTTGAAGCGGTTATTAGATTTATGTTATAATAATCTTTATGCTAAAAATATCCTTAAAAAAAAGAATTGTTATAATTCTCATGACTTGAAACCACAAAACAACATAAAATAAAATTGTGGTTTCTTATCCGTTTAATAAAACTTTTTACCCTAAAATAAAATAAAAGACAAATTGCAACATAAATTTTTGTACATATAATTTTTTGGAAAAATTTATTTGTAGTGATGATCCTTGAACCTTAAAGGCATTTTAGAAATTTTCTTTCTTTGAAAAAAAATTAATAATAATTTTTTCTACTTTTAATAATAGAAAATAAAAATAACTTAAAAAAGGATGCGATGCATTCATTTTAATGTTTTGTCTAGTTGCATATTAATCTATTATGTAGGCTTACTTATTTGTTTTGTACAAATATAATTCTGTATGTTGACAAAAAATGATAATGTGCAAAAAATTAAATAATAGTCTGGTTTGTTCATTTTTAAATAATATATAAAATTACTGGTAAGAAATTTTTATATTATTTTTTCAGAAAAATAATTTTTAAATTAAATTTTTATAAGGTTTTTTCTTTGCTGGAAAATATTTCAAATATTTTTAATTACATTTATTGTTTTTTACATTAAATTATTTAAGGAAATTATCTTTAAGGACATGTTTACCAACAAAATAAAATTACCTATTATTATGCCATTTCCTAATAATTTATAATTTGTGAAGTGTCGAATTGTAAAAATCTCATATTAAAATTATAATTATGTCATTGACAATTGAACATATAAATGTAATATGTATTAGATTTTATTATGCTTTATATTTTAATAGTAAATAGAAGTCATGTAAGACTTATAGATATAGATTATATATATAGTAAATAATTAATAATTAGAGGAATAATAATAATAATGAAGAAATTTTCAATCAATTCTTATGCATTTGACACATTATGGTATAATTATTAATTTCTGATTTAATACCTTGTCATACATGCATATAAAAATATTAGATGTTATGCTTTGATAATAGCTCTTCAATCTTTACATTAATAAATATAATTATAATTTTTTTTAAATAGAATTATCAATTCAATTTAAGGACAAAATTATTAGGTAATATAAATTAATCATAAAGATAAATAAGATTTCAATCAAATCCAGTCAATTTAAAGTTTTTGAATAATTAAGAAAATTTGGAATAGGCATTTTTGCCGTTCACATTAATTTCTTAATTTTAAAACTTTAAACTTAATCATAAATTTTTTTAACTTCTCTTACCCATCATAGTTTAATTGAGAATTATAAAAAAAATTGATAAATAAAATTCAGTTTAAACTAGTAAGAGACATTAAATGAAATTGTTTATCTTTATCTTCAAAAAAATATTAAATCTGAACATAAATTTTATGATTAAATAAAACCAAAATAAAAATAAAAGGAAAGTTAAACTGAAAATGAAAGATAACCCAGGTGTTTTACCTATTAAATTTGTTTATATTCAATTTTTATTTAAAAAGAAAAAAAATTGGATTAAAAAATAATATTATAATAAATTTAATGACCATTTCAACAAAAATATTATTTTATAAAATCCTTAAAAATTTATTATTCTTTTTCATCTTATTTTCTTCCCAAAAAAATAAATAGAGGACTGTACTACAGACAAATGTGTCAAATATCCATGTCAACATGGTGGAAAATGTCTACCATCCGATCAAGGTGCTGTCTGTTTATGTCCACTTGGTTTCGGTGGTGATTTATGTGAAATGCGACTAGACTTGCAGGTATACAAAAAAAAATTTACATAAATATATATTTAAAAATATGAAAATGTCTCAAGTTTCCTTGTAAATAAAATTGTTATCCTTCATAAAATCTGTTCTTGTTACTTTATTTTGTTGTTGTTACACATAATATATTAAAAAACAAGAAATAATCCTGAAATTTCCTATCATAACCTTAAAACAAAACATTCTCCCTAATTTTTTGTCTGCTTTTGTTTTTTTTTTATATGAAAAAAAAGGTTGAAAAGGACATAAACAGACAAAAATATATATTATTTATATAAAAAATTTATTTCATAAATTTGTCTCCCCTTTTTATTAAAATAATTTTTAGGTACCGTCTTTTAATGGATCATCATACCTTCGGTATTCACCAATTGGCGACAGTGCTTTAATTTGGCTCGAACTTCAGGTAATATAATATTTTTTTTTGTAGAATTGTTAATTAGAAAATGAAAACGTTGTTGTGAATTAAAATGTAAAAAATATTGAATTTAATATAGTGAAATGATAAAAAAAGGGATGCTTACAGAAATATGGTGCTTCAGAGTTCAGAGATAAAAAAAATACAATCAATTTTTTGTTTCAAAATTTGAATATTTTTCATTCAAGGATACTATGAATATGGTTTTTCAAATATTCATAGGCCAAGTAAAGAATTTTCTAGTTTTTTCGTACTTATGATGGTAAAATTTATAAACCAGCATAAAAAATAAATAAATAATAGTATCTGTAAGCCCCCCATTCTCTCTATTACTAAACGACACTAACTAAATATATACCAAAATTTGACCAAAATTACTTCAAAACAGGATTTATAAGCACAACTGTTCGATTAAAATGTTAAATTATTGTAAATAAAATTGCTGAGCATTTTCTAAAATTATGTTAAATATTTCTAAAGCACCCTGTATTTAATATATTTTTAATTAATTCATTTTAATATTCTGGACGAGTATATATATATATTATTTTTCTGTATTAATTATAAAATTTTTCTACTTTTAGATAATTTTAAAACCACATCAAGAAGATGGAATAATATTGTTTAGTGGTCATGAAGAATATGGCGATTATATTGCATTATCCTTGAATATGGGTTATGTTGAATTCGCATTTGATTTGGGTAGTGGACCAGCTTTAGTAAGGTACGAAAAAAAAAAATGAAAATCTAAGATATAAATATCCCTTTAAAAGAATTATAATTAAAATTATAGTATTAAAAATTACTTTTATAGTTTTTCGTAATTTTTATAAAAAAGAAAACTGATAAAAAAAAAAATCTTATGTAAAAAAAAAGTTTTTCTCTCTTCAAAATTTATGTAAGAAAATTTTTTTTATTAAATAGTTTTTCATTTATTTTGATTTTCTATCGTGTACATATATAAAATCTTTTCACCAAAATGAAATTTTTATAAAAAGAAATTTTCTTGTAATATTGCCTTCAGTGTTATACATTAAAGTTTGTCTTCTTATTATCGCAAGGAAAACTTTTAATATGTAAAAATTTTCATATTATTTTGGATTTAGTATAGTATACATATATAGTAACTATATGTCTATATAAATTTTTGGATATGTCCCAAAGGATAAATTTAATTGGAGAAAAGCCAAAACTTTTCGGTACATGTGAGACAAAACTTTCAAAGTCTCATAAAAAGTTCTTTTTTTTTTTTTTTAAAAAAAATCTATAAAATTTATTTTGTTGTTCCTACTTTGTGTATATGGAATGATGACAACGACAATGTCCAACCATCACTTTAGTTTTGTTAGGGTCTATCCAGGAAGGACCAGAACGAATATTATATATATATATATGTTTATATTGGTTAATTTTTTTTGGTTTAAAGTATCTAGTGTGGTTTCTTGGGTTTAAATTTATCTATATTATATTATGTATATATGTTTTCCTTATGTTTACATATGTGCAACGATCAAATTTACATATAATGTAAATAGTTCCCTTAAGATTTTACCATTTAAAGACAATGTTTTTTTTTTGTGTGTATGTATCGAAGAGTTTCTAAATTTTGTACCCGAACAGGATTTCTGTATTTTAAGTTAATATTAGGTATATGAAAAATTTAAAGTAAGGTAATAATCGATATTTTAAATAAATACGTAATAATTTATTGATAATAATTATAAGGCTATTTATAGTCTACATGTATATTATTATTACCTATAAAATTAATGTAAAATTTTAGTAAATTTTATTGGACTAATAATTATATGAATATTATAATTTTTATGGTATATGAAATTTTCAAATATTTATAGTAAAAGGTTTGAATAAATTATTGTTTTGTTAAAATTGCCTAATATTATTTAGTAAAGTTTAAGATAATATTATTATTTTTTTACAATTTATGTTTTTGTTTATAGTTTTATGGCTTTTTGAGTATAAAAATATTTTGAGCATAAATAATTTGTCAATTAATTTACTTTAATATTTGTTTAATTGAAATCATAATTAGTTTTAGAAATTTTTTTTATCTATGATTTAAAAAAAAACCTTATTCTTCTTTAGGAAGTTTTACCATGCTCATTGACTTCAAAAATTAATGCAATAACAAATTTTGGATTATGATATAATTATTCACTAGATATAATTATTCATTTAACAAATATGGTTAAAATTTCCTTAATTCTATGCCCACTATATCACTGGGTACAATTTGCATTCATATTAAATACAAGAAATAACATCAACAGTGACTTCAGCGCCTTCAAAATCGAATGACCTGGAAAATTCGCTTTAATTTCTAATTTCGTGGATTTATAAAATTTATACGAAATTATTGAAATTAAATTTGTATAAAATTAATTTAAATATAAATTGAAAGATTTAATTGGAATAACAAAAATACTGGGAATTTATTTACTAAACGTATTTATTTGAATACAATTTTATAGAAATCCTTTTCATTTATTTTACCTTAATATTTAAAAGTGTGAATAAAATTGTGAATAGAACATATACCTTGTCAACGTTTATTTGAAATTTAAACGTTTCCCTAACCTCGCCAATATTAATACTTGTTGTATAGGACTTGCGATTGGTCGAAGCATTTAAGAAATTTCAATTTAACACAACTATAAAAAAATTAAATATAGTTTTGCTATATAAAATGAAAAAATAAAATTTCATGACATTTTTATATAAAATTCTTTTTGTATACATTTTTATTATACATATTAAATTTATTTTTATTATTTTTTAGAAGTGAATATCAAGTGACAATGGGAAAATGGCATACAATAAAAATATCAAGAACAGCACGTCTTGCCGTCTTAAGAGTAAGTAATAATACAACAGATTTTTCATTAAGATTATATTATTAATATTACTTTATATTTTTAAATGGTAAATTATTAGGAATTTTCACAAAACAAAAAGATAATTGAATAATATATTTTTAATACTTCCAAACATATTAAAATTGGAGAATGAAATTAGTTTTAAATAGATCCTTGTTAATCTGGAGTTTATCCCACTTTTTAAATCAAAATAATATATGTTAAAATTATGAATAAAATCTTAGATTGATAAGACTTATTTCTTATGATTAATAAGATTATCTAATTCCAAATAGAAAAATTTAAATTTTATATTTTGTTTTAAGTTATATTACTGATAAGATTATAGTTGGGTTAAATTACTTATAAAGTGAATTAATTTCATCATGATTTCTTTGAATATGGAATTTTCGGCCACAATTGAAGTTGAAAAAAAAAATTAAAATCATTTTCAGTAAAGGCTCATAAACTTCGACTAAGGCGTTGTATGACTTTTGTAGACACAGCCATTTATTTTTATTATACCATCAAGCTTTTTAATTTTGTTGAAATTCTCAGGTCTTATTTTCATATAAATGAGCCTCGACTAAAGTCACCCTTAACAGTTTTACGAAATTAATATACCAACATATTTATTATTTTTCTGTTTATCCCACAATTGAGAAGTGTGTTAAGACGAACATTTATATTACCAAATCGACATCAAAAATACTATTTAATGGACTAGTAGTATGGGGTCAATCTACTATGTAATAAGATCATTTATTAATTTAAATACTACAATATTTCAAACAAATATTACATTATGAAATATAAATAAAATTGTCCATATAAACATATCATCAATTATTTCTTATTATATCGAAATAAATTCGAAAATAACAAATATAACTAACAAAAATAGATTCGAAAATAGCATACATACATGTAAAACTTCAATTTCATATAAACAAAAAGTTAATCCTTAATATCCTTTATATATGTATATGTACTATAAAACAAATATTTATCAAATCTTTTTTTCTATTTATCCTGTTTTTTATTATATGAACAGGAAAACCAAAAAAAAAGAAGGAAAATTACAGCATTAAAGAAAATTTTTATTTAATAGAAAATTATTTTTTATGCTCTCTCTCTATAATAGTGATATACAGTATTTAGCTAGAGAAATCTTGTTGTGACTAATCTGTAATTAAGTTTTTCAATTTTCCTATACTTACATATATTTCTTTTTTTATATATTTTTATAGCTCGACCAACATTCTGAGGTAATGACGATTTCATCTAATGGCTTTTGGCATTTATCATTGCCACATAGTTTATTCCTTGGTGGAATTCATAATATTCAACATTTACCACTTGGCCTTAAAGATAAAGGATCCTTTGTCGGTTGCATTCAAAAGGTAAAAAAAATATAATACAAATTTTTATATAGTTTTGATTTCGATGTTTTGTGTCTATGTAACTTCTGGCATAGCAATGAAAAATAGGAGAAATTAAAAAAACAACATGTTTTTCTGTTGTACTTCAATTATATTTCATTTTATTGTGATATTTCATTAGGTGTTTTTCATTTTATAAATTTAGAAAACTTAAAGCAAATCATTTAAATTTTATAGGAAAATTTAGTTAAATTTTAAAGAGTTAAAAAAATTTTTTTAGAACAAATAAATTTAATTTGTTTTGGGTGTTCGTAAAAAGTGTTCAAAATTAATAAATTTTAATTGTCCATAAAAATAATTTTAAAAAGTTTCACCTTTTTTTTTTGCAAAATAAAAAAAAAAATATTTATGAAAATTTATTTGTCTACCTTTTAAATTAAATAACTTTTTTCGTACTTCATTAAAAAGTTTCACTTTGTTATATGAAATTATAAACTCTATAATATAGACAGTTTTTCTTGTATCCTTATCAAATTTTTATTTAAAATCTATGTTAACTAAATTCTGAACATAGACCAATTTATTATTTATTTATCCATTATTTTTTGTTGCTTTTAAAAGCTTAAAAACGTTAAAGACAATCAATATACTGTAATATAAAAATGAATTTATCGAAAAATTTACTTTAATTTATATGAAAAAGTCTGAAATGATTAATTTATTATTTTGTTATCCCTTAGTTTCAGGTGTAAAAAATATATATAATTCATATTTTGTTATAATTTCATTTATATTTTGTACACAGTAAAATCGTTATATAATTTTGCTATGCAATATTTCGAAATCTTAATGTTCACTCAAGAAGTATTAAAGAAGTTAATGAGAACTTTTGAAATTATTTGCAAAGTTCTTATTTTGATTAGATATTTTTGAGCTTTTATTAGTTAGTATCAAAATTTTCCAAAGAAAATTAGTATCAGAATTTTGCAAATATAACAAATATTTGTAACAATTACCAACTTGTCTTGTATGTCAACTACAATTCTAAATACAAATGTTAGTCGACAACAAAAAAAACTTTGAAAGTTTGTAACTCAAGTAACTATTTATAACCTTTAAATTCAATTTGCTTTATAGAATTCCCCATAAATTTAAAAACTTTACTGTAATTCAAATGTATCCATCAATACAAGTTACCTAAATTCACAATAACAATAACAACAACAAATTGAAACTTATTTTCTTGGAAAATAAAATTATAACCTCCGACACAAACAATTAATCAAATTAATGAAAATCCCAAATATTTACACATTAAATATACATATATATTTTTTTTATTTATATTTTTTCTTGTTATTTTCTGTCAAAAAATATTTACCTTTTTATTCAAACCAGAAAAAATAAATAAAAATATAATACGATAAATAAAATTAATTAAATATATTTTTTTTTATCTGATTTTATCATTTCATGTTTTTGTTTCGTCGATTTAGGTTGAAATAAATGGTCACAGTTTATCAATAATATCAGAGGCATTAGGTGGTACAAATATTGATAATTGTCCGCATGCATGTGTTGCTAAACCATGTGGTCCATTAGCACAATGTTTACCAATAATGGATAGTTATGAATGTCATTGTAATCCATTTAATGCACAATGTAATAAAGCTGAAGAAGTGTCCTTAAAACAAATACCATTAATATTAAATAACAATAATCAGAATAATGAAAATTATGATAATGATGATTATATACAAACATTTAAAGAAAATTCATTAAAATTATCACAAAAAAATCATAATCATCATCATCATAATCATCATAAAAAAAAAAATGAAAATATTGATAATATTAAATATAAATTAATTAAAAATAATAATTTAAATAAATCAAAATTGGTAATACAACAAGAAGAAGAAAATAATCATGATAAATCAATTATATCAGATAATAATAATAATAATAATAATCAATTGAAAGAAAAAATTTCAGATGTTTACTATTACGATTATGATGATGATAAAGATGAAATTAAT